>CM019715.1:11807224-13019724 GCA_009760885.1 Achatina immaculata
CTGGTATCTCATAACCTCCAGTTGTTATGGCATCCATTATTCCCCAAAGTTTCTGGTGTTGTACACAATCAAATGCCTTTGAGTTGTCTATAAAGGATAAAATGGCCGGGAAAGCTGTTGAATTCACCAGCTGCTCAAAGAAGAAGAGAAGCGTGAATATTAAACTTTTATTAGAGTTAATTTTGTTCGCTATTTATAGGACCACGTTAATTTGACATTAAGATATGTCCTGTTTACTGACAACAACCTGTTGTTGGCCTATTTCTTTCGCCTTCTTTAGCAGAGACTACGGACCACTGTTCTTAATTTAAGTGATTTCAAAACACCTCTATTCATGTGGAAACATGTTGCTGTACTTAGTGTCTGGCCACCATCTTCTTCTTCTTCATCTTGTTCTTATTCAACCTACCTGGAACTGCGAGTTGGTGTTCTTTGCAGCCGATGCTGTGAGGATGGCGAGGCACATCATCGTGTCAGATTGGGAGCGGGTGATGGCAGCTATTTTTTTTCAGTCACTGAGTTCAGCTAAAAAAACCAAACCAAAATGGAAGGCATGCAATACTTCTTTAGCAGACTCCACCTAAAAAGGGGACTGACGATCCCTGCCCAGTTAGCCAGGCCAGGCATGTTACGGGGGGGGGGGGGGGGAGGTAGCCAATCGAGAGATAGGACAGGGTCTTGGTCAGCTATAGTTCTCCAACCCTGACACCAGTGAGTCAGTTATGGATCACTGATTGCCTAAACGGTCAGAGAATGTAATATATAAAATAGTTTAATGTGTATCAGAGATGTATAACAGAGTTTAAGGAACAATTTTTTATAAATAGGAAACTACGAGGTTTTGGTACGGTGCTAGTTGGCTAAGTCGATAGTACGCTGTTCTCTCGTAGCTAGACGGCTGCTCGTCCTACCGGAGTCCGTGTTCGAATCTCAGGTAATTCTCTTGTGATTTTTCTTTCTCTCACATCTCACTAAAGTGCTTTGTCTACGATTTTTTCGAGGTTTAATCCTACAATATTTGTTCTCTTACTTTACTATAACAGAGTTTAATGTATATCAGAGATGTATAACAGAGTTTAATGTGTATCAGAGACGCATAACAGAGTTTAATGTAAAGAAAAAGAAAGAGTTAAAAGTGTATTAGAGTTTAATTTATATGTATATCGGAGATGTGTAACGAAGTTTAATGTACATCAGAGATGTATAACGGAGTTTGATGAGGACACAAGGGGGTAAAAGCTTTGGGGCTCCTAACAGGATCTGGAGAGGACTGCGGAGAATAAATTTGCGTAGATCCGCCCCTGGAGTTACAATACGCCATCGTATCTCACTCACCATCAGGTACCTGGAATATGACGTAAGACCTTCACCTCCAGTGGCAAGTGATGACGGTAGAACACATTATTTTGTATCGGAGTTCGTGCTTGTGTTAACTAAATCTAAAGTAAAGTAAAGGATGCATTGAGGTATATGTGACATGTGGTAAAATGTCCAAAAGGTTTTCAGTTCATCATCATCATCATCATCATCATCATCATCATTATCATCATCATCTTCTTCTCCTTTTTCTTCTTCTTCTTCTCCTCCTCCTCCTCTTTTTCTTCTTCTCCTCCTCCCCCTCCTCTTCTTCTTCATCTTCTTCTTCTTCTCCTCCTCCTCTTCTGTAACTCCAGGAGCGGATCTACGCAAATTTATTCTCCTCAACCTCCACTACTTCCCGGAATACTTGGAGCCTGCTACCACTTTTTGCCATGTTATTGGACTATGTTTAGCTATGCCAGGTGTGGCTGGTTGGACTGCCTGCAGGTTTGCCACCTTAAACCATTGCTACCGTCGTCAGTCCACAAGGTAGTCAACAGTGACAACAATCGCAGGAGTCAACGATTGCGCATTGGTATACATTAAGCTCTGTTATATTTTTAAACTCCTTATAGATGTGGCTTACATTAAACTCTGTTACACATCAATCATATTCTTCTTCTTCTTCTTCTTCTTCTTCTTATATTCTTCTGCTTCTTCTTCTTCTTCTTCTTTATATTCTTCTGCTTCTTCTTCTCCTCTCCTCCTCCTCCTCTTCTTCTTCTTCTTTATATTCTTCTGCTTCTTCTTCTTCTCTCCTCCTCCTCTTCTTCTTCTTCTTCTTTATATTCTTCTGCTTCTTCTTCTCCTCTCCTCCTCCTCCTCCTCCTCCTCTTCTTCTTCTTCTTCTCCTATTTTTCTTCGTCTTCATCTTCTTTTTCTAAATCTTCTTCTTCATCTTTTTCTTCTTCTCCTCCTCCTCTTCTTTATCTTCTTATTCATGTTCTGCTTCTTCGTCTTCTTCTTCTCCTCCTTCTCCTCCTCTTCTTCTTCTTCTTCTTCCTCTCCTCCTCCTCTTCCTTCTTCTTCTTTCCGACTTTCATTATTCTACACCTTCTATGGGGATGTTTTTTCTCTTTGTTTGCGTAACTATCTATGTTAAGGTATCCTTTGCTTTCTCTCTCTCTAAAAAAAAAACTCCCTCTAGCGTCCAGTTCTTTTTTTTTTTTTTCTAAGGAAGGGGGGTCAGTTTTTGTAGGTAAAAGTGGAGCCGACGTTTAACGACTTACGGCTTACGTTTACGTGGGTAGACGGTACAAAGAAGCACAAGGACATCTCTTTCTTCGTTCTATCTCTTCCACAACATTCCCGATCCAGAATTTGGCTTTTCCCTGTCTAATATCGAGAGAGGGAAGACACCCAAAGCCGTGCTTAATGAGCCAAGTGTCGTAAATTCTCATTGAATTCTTGCTTACTGTCTCGCATGCGAAATTGGCACAAATCTGACGCAGTCGCCATCTTCGTCCCTCACTTCCGGTGGTGTCAAAGGTCAAACTTTTACCAGCGCGGGAACAAATTGAGGAGATTCATTGGGTTCTGTCACGTATGTTGATTTGGCAAGAATCAGAACTTTTTTATGATTATGCACAAGCAGAGAGTTAGAATGTTTGCTCACTGTAAACCAGGTTTATTTGGGCTTTTTGTATCGGGGGAGAGGGGGGGGGGAATTTTGTATCCAACATTTTCCATTTATCTTCAGCTCTGGTTGAGCCATAAATTCCATCCACTATTCTTCTTTCTCTTCATCTCCTTACACGCAGGCCGAATACAGTATTCGGTTTTTACAATTATTTCAGCTGAAGGAGAGAGGGCGAAGAAATGAAAAAGATTAGGAGTCTTGTCACAGATCATGATATGGTGGTTCGCTCTGTAGAAAGGTAATATTAACTGTCACAGATCATGAAATGGTGGTCAGCTCTGTAGAAAGGTAATATTAACTGTTACAGATCATGAAATGGTGGTTAGCTCTGTAGAAAGGTAATATTAACTGTCACAGATCATGAAATGGTGGTCAGCTCTGTAGAAAGGTAATATTAACTGTTACAGATCATGAAATGGTGGTTAGCTCTGTAGAAAGGTAATATTAACTGTCACAGATCATGAAATGGTGGTTAGCTCTGTAGAAAGGTAATATTAACTGTCACAGATCATGAAATGGTGGTTAGCTCTGTAGAAAGATAATATTAACTGTCACAGATCATGAAATGGTGGTTAGCTCTGTAGAAAGGTAATATTAACTGTCACAGATAATGAAATTGTGGTTTGTTCTGTAGAAAGGTAATCTTAACTGTCACAGATCATTAAATGGTGGTTCGCTATGTATAGAAAGGTAATCTTAACTGTCACAGATTATGAAATGGTGGTTCGCTCTGTAGAAAGGTAATATTAACTGTCACAGATTATGAAATGGTGGTTCGCTCTGTAGAAAGGTAATATTAACTGACACAGATTATAAAATGGTGGTTCGCTCTGTAGAAAGGTAATATTAACTGTGACAGATTATAAAATGGTGGTTCGCTCTGTAGAAAGGTAAATATAAACTATCATGTCATAGATCCGAAGACCTTGTATGTTTCGGCAATCAGTGATTCATAGCTAACACGCTGGTGTCAGGGTTGGAGAACTATAGCTGATCAAGACCCTGTCCTATCTATCCATTGGTACCCCCCTCCCTCCCGCCAGTAACATGCCTGGCCTGGCTAACTGTGCAGGAATCGTTATTGTCCCTTTGCCAGTTTTTGCAGTCTGCTAAAGAAGTATTGCATGCCCTCTGTTTTTTTAGCTGAACTCAGTGACTGAAAAAATAGCTGCCATCACACATACTCCCACTCCCAATCCGACACGATGCTGTGCTTCAACATCTTCATCGCAGCGGCTGCAACGAATACCAGGTCGGATTTGCAGGGAGAAGAAGAAGAAGAAGAAGAAGAAGAAGAAGAAGAAGCTTCCAAGGGGACATGGTGTTGGTTGTCGTATTTTCCCTGACCTGTCGGCACACCAGCGTCATGCCTGGCTGAATTTCGTTTCCCCGCCGCAGACGGACCTCGGACAACAGTTTCTCTAACCGGACGCCCAGTAGTCCCTCCAGCCATCGATCTTCGCCAAGAGACGCCAGAATACTATTCATCTCCCTACTACGGCTTCCTAGAGCACATTCCAAAATAAGCTAATGAAGACGGGACTCAACATTTTTGTCTTCCACATAACCTAGCTTTTGTTCTTTTATCAAATTATGTTGCATTATAAAGTTATACTTCTTCTTCTTCTGCGTTAGAGGTTGTTGGTCACTTTAGATCCTGATCTCTGTAGACATGGCAAAGCCCGCAGTCCTCTCCAGATCCTGATAGGAGCCCCCAGAGCTTTTGCCCCCAAGCTTGTGTCCTCTGGCCAGGTCTCACGCCTCAGGTCTGCATACTTTGGGCACTCTTGAAGGATATGTTCTGGAGTCTGGACTCCACTGCCACATGGACACTCGTCTGTGTGAGACATTTTGAGTTGATGCAGGTGGCTCAGTAGTCTGCAGTGGCCTGTCCTACGGCGAATGAGGATGGTTTGCTGATGTCTTTGTAGTTGGTGTATTGGATCTGGTTCGTTGTTGCATTTCAGTTTTTTTTTTTTTTCCATTCAGATCTGCACTGGTTACGGATTATGGTTTTTACCTCTTGGTAGTTTACTGGATGATATATTTGATCTTGATTGCTGCCAGCTTTGGATAGGCTGTCAGCTATTTCACTGCCATCTACTCCTAAGTGGGATTGTACCCACTGTATGGCCACGGTTGCTGACAATGTAAGATTGGAGGGGGGGGGGAATTGAAGGTGTTTGTGGGGGGGGGGGGAATGGAAGGATCAACCTCTGCTGTCTTCCATGCATGTTCTTAGGGGCGACTAAAGAGATTGGTGCATGCTGCCAGCGGCCTTACCCCCATAACAAAGAACAACAGCTACAGAAAGTGACCAAAGAAAGTTCTAAAATGTCCACAGAAGTGGAAATCTCTTGCTACCAGCAGCCCCATTTGTCTTGGGCACAAACAGGCCAATAAACACACACACAAAGAGAGAGAGAGAGAGAGAGAGAGAGAGAGAGAGAGAGGGAGAACTACACTGGAAATAAAAGTAGAATGGAAAAAAATGTAAGAAGGTTACAAAAACAAAACAAAACAAAACAAAGAGACTGAATTCCTCTTGGTCGGGTGATCTGTCAAAATAAAAGGTGGAGATCATTGGAACCATTGCGTTCAATCTTTTGTGGGGGAATAGAACAGGTGATGATGATGATGATGATGATGATGATGATGATATTCCATTCATTCTTATTTCGCAATCTTATAAAAAAAATACTGTTGCTGGCACAAAAAAGAGGAACATGGCTTCCGTAATATCAGACTCACCGACAATAGGTACTAATGTAAGAAGTTTAGAACAGCTAAATTAAAATACGTCCTTATCCATTCATCTTTTGTTTACCATCTTAAAAGCAAACATCACGCAAACAATCACTATAACACGGGCATCAGCCATAAAGATGGGAAAAGTGACAGATACATGGGTCTCAAAGAACCTGGGAAACGATTAACCCAAATAATTGAAGAATCGTGATTTCTCGTCTCTCATTCTTGATCATTTTTCGCAACTCAAAGTATTTCCAGACACATTTATTGAACGCTTTATATCATTAATCTTTCCCCAACAACCGATAATTACAGAGAAGAAGTCGACTGTAAGCAGACTAGCGTACAAATCCAGGTCCAGCTTGATGTAATCATGAAATTATCTTTCTTGGACACGCCACAAAAAGCCGCGAAGATCAAACATTCTGGCAGTTTGTTGAACCTTCCAGTGTTCCAAAAATGAACCGCTAATGCGGTCTTGTAGTTGAGTTCGTTAGTATTGTCTAGATCAAGTTCAATCGCTCTTACAATGGCCTCATCAATCAATCGTGTTCAATGGGCTGACAATCTCCGGGGGCACATATCTCTAGGGAAGCTGTGGTCACTGTCCCATAGGAGCCCCGTCGATGCGGAACGCCCTATCGCATGGTTTCACTGCCGCCCTGATTGTAAAGTCCAAGTATCTACTCCCTTCTATTTCATTAAGTATCAAAAGAACGTTGGTTAAGATGTGTCACATTTTGGTCGACAGGTTGCGATATCTACGCCTTTCGGCACGGCACATCCGTCTCCGACATGACGTGTTTTTAGGACTAGGTTTGCCCTCTTTTTAAAAAATTCCAATCCCTATTCACGTGGCCTGAGTAATTGTCTGTTACATGGAACACAAAGTGAAAGTGGAATAGGGTCTTAATCAGCTTGGGTCATCTTGCTAGAGCAATCAGCTACTAGCCGCTGACCGCTATCTTATTTAACTGCTGCCTCTTCGCCAAATACCATAGAGTGTGAAGTTTTTTTGTTTTGTTTTTTTCATTTTACGGGGTCTATTTGTGGCAGGTTATGCGGGACAAAACTACAGTGGAAGAAGGTGCACCAGGAATTGACTTGACAGTCAGTACGGGTGACACTGATAGGAGACTAAACTTCTTCTTCTTCTTCTTCTTCTTCTATCTCCCAAGAGCTGCGAGCTCAAGTTTTTTTTTCAGCAAATGCGGTGAAGATGTTGAGGCGCAACATCGTGTCGGATTGGGAGCGGGCACATTTTTTTTCACTCTTTGAGTGGTGCAAAAAAAAAAAAAAAGCAACGGTGTGCAATACTTGCTTAGTGTCTCCACTGCCACGGGGACTTTGACTATAGAATCTATGTAGAGATTTTCTGCCATCTTGACGATCACTAGTTCTAAAAAAAGTTCAGATCGCGCACCCCCTAAAGACCTTATACACCCCCTCCACCCTCTTTCTTTATTAAAAAAAAATACACAAAAATATTCAAACATTCTAGATGTCATACGTAGTCCGGAACTGCCACCTGCACCCCTACATAGTAATTTTCCGACCCCTTTACATAACCCCTCGTGGACACTAATAATGTTGACTGTAAACCATAATCCAAACTAGCAAGCTGGTTCTCTTCCATGAGTGCTTACCTTTATATATGCATATTCTTTGTGTCTTTTTCTCATGTTCATGATAAAAGCGTTATGCCGAAATATTTGATTGTTTCTGCTGTTTCTCTTCCATGAGTGCTTACCTTTATGTACGCATATTCTTTGTGTCTTTTTCTCACTTTCGTGATAAAGGCGTTTATGCCGAAATATTTGATTGTTTCTGCTGTTTCTCCTTGTAGTTTCTGATTTTTCCTTCACCTTTCTTGGACGATATAAAAAAAACCCAACAATTTATGCCTAGTGGCGTATTATCAGTTGGGCCTAACAGGCTTAAAGGCTAGGGGGCGGTAAGGCAGGGAGTCCAGCGTAAAAGAAAAAATAACTGCAAATACAGATTATTATTTCAAGAATCCACATCAAGAGGTTGACGGTATAAGTCGGAAAGGATGGACACTTGCTAAATTTCCCCTGAGGGCCACCAGCCGTGGTTAATCCACTGTTTATCTTATACCCATCGTATGATACTAATTTTCCCGCAGGAGTCACTATGTTTATATCATCATCAGGGCCTCTGATAGCAATTATTTCAACTTCCCTCCTCCCCTCTTATCGTTTGACAAGTTATTCTGGACTGATCCATTATTACCCCCCCCCCCGCCCCCTCCTCCACCAGAAAATGAAACTCTCTAGGACCCCCTCCTCCACCAGATTAAAAGGCCCTTACCGACACACCCCCACTGGACGCACTTCTCATTGGGGCCCATCACAAATACGCATCAAAACAGGCATAGTACGTACAAGAAAACTTGGGGCCGAATTTCTAATTCTCTTGAATCCTTGCCATCGTTTGTAATCCACATTTAAATGACACTTTTCCTGCCGTCAACACAAACTCTTCACATTTGCTGGTATCATCGCGCCGAGCTGTCCAGATTGTGCGGTCGTACACACGCCGCCTGAGAAAATACCTTTCATTGAACATGAAAGACGTCTTTCCCAAAGGGTACCGCTGGGTACATGGATTACCATAATCAGAAAAGGCTGTTTCGAGAGAGAAGAATGGAAAGAAAGAAAACAAAAAAAAAAAAGGAAAGAAACCAGAGTGATAGCCAGGAATTGGATGCAGGGAAGGGTCTTTGGTGGTTTCCTGACGAACGATCGGCAGGTATGCTTTGATTAACAGTTGTTGGTGGGGGCTGAGGAATGGGGGAACCCTTGGTCAGAATAGGGTTAATCGTGGCCCCCCCCCCCCCTTTTCAGACATACCCCCGCCTAAGTTTTATTACATCCAAGAGTTAAACGCTTGAATGGGGAAATCGGTGAAGAACACAGTAGGGCGTCGTAGACGGGGAAGCGTACAGAACGAAGCAAGTATCAAGGCACTTGTAATGCAAGACTTTCTTTTACCTTTTGGAGGTAGGATTGGGGCGGGAGGGGCGCCGGAGTGTGTGTGTGTGTAGGAGGGGGGAGACCGCGATGAGCTGTCTGTTTTATTACCCGCCTCATAAACAAAGTCAACCCTCCTTCATGAGCCGCCACTGGTGGTACGCTTTTCTATTAAAAAAAAAAAACAAAAAACTTCAATTTGGGGAGGGGGGATGTACCCACACCGTCCCGTTTTTTCGAGGTGTGTGTGTATGTTTTTTTTTTCCACCCTCTCCACGACAAAACCACGGATGGGAGCCCCCACAGTTCTGGAAGAGAAAAGGTGTCGTAAAACTCTCTAGGATGAATGCATCAAAGAAATTCCCAGGTTCCCCCGATGATGTGCTGGACGATCGGAGAGGCATTTCAGAACCAGAACTTGTGTTAGAGGGGAAAAAATAGTTTCGTTCCACATTCGAAGGAATATGTTTGCTCAAATACATTGAAGAGAAGAAAATAAGGAATCCCGACTACATGCTTTCCTTCTTTCTTTCTTTCCTTCTTTCTGTCTTTCTTTCTTCTTCTTCTTCTTCTTCTTCTTCTTCTTCTTCTTCTTCTGCTTTTTCTTCTTCTTCTCTTTTTCTCCCTACTTTTTCTTTTCCTTCTCCTCTTCCCTCTTCTTTTTCTTCTCTTCTTCTTCTTCTTCTCTTTTCTCCTCTTCCTCTTATTCTTCCTCCTTCTCCTCTATTTCTTCTTTTTCTCCTCCTCCTCTTCCTCTCCTTCTCTTCCTCCTCCTCTTCCTTCTTCTTCTCTTTTCTTTCCCTCCTTCTTAATCTCTTTTCTCCACTTCCTCCTCCTTATCCTCCTCCTCCTTCATCCTCTACGTGGTATAATATCTGTAGCACTGTGTCTTGAATCTTGAATAAACTGGGCACACACACACATTAACAGAACTTTCCAGGCGTACACAAGAAGATAAGACGACTGTGTTGGCATGTCAAGCTTCTGAGTAAGATCCACCACCATAAGCCAACTGTAACTTCATTATGACCCATTATACTTATCAAATATGGTACCTATCCATTAAGGAATGTTGGGATTTTACCTGACCATACCAAACCAGGCAGCATGGTTACCTGAGTGGTTACAAGCTCGATCTACTTATATGGTGGTAACGGGTTCAAGTTCCAGCAATGGGGTTCTCTTTTTCTGCCACCATCACACCAGAAAGGGCCCAGAGACCACCCAGCCTCTAAAACTGGGTACTAAAAAAATCTGGGAAGGTAAATGGGGCCAGGCGTGATACTGACCACAGCACACTTTTATGTGTCGAAAGTCTTGGAAATATGGGCCTAACGCCATATCCCCAATATGCCCCAGTACGCATGGAAATGGGGATTTTACCTTACCTAGGAAGCCAGACAATGCGAGATGGAAAACTGAGAACTGAAAGTAGGACCAAAGCCTCTTCGAAATTCGAAGACGAAACACCAAGACAAGACAGGAAGAATAAGATAATCGATCTATGACAGCAAATACCACAGCTTGCTGTAAATCTATAACAGGCTAGTGAGTCTCGGATACATGACTGGTGAGTCAAGTATACATGACTGGTACCTTTTACCATCAATAATCAACTTAGCACACAGTGTCCTGCAACCATCAATAATCAGCTTTCCACAAGGTGTCCTGTATCATCAATAATCAACTTGTAGTTCAAAGTAAGGAATTCTATTTCTGTTTTTCTTTTCGTAAAATTAAATTACGTTCTACTCCTACCTCCAGTGTCACCTGCATAAATATCCTCTTATTCTCCTCCTCCTCTTATTCCTCTCCTCCTCTTATTCCCCCTCCTCCTCTTATTCTCTTCCTCCTTTATCCCCATCAAATAAAGCTAAAGTAAGGTACTATTTGTTACTGGTTTGTGCTGCACTTTCCTTATCCCATCACAACTCTGGAGAAGTTTTTTTTCCGTTTTGTTATCTCATCTTTTCTCACATCTTACATGCCTTCTCACCTGGGCATGTCTTCTCACCTGGATATGCCTTCTCACCTGGACTTGTCTTTCTAACTGGGCATGTCTACTCACCTGCCCGTGTCTTTTCACCTTCTCTTATCATTTCAACTTGTCTACTCACCTGGACATATCTTCACACCTGGGCGTGTCTACTCACCTGGACATGTCTTCACACCTGGGCGTGTCTACTCACCTGGACATGTCTTCTCACCTGGGCGTGTCTCCTCATCTGGATGTGTCTTCTCACGCAGAGTTGTCTCTTCATCTGGACATGCCTTCTTACCTGTACATGCCTTCTCACCTGGACATTTTTCTCACCTGGACATTTACTCTCACCTGCACATGTCTCCACACCTGGACATTCTTCACACCTGGACATTTTATAATCACCCGGTCACGTTTTTTTCACCCCAACAAGCTTTCTTGACACAAAATGTATATCTTCAATAAAGTTAATCATTAAAAAAAAATAATAACTATTACAACTTTTCGCCATAAGCGGCATATGTAATATAAGGCATCACATAGTTTAACCCAGGCTGACGTAGAGACCCAGCTGATCAAAAGCCCTGGGGTTTGCTAAAGCAATCATGCAGCACTGTAACGGTTTCTAATATTTCATGAATTAAAAGAAGTTTTTAATATTCTATGCCTAATCTATTCATCTTTATTTAGTGCTATATGTTGTGTTTTGCCTCATTGCATATGCGTGTGTGTGTAAGAGAGAAAGAGATATGTGCGTGTGAGAGAGTGTGTGTGAGAGAATGTGTGAGAGAGGTGTGTATGTGTGAGAGAGAGTATGTGTGAGAGAGGTGTGTATGTGTGAGAGAGAGTGTGTGTGTGAGAAAGTATGAGAGAGAGGTGTGTACGTGTGAGAGAGAGTGTGTGTGTGTGAGAAAGTATGAGAGAGAGGTGTGTACGTGTGAGAGAGAGTGTGTGTTAGAAAGTATGAGAGAGAGGTGTGTACGTGTGAGAGAGGTGTGTGTGAGAGAGGTGTGTATGTGTGAGAGAGAATGTGCGTGAGAGAAGTGTGTGTGTGAGAGAGAGTGTGTTTGTCTGAGAGAGAGTGTGTGTGAGAGTGTGTGTAAGTGTATGTGTGAGCGAGTGTGTGAGAGAGAGGTGTGTATGTGTGAGAGAGTGTGTATGTGTGAGAGAGAGTGTGCGTATGCGTGAGAGAGAGTGTGCGAGAGAGTTGTGTATGTTAGAGAGAGTGGGTGAGAGAGGTGTGTATGTGAGAGAGTGTGTGTGAGAGAGTTGTGTATGTGAGAGAGAGTGTGCGAGAGAGTTGTGTATGTGAGAGAGTGTGTGTGAGAGAGATGTGTATGTGTGAGAGAGAGTGTGCGTATGCGTGAGAGAGAGTGTGCGAGAGAGTTGTGTATGTGAGAGAGTGTGTGTGAGAGAGATGTGTATGTGTGAGAGAGAGTATGTGTGAGAGAAATGTGTGTGTATGTGTGAAAGAGAATGTGTGAGAGAGAAAATATGTGTATGTTAGAGTTCGTATGTGAGAGAGAAATTGCGTGCATGTGAGAGTGTGTGTGAGAGAGAATAGAATGTGTATGTGAAGAGAATGAGAGAGAGAGAGAGAAAACGTGTATATGTGTGACAGAGTATGTGAGAGTATTTGCATGTGAGAGTGTACGTGTGTGAAAAACAGTAGATGTATGTAAAAGAGAGACAGAGAGAGAGAGAGAGAGAGAGAAAGTGTGTGTATTGAAGAGAGAAAGAGTATGTGTGAAAGTGTGTGTATCTGAGAGAGTTGTATGTGAAAAAGAGAGTGAGTGTTTGTGACTGTATGTGTGTTTGGGAGAATGTATATGTGAGAGACTGTGTGCATGTGACAGCGTGTGTGTTTATGTGTATGAAAGAGTGTACGAATGAGAAAGAGGAATATTTATGGGAAAGAGTGAAGGAACTCGTAGCCCTAAAACTAGAGAACAAAATATTATCAGCTGTAGAATACCCGATCTGGCTCTCTGCGCTCGTCGAGCGCCCCTTACATGAATACCCAAGGAAAACTACCCTGTGTGAATACTCGCAGCGCTCCCGAATTCTCTTGACACAAAATATTAATTACATTGACTCGCTGTCTCCAGGTGTTCGTGTATCATATATACAAATGTGAGGCCATTATCATAAGAGCTTCTTCTTCTTCTTCTTCTTCTTCTACTACTACTACTACTACTACTACTGCTGCTGCTGCTGCTAATACTACTACTACTACTACTACTACTACTACCACTACTACTACTACTACTACTTCTACCACTACTACTACTACTACTACTACCACTACTACTACTACCGTTACTACTACTACTACTGTTACTACTACTACTACTACTACTATTACTACTACTACTGTTACTACTACTACTACTACTGTTACTGCTACTACTACTACTGTTACTGCTACTACTACTGTTATTATCACTACTACTGTTACTACTACTACTACTACTATTGTTACTACTACTATTATTGTTACTATTACCACTGTTGCTACTACTACTACTACTACTGTTACTATTACTACTGTTACTGCCACTACTACTGTTACTACTACTGTTACTACTACTGTTGTTACTACTACTACTACTGTTACTACTACTATTATTGTTACTATTACCACTGTTGCTACTACTAGTACTGTTACTATTACTACTGTTACTGCCACTACTACTGTTACTACTACTGTTACTATTACTGTTACTATTACTACTGTTACTGCCACTACTACTGTTACTACTACTACTACTACTGTTACTACTACTGTTACTACTACTGTTACTATTACTGTTACTATTACTACTGTTACTGCCACTACTACTGTTACTGCCACTACTACTGTTACTACTACTGTTACTACTACTGTTACTACTACTGTTACTATTACTACTGTTACTGCCACTACTACTGTTACTACTACTGTTGCTATTACGATCATTGCTACTACTACCACTGCTACTACTATTGCTACTACTGCTACGACTACGACTACTATTACTACTACTACTACTACTGCAGTTTCCCTGAAACTGCGAACTATTGTTCTTTGCAGCCGGTGATGTGAAGGTGTTGAGGTACAGCATCGTGTCGGCTAGGGAGCGGGTTGAGATCGCTATTTCCTCACTCCCTGAATGGAGCTGCACCCCAGAGGGGGTGTGCGATACTTCTTTAACAAACTCCACTACCATGGGGATAATGGCGATCTCCGCCTCTTTAGCCAGTCCAATCCTGTTACTGAAGGTACCAACAGAGAAGTGGGATAGGGTTTTGATCAGCTATGGTTAGCCAACCCTGGAGCCAGCTACGGGGAGCTTAATGTCAAAACCGAAAACGGCTAAACCTCCACAAACATTAGATAATATCATCTAAATTCTTACCAACCATGAGACACCGAGAAGCAATTACTGGCTCAGTGAAACCACCAAAGAAGATAAGCTCTACGGTTCCATACATGAATTACAAAAACAAACAAACAAACAAAGAGTGAAATTTATCCAAGAGACAGGACTACATATGTAGGCAGACAATGCATACGAAGAAGAAGAAGAAGATATAAATTCTTGAATGCGAGACAGCACTAATGGTCCTTGATGTTAAGAAAGATTCATTTACGAGGAAAAGACTAACTGAACGAAACAGAAAAATGACTGCGTTAACTTGACGCCAAGACTATCATAGCCCGCAAAGGGGAGCTGATCAGGACCCTGCCTTGCCGTCTCCCTGTTGGAGCTGCTAGCAACACCCTAACGTAACTGGGCCAACATTGCCTTACATTTTTACCAAAAGTTTCTCATACCATGGGTGTCTGAGTGGCGAAGTGGTTAGTGCACTGGTCTCTTATGGCGAAGGTCGGGGGTTCGAATCCGGCCGGAGGCACCCCGGTCACCCAGCTGTAGAAATGGGTACCTGATTTCTTCTGGAGTTGGGGAAGGAAAGGCGGCCAGGCGTGATACTGACCATATCACCCTCTAGTGTGCTGTCAGGTCAAGGAAAATATAGGCACTAACACCATGTCCCTATGTGCCTCTAAGGCATGACAGGATTACCTTTACTTTTTTTTTTTCTTATACCATGAAATACGAGGCAAACTGACTTTCTCATCCGGAAGTTCAGAAGACGTAGCAAGGAAAGAAAGATACATAGATTAGATCAGTGGTTCCAAACCTCTGGTCCTTGAACCCCTTGCTCCAGGGGCCACAAACAGATTGGCTCGACTAAAAGAAAAAAAAACCTCGGCATCATCTGGGTTCTATTTATTGTTTTAATTTAATGAGAGGTCTCAGCTGTTCTCGGGCCAGAAAGGGAGGTCCAATGGTCCACAATTGCTTTTAGGTTACAAAAGAGGTCCTCATCTGGTTCTCAGGGCGAAAAGGGAGTCCATGGCTGTTTTTAGCCCACTAAAGAGGTCTACAGCTGTTTTCAGGCCACAAAAGGAGTCCTCCTCCCCTGTTCTTAGGCCGGAATGGGCCTGCAGCTGTTTTCAAGCCACTAAAAAAGTCCGCAGCTGTTTTCAGGGGACTAAAGAGGTCCACAGCTGTTTTCAGGTTAAAAAAAAGAGTCCTCGACTGCTAAAAGTTCAGAAAGGAGGTCCACAGCTGTTTTCAGACCACAAAAGAAGGTCCACGGCTGTTTTCAGACCACAAAAGAAGGTCCACGGCTGTTTTCAGACCACAAAAAAAGGTCCACGGCTGTTTTCAGACCACAAAAGAAGGTCCACGGCTGTTTTCAGACCACAAAAGAAGGTCCACTGCTGTTTTCAGACCACAAAAGAAGGTGCATTGCTGTTTTCAGACCACAAAAGAAGGTCCACAGCCGTTCTCAGGTTGGAAAGGGGGTCCATGTCAAAAATCAAAACAAAACAAAAAAATCACAGGATTAGAACTTTCATTCATTTCCAACTGTATGCTTGAAAGACACCGCACAAGCATCTTTTCCACGCATGTACCACGTGCTACATCTTCACCCCCAACAAACTCTCAATATCTTTGGATTCTTGCAACAAAAACTATCCTGCCACTTCATTCATGCCAAATTCAGACCCCCATACACTCTCCCTGCTCGAGTATCATTTGTCAGTACGACCTCTCGCGAGAGTAGCCGAGACAGGGTACATTCCAATTTGTCTTTGCGAGGCTATCACGAGATCTCCATTATACGGAAGCGCTTCGGACGGATCATGTTTAGTATATGATTTCACAAGAATCGGGACATAGCATGTGGCACGGTGTAATGCAGCCAATTG
Source organism: Achatina immaculata (assembly GCA_009760885.1). Taxonomy (NCBI): domain Eukaryota; kingdom Metazoa; phylum Mollusca; class Gastropoda; order Stylommatophora; family Achatinidae; genus Lissachatina; species Lissachatina immaculata. Next base: position 11,823,211 of record CM019715.1, read on the forward strand.
TGTGACATCTTTGATTGTTGTATTTCGGGCATTTATCAAGCTTATTTAATTTGTCACTTCTTTTTTCTTATTCTTCATCTTCGCTGGTGTCTAGGGGACTGAAAAAAAAAATAGATGTCATGACCAGGTCCCAAGCCGATACGAAGATGTGCCTCAATATCTTCACCGCATAGGCTGCATAGGACACCAGCTCCCAGTTCCAAGGAGGGTAAAGAACAAGAAGAAGATCTTTCTTTCCAGAACGTTGTCCCTCTCACAGCCTCCCTGAGTACAGTATAGTCTTACCCAAGTTGACCAGCGTCTTGCAGTAACACATTCAGACTTTACGTGATGTCCTGAGCCCATCTGCGGCGAGGTTGTCTCTTTTCTCTTTTGTCGGGCACTATGTCTTCTATTATCAACCTCTCCAAGCTGTTGTGTCTCTTGATACGGCCGAAGTATCTCAGCTTTATAATTTTTATGTTGTTAACCAGCCAGTTTTCTGCGACACCTAAACCCGTCAATATCTCTTTATTTCATTTTCGTTCTATCCATGATATCCTAAGTGCCCTTCTGTAACATTTCATTTCAAATATTGTTACTCTTTTCTAGTGATTTGCTAAGTGTTCATTTTTCACATCCGTATGTTGCCACTGGGAATATGTAAGCTCTTAATAAACATAACTTTGTTGTCTTATTGGTAAGATCAACGGTGAGGAAATGCACATTATAAGATTCTTCAAACATAAGAAAAAAGAGATGGATTATTGACAGCTGTGAATGTTAGTTTCTGATAGCTGATGTCAGTCGTAAAGATTCTTTTTCTTCTTCTGTGTTGATTCATGTGCTCAGATATCTAGAGAAGCAGAGGGTTTGCCTCCACGAATCCCATCGTCGGTAAGACTTCTTTATATGTGTCCCAGTTTTTAATCCACGCTGTTTTCCCAGGGGGCGGGGGAGGGGGCAAGAATTGGGGTCTTAGATCTATGTAGAGATCGGTAGAGTGGAGGTCTGTCTGTAGAGATTTGTAGTTTAGAGATTTGTAATGTGAAGATCTGTAACGTAGAGATCTGTAGTTTAGATATCTGTCGTGTAGAGATCTGTAGTGTAGAGAGCAACTGTGTCTGTAATATAGAGATCTATAATGCATAAATCTGTAGTGAAGAGATCTATATTGTAGAGATCTGCAGTATAGAGATCTGCGATGTAGAATTCTGTACTGCAGGGATCTACAGTGTAGAGACCTGTACTATAGGGATCTACAGTGTAGAGATTTGTAGTGTATAGATCTACAGTGTAGAGATCTGTAGTACAGAAATCTACAGTGTCTCTACAGCTGTATATAAATCTGTAGTGCAGAGATCTGTGGTGCAGAGATCTATAGCGTAGAGATCTACTATGTAGATAACTGTAGTGCATAGATTTGTAGTGTAGAGATCTGTAGTGTGGATATTTGTATTAAAGATTCTGAAAACAGTATAAAGCCAGACTGGGAGATGGTTGCCGTGGCTTGCTTTAGTTCCAAATGAAGCAATGACATTCTAATTCTGATTTTGTTATCTCTCGGAGCACAGTATTTCTACGCTGTTGACCACGACGAAGTACCACAAGAGATTGTCTCCCTTATAGCATACAAGTACGTTCCAGAGCTCTATTGTCTCCCTTATAGCATACAAGTATGTTCCAGAGCTATATAGTTGTATGGCTTTACACACCAACATTCTCAAACATGTTGATTTTTGACGTTGGCTGAAAAAAGAGGGGGGGGGGGGGGTCGTAACATTTTGACGCATTTTGACTTTATAGGAAACAAACTTCCGATATTTGGTTACTTGAAGGTCAAATCTATATACGAATTTCCATCATTTTGAGGGGTAAAACTGCCTTCTGGAGTAAAACTCAAAACATTTTGACGTTGGGCGACCATGCAATAAAAGATTGGACAATATTGTGTCAAAATGTCGTAATCTAGAATATAAAATCTTGGCAACATTTTGACAGTAGAAGATTTTATAATACTAAAGCTTTTGACTACGGCAAAGTCCGCCCTGTGAACAACAGTGTTAAGAACATACTCATCTTAAATAGTCTTTGTGAAATAGAGAATATAGATCTGTTTGCTCAAAAACTCTGACCTACTTCTGTAGCCCAGAAAATTGTAGCAATCAACACAAATTCTAATTGTTATTTTTGTAAAATGTAATGTCAGGTTGGTGGACGGATGGGGACATGGAGATCACTGGCAGGGATGAGGAAAATCTGGTGTGAAACCAATGAATCCAGGACGTGACAAACCTATGTGTCTTCACAGCAATGGGTATCAGAATGATGTAAACTAAACAGAGCCAGCAGACTATGGGTGGCGGGGAATGGATATCGTTCAGGTATTCATCAGATTCTTCATCCCAAAGTTGGAGTGTCTCTATGGAACTGTCTCAAAGCCGTCTGGCCAGCCAGTGTTGCATGCTGGATCTGACGTGAAGAAGAGGCTTAAGTACAGCCACCAGAGGCTGGAAAACAAAGTTTTGGCCAGGCCAGCCTACACCGCTGTCTTCATGGCAGTCCGAGCAAGACCACAGTCTAGTCTGTCCTAGCAAGGAAAGGTGCTGAAGTCGGAGGTATCCAGCCAAAAGCAGCATTGCAAAAATCAGGGTACCACGCATCATCGCCAGTGTGAGTAAGAAGAAGAAGAAAAAGAAGAAGAAGAAGACTACGGCAAAGGAATAGAATATATAGATATCTGTCTATCAAACGCCGCGCCTACTGGCATTGGCGGTCATAAATCTCTGTTCTGTGTCGCCTCTATGAGCTGTTCTAGAGTCCTCTGTCCATGCCATCTTGCCAGTCCATCCAGGATTTTTTTCCCCTCTAACTTTCCTGTTGTCACGATGTTTTCTAGTTTTCCTTTTCTCCTGACATGTCCTATAAATCTAGACTGTCTTTTCCTGCCTGTTGTAATTATTTGTCTATCCGAATCGGTCTCCCTCTTTATTTCTTTATTTGACTTTCTTGCTATCTGTAGTTGTCCTTAACATTCTTCTAAGAAACCACGTTTCCGTGGCTTCCAGACGTTGCTGTATCTCTTTAGTAACTGTCCAGGCTCCACACCCACAGATCAGAACTGGCTCTCTGTAGCACGGGAGCGCCCTTTTCCTTACACCCAGTGACAGAGATTTGTTGCACAAAAGAGAAATCCCTAAACGGAAAATAACAGCTAGTGGCACAATATTAAAGCAGGCAGACACGTTTAAGCATCTAGAAAGAAGCCTGACGTCAACTCAAGGGTGCCTAACTCAGATAAAGAGCAGAACAACACAGGCTGGGATAATGCTTCAAAAGATGAAAAGTATTTTGTACAGGAAATCACGCCCACACTTAACCTAGAACATTTAGAAAAACTTCCAAAAAAACTGACAGAAAGACAAATGGCAAGAGCACAGCTAACAAGGGAACACCGGAATCCTGTAGGACAAACAGCCGCATAGTCCCAAGAAGGCAACACACAGCCGCATAGTCCCAAGAAGGCAACATACAGCCACATAGTCCCAAGAAGGCAACACACAGCCGCATAGTCCCAAGAAGGCAACAAACAGCCGCATAGTCCCAAGAAGGCAACATACAGCCGCATAGTCCCAAGAAGGCAACATACAGCCGCATAGTCCCAAGAAGGCAACAAACAGCCGCATAGTCCCAAGAAGGCAACACACAGCCACATAGTCCCAAGAAGACAACAAACAGCCGCATAGTCCCAAGAAGGCAACACACAGCCGCATAGTCCCAAGAAGGCAACATACAGCCGCATAGTCCCAAGAAGGCAACACACAGCCGCATAGTCCCAAGAAGGCAACATACAGCCGCATAGTCCCAAGAAGGCAACATACAGCCGCATAGTCCCAAGAAGGCAACAAACAGCCGCATAGTCCCAAGAATTCAACAAACAGCTGTATAGTCCCAAAAAGGCAACACACAGCCGCATAGTCCCAAGAAGGCAACATACAGCCGCATAGTCCCAAGAAGACAACACACAGCCACATAGTCCCAAGGAGGATACACTGCCACATAGCCCCAAGAAGGCAACACACAGCCGCATAGTTCCAAGAAGGCAGCATACAGCCGTATAGTCCCAAGAAGGATACATAGCTGCATAGTCCCAAGAAAGACACATAGCTGCATAGTCCCAAGAAAGACACATAGCTGCATAGTCCCAAGAAAGACACATAGCTGCATAGTCCCAAGAAAGACACATAGCTGCATAGTCCCAAGAAAGACACATAGCTGCATAGTCCCAAGAAAGACACATAGCTGCATAGTCCCAAGAAAGACACATAGCTGCATAGTCCCAAGAAAGACACATAGCTACATAGTCCCAAGAAAGACACATAGCTGCATAGTCCCAAGAAGGACACATAGCTGCATAGTCCCAAGAAGGACACATAGCTGCATAGTCCCAAGAAAGACACATAGCTGCATAGTCCCAAGAAAAACACATAGCTGCATAGTCCCAAGAAAGACACATAGCTGCATAGTCCCAAGAAAGACACATAGCTGCATAGTCCCAAGAAGGCAACACACAGCCGCATAGTCCCAAGAAAGACACATAGCTGCATAGTCCCAAGAAAGACACATAGCTGCATAGTCCCAAGAAGGCAACACACAGCCGCATAGTCCCAAGAAAGACACATAGCTGCATAGTCCCAAGAAAGACACATAGCGGCATAGTCCCAAGAAAGACACATAGCGGCATAGTCCCAAGAAGGCAACACACAGCCGCATAGTCCCAAGAAAGACACATAGCTGCATAGTCCCAAGAAAGACACATAGCTGCATAGTCCCAAGAAAGACACATAGCTGCATAGTCCCAAGAAAGACACATAGCTGCATAGCCCCAAGAAAGACACATAGCGGCATAGTCCCAAGAAAGACACATAGCGGCATAGTCCCAAGAAAGACACATAGCTGCATAGTCCCAAGAAAGACACATAGCTGCATAGTCCCAAGAAAGACACATAGCTGCATAGTCCCAAGAAAGACACATAGCTGCATAGTCCCAAGAAAGACACATAGCGGCATAGTCCCAAGAAAGACACATAGCTGCATAGTCCCAAGAAAGACACATAGCTGCATAGTCCCAAGAAAGACACATAGCTGCATAGTCCCAAGAAAGACACATAGCTGCATAGTTCCAAGAAGGATACATAGCTGCATAGTCCCAAGAAAGACACACAGCCGCATAGTCCCAAGAAAGACACATAGCGGCATAGTCCCAAGAAAGACACATAGCTGCATAGTCCCAAGAAAGACACATAGCTGCATAGTCCCAAGAAAGACACATAGCTGCATAGTCCCAAGAAAGACACATAGCTGCATAGTTCCAAGAAGGATACATAGCTGCATAGTCCCAAGAAAGACACACAGCCGCATAGTCCCAAGAAGGCAACACACAGCCGCATAGTCCCAAGAAGGCAACATACAGCCGCATAGTCCCAAGAAGGCAACAAACAGCCGCATAGTCCCAAGAATTCAACAAACAGCTGTATAGTCCCAAAAAGGCAACACACAGCCGTATAGTCCCAAGAAGGCAACATACAGCCGCATAGTCCCAAGAAGACAACACACAGCCACATAGTCCCAAGGAGGATACACTGCCACATAGCCCCAAGAAGGCAACACACAGCCGCATAGTTCCAAGAAGGCAGCATACAGCCGTATAGTCCCAAGAAGGATACATAGCTGCATAGTCCCAAGAAAGACACATAGCTGCATAGTCCCAAGAAAGACACATAGCTGCATAGTCCCAAGAAAGACACATAGCTGCATAGTCCCAAGAAGGCAACACACAGCCGCATAGTCCCAAGAAAGACACATAGCTGCATAGTCCCAAGAAAGACACATAGCTGCATAGTCCCAAGAAGGCAACACACAGCCGCATAGTCCCAAGAAAGACACATAGCTGCATAGTCCCAAGAAAGACACATAGCGGCATAGTCCCAAGAAAGACACATAGCTGCATAGTCCCAAGAAGGCAACACACAGCCGCATAGTCCCAAGAAAGACACATAGCTGCATAGTCCCAAGAAAGACACATAGCTGCATAGTCCCAAGAAGGACACATAGCTGCATAGTCCCACGAAGGACACATAGCTGCATAGTCCCAAGAAAGACACATAGCTGCATAGTCCCAAGAAAAACAAGACTACGGCAAAGGAATAGAATATATAGATATCTGTCTATCAAACGCCGCGCCTACTGGCATTGGCGGTCATAAATCTCTGTTCTGTGTTGCCTCTATGAGCTGTTCTAGAGTCCTCTGTCCATGCCATCTTGCCAGTCCATCCAGGATTTTTTCCCCTCTAACTTTCCTGTTGTCACGATGTTTTCTAGTTTTCCTTTTCTCCTGACATGTCCTATAAATCTAGACTGTTTTTTCCTGCCTGTTGTAATTATTTGTCTATCCGATTCGGTCTCCCTCTTTATTTCTTTATTTGATTTTCTGGCCATCTGTAGTTGTCCTTAACATTCTTCTAAGAAACCACGTTTCCGTGGCTTCCAGACGTTGCTGTATCTCTTTAGTAACTGTCCAGGCTCCACATCCACACATCAGAACTGGCTCTCTGTAGCACTGGAGCGCCCTTTTCCTTACACCCAGTGACAGAGATTTGTTGCACAAAAGAGAAATCCCTAAATGGAAAAATAACAGCTAGTGGCACAATATTAAAGCAGGCAGACACGTTTAAGCATCTAGAAAGAAGCCTGACGTCAACTCAAGGGTGCCTAACTCAGATAAAGAGTAGAACAACACAGGCTGGGATAATGCTTCAAAAGATGAAAAGTATGTTGTACAGGAAATCACGCCCACACTTAACCTAGAACATTTAGAAAAAACTTCCAAAAAAAACTGACAGAAAGACAAATGGCAAGAGCACAGCTAACAAGGGAACACCGGAATCCTGTAGGACAAACAGCCGCATAGTCCCAAGAATTCAACAAACAGCTGTATAGTCCCAAAAAGGCAACACACAGCCGTATAGTCCCAAGAAGGCAACATACAGCCGCATAGTCCCAAGAAGACAACACACAGCCACATAGTCCCAAGGAGGATACACTGCCACATAGCCCCAAGAAGGCAACACACAGCCGCATAGTTCCAAGAAGGCAGCATACAGCCGTATAGTCCCAAGAAGGATACATAGCTGCATAGTCCCAAGAAAGACACATAGCTGCATAGTCCCAAGAAAGACACATAGCTGCATAGTCCCAAGAAAGACACATAGCTGCATAGTCCCAAGAAGGCAACACACAGCCGCATAGTCCCAAGAAAGACACATAGCTGCATAGTCCCAAGAAAGACACATAGCTGCATAGTCCCAAGAAGGCAACACACAGCCGCATAGTCCCAAGAAAGACACATAGCTGCATAGTCCCAAGAAAGACACATAGCGGCATAGTCCCAAGAAAGACACATAGCTGCATAGTCCCAAGAAGGCAACACACAGCCGCATAGTCCCAAGAAAGACACATAGCTGCATAGTCCCAAGAAAGACACATAGCTGCATAGTCCCAAGAAGGACACATAGCTGCATAGTCCCACGAAGGACACATAGCTGCATAGTCCCAAGAAAGACACATAGCTGCATAGTCCCAAGAAAAACACATAGCTGCATAGTCCCAAGAAAGACACATAGCTGCATAGTCCCAAGAAACACATAGCTGCATAGTCCCAAGAAGGCAACACACAGCCGCATAGTCCCAAGAAAGACACATAGCTGCATAGTCCCAAGAAGGCAACACACAGCCGCATAGTCCCAAGAAAGACACATAGCTGCATAGTCCCAAGAAAGACACATAGCTGCATAGTCCCAAGAAAGACACATAGCTGCATAGTCCCAAGAAGGCAACACACAGCCGCATAGTCCCAAGAAAGACACATAGCTGCATAGTCCCAAGAAAGACACATAGCTGCATAGTCCCAAGAAAGACACATAGCTGCATAGTCCCAAGAAAGACACATAGCTGCATAGTCCCAAGAAAGACACATAGCGGCATAGTCCCAAGAAAGACACATAGCTGCATAGTCCCAAGAAAGACACATAGCTGCATAGTCCCAAGAAGGCAACACACAGCCGCATAGTCCCAAGAAAGACACATAGCTGCATAGTCCCAAGAAAGACACATAGCTGCATAGTCCCAAGAAGGCAACACACAGCCGCATAGTCCCAAGAAAGACACATAGCTGCATAGTCCCAAGAAAGACACATAGCGGCATAGTCCCAAGAAAGACACATAGCTGCATAGTCCCAAGAAGGCAACACACAGCCGCATAGTCCCAAGAAAGACACATAGCTGCATAGTCCCAAGAAAGACACATAGCTGCATAGTCCCAAGAAAGACACATAGCTGCATAGTCCCAAGAAAGACACATAGCTGCATAGTTCCAAGAAGCCAGCATACAGCCACGTAGTCCCAAGAAGGCAACACACCAACCACTCTGCTACGGAGACCCCCCCCCCCACCTCTTCACACCCTTCTTCCCCCCAGCTCCCCAAGCCGGGGCATCAGTTCTCAAGCATGTTCTTTCTTTGTCAAATTACTCTCAGTATTTTCATTGCTTCTTAAAGTATTTTCAGTAATGTCATAGTTTCCCGTACTATTCGCACTATTTTCTCCACTAGTCAGAGTAATCCGAGTATTTTCATAGCTTCTCATACCACTCCCAATATTCTCGTGATATTTTCACAAAGGCTTTTAAATGAAATACTGGAGAAATTAGATATAATCCAGGAATTCTTTTATCACCGATTTCTTTAACTCTTGCCTGAGTTCTGTTCGCCGTTTGAGACTTTGAAAGTATATGTCATTGATATTTGCAATAATTATGTCGTATTTATAAATCTTCTTACATCATCCTTCATGTGCCGTTAAACGTCACATAGGGCTCGCATGGTAGTTGGTCAAGTTTTCCTGTTTTCAGTGAGCTTTTCAACCTTTTCAAAGGATTTTATGCCTACTAATTTGGCCTCTCTTAACAATATCCTCCTTAGAGTTTCAGGTGGTCGACCGCTTTTTCTTCGGCCTGTTGTGTTCCACTTGACAGCTTGTTTTGGGATTCCCTGATTGTTTCTTCTCATCAAGTGACCGACATACGTCCATCTAATTTTTCTGATCACCCATAAGACCGGTTGTTGTCACTCATCTGTCTTATCTCTGCATTGTTCTTGAGTTCGTTCCACTTTATACCAAGTAATTTCCTTAGGCATTTGTTTCCCAAAAAGTCTAATTTGTTGTCTGTTTCTTTAATTGTTTTCCAGCCTTCGCAATCATAAATGAAGGGTGGATATTACATTTGAGATGAATCATCTTAGTTTGGCTTTTGTGCTTATAACTTTTGAGTGCCATATGTTCTCAATATTTTTGTAAGATAAATGCTGCTTGTGCAATTCTAGCTTCTGTGTTAGTAAATAGCTGTTAGCAAAAATATTTAGTATTTCAAAATTTTCCAGTAACAACCGGCTGAAATATAAAACACCTTTCCAGAATATAAACATACGTTTTAGCCAAGTTTGCCATCTTCATCTTGAGGAAAAGCTGAATAATAACCCAACTCGTTCGCAGCGGCGACACCTAGTGGATCAAAGGGCCATAAACCTGTATGTTCTCAAGTTAAGTAACTCTGACATCTTGTCAGGAACTATAATCCCTACCTGTCCAGTTCTTGGATTGTGACTGTTTCTAAACGACTGGGGCTTGGCCTCGCTATATTTGAGCTGTGACACGAGTTGGGGGGGGGGGGGGAGGGGGAGGGAGGGTTCGTGAAAGAACGGAGGAAGGACCGAGCGAAGAAACACAGGGGGTGACGAAATACAGATCCAAGTTTATAAACGTTCATCCTGCGAGAATATGACGTTTGTGAATGTACACGATGTAACCAGTACAAAATGACGAGAGAATAAACTGAAATGCGAATTCTTGATGCAAATAACTTAATATGTTCTAATTAAATTTTGCCATCTCCTGAAAGACGAGAGCCATGGTCCTTAGGTGTCCATCTAACTCAGATCTTCAGAAGTTTAAAGGTCCTAATTGCTTGACTGATTGGTGGGTTATATCTCTGAAAAGCTAATGTCAATTAATAAAAAAGTTTTAATTTGAATAAGAAATCCATACACAACAATATTTTTGAATAAGGCAGCAGAAACTTGTACACAGCAAAATGTGTACCGTACAAAACAATAACAATTTTTAAGCAGAACAGTGCCCCGAGTAACAAAGTACCGACTTGTACACAAAAATATCTGCTCATTACAGCACCACAGACTTGTACACAGAGGACCACGTCCCGTTAAGTTAGCACAGACATGTACACGGCAGAGTATTCTGAGCAACGTGATACTGGTTTATAAATATTTTTACATCATCCTTCATGTGCCGTTAAACGTCACATAGGGCTCGCATGGTAGTTGGTCAAGTTTTCCTGTTTTCAGTGAGCTTTTCAACCTTTTCAAAGGATTTTATGCCTACTAATTTGGCCTCTCTTAACAATATCCTCCTTAGAGTTTCAGGTGGTCGACCGCTTTTTCTTCGGCCTGGTGTGTTCCACTTGACAGCTTGTTTTGGGATTCCCTGATTGTTTCTTCTCATCACGTGACCGACATATCTCCATCTAATTTTTCTGATCACCCATGAGACCGGTTGTTGTCACTCATCTGTCTTATCTCTGCATTGTTCTTGAGTTCGTTCCACTTTATACCAAGTAATTTCCTTAGGCATTTGTTTCCCAAAAAGTCTAATTTGTTGTCTGTTTCTTTAATTGTTTTCCAGCCTTCGCAATCATAAATGAAGGTGGATATTACATTTGAGATGAATCATCTTAGTTTGGCTTTTGTGCTTATAACTTTTGAGTGCCATATGTTCTCAATATTTTTGTAAGATAAATGCTGCTTGTGCAATTCTAGCTTCTGTGTTAGTAAATAGCTGTTAGCAAAAATATTTAGTATTTCAAAATTTTCCAGTAACAACCGGCTGAAATATAAAACACCTTTCCAGAATATAAACATACGTTTTAGCCAAGTTTGCCATCTTCATCTTGAGGAAAAGCTGAATAATAACCCAACTCGTTCGCAGCGGCGACACCTAGTGGATCAAAGGGCCATAAACCTGTATGTTCTCAAGTTAAGTAACTCTGACATCTTGTCAGGAACTATAATCCCTACCTGTCCAGTTCTTGGATTGTGACTGTTTCTAAACGACTGGGGCTTGGCCTCGCTATATTTGAGCTGTGACACGAGTTGGGGGGGGGGAGGGGGAGGGAGGGTTCGTGAAAGAACGGAGGAAGGACCGAGCGAAGAAACACAGGGGGTGACGAAATACAGATCCAAGTTTATAAACGTTCATCCTGCGAGAATATGACGTTTGTGAATGTACACGATGTAACCAGTACAAAAATGACGAGAGAATAAACTGAAATGCGAATTCTTGATGCAAATAACTTAATATGTTCTAATTAAATTTTGCCATCTCCTGAAAGACGAGAGCCATGGTCCTTAGGGTGTCCCATCTAACTCAGATCTTCAGAAGTTTAAAGGTCCTAATTGCTTGACTGATTGGTGGGTTATATCTCTGAAAAGCTAATGTCAATTAATAAGAAAGTTTTAATTTTGAATAAAGAAATCCATACACAACAATATTTTTTGAATAAGGCAGCAGAAACTTGTACACAGCAAAATGTGTACCGTACAAAACAATAACAATTTTTAAGCAGAACAGTGCCCCGAGTAACAAAGTACCGACTTGTACACAAAAATATCTGCTCATTACAGCACCACAGACTTGTACACAGAGGACCACGTCCCGTAAGTTAGCACAGACATGTACACGGCAGAGTATTCTGAGCAACGTGATACTGGTTTATAAAATATTTTGTACAACAAAAAACCCCTGATCCCATCGCTTACAATAAAAGCGAGGTTTCTCAACAAGGGTTGTAGGACCCCGCGAAAACTTTCATGAGAGGCTGCTGGAAAAGAGACATAAATATCCTATAATAAAGGGACTGCATGGAGGTGTTTTAGCGTATGTGTGGGGGAGGAGGGAGGGGTGAGGGAGAGAAAATTTTAATGAAAGAAAAGCGTTTGCGTGGAGGGGGCCGAAAGAGTGGGGGGGGGGGGGGGGGGCCACACGTTTAAAAAAAATAAGTTGAGAAACCTTACTATAGAAATGGGGTGTTCAAACTTCGGTGGTCTTAAGGGCCACAACTGTGTGCCATGAATCGAGTGGCTGATCCCCATGTACATCAACTAGTTTTAAATTCAGAGAAAAAAGTGACAGTTAATGAAATAATTGTTATTTTTAAATTAACTTTTCAGGTGTTTTAACAATGTTTTTACATGATTTTTTTTTTTGGGGGGGGGGGAGTTAATTTTATCAAATAAATTACATCTTCAATGCAGCCTCGGGAGGGGCTAGCAGGAGATCCCCTGATTCAGAAAGAAAGCTTAGATGATGGCGATAAGAAAGAAAGCTCAGATGATGGTGATAAGAAAGAAAGCTTAGATGATGGCGATAAGAAAGAAAGCTTAGATGATGGCGATAAGAAAGAAAGCTTAGATGATGGCGATAAGAAAGAAAGCTTAGATGATGGCGATAAGAAAGAAAGCTTAGATGATGGTGATAAGAAAGAAAGCTTAGATGATGGTGATAAGAAAGAAAGCTTAGATGATGGCGATAAGAAAGATAGCTTAGATGATGCCGATAAGAAAGAAAGCTTAGATGATGGTGATAAGAAAGAAAGCTTAGATGATGGTGGTAAGAAAGAAAGCTTAGTTGATGATGGTAAGAAAGAAAGCTTAGATGATGGTGATAACAAAGAAAGGTTAGATGATGATGATAAGAAAGAAAGCTTAGATGATGGCGATAAGAAAGTGCATTGTTCCAGCTACATTTCTTCCTAACAGTTATAAGACCTGATGTTAGTTTTTTTTTCTATTTCTTTCTTCAACAGAGAGGGTGAGAGAGGAAATTGGGGGGGGGGGGTGTAGGGAGGCGAAGGGATAGAGAGAGAAAAAGAGAGAGAGAATAGGGGAGAGAGAGCGAGAGATAATGGAGGTAGAGAGACAAAGGGATACAGAGAGAGAGAGAGAGAGAGAAGGGGAGATAGAGAGAGAGAGAAAAGGAGAGAGTGGGAAAGAGAGGGTGAAAGAGAAGGTAGAGGGGAAGAGAGTGAGATAGAAGGAAAAAAGAGGAGAGAGAGAGAGAGAGAGAGAGAGACTCTACCCTCCCCCCCACCCTGTTCTATCTCAAGACACACACACACATACACACACACATACACAAACACCCAAACAGATAGAAACCATAATAGTTTCTGGGAGTTGCTCAGTCATCCATCACAACGGTTCTCCGTTTTTATTGGTTTTTAACGAGATCCCATCGGTTGAAAACACACACACACACACACACACACACACACACACACACACACACACACACAGAGACTCTGGGGGTGGGGTTGGGGAGGGGGGCTGGTTGTTAAGACTAACGCCAGTAAACGTTCCCCTCTAGGCAATAAAGCAGTTCGTGCCCAGTTCTTCTGTCCCAGCAAAAGATTTCTCTAGATGATGACAACGTTACAAACTCATCCTTTCGGCAGCGCCCTTGCTGCTGTTGCTTCCGATGTTCTTCTGGGCTGTTTTTCAGAAGGGCGGCTGTTTTCTGGGGTTTTTTTTTTCCTAATTCACTGTTTCTCAACCTTTTTATTAATCATTCCCCACCTCGACACCTCCAAAAGTTTTGATGCTTCATCTTTCCACCCCCCCCCCCCAAGAATAATAGTCAATCAATTTTAGAAACAAATATAATATATATTCTAACTCTGATAAAGTGGCCAAAGAAAGTGAACAGAAAGGCCTTACTTTGAACATCAAAAAGATAGAGATTATGGTTATATCTAAGAAACAGAATCCACCAACATCCAGTATAAAATCAAACGGAACTATTCTAAAGCATATGCAGAAATTCAAATACCTTGGAGCAGTAATCTTCTTCTTCTTCTTCTTCTTCGTTCGCTTCTACCACCAAGACCACCCTGTGAGGAACAGTAATAACTTCAGATGGGAAATGCAGAACAGAAATTAGGAACAGAAAAGGCCAAGCAAAGACTGCATTTCAGAGAATGAGAAACATATTAGCTAATACATCTTTATCAATGAATGTTAGAAAACGAGTCCTAAAATGCTATATTGAACCTATCTTGTTATATGGAAGTGAATCATGGACAATAGGCAGGTCTGCACAAAAATCATTGCAAGCAGCAGAAATGTGGTTTATTAGAAGAATGTTGCGAATCCCTTGGACAGCAAAAATAACTAATGAAGAATGTATGAAAAGAGCTGGAGATAACAATCTTGTCAAAAAAATAAGAGAGAGAGAGAGAGAGACAATGTACTTTCATAGGACATGCATTGAGAAGAGGAGGCATTGAAAATATAACAGGAAAATTAGAAGGAAGAAGATCAAGAGGAAGACCGAGAGAAATGATACTGGATGGTTTGATGGGATGGCGTGAGAGGAGATCACGAACTGAGCTGATGGCCTGCATGAAGGATCGTGTACTCTGGAGAAGAATAATAGCCAACGCCAGTTGACACGGCACCTGATGATGGTGATATATACTCTAATTCCTCCCCCCCTCACAAAAAATACTTCAAATTCTCCCTCGGGATTCCCCCAACGCCCCAAGGTGGGAAATTCTGTTCTAACTAACTGAATGCCGTGGGTTTTTTTTTTTCATTTTATTTGATTCTTTTTTAACACAGCATTCATGTTGATTTAAACTTTTATCTCCTCTCTCTATTTCTTTGTCTTGTGTGTTTTTGTATGAATAAGGCTCACGCCGAAACGTCACAACTTTGTACTCGTCAAGTAATAAAGCTGATCCTACTTTTTTTCCCTAGTTTATACATTTTTTAAAATGCCTCATTTGGAAGAAATATTAGTATTTTAACGCACGTTTTAAAATGAGGGGAAGACTGTCAATTTCATGACTTAAAATGAGAGGAAGACTCATAATTTCATGTTTTACAATGAGGGGATGACTGTCAATTCCATGTTTTAAAACGAAAAGAAGACTGTTAATTCCATATTTTAAAATGAGGGGGGAAACTACTAACTTCACATTAAAAAAAAAAATTAAGGGAAGACTTAATTTCACGTTTAAAATAAGAGAAAAACCCATTAATTTCATACCCTAAAAATGAGAGAAAACTGATACGAAAAGCCAAAAAAAGTTTTAAAACTAGAAAGATTTTTAACAGATTTATACTCTGCAGTTAGACATGGTACTCAACAATCATAAAACAGTCATAGTTACAACAATGAAGCAATAAGATATACCCCCCACCCCACCCCCCCTTTTTCCACCACATAAAACAAGGAGATTCGGTCACATAATGACAGTCATTCATGCTCGGTGTCACACCAACAAGACAGCCTTTTGGGTGCCGCGGAGAAACTAACGGCGCTTTGTCTGGCTATTTCTGGTGGACCTCTACAGCGACTAAAGCTCCTTCCTTCTGCGCAGGATTCTCTCAGAATGCTTCATAGCTTCCTTTGTCGTTAGCTCCTATGTCGTAGAACGTCCCGGTAATTTCTTAAAGGGACTCGACCTGTAACAAACGCCGAGCGGGAGTCACATGGTCTGAGAGAGCCTTCATCTTATTGGCTGGCCAGACAATGTCACGTGGAAAGCGATTGGCAGAGCGCTCAGGCGAAAACGCCGTGGGGCCTGTTCCTAAAATGGACCAAAGAGGGGAAACAGGCATTTTTAAAAAAATGGAGGCGTCTATTTGCCACTGTAATAGCTTACTGGTGTGGTAAACGACGGTGGGTGCATATCGTGACCTGCCACAGGTGGTGGTAGCAGCGAATGGAGGATTCACTGAAGCGAAAAGCTTATTAGGTGTCATTTCGCCGGGAATCGAAGTCAACTTATTCAGTACTCAGGTCGACCGTAGCCAAATCTCACTGCTGATTTACTTTTGCCCGTTTGGGAAACTTTGTTTCAGATTTTAACACAGTTTTTATTTCTCTATAATTAAATATGGACTACTGAAACTGTATATAGCAAGAATTCTTTGACAAGTCTTTTGTGTTCAGACTTCAAGACAACAAACTTCATGATTTACAAGAATTTGACCACATATGGGCAGGATTTACACGACCGATCTCTCGCGACTGTCGAGTAGAAAGGAAAGGCCCAATCACCAAAACGAAAAGTCTTGAACCGCTGGATACTCAAGTGGGCTCGCAGACCCGTTTAAAACAAGCTTCTGTGACAAGGACCTCCCCCTACATCGCTCGGGGGAAAAAAAAAAAAGCAGCTTCAGTAGCGAAGAGTCATTCCGTCCGCTACAAATCACAAGCAAGGATTGGAGGGCTGGTTCAAGTGATTATCTTTACGAGCATCAGAAATCGCCATTGTCGTTCCTCATTCCGGACTCATTGACGATTTATGCTTTCGACATTCATTTGTTGCTTCGGAATTGTCGGCAAGGCTTTAGCTTCGGGATCTGGTCTGTATACATTGATGAATCGCGATGTTCCACGTTAAATGATTTCCATTTAAATGTGCAGCAGTGAAGATCTGGCCGTAATCACCACAAATTTTATAACTTAAGTTATTACTTCTTCGCTCACGAAACAGCGATGTCGTAGATATGTCTCCAGAGCTGGTCCAATTCAGTTCCTAAATATATTTACATTGCTAGAATAATGTATTGGTCTGCTTTACATAATTCAACAGGCGTGGAGAATTACTGTGTTTTGATTTGGAAATTTTAACTATTATTCACTTTTATCTTTTGTATAGTCTACATTAGGGAAAAAAAAGGACAGGCCTAAAGTAAAAGCTGATACGTCCTAAATGCAAGTATTCCGTGGACTAATAGCTCATGAATTCAAACACTCTGGACAAATCTTGTTACTGTACCACAAAAGTAAGTAATCAAACTGCGCAACAGTCCACGTCATTTGACAGTAAACTCGAATAATCATTGGATAATAACAATAACAATAATAATAATAATAATACTTCTTAGGGAACACAAAAAATACATAATAAAACCAGGGATATTTTTTTTTGGAAGTTTAAATCTTCCGAGATAGCTTATTACTTGTTATAAAGGTTAAAAGGCATAGCTCATACTCTCACGCTGGCTGCACATGCACCAGGTCTGGCTTTTGAAATGAAAATGAGTTCCTACTACTCCAGCATGGTGCAACCGCCTGGAAAAGCATCCCCAACTTCTGTGACTGGAGTTCAAATCGGAGGATGCTCCGGTACTCTCGGTAGTAGCGGAAACAGCGTAGTAGGAATGGATTCTGGTGATGTATATGATGACCATCGAGGGAAATATGACAGCATGTGTATGGCTCCGGGAATTCTTGACCAGAGTAATGGCCCGTCAGGATCCAGCGGGCTGGCGTACGGGGGATGTTCGCCAAACTATTCCCCCAATTTCCTGAGGTATGTTTATGACTCTAGCGTGGACAACCGAACTCCGCGTGCACAGGACGTGGACATTAGCGTTAAGCTTCTCGACCATCATCAGCACCCCCACGAACATCAGCAACATCAGCTTGGGCATCATTCACCAGTCATCCACCACCATCATCATCAACAGCAGCAACAGAGTCAACCACCGCATCACCAGCCCCACGACCAGCTACACTTTCGGAACTATTGTCAGCCCCACGAGCTAACTCTTAACCACCATCACCTGGACCTTCAGGAACAGCACGTCCAGCATCATCAGGAACAGCAACAACAGCAACAGCAGCCGCTCCAGCACAGCACCTCACTGCCCCAGCATCAACCTCAGCTACCTCCACCATCCCTGGCCTCCCCGACTCCCCCTCCCGCGCAGCAGTACCCAAACTACCCCGTAAACAGCACTCACCATCCGCCAGAAGTATACTATGACAACCGAATGATGGACTGCAAAGGGTTGTCATCGGACGTTTGTTCAATACCTCAAATGACATCCTATTATTACCAACAGCAATCCATGCCCGATCCTAGTATATCACCTAAAGGATACAATCCAGGGATACCTAATCCAACCTGTATGTCTGGAATGGGCTCACCAAATATCCCAGTTTATCCTTGGATGAGACAAACAAATGATGGTAAGTCTTGTAAATTTTTTTTAACAGAGCACATACATATCCGCCCCCCCCAAAAAAAAAATACTGTGAACTCTTCTGCTAGTCTGCCATCTCAAGTGACTTTTATTTAGAACGTTTTTCTAAAAGTGGTAATAGCATTATTAAGACTTATTAATATTGTGTGTTGTTATATAAGCCATTCAATACGTGATATGTGAACAAGTTTGTACATTTTCTTTGTTGTGTTACCCTCATGAATGTAGTATATTTCCACTACAATCAATGTTCACTATAAGGTAAAAGGTGAGAGAATAAGGACTCAAAATGTCAAGCTGGCCTCAGTGTATGTACTTATACAATCTTTTGAAAAAAAAAAAAAAGGTTCATTCGTTGGTTTCCTATGCACCCTGTAATGAGATAATTGAGTTAACTTTTCATGTGCCACTTGGACAGCCCGGTTAGATATGCTACTTTTCTTTTCATTTTTCGCAAGACTTACCCATTAAAAGCTAGTTTGTCTAGTCATTGTTTTCACATGCCGTATCCAAATAATATTGAGTGGTTTATTTATGTGCATGGTTTTTATGTAGCTTTTGACATATTAAATCTGTAAAACTTCTATCAATTCTTTAATACACCCCCTACCCCACCCCCACCCCCCATTTAGTTCTTTGCTAATTAAAAAGAAAAGATGATTTGAAAAAGTTAAATGCTCATATACATTTTATTTCGTATGGTTTCCTTTAAATGACAGCTGTCTTCTTAAAGATGAGCGTTTATGATTTCAATAAATGGAGGCTGTAGATGCTAATTATTTATTATTATGTTTAAAGATTCTGTTTCTGAAAAAAAACAGAAACATACTTTAGTCTTTTGTTTTTAACCCTTTAAGTTCGGCGTCGATGGATCATAACATGGGAAATGAAAGAAATATAGAATATAGCAGTTTAACAGTCATTACTGAAAAAGAAGCCAACATCTGCTGTTGGGTCTAAAGTTATTTGTTCGTTCCTTTTGCCCCCTTACATTGTGTTTCATTTAAATAAGATTTCTCTTCATTTCACGCGCGTTCTGATCTGCTATACTAAATTCACAATTCAGTACAGATTCACGTATTGACCAAAATGAGGTAAATTTCGGTTAAAATTCGTCGCCCGTTTATTGATGTGATCGGTCTAAAGATTAATTTCGGTCGCCTAATTATTTATTTATTCTTTTCCTTCTTATTGTGTTCCTTCTCCTACTGTGAATTTTACTCCTGTATTTTTTTTTTTTGTGTAGATTTTATTTCCCACGCAACACTCACATGTGAAAATGATGAAGTTTTTATTTCCTAGCTGTTGATCTGGTGAACATATTTACTCAGCAATTTTACAATTTTCGTGAATCAAACAGAAGAAACTCTTTTTCTTCGGCATTCTGTGGTCCACTTGATAGCTTGTTTTTTTCGATTCTCTTGTTGTTTCTTCTCATCACATGATCGACACATGTCCATCTTCTTTTTCTGATCACCCATGAGACAGGTTGTTGTTTGCTCATCTGCCTTATCTCTGCGTTGTTCTTGAATTCGTTCCACTTTATACCAAGCATTTTCCTTAGACATTTGTTTTCAAAAGAATCTAATTTGTTGTCTATTTCTTTAGTTGTTTTCCAGCTTTCGCATTCATAAATGAAGGTGGACATTACATTTGAATTTAATAGCCTTAACTTGGCTGTTATGGTTATAACTTTTGAATGTCATATGTTCTCAAGATTCTTGAAGGTCACCGCTGTTTTTGCAATTCTAACTTCCTTTTTGGTGTCACAATCCTGGCCTATGTATCTGCCGAGGTATGCAAATTGGCTTACTTCTTCAACAGCTGTTCCTTCTTTGTATATTTATGCTCCATGGTTAATGATAAGGTTTCATTATTTTTGTTTTTTCCTTGTTAATTTCAAGTCCTATTATATATACACAGGGAAGAGAGATAGGGCAGGAGCAGATAGTGAACGGGCAATTTAATAAGTATGATAAGAGAGAGAAAGTGAGATAATAAGGACGTGGAAGAGAAAAGGGCGTTTGGTCGCAGATTATGAATTTTGATTGCCACGTGTTCACAGAATCAGCGTAATAATTCTCTAGTGACTAACTCTTCATAGTTATCTATCTATCTATCTATCTATCTATCTATCTATCTATCTATCTATCTATCTATCTATCTATCTATCTATCTATCTATCTATCTATCTATCTATCTATCTATCTATCTATCTATCTATCTATCTGCCTAACTGTCTGTCTGTCTGTCTGTCTGTCTGTCTGTCTGTCGAGGGTGTAATGTGGCTGTTGTTTTTTGCTGGATCAGTTTTCAGCTTCTAGTGTACATGTCGTCTCGGCCATCAATGTCCTTTTTCTCAGTCGAAAGATTGTCACTTAGTCGTTTCTTGAGAGTCTGTAGTATTCATCACCTGTTTTTGATTTGGCATGTTCTATCCTTCTGTCTTTATATATGACTTTTAGTCTGTTCTCCGCTTCCTTATATGGTTCAGCGTCTATCGATATGTTGCAATATAAAAAAAAAAGATTCTATTAAACGGCTTCATATGGGTAAAGGGCTATGAAACATTATATATATATATGTAAACACCTTTGGATGGGATGAACAGGTAATAAAGTAGATATAATCTACTGATTCAGAGCAAAAGATGTGGTGTGTAAGCCACGCTTCTCATCTAATTTACAAGGTGTCACCAAAAAAAAAATATTGATTTATGAAGAACGTGAACACTTTTAAATAAATTCTAACTTTAATTACAACACATTTTCTCCTTATGATTGCTATTTCTTTTTTAAACATATAGGAAGAGAGAAGCTGTCTATTGCGCCAATCAGCGACCCATAGCTGACATGCTGGTGTCAGGGTTTGGCGAATTATAGCTGATCAAGACCCTGTCTCACCTCTTCACAGTAACAGGCCTAGGCAGGCAAACGGTGGAGGAATCGCCGTAGTCCGCCATGGTTGTCGAGTCTAACTAAAGAAATACACCACACACACAGGCCTTCTATTTTTAGCTGCACTCACGGACTAAAAAAAAAAAAAGACACCATAACCCAGTCCTAAGCCAGCACGATGCTGTGCCTCAACACCTTTACAGCATCAGCTGCAAAGAGCACTAACTCGCAGTTCCAGGGAGACAGAAGAGAAGACAAGACAAGACAAATACATACAGCTGCGTATATCTCACTCAAGACACACTTGTCCTACAACCTTAGGTGCTTCGCTCGTAGCTGCACTTCGAATGTGTTTACAGATTTTTGGGACACCCTGTACTATACAGTTAGTAGCAAGAACAGTGGTTCTTAACCTTTTTTTTTTTTTTAAGACATGGACCCCTTTCGGCCTCAGGACAGCTGTGAACCCCTTATGAAAAATAAACCAATAAATATAATCCAGACGATGATAAAAATTTTTTAATCTAGTCAGCACATTTTCTGCTCCAGGGATCCCCAAAAATTCTTCCGTGGGCCCCACTGAGACCCATGGATCTCAAATTAAGAACCATTAAGCAAAGTAACACAACGTGAAAATATTTGCAGGAAACAATTTACGAGCTATTCTGTATAGCAAGGACACTAAAAGTAGTTTTCAGTAACGTTTGGAAGTTGTAAGAAGGCATGCAACAGCAAGAACATTCTTCTAAATCAGTTTGTCAGTCAGTCATTTGCATGTCCCTTGCGGAACGTAGCCTCCCTAATAGCTCTCCTGTAGGCCTCTCGGTTGTAAGCATGATGCCCTGCTGCTGATGAATCCATTCGCAGATCATCAACGATGTCTTGCAGCCATCTTCGCTTTGGTCTTCCTCTCTTTCTTTTTCCCATTATGTACCCCTTGAAGACTATCTTCTCTAAATCATCACAATGTCCAAAATATTTAAGTTTTCTTTGTTTAATCTTCGTTACTAGCCAACCTTCTTCAGTATTAAGTTCTTGTAGTATGGATACATTTGTTATTTTTTGTATTCATGATACTTGAAGGACTCTTCTATAGCATTTACACTCAAAGGCATTTATGCGTTTCTCAGCTGTTAAGCGTCCAGGTCTCACAGGCATATGTTGCGATGGGAAAGACGCATGCCCTTAAAAATCTTATTTTTGTAGATCTGTCTGTTCCTATCCGCAGCTTCTATGATTGTTTTATTTTTTGAACTGCGACAGATGTCCTTCTTTTAATTTTCCTCATTGTATCTCCATTATTATTTAGTAATGATCCAAGATATTCAAAACTCTGCACTTCTTCCAGTTTTTTTCCTCACTGATACATATTTCAGCTGCCTTATTCGTTTTGTCAGTTGTCATCAATTTAGTTTTCTTCGCATTAAGATAGAGGTCTTGGTCTTCACTATTCTTACGGACTGACATAATTAGTTTTTCCATTCGGACAAATACAGAACACTAACAAATAAACTGATAAAGATAAAATCACCGGTTTCAATGCCATTAAGGCATATTGGGATGCTGTGTTAGGCCTGTAGTTCCAAGAAAGTGTGATATGGTCAGTATCACACCTGGCCGCATCTACCTTCCCATATTTCTCTGGTACCCGTTTGTAGAGGCTGGGTGGACCTCGGGGCTTTTTTGTTGTGATGATAACCAGAAAAAAAAAATAATCCCAGCTACTGGGACTTGAACCCACTACCGCCAGATTAGCAGACCGAACGAAACCTGTATGTTACCAGCACGGAAATACTTTGAAATACGTTTAATTAATTAAATATGACACAGGTAAAGTGACCAGCCATACGGTATTATACGGGACACTTCCATATTTTGCGGATTTGTCCTTCCCGAGAGTCGTAATACTTCGGTCGGGACACTTTAATATTCGCTATTTTAAAACATATGTATCATAATGTCCCGTATTTTCATCTTTAACCTGCCTCTGTTCGGACACGCCATAAATTTTTTCAAAAATACCTTTAGTGGACGTGTTATTTTGAGGGAAACTAACTCTGAGAAAGAGTTTTGCATCATTTGACCAAAAGATTCCTCCCGAGATTATGTCGACAACCCTCCTTCATTGTGGGCGACTCTACAATTCACTTCGGCTTCCTTTCTTGTGCCATCTGGGCAGTCCAATCAAATAAATTTTTATTGACCTCCGGAAAACATGAAGCAACCAAAATGTGCTCCTCATTAAAAGTATGCGGAAAACTTCAAACTCTTGAAACATTGTCCGCCTGCTTGAAACAATGTCCGCCTGCTTGAAACAATGTCCGCCTGCGATGAACATGAGTGAAGTCTGAATAACCGATAGTACACTTCCTTGAAATGAAGATAATAAACCGCTCCTCGACCGGACGAGAATAAAATGAATATGCGTATGTTATATTGCTGCCTATATGTGTTTTTAATTGATAAAGGATTGTCACGTACAAAGACTGGTGTGTATTTACAAATGTTTGCGACGGGTGATCAAATGGAAATGAACCGAGGAGTTTCTCAGACACACGACCGCTGCTTTATACACTACACCTGGAAATCTATACGACATGGCCGAGTGTTAATTCTTAACACTATCCAACAACCTGCATGACACACAACATTTTTTTTTTTTTTTGCTGTTGTAGTAATAAATCACGGGCGCCATGTTTTGCAGGCAAATAACATGTGCTGTGGGTTTTTTGTGTGTGTGTGTGTCTGCTTTGTATATGTTTTGTGGCAGGTGTACAATTTAGAACAGAATTTCTACAGAATAAAGATGTTTAATAATAGTTTATTTTATTTTTTATTATATTTTATGTTTTTTGAAAAGATGTTTATACGGATCTTGGTAGGATAGGTCAGTGATCATACGAAGTATATATGTGATTGTTCATCTGTTTGTTTTAGTATTTTTTTTTTGTCTAAAACTATTGTCCAGGGATCCAAGTATTTAGTTAGCAGCCGCGTTTTGTATAAATGTTTCTCTGACGCACTCCCCTGCTTCCCCGCCGTATCCACCAAAAGGGTAAGGTGGAGGGTGACTAGGTTCCAAGCGCCCACTCCCCCTCCCCTTTTTTCTCTTCCCCCCCCCCCCCCCCAATCAGGAAACAGAGGATAACACGAAACAATATATAGTATTCGCTTTTTAACATACATACATACATACATGCATGCATACCTATGAGAGAAATCAGGGAAGGTAAACGCAGCCAGGCGTGATACTGACCAATATCACGCTTTCATGTGCCGATGGTCTTGGAAATACGGGCCTAACACCGTATCGCCAGTGTGCCTGCCTTTAATGGCGTGGAAACGGGATATTTACGTTACTCACCTACCTTACACACCTGTGATACAGTTTACAAGTTAGAAGGTACGTGCACTAAAATATAAACAAATATAATTAACACTAACAAACACCAGTGCCAGCAGTACAGTACAGTAATTTTAAAAAAATACTTCCGTGAATATTCTCACTCTGTCTTTTACTCTACCTCTGTATCTCTCTCCCTCTCTCTCTCTCTCTCTCTCTCTCTCTGCTTCATTGTTCCTCTCCTGCTCTCCAAAAATATCAGTCTTATTGTATGGCACTTTTCACCCTTTTTTCTTTGTTCTTCATGATGATGATGATGATGGTGATGATGATGATGATGATCTCAATTTATAAATTTCTAATTTTTAAATTATGTTTTTATATAAAATTGTTATTTAGTATTTATTTTCAAACCGCCGTTTTAGAATCTGCTTAAACAAGGCGAGAACAGTACAGTATATAAATTCTGTCTATATAAATATAATTATTTAAATTTACAGCTGATATCTTAAATTTTTAAAGGTAAACCTTTTCCAATTGATTATTAAACTGATGACTTTCCATTAAATTTAGATGATGTAATAGTAAGAAATGTAAAAACAATGTACAATAAAATAAATGAACAGTTTTCAACCAAATTTACAAAAACAAAAAAAGTTATCAAGAAAATACTGACAAATTTATAAAATTCATCAAATTTAGTCTAAACTATCATAGTTATTATAGAAGGCCTAATTTTATACACATTTGTTGCAACTATTATGATTTAGACGATGTATTTTTCCGTCCTTTCTCTCTCTCTCTCTCTCTCTCTCTCTCTCTCTCTCTCTCTCTGAATCTTAAGTGCCCAAGGCACTTTGGGGCTTCCGCAAGGTTTTCCACAAACGCCTGTCCTTTGCTTTTTTTTCTGCTCTTGCCCAGGTGAGCCCTCTATTACTCAACATCCTTTCTGTTGTTCTTCTCCATGTCTCTTTTGGTCTACCCTTACTTCTGTTCCCCTGTGGTGTCCATCTTAGTGCTATTTTTGGTAGTGAGTCGTCAGTCATCTGGACCACATGTCTCAATCATCGCCAGAGTCTTTCCTCAATAATTGCTGTCAGTGGCTTCATCTGCATTTCTGCCAACAAGATATAATTTCTTATGGCGTTTGCCCAAAATATTCTTCTAATTCTTCGTAAACATTTAGTCTGGAAAGAATTCAACTTGTTTTCTATAGTTTTGGTGATTTTCCAGAATTCACTTCCATAGTACACTTAGAAAGTTACTTTTAAATATCCTGATTTTCATCTTCGTGCTCAGGTTTTTTAGATTTCCTAGATGAAGTTTAAAAGGATAGAGATTGTTATCTTTCTTTTGCCGCGTTTTGTTGTTTACAATATTTGTCCCGGCAGGACAGTTTATGCTCTGCTAGATTATGCGTGGTTAGTTTAGGTACGGTTTCTTATCAGCTTTGTAAGAGATGAGTTGAGAACCGCTGTACGAAGAACTAGTTCTAGTGGAACAGAGATACAGGTGTAGAGTGCAGTTTTACAGTGGGGATACAAATTAGAAAGGTGAGAAAAGATGTCTTCTTCTTCTTCTTTTTCTTCTTCTTCTTCTTCTTCTTCTTCTTCTTCTTCTTCTTGGAACTGCATGCTGGTGTTCTTTGCACCCGATGAGGCGAAGATATTGAGACACAGACTTCTGTCAGAATGAGAATCAGTTACGGCGGCCATTTTTTTTCAGTCCGTGAATGGAGCTTAAAATAAAAGTAATGGCTTCTTTAGAAAAGGCATAAGAGAACTGGCAGATCAGATGAACCCCGTAGAAAGGCATATTGCGGAAATATTGTTTTGTTCATTGTCTCTCTTGCCGTTCATTCTCACTTTTACCTCTCTCTCTCTCTCTCTCTCTCTCTCTCTCTCTCTCTCTCTTTTAAACTGTACTATACAGTTTTATCAAGGAAAATATTTGAAGCATAAATCTGCTTGTTGCTTACCATGATTTCTCTCTATAAATCACTTTCTATTTACCCCAGTGGCTCTCCCAGGCATCAAACTGTCTTCTAAAAGGACGTAGTTCTAAACGAATCCTGTTAGATCCTCTTACTGTTAGATCTTACAGGAAATTATTTAACGAATGTTAAAGAATAGGATGTTAGAAGCACTGCACTGAAAAATGTATTTTATGTGCGTATGCGTGTATGTGTGTGCGCGCGCGGTGTCTTGTTAGATTAAGTGCTTCTCGGGCAGTTAATTCTCTTATATCTGTGAATATAACAGTCTGATTCTGCACTTTATGAATGTTTTCTTTTCTTCGCATGTAATTTGCAATCATGTGTGTGTGGGAAGAATGAAAAATGGAGTGATGAAGGGCAGAATGTAAGACGGGCCTGCGTGCCCCTGTTCTTCAACCTTTGAAAATAAAGATCACTCTTTCATTCCCTGCATATTCAGTTTTATTTACATTACATTATTCTCATTATCTTAATTCTCATAATCTTTCTTTTTATTTTGTATTTTTAAAAGTAATATTTATTCCACTGAAAATACTTTCCTTTTTTTAAATAATTTTTTTTTCTTTTTGCTTCTCAATTTCAATCTCAGAATTCAACGTGGCAGTTCTTCTAAAAAGTAAAAATGTTCCACTTTAAAATCTCTCTCTCTCTCTCTCTCTCTCTCTCTCTCTTTCTCTATCTCTCTTTCTCTCTCTCTCTCTCTCTCTCTCTGAACTGTAAGTGCCCAAGGCATATGTGGCTTCCGCAAGGGTTTTCCACAAATGCCTGTCCTTTGATTTTTGTTTTCCGCTCTTGCCCAGGTGAACCCTCTATCGCTCAACATCCTCTCTGTTGTTCTTCTCCATGTCTCCTTTGATCTACCCTTACTTCTGTTCCCCTGTGTTGTCCATCTTAGTTTTATTTTTGATAGTGAGTTGTCAGTCATCCTGAGCACATGTCCCAACCATCGCCAGCGTCTTCCCTCAAGAATTGCTGCCAGTCAGATTAACTTAGTCTAAATTTAGTTTTGGTTCATCGATTACTTGTTGCTTACAAAAATAACAAATGTAACCACGACTGATGGGGCAGCAGATGTATGAGGGAACAATTATATCAGTTTCAGTGTAGTTTGTTTGCATATGGCAGCAAAGAATTCAAAGACATTCTGTTGTATGTTGTGTGTGTGTGTGTGTGTGTGTGTGTGTGCGCGAGCGGGGAAATTTCACGCAAAGATTTGTATTCCATATCTTAAATTTCACTGTAACTGCTTTCCTAGCACAGAAGAAGGAGAGAGCACGTCCCCAATTAAGGGGGGGGGGGGGTTCAGTCATTGCATAGTTCTGGGACGATGAATGGCTTCTCTCTGTTTTTAAAGGAGGGCCTGGAAGAATTCCCCTGTTATTAATAAAGAAGGGTTTGGAAGAATTCCCCTGTTTTTAAAGAAAGGCCTGGAAGAATTCTCCTGTTTTTTAAGAAGGGCCTGGAAGAATTCCTGTGTTTTTAAAGGAGAGCCTGGAAGAATTCCCCTGTTTCAGAGTGTGAGAGGGGGCATTGTGGATGAAAACAGAATGGCTATTCAATCGAGTAAGCAGCTGGAAGGGGAGAGAAATTTGTTGGAAGGGACGGGGTAGTTTTTGTTTTTTTTTTGGCTCAACCTTACGAAATTTCTCCTAAGGGCTCTAACAAGGAGGCCCTCGCCTGTACCTCGTCTGTCCCAGAGAAAAGTTTCTATTAAGGACCTTTCTCCCTCAATGTCCTGTCTAGCCAATTTAACATACAGCAGTCCACTCCAGTGGTCTGGTGGTGTAGCGCCCTTGCTTCTCCTTTTGCCAGAGTGCTACGAGTTGTATGGCTACACCAGAGGTCAAGTCTTATGTTTGTTGTCTTAATTATTGAGACCTCTCCAAGCCTTCTACAAAATTATGCTAAACTGGGGGGGGGGGGGTATAATTTGAACAGGTTCAAGACAGAAGTTATTATTTGCGAAATAGAAAATAAGCAATGATGGTGGTGATGATATTGACGATAGCCGTGTACACTCGAGGATATGTTGCCAGCCGGTACTCGATGATAAGTTGCCAGCCGGTACTCGATGATAAGTTGCCAGCCGGTACTCGAGGATATGTTTCCGTGTCCTTACGAGGAACTGCGGATTCAAGCATCTCAGTTAGCTCCATCAAGACAAGATTCGTTCCTTCAGTATGAGGCTGTTTCTAGGAAGCACAATAAGGAATTTAGATAAAGCCGCTCTGGCTAAGCTCTTGACTGTTCATAGTCTTGACAAGCTGTCGTCTTGACAGGTTATGGCCTTGACAGACAACGGGGCTTAACTAGCTAGGGTTTTGCCTGGTCAGCTTTCAAAAGCATATGGCTTTAAATGACCGTGGATGTGATTGGCTACGGTCTTTACTGGCTATAGACTTGACTGGCTACGGTCTGGACTAGTTATTAAGTTATCGCCTCGTACCTGACATTGGTCTTCACTGGAGCAGACTTGACTGAATTATGATCCGCCACTCTTGAGAAAAGTACAGACTCTTTCAACTCCCGTAATCTTCTCATTTCTCCCTGTTTCCATGATTCAATGAACTTTACGTGTTATTTTAGAATGTTTTTTCAGGCGCCGAATTTAATCAGTTATTTTATCCTGAATAGTACTGAAAGTGTTGTTTGGCCAGTCATTTGCATGTCCCTTGCGGAACTTTTGCCTCTCTAACAGCTCTCCTGTAGGCCTCTCTCTGTTGTAAGCAAGATGCCCTGCTGCTGATGCATCCATTTGCAGATCATCAACGATGTCTTGCAGCAATCTTCAATTTTGGTCTTCCTCTCTTTCCTTTTCAAATTATTTACCCTTCCAAGGCTGCCTTCTCTAAATTCTCATGACGTTTAATGTGTTCAAAATATTTCAGTTTTCTTTGTTTAATCCTCTTTACTAGCCAGCCTTCTTCAATATTAAGTTCTTGTAGTATGGATATATTTGTTACTTTGTGTGTGTGTGTGTTCATGATATTTGAAGGACTCTTCTGTAGCATTTACATTCAAAGGCATTTATGTGTTTCTCAGCTGTTTTGTTAAGTGTCCACGTCTCACAAGCATATGTTGCGATGGGAAAGATGCATGAACTTAAAAATCTTATTTTTGTGGTTCTGTCTGTTCCTCTCCACAGATTCTTTAGTTGTTTTACTTTTTGAGAGCGATAGATGTCCTCCTTTTAATTTCCCTCATTGTATCCCCATTATTAGTTGGTAATGATCCAAGATATTCAAAACTCTCCAACTCTTCCAATTTTTCCTCATTGATACGTATTTCAGCTGCCTTATTTGTTTTGTCAGCTGTCATCAGTTTAATTTTCTTCGAATTAAGATAAAGATTTCACTCACTATTCTTACGGACTGACATAATTAGATTTTCCATTCTTTTTTGTGTTGTGGACAGTAATACCGTGTCATCAGCATATCAAATCTCTGGTAGGTAGTCATTTTTACATGTACGTAGTTACTTTCTGCGCTGAGTGCATGGATAAGAGTGAAACGTAAATGTCGTATTTTATTTATTGTATTTTCTCAGCTTTCAATGTTAGTTAGGTTTGTTATATGCACAGCGTATTTGTAGAATGTCTGGAACAGAGTGAAAGTTGTATGATAAAGGGCATAATGTCAGACGAGGCTGCGTGTCCAATTCTTAATCCTTTGGAAATAAAAGATCAGTCAATCAAATCCGTGTATCACATCTCTCAAGATCCTTTCTTCTGGCAATAATCTTTAACCCACTCTATCCCAATCCAAAGTTCATGCATTAACCCTCTGTTTCCAATTCATCTGCATGCATTTCAGATTTACAGGTTCTTTTGGTCTCTTCGCCTTCTGGGATCACAGCTGCGTATTTTACATACGATCACGTCCGAGGGAAACCCCTCCCACCCCAATTCCCCCCTCCCCCAAAAAAGCCTGAAATATTTAACAAATAACTTGGCTTGTTTTCCCTCATGCCTTCACTCATTCCCTACAGGAATTCACAATAAATCTTCTTGTCATTCCTACTCTGCTGACCCTCGTCTTTATCGCTGAGGGTCGTAAATAAATGCTTCCTTAGGAGAGGGGGGGGGGTTGCTGCATTAGGAGGAAGGAGAGGTCTGGTGGGTGTCTGAGTATGCCTTCTGTCCTTCACCTTGAACCAGTGCCTTGGAGATGAGGGCGAGAAAGTGAATACTTCATTGGAGGAGATTTCCCTCTTGCCTCGGTGAGAGTTTTATTAAAGAATGATGGGATGACGTGGAAGTCAGAAAGACACCAAAAAAAAAAAAAAAAGAAGAAAAACTTCGTCAAACTTTTTTATTTATTTCACATTCTTTCAAAAAACCTATATTTCACATTCTTCTGAGAAACCTGTATCTACTTCACCTTAAAAATCACATCTTTGTTGGCTATAGTGATCTTTGCAATGATTTGTTCACTGTCCATGACTTCCTTTCATAGAGCTGTATGGGTGGAATGTACAACATCTGAGGCTTACACTTCAGAAAGCCATGACTTAGAAATACGAAAGTACTAGCACTTCACACACGTATACAACATGCACATAACACTTGCCCATAACACATGACACTTACAATGTTTTTATCTGAGATTTCTTGAAAATTGTGTTTTCTTTTCTTTTATTTATTCTTGATAATAGAGATGATAATGCGAATTCCCTGGACAGCAAAGATAACTAATGAAGAATGTAAGAGAAGAGCTGGAGAGAGGTAAAAAAAATCTTGTAAAAAAATTACGAGACAATATACTCTTATAGGACATGCAGTGAGAAGAAGTGGGCATTGAAAATATTGTAACAACAGGAAAAATAGAGGGAAGAAGAGCCAGGGGAAGACCGAGAGAAATGATACTGGACAGTCTGAAGGGATGATGTGAGAGGAGACCACCAACTGAGCTGATGGATCGTGTACTTTGGAGAAGCGTAATAGCCAACGCAAGTCGCCATGGCGCAAGATGATGATGATGACGATGATGATGATGATGATGACGATGACGACGACGACGACATCTGATAAAAAAAAGAGATTTGCCGCTACCTTGACAACAGATGACAGAAATATACTTTGCAAAGAACTTAAATAAGTAATATAACTATAATATTTAAACCCGGACCATTGCTCTGAAAACCTTCTGCTACAAATAATAGGACTTTATGAAAAAGGATAACGCAAGGGATTCAAGGAAAGAGAGACTGTAAATATAAAATGTAAACTCTGTAAGACAATCAAAGTGAATTTCAATGATCAGTCTAAGAAATATGCGATGGTTGAGACAAGTACCGCGAATGACTGATAACTCACTACCAAACATGGCACTGATATTGGCGTCTCAGGTAAACAGAAGTAAGGATAGACCAAAGGAGACATGAGGGAGAACAGAGGGGATGTTGGGTAACTGAGGGCTCACTAGGCAAGAGCGGGGTTGAGGGGGGGAGGCGTTTGTGGAAAACCTTTGCGGAAGCCCCCATGTGCCTTAACACCTAAAGGTTCACACACACACACACATACGCACACACACACACACAGAGAGAGAGAGAGAGAGAGTCTAAAAAATAATCGTTAATGTCACTAAAACCCTCGATATATTTATTACAGCCATACCTCGACACATTACATCGAAATGTCGACATATTACAGCCAAACCTAGACATAATTCACCCTAGTCTCGACATGTTACAGTCAAACCTAGGTATATTACATCCAAGACTCGACATATTACATCCACGACTCAGCATACTAAAGACAAGACTCGACATATTAAAGCCAAGACTCGACATATTAAAGAGAAGACTCGACATCCTAAAGCCAAGACTCGACATATTAAACCAAAACTCGACATGATGAAGCCAAGACTCGACATATTAAAGCCAAGACTCGACACACTAAAGCCAAGACTAAACATGCTAAAGCCAAGACTCGGCAAAGTGCAGTCGAACCCCGTCGAAACAACAACAACTCATGATTTTATCAATGACTTGTTCTGGACCTATTCCTAGATATTCCAGTCTGTGCTACACACTGAAAGAACATTCCATCTCGGAAGACATTTTTCTGTCCATGGCTTTCTTTCCTAGTACTGAAAATGGTTTCTCTAGGCATGGGTGAGGCCGAAATAACTCCTTTATGCACTGTACGGAGCATATAACTTTCACCACCAAGAAACCAAATGTGTGTTTAACTGTTTATGAACAAATTTCAAAGACATAAAAAAAGGAATGCGCTCGTAATTAAAAGTCGGTTATACGGCATTTAGTTCTAAATAAGCGAGTTACTATACCGCCATAGGCACGGAAGAAATATATTTGCTTTCATGTCGCTGTTTTTTATACTCTGACTTTCATATAAATTCTTTGACCTTGTCTTTCTTTTTTTTTTTTTCTCTGTTTTCAGCTGTTGTGAATATTTTTCAAGCCTTCATGATTTCATCTTGGAAAATGTTTAGTGGTCTGAGCAAGATAGAGCATATATAAGGCACTGTGGTCTCATCGCGGGAGTATACAAGTATATATGCCACAGGTTCCTGATATTGAGTTCCTTGGCCGTTTGCGATCGCCCCTTGTAGGGTCGTGGTACGAATAAGAGTTGGGGATATGAGGGAGGAGGCGGATGGGGAGGATTTAAAATTTCGGGATACATGATAAGAGATAAAGGTAAAATCCCCGTTTCCGTGCCATTTAAGGCACGCTGGGGATGCGGTGTTAGGCCCGTAATTCAAACACCGTCGGCAGGTGAAAGTCTGATGTGATCAGTATCGCACCTGGCCGCGTTTACCTTCCCAGATTTCTCTGGTACCCATTTTTAGAGGCTGGGTGAACCCCGGGGCATTTTTGTTGTGGTGGTGCCAGAAAAAAAATCCCACTGCTGAGACTTGAACCCCGTACCATAGATCGAGCTCTTAACCACTCAGCCAACCAGGCTGCCGTATGATATGAGGGCATTATAAAATACTTCATCATAAAACAGGAATACATTTACTGACCGAATCATTAATTTAGTACACAATAAATAAAATTAACAACGTTCAAAGGAATTCATCGCTGCACTCCGGACAAGTCCATATCTCATCTTTGCAAGGAGAACCTCAGCACGGTGCCCTAACTCCGTAGCAAAGACAACAACCCTGATTACTTGGCATTATAACTGTGATATATTTAACAATACAGCACTTCCACTGACATATACACTGTTTTATTGCAGCTACTGGGTTGGTAACTTCTGAACTTTGGATAAAAAAGTGATAGACACTGGGTTAGTAAATTCTGAACTTTGGATAAAAGATAGATTGATTGATTGATTGATCTTTATTTCAAAAGGGTTAAGAATTGGGCACGCAGGCCCGTCTAACATTCTGCCCTTTGGGTAGACACTGGGTTAGTAGCTTCTAAATTCTGGATGAAGAAGGGACAGATACTGGGTTAGTAACTTCTAATTTTTGGACAAAGAGGGGGCATATACTGGGTTAGTAACTTATGAACTTTGGGTAAAAAAGGGACAGACACTGAGTTAGTAACCTCCAAATTTTGAATAAAGCAGGGGCAGATACTGGATTACTAACTTCTGAATTGTGGATAAAGAAAAGGCAGACACTGGGTTAGTAATTTCTAAATTTTGGATAAGGAAGGGGCAGACACAGGGTTAGTAACTTCTAAATTCTGGATGAAGAAGGGACAGATACTGGGTAAGTAACTTCTGAACTTTGGGTAAAAAAAAGGGTAGACACTGGTTTAGTAACTTCTAAATTTTGGATAAAGATGGGGCAGAGATTGGAGGAACAAGGTGAAGTTTTAGTCCTTGCTTAGGAGGGCGAAGACACGCTACTCAAGCTGGATGAGACAGTGGTCAACGAGACAGGACTGGCCAACTACAGTCCACCAAGACCCTAATCCACCTCCCAGTGCTGCCATGAAAGCAGTCAGTAGCCTGGCCGAATGAACAAGAATCGCAAAGGGAAAGAGATCGGGTTTTATAAATACACCGAACCGAAGTCAGATGTTTTTGGCCAGTAATGGCGACACAAGGCAGCCAACACTTTTTATAGGTCGAACGCCGAAGAAGAAGAAGATGAAGAAACAATCATTGCTACTAATAGAAAGCTATGGAGCAATGAACAAAAAAAAAATGTAGGGAACTTTTGATCACATACATTTGTCTCTCGTAGTTAACGGTTTGAAGCCAGCAAAAGACTCCCAAATGTAGGAATGCGAACCTGACTTCTTCTGGATCTCAGGATGAAAATGCAGCCAAGCGTGACGCTGACCACATCGGGCCTCTATTCTACCGAGAGATCAAGGGAAAATATGGAAACTAACGCCTTATCCCCTGGATGCCACATTGCATGATATAGCTGCATTTACCTTAACCTACTTTACTGGCTGTAACTATATTTGGAAATCTTACAGACCTTATATATATATATATATATATATATATATATATATATATCTGAAAAGTTTTGAATTGGTACAACTTTCAACGCTAGAAACGTATATCTTCCAGTAGTTTTAAAATGCAATGAAAAGGGCGTGCCTGATGCTGAATGGTACTATAGAATACTTTCATGTACCTACGTTTGCCTCATTTGTCCAATCGTATTCAAGAAAGAAAGCGTGATGGAGACTTACAAACTACCTTTCACCATGATTTTACAGAAGAAAACAGTGTACTCTTTGGTAAAAATACTGACGTGTCATATGCACCTGTAGATTTCTGTTTGTTCATTTGTTTGAACGTTTTGTAATTATGAACAGGACGGAAAGGTTACTGTGTATACATATAGAAAAGTGTATGTGTGTCCGTTTTTCTCACTTGGTGGAGGAGCACAGTTTGCAGCGCTTTGTGCAAAGCCTTATTTTATCAAAGCCCATGAACTGAACTGTTTAAGACGCTGTCCTATATTTTTGTCTTGCTCACGAAAACATGCACTTGGCCTCGGATCGATTTGCTCTCAAAGGTGGTAGAACCTATCAAGAAACTATAATGATTTTTTGCTTTATGAAAATTTGTCCAACCTTTTTTCCCCATCTGACACGTTAGTGTTTCTAAACCTTTTTTCTCATCTGATCCTTTGGAGTTTCTAAACCTTTTTTTTCCCTATCTGACCCTTTGGAGTTTCTAAACCTATTCCCTATCTGACCCATTGCAGTTTCTAAACCTTTTCCCCCATCTGACCCTTTGTAGTTTCTAAAGCTATTCCCTATCTGACCCTTTGGAGTTTCTAAACCTATTTTCTCATTCAGAACTGTCACGAGATGAAGCTGACAGTTACAAAAGATCATCTGTCTGTCAATCAATAAATCAACCAATCGCTAGCTTTTCTTTCACGTTGCACACGTGTAATGACGAGGAAAAAAAGCATAAATATGAGACAAAACAGAGACAAACGTAGACCAATGCAGAAGTAACACATACCAGCAAGGCAGACCTCATTCTTTGAGATGATACGGAGATACAACCTGCCCATTAATCTTTGTATAAAAAAGAAAGAGTTGTAAAATGAAAACACTCACTACCTTAACTTCGCACACTGTTGAGCTTTTATGAAACAAATAGATTAGAAAGTCACCATAAATGCTTGCCGGAGAAGGTAGAGAATGACAGAAGACTTGTTGTTGTTTTTTTCTTTCAGAAATCCCATGTGGGATTTTCCCTTTCTTCAGTTCTAAAGATGATGCTCTTCCCTTCCTCACTTTCGTTATCCCTTTCTGGAGCATAGGCCACCAACAGGGGCTCTTCATTTTTTTTCTATCCTGGGCTGTTTCTTCCATCGGTCTCCAGTTGTGGAAGATTTTTTTTTTATCTCCGCTTCACAACTCCTTCACCAGGTGTTTCTAGATCTTCCTTGTTTCCTTTTTCTTTGGCGAATCCAGGTGAGAGCTGATGACGTTCTTAGTAGTGTTGTAAAAAGTTTGTTTTTTTGTTTTGTTTTTGACCACATATCTCTCTAGTAGCTGCAAGACATCGTTGATAATCTGCAGATGGACGCATCAGCAGCAGGGCATCTTGCTTACAACCGAGAGGCCTACAGGAGAGCTGTTAGGGAGCCATAGTTCCGCAAGGGACATGCAAATGACTGACTGATCCATCTAGTGTTCCCACAAGTGAAGGAAAATAAGGAGTATGCATTGACACTTTGGTTTCATTTTAAAAAGTGTGCAAAGGCTGAGCCCAAACCCTTTCAGAAGCTGCAGTACCAGACTTCTTCCTGAGCCCCACCATTTCACATCGTCACGATTCTTATTCCATTCACTTTGCTACGTTGCGGGATAACTTGCGTTGTGTTATGGTCTTGGCCAGTGGTGGTTAGCTTTTTTTCTTCTTAGTATCCACGCAGATGTGGGCGCTCCGCTTGGTGGAAATTTACATACCCTCCATCCAGCGAGGTCTTAATCCCAGCCTTCTCCCATTTTGTGCATTCTGAATTTCGAAGTTCTGCCGGAAAATGAAGATCTGTGAAGCTTCTAATGTGTATGGTCCAGACAACAGGCTGCTGGCCGCTTCCTTTCAAACACAGGGCGCAGTCAATCAGCTGGCGCTGACCATTGCTGCACATTACTTGCTTCATTCTAACTGAATACATAGCACATCCATCCCTCCATTTCCAAGGATAAAATCTGGCATCTAAGAACGAGGAAATTTTCTTTTTTTTTTCCCCCTCTCTGCTTCCGACATGAAAAGGGCTTTGTATCATGGTTTATAGAGGGCTGCGATATTTACGCCTTCCAGCAAGACTCATCCCTCTTCGGTATATCGAAGGAAAATATTCTGGTAATGTTAATACAGTAAGAAATAGCAGTATTAATATTAACGCAATGGTGCTAGGGTATTATGTTGTTACACTTTAAGAAAAAAAATAAGGAATATGAAACAGGTTTCTGATACAGCTTCTTCTTCTTC
This sequence comes from Achatina immaculata, assembly GCA_009760885.1. NCBI lineage: Eukaryota > Metazoa > Mollusca > Gastropoda > Stylommatophora > Achatinidae > Lissachatina > Lissachatina immaculata. The sequence goes on from CM019715.1 coordinate 11,860,523, forward strand.
TTCTTCTTCTTCTTCTTCTTCTTCTTCTTCTTCTATGTCCCTGTAACAGCGGGTTTGATGTTCTTTGCAGCAAACGCTGTGAAGATGAGAAACCTCACCGTGTCAGATTGGGAGAGGGTTATGGCGAGTTTTTTTAAAAGAGTCCCTGAGTGAAGCCAACAAAACGGGGGTGGGGTGGTGTGCAATGCTTCTTTAGCAGACTCCACCACCTTAGAGTCTGCAGCGATCCCTTACCCCCCTTCCCCCAGCCAGGCTAAGCTTGTTACTGGAGGTAACTGATTGTTATATTTCGTTAACCCTGACTTCAACAAGTCATAGCTGACTTGTTGAAGTCAGGGTTAACGAAATATAACTATCTAAATATAACTGTCGACTGCCTCATCGAGCAGCATCTTTCTAGCGTGGAAGTTACCCTGATTATGATCAGTGTATAATTGATTATATCTGTAAAGACGTGAAGATCAGTGCCTCTTACTGAACCAGTAAACTGAAGTGGTATCGGTGTTATTATTAACTGCAGCCAAAACCAATCTCAAATTAGTCAAACTTCCTTTGAACATCTTCCAGTCTTTCATCTGAAAGTTAACTTGAAGTAGATAAACATTTTCTTCAGCCCTCAGACACACCCCAAGCTCTATAGCAACTACTAGCTGGCGCAGTACACCTTGCAACAACTCAGCAACTTGGCCTAAACATTTCGGTAAGACGTTTCATTGACGAACTGGATGAAAAGGTAAATAATGACTCACAAAAAAAAGACTATACGTCGGCAGGTTGCCCTGCCATATGGCATTCCAGCATACAACCAAGAAACATACCAACTACAAAAAAAAAAAACACCAAGAAGACAATTTCTGGGGAAAATACCAACCAGACTGCATGTTGATGACAACGGCTACACACGACTACACTGGACCACAGTCAGACCACCAACACTATCTCGCTCAGCCCAAAAATCATGCCGTCACGAGACCCCAACAAAAATCACTTGCCCGTTCTCGAACCTTCTGGAGACTCCCCCGCCCAACTTGGAAGTACAAAGATGCCCACAAAAGAAGGGCGCTATTTTTCCCCAAAACAATAACATACATGATTGCCTCCCATACTGCTATAGATTACATGTAGATAATCTCGCATCTTTGTACAGAGAAAACAATCAAGCCTGCCAACAAGTAAAGTGACAGAAAACAGTCAATACATTATTATCTTTCAGCATATGCAGGAAACCCTCTAATGTAGAGAGCGGAACAACAACATAACTCCTTCAGATCATCAGAGGAGGTACCCCCCCCCCCCTCAGACAAGTGTTTCGGCCCTTTAAACTCCTGACACTCTGGGGGGGGGGGTGGGTGGGCCCCTCTGGGTCATGACTCCCAGAGGTCTTGTGAGTTGTTGCTTTCTTTTCTTTTTCCAGTCCCGGGATTGAACCCATGATCTTCCAGTTTCCACTGCACTTTTACAGTGCGTCTTTAGCGATTTAGCCACGGAGGACTGGTATTGGTTATGGCAAATGAAATTATTTCTGTTCCCAATGCTTATTTCGCATACTCCACAGCCAGCATGAGGCCTTTTCTGCTGTTTCTGAATACATTATTATCTTTCAGCAAATATTACACAAAAACATTTTAATCGTTCGCCAAACAAAAAGTCTAAATTGCTTTGTCTACTATTTTTCTTTCTCTTTCGAGTCTAAAATGTTTTGTCTAATATTTTTTTCTTTTTTTTCTCGGGTCTAAAATGCTTTGTCTACTATTTTTCTTTCTCTCTGGCGTCTAAAATACTTTGTATACTTTTTTCGAAGCTAAAGTGATAACGCACTATTCCCTCTCCACTCCCCATCCCCAACCTAATGTTTCCGCGGGGAATAGACTCCAACTCCCAACCCCCACCCCCGTATCTGCGGGGGAAAGGTTCCCCATCTCCCTCACATATCAGTGGGAAATAAATTCCAATACTCTCTCGTATATATGGGGAATAGGTTCCAACCCCCTTCTCGAGGATGCTTGAAACCAATTACAGATTACTACTAGACTTAGTAGACTTAAGCCCATCTACTAGACTTAGTAGACTTAAGCCCAGGCGCCCGGAAGAGAATGAGCCCAGACGTCAAGCAATAGAAAGGAAAAAAAAACCCTCTGCAAATACAAATTATTACTTTTATTTTAGGAGATGAACGGTATAGTCGAAGGGCCTGGGGCTCTTATTAAGTTTAGCCTGGGGTCCGAGTGGTGGTTTAATCCGGCGGTGCTTGAAACTGTGGACAATACCGAACCCTATATAATATACTTGTAACATTCATGCACACTTATGATAGCGCTTAATTAAAAGTCATACTCGTTAGCATCAATGTTGCCTCTAAGCAACGCGGCCGCGCACACAAAGGAGCCAGGACAAGCAACGAAATTTTATATGTCGCGCACACAAATGAAAAAAAAAAACCTAAATAAATCAAAATAAAATAAAAATTACTATTTTTATTTTTCAGTTTCCTGATGTTACTATGTGACGTAGCAGGGCTGAAGATAAATATGTTATTCAGGCTAGGCCTGTTACTGGGAGTGATTGATTGATTGATTGATCTTTATTTCAAAAAGGTTAAGAATTGGGCACGCAGGCCCGTCTGAGAAGTGAGGGCGGGGGGAGGGGGAGTACTAAGGGAGAGATGGGCCGGGGTTTTAGCCTGCTACGTCTGAGTATTTGCTGATTTCCAAATCGAACAGCGTCTTCAGTGCCCCCTCCCCATCCCCCTCCCCCAATCCGCATCCCACTGGACACTAAACAATCAACGACAGAAGTGAAGCACACGGACCCATTTGGACTTAAGGGAATCGAATGAGAAAAAGATCAGATCGTATCTATTATAGAAATGCAAACTGCTGGGCCCGGTATCATCGACGGACCAAGTATCGTCGCTGGACCCAGTATTATCATTGGATCCAGCATCTTCGCCGGGCCCAGTATCATCGCTGGGCCCAGTACCATTGTTGTGTCCAGCATCATCATTTGACCTAGTATCATCGACAGATCCAATATCATCGACGGACCCAGTATTATCACTGGATCCAGCATCTTCGCCAGGCCCAGCATCATCGCTGGGCCAAGTATCATCGTTGTGTCCAGTATCATCGTTGGACCCAATATCATCGCCTGGACCCATTTACATAATATTTAACAAAAGCATTGCCTCTAAATTTGTATACTAACCTGTTAGATATCAGAATATTGAGTACTGGGTTCCCAGTCTTAAATCGGGATCTAAATATGGGTCGCGTGGGGTCAGAGGTACTGTCTCGGGAAAATATTAAAGATTTTGTTTTTAATGTACAAGATTTTAGGTAAGTCTTCCTAGTTTTAAGTTAAATATTAAAATAACAATAACCACACTCATTACTGTGTACCAACCGAAATGTTATTTTTTTAAATGCGAGTGTTTTTTTTATTCCTTAATGTTTTATTATTGTTTTCTGTGGTGTTGTTTATTATTCATTATGCCTTGACAAAATGCTACATTATATAGGAATTGGCATGGTATATATATATATATATATATATATATATATATATATATATTGCGATCATCATCAACATCATCATCATCATCATCATCATCAAAATCGCCTTTCACTCCCTGAGAGCATAGGCCACGGATAAAGGCTCTCCAGTCATCCCTGTTCGTGGAATTATTCACTGCTTCCTTCCATGTGTATCCCTTGTCTCTGAGCACTGTCAGAATTTCTCTTCTCCAAGTAAGTTTAGGCCTTTCTCGTTTTCTGTTTCATTAAAGATTCCATCTCAGTGTCTATCTTTCTAGGCTGGTGTCGGGTTTCCTCAGAGTGTGGCCAGTCCACCTCCACTTCCTTGACATGATTTATAGGTTCAAAGGTTTTTATCCTGCCCTTTCCCAGACCTCCTCGTTCCTGATCTTGTCCTGCTACTTAATGTTTAAAATCCTCTTCAAACAGTAGTTTAAATTTTATTGATATAGTATTGTATAAAGGTTCAAAGGTTCAAAATCAGACTCCGGCTTCACTGCATTCAAGACACCCCCGTATATGCCCCACCGCATGCCGCAGCATCCATCCAAGAAGTGTGTTTGTTAATAGTCCCCATCAAGTGCTGGTTATTTACGATGCATTTTCAGCCACACAAAACAGCTGAGAAACACATAAACGCCTTTGAATGTAAATGCTACAGAAGAGTTCTTCAAATATCGTGGACACAAACAAGAACAAATATATCCAGACTACAATAACTTAATATTGAAGAAGGCTGGCTAGTAAAGAGGATTAAACAGAGAAAACTTAAATATTTTGGACACATTAGACGTCATGAGAATTTAGAGAAGACCGTCTTGGAAGGTACATAATGAAAGAGAGGAAGACCAAGGCGAAGTTGGCTGCAAAACATCGCTGAGGATCTGCAAATGAATGCATCAGCAGCAGGCCATCTTGCTCACAACCGAGAGGCCTACAGGAGAGCTGTTAGAGAGGCAAAGTTCCCCCAAAGGGAAATGCAAATGACTGACTGACTGTTGTTACTGTTATCTGAGGGTAAAGTTATATCACTGGAGAAATCTTTCAGGAATGAAGCTGACACTGTGTAAAGTACTGGAGGGGATAACTCTTCGGAACATTTGTGATTTTCCTTGGCAACTCTGTTCTACATTTCCACACTACAAGCGGCCCACAGCTGACACGCTGGCATCAGGGTTGTCCAGCCATAGCTGATCAAGACACTGTCCCACTTCTGGTACCCACACTAACAAGCCTACCCTGACTAACAGGGGCAGTGATCACCATAGTCCCCATGGTGGTGGATTCTACGAAAGAAGTATTGCAGGCGGCCCCCCTCCACCCGTCCACTGTTTTTAGCTGAATTCAGGGACTGAGAAATTAACTGCCATAACCCGCTCCCAGTCCTATACCATGATGTGTCTCAGCATCTTGACAGCATCGGCTGCACAGAACATTAGCCCGCAGTTACAGGGAGATTGAAGAAGAGTATGGAATAAGGAAATGCCCATTTCATGTTTGGTCCAATTCGAGTTCTAATACCAATAGTAAATTAGTGGAAACAAGACGACAGCATAAAAATGTGAGTCTGGAATATAGTGCTGTATTCATTAATAGAAGTTCAAGAATTAATAGAAGACCAAGGCAAAGGTGGCTGCAAGACATCGTTGATGATCTGCGAATGGAAGCACCGGCAGCAGGGCATCTTGCTTACAACTGAGAAACCCTGCTGGAGAGATTTGTTAGGGAGGCCAAGTTCCGCAAGGGACAAGCAAATATTTGACTGACTAAATCATTATTATTTGACGATAAATTCGAAATGTTTCATTTACGAGGCGGGGAAACTTGTGGAAGTTTGTATATAAAATATGCACTATTTACAACTGATTATCTCGGTTTCTTGTTACATATATTCTAAATGACACACTTACCTTGTGGTTCAGGAAAATTGTTTTCTCTAACTTCTTGAATTTTGGCATGTACAGTGAACCCTCGATTTAACGGCGGACAAAGGAGATGGTGTCCGTGAATGTGGTAAGTCCGTTAAATCGAATGTAACTTGTGGAAAGGAAGGGGGGGGGGTGGGGAATTTTACCATTGTTATTGTTTTTAATGTAAAAAAAAAAACGTTATTACCAGATACACAGCTGTAAGGTAAGATAAGGTAAGATAAGGTAAAATTCCAGTTTCCATGACACCAAGGCATATTGGGGGATGCTGTGTTAGGCCCGTATTTCCACGATCATCAGCACATGAAAGTCTGATGTGGTCATTATCACGCCTGGCCCCATCTACCTTCCCAGATTTCTCTGGTACCCGTTTTCAGAAGCTGTGTGGACCCTGGGCCTTTTTTTTTTGTTTCTTGTAGTGCCAGAAAAAAATCCCCACTGCGGGACTTGAACCCAGTACTTCTGGAGTAATAGGCCGAGCGCCTAACCACTCGGCCAAAGATACAGCCCATACAACACTGTTCAACATAAAATTATTACATTATAATACAGAATATGTAATATTTACTCACCTTTTTCACAGTGTAGTTGAAGTGTATTTTCATCCCATCATAACTGTAGTAGTAGCAGTGGTAGTAGTAGTAGTAGTAGTAGTAGTAGTAGTAGTAGTAGCAGCAGTAGTAATAGCAGCAGCAGTAGTAGTAGTAATAGCAGCAGCAGCAGCAGTAGTAGTAGTAGCAGCAGCAGCAGTAGTAGTAGTAGTAGTAGTAGTAGCAGTAGTAGTAGCAGTAGTAGCAGCAGCAGCAGCAGTAGTAGTAGTAGTAGTAGCAGCAGTAGTAGTAGTAGTAGTAGTAGCAGCAGCAGTAGTAGTAGTAGTAGTAGCAGCAGTAGTAGTAGTAGTAGTAGTAGTAGCAGCAGCAGTAGTAGTAGTAGTAGTAGCAGCAGCAGCAGCAGTAGTAGTAGTAGTAGTAGCAGCAGTAGTAGTAGTAGTAGTATCAGCTTTATCCGGTATCTGTAGGTATAGGTTACGGGGAGTCCATAAATGAAAACACCCGTGTCGCCTAAGGAAGTAAATGTTCTGTACATAACAAAAGTCGTCTCCATACAACACAGCAAAACGGTAAAATGAAAGTTTTTTTTTTTTAAAGGGCCCCTATATAATTATACACTATTTTTTTTTTTTTTTTACAATTATGGCAGAACGAGGCTTCCGTACACTGTTCTTTTTTACAATTATGACACAACGAGGCTTTCGTACAGTAAAGTAACATGACACGATGTTGTATGGTCAGATCTCGGAAAAAAACCCATAGACAAAGCACCTTTGGACGTGAGGGAAAGACACATTTACAGTTCTGAATCAGTTCCTACACATACGATATATTCTCTAAAATAATTTTGTGGGCAAATGTACTTCATAACGTTAAGTTATAGACTGTAATTTAAAGTTCTCGTGTAACAAACAAAAAATAAATAATAATAATAAAAATACTAAAATTGAAAGAAATCAGGAAAATACACTCGTGTATCGCTCTAATATTTTTATATGGCACTACCACATCACCAAGTAACATTAAGAGACTTAAAATTGAAAGTAGCAGTCTTATTTATCTGTTTATTTATTTTCTTCTCTGGTTTGACATATAGAATTTCGTGCATGGTATGATTTGTTTTTTCTTGTGTGCGCGGCAGCCCAGGCAAGAACATCGTTCAAATCCCTGGTTCTGAGATAAAAAGTAACGATAATTCTGTCATACCTTAGAGGCATATTGGGATATGGTGTTGGTGGCCATATTTTCCTTGACCTGTCAGCACACTAGAGGGTGATGTGGTCAGCCTCTCCTTCCCCAACTTCAGAAGAAGTCGGGTACCCATTTCTACAGCTGGGTGGCTGGGACACCTGCAGCCGGATTCGAACTCCCGGCCTTCGCCATGCGAGACTTGTGCACTAACCACTTCGCCAAAATGCTACAGTAAAATCCCGTTATATCGGAGCCTCTGTAATAATGAACCAGGTCCATAGGTCCCTGACACTCCTGGATATGTATATATAAGTTAGAAATCGAATTGCCAAAGCAGCATTGACCTTCAAGAATCTTGAGAACATATGGCATTATTCAAAAGTTAAGATTATTCATTTCAAATGTAATATCCACCCTTATTTATGCATATGAAAGCTGGAAAACAACTAAAGAAATAGACAAAAAATTAGACTCTTTCGAAAACAAATGCATAAGGAAAACACTCGGTATAAAGTGGAACGAATTCAAGAACAACGCAGAGATAAGACAGATGAGCAAACAACAACCTGTCTCATGGTTGATCAGAAAAAAGAAGATGGACATATGTCGGTCATGTGATGAGAAGAAACAATCAGAGAATCTCAAAACAAGCTATCAAATGGAACACAACAGGCCAAAGAAAAAGAGGTCTACCACGTGAAACTCTAAAGAGGACATTGTTAAGAGAAGCCAATTAAATGGACATAACATCCCTTGATGAGACTGAAAAACTCGCCGAAGACAGGACATCTTGGCGAACTACCATGCGGGCCCAATGTGACATCTAACGGCACGGGGAGGATGTAAGATATATGCATAGGAATATTCAGTCGACTCGGCCACACAAATAATGTTACATTTTTCTTAATCACGTAGAATTCCATGGGAACAACTGTTTTAGTAACACACTTATCTTAAATAGGGAACATCAGATCTGACTTTGATAAAACTCTGACCTACCCCCGTAGCCCAGAAAACTGTAGCAACCAAAACTGTTTGTTATTGTTATAGAGTATAATGTCTCCTCTTATAATGCCGCATTTTTAAGGAACAAAACTTTCTGTAAAAGAAAGAGGGAACATAGAACAGAGAAGGCTGCTAGTAGTCTTATCTGACTCCGACAAAATGCTATGTACGCTATGAAAACTCACTCGCCTGTGGGGAAAATGACAAGCACAAATACTCCTCCTAGGATAGAAGGCCCTCCATCCTCCTAGGATAGAAGGCCCTCCCCCCTCCTAGGATAGAAGGCCCTCCCCCCTCCTAGGATAGAAGGCCCTCCCCCACCCCTCCTAGGATAGAAGGCCCTCCCCCCTCCTAGGATAGAAGGCCCTTCCCCCCTCCTAGGATAGAAGGCCCTTCCCCCCTCCTAGGATAGAAGGCCCTCCCCCCCTCCTAGGATAGAAGGCCCTCCCCCTCCTAGGATAGAAGCCTCCACCTCCTAGGATAGAAGCCTCCCCCTCCTAGGATAGAAGGCCCCCCTCCTAGGATAGAAGGCCCTCCCCCCTCCTAGGATAGAAGGCCCTCCCCCCTCCTAGGATAGAAGGCCCTCCCCCCTCCTAGGATAGAAGGCCCTCCCCCCTCCTAGGATAGAAGGCCCTCCCCCTCCTAGGATAGAAGGCCCTCCCCCTCCTAGGATAGAAGGCCCCCCCCTCCTAGGATAGAAGGCCCCCCTCCTAGGATAGAAGGCCCTCCCCCCTCCTAGGATAGAAGGCCCCCCTCCTAGGATAGAAGGCCCTCCCCCCTCCTAGGATAGAAGGCCCTCCCCCCTCCTAGGATAGAAGGCCCCCCTCTCCTAGGATAGAAGGCCCTCCCCCCTCCTAGGATAGAAGGCCCTCCCCCTCCTAGGATAGAAGGCCCCCCTCTCCTAGGATAGAAGGCCCTCCCCCCTCTCCTAGGATAGAAGGCCCTCCAGCTTTTTACATTGCATACTTGTCAATAGGTGGAGCTGAGACCTTGGCCTGGGGCCAGGCTGGGCTGGTCGGGAAGGTGGATGGATGGGGACACAGAGATCTTCTGCGGGGAAGGTGGATGGATGGGGACACAGAGATCACCTGCGGGGAAGGTGGATGGATGGGGACACGAGATCACCTGCGGGGAAGGTGGATGGATGGGGACACAGAGATCACCTGCGGGGAAGGTGGATGGATGGGGACACAGAGATCTCCTGCGGGGAAGGTGGATGGATGGGGACACAGAGATCTCCTGCGGGGAAGGTGGATGGATGGGGACACAGAGATCACCTGCGGGGAAGGTGGATGGATGGGGACACAGAGATCTCCTGCGGGGAAGGTGGATGGATGGGGACACAGAGATCTCCTGCGGGGAAGGTGGATGGATGGGGACACAGAGATCACCTGCGGGGAAGGTGGATGGATGGGGACACAGAGATCTCCTGCGGGGAAGGTGGATGGATGGGGACACAGAGATCACCTGCGGGGAAGGTGGATGGATGGGGACACAGAGATCTCCTGCAGGGAAGGTGGATGGATGGGGACACAGAGATCACCTGCGGGGAAGGTGGATGGATGGGGACACAGAGATCACCTGCGGGGAAGGTGGATGGATGGGGACACAGAGATCACCTGCGGGGAAGGTGAATGGATGGGGACACAGAGATCACCTGCGGGGAAGGTGGATGGATGGGGACACAGAGATCACCTGCGGGGAAGGTGGATGGATGGGGACACAGAGATCTCCTGCGGGGAAGGTGGATGGATGGGGACACAGAGATCTCCTGCGGGGAAGGTGATGGATGGGGACACAGAGATCTCCTGCGGGGAAGGTGGATGGATGGGGACACAGAGATCTCCTGCGGGGAAGGTGGATGGATGGGGACACAGAGATCACCTGCGGGGAAGGTGGATGGATGGGGACCAGAGATCTCCTGCGGGGAAGGTGGATGGATGGGGACACAGAGATCACCTGCGGGGAGGTGGATGGATGGGGACACAGAGATCTCCTGCGGGGAAGGTGGATGGATGGGGACACAGAGATCTCCTGCGGGGAAGGTGGATGGATGGGGACACAGAGATCTCCTGCGGGGAAGGTGGATGGATGGGGACACAGAGATCACCTGCGGGGATGAGGAAAATCTGATGGAAACTGATGAGTCCAGGACGTGACAAGCCTATGGGTCTCTACAACAAGGGATATCAGAATGAAGCAAACACAGCAGCCAGCAGACTGTAGGTGGCGGGGAATGGACATCGTTGAGGCACCCATCGAATCCCTCATCCCAAAGTCGGAGTGTCTCTGTGAAACTGCCTCAAAGCCGTTGGATGGGCCAGTGTTGCACTCAGGGCCTGATCTCAGCTTCTCGCTGGAAAGGCCTCCTGGGTACGAAAGAAAGACTTAGGACAAAAACCCCAACATGAAAATGTCAGAAAGAAAAAGAAAACCATACGAGCCCGGACGACGCCTTGTAAAAGGTCCTCGCCAGGTGGTTCGACCCCCGGCTACCCTGAGCAAAAAAAATCAGCTACGGGGGTCACATTAAACATTCTTCAAATCAACATTTCTGGACTTAGGACAAAGCTGTCTGAATTAAGCAGACAGCTGAAAAAGTCAACATCCATATTGCGATCGTACAAGAAACCCTTCTATATGGAAAAGATAACTCGGTGCCTAGATACACCATGTACAAAATTGAATATGGTACATGCAGGGATATTGCCACACCCTTGAGAAATGATATCCAAGAAGAAGTTAAAAACAGAAAAATGCAATGAGAATGATATCCAAGAGATAACACTATGGCATGATGGACTGCGGTACACTGTATAATGTTTGTTGTCCCACAAATTCATTCATTTATTCATTCATTTGCATGTCCCTTGTCTCCTTAATAGCACTCCTATAGGCCTCTCGTTTGTGACCAAGATGACCTGCTGCTGATGCATCGATTTGCAGATCATCAATGATTTCTTGCAGCCATCTTCGCCTTGGTCTTCCTCTCTTTCTTTTCCCATTATGTACCCTTCCAAGATGGTCTTCTCTAGATTATCATGACGTTTAATGTGTCAGAATATTTAAGTTTTATCTGTTTAATCATCTTTACTAGCAAGCCTTCTTCAATAGTAAGTTCTTGTATTATGGTTATATTTGTTCCTTTATATGTGCATGATATTTGAAGAAATCTTCTGTAGCATTTACATTCAAAGGCATTTATGTGTTTCTCAGCTGTTTTGTTAAGTGTCCAGGTCTCACAGGCATATGTTGCAATGGGAAAAATGCATGCCCTTACAAATCTTATTTTTATAGTTCTGTCTGTTCCTCTCCACAGATTATTTAGTTGTTTTACTTTCTGAAGAGCGATAGATGTCTTCCTTTTAATTTACCTCATTGTATCTCCATTATTAGTTAGCAGTGATCCAAGATATTCAAAATGCTCCACTTCTTCCAGTTTTTCCTCATTGATACATATTTCCGCTGCCTTGTTTGTTTTGTCAGCTGTCATCAATTTAGTTTTCTTCGATTTGCTCTTAGCTTTTCTTACGGACTGACATAATTAGTTTTTCCATTCCTTTTTTTTTCCATTCCGGTCCCACAAATTATAAAAGTGAAATCAACACACACACAGCACAGAAAACTATCATTGCATGAGATTTTTTACCATCACTAGGATACAAAGACCGAAACCCCGCGGGAAACAACATTGAAGGGCTATGTAGTACCAGCAACATGATAATATTGTAAGACTCTCTCTCTTCCCCATCAACACTCCTCCACAGAGCTGCTGGATATACAAGGTCCGACAATTAAGCAATGAGATTGATTTTATTATGGCCAATACAAAAATGCCATCTATGAAGCAAAGCATGGAATCCAAAGAGGCAACTTTAATCTATGATCTGGCAATTTTTCATCGCCGCCCGATAAGCAGACGACAAACAAGCCGCCATTTTGTTGACCTATCCAGAGGTGCATTGTTATGTGATCAGCACTGAGCAAAAAGCTAACATTAAAATCTGTTTAAAAGTCGGAAAAAAGTGCCACTGAGACAGGTGAACTGATGTGACAAGTTTTTATGGGGATAATTGTTTATATCGTGCACAGATATTCAGGTGGTATTCACGATTCAAAAGTGGTGTGGAAATGATTACAAATGGAACAAGACATGAACACCCAATGTCTGCTCGTAATGAGGAACTCATCGCAAAAATCAGAGAACGGATAAGAGAAGATCGTTATTTGACTGTGAAGATGATGGCAGATGAATTTGGTGTTAACCGAGAGACCATTCGTAAAATTTTAGTTGAAGATTTGGGCAAGGCCGGTTTCTACTACATTCGTTGTCTGATGACCAAACACATCAGATGTTGAGTACGCAAAAGATATCATCAAAACGTGTTGCAGAAATAAACATTTCTTAAATGTGATTGTTGCAGAGGATGAAACATGGATTTTCCGATATGACCCCACAACTAAGCGTCAAAGTGCTCAGTGGAAATCATCATCACCAAAAGGCAAAAAAAAAAAAAATTCTTTTTCAATAGTCGAAAGTGAAGACAATGTTGGTGTGCTTCTACGACAGGAAAGGAGTTATTAACAAAGAATTTATTCCAGAGGAACAGACTGTCACTGCCAAAGTTTATTTAAGTATTTTGAAACGCCTATTGAAAAGGATTCTCCGAGTCTGACCCGAGTATTCAACACATGGCAGTTTTTTCTTTCTTCATGATAATGCACCGGCTCACCGGGGCATTGTTGTACAGCAATTTTTGGCCCAAAAACAAGTGTGTGTTCTCAACCATCCACCCTATTCACCAGATTTGTGTCCATGCGATTATTTTCTATTCCCAAAATTAAAGTTACCATTGAATGGACGCTTCTTTGACGATACTGAATACATCCAAAGGGCCGTAACATCGAGTTTAAGGACCATATCAACAGAAAAAAATTGCAGAGGTCGTTTCAGTGTTTGTTAGATCGTGCCACTCGCTGTATCAATGCACAAGGGGCTTACTTTGAATAAAATACACATCAACTGTTTTATTATTTTTTAAAAATTAGTCTCATTACTTAATTGTCGGTCCTTGTACATATAGACCTGACCTTACCATTGTCTCGGCAAACATCCTCAAAGATTTTTCTCTGAGAGTGCTTCATAACATAGGAAGCGACATCCTACTACAAATCTCTCACATAAATAAAAAAAATAAGTGCATCAATCAGAGTGTGGAGTGTATGGACAAGAGATAAGTTTATTATTTATTTATGTAATCATTTAATTGTGTCTTCATGATTATTAATGCTCATTAATAAATGGTAAATGAATGTGATTGAGTGAAAGCTGTATGATGAGGGGCAGAATGTTAGACGGGCCTGCGTACCAAATTCTTAACCCTTTGAAAATAAAGTATGTTCGTTCGTTCGTTCGTTCGTTCATTCGTTCGTTCGTTCGTTCGTTCATTCGTTCGTTCGTTCGTTCGTTCGTTCACACACGAAACTAAATACCACAAAAGTCCCCTCGCTGGAATTATAGAAAAGCAGACTGGGAAAAATTCAGAACACAAACAAATGAAGACCTATGAAAAATAAATGACACCACAAACACTGACACACTCTACATCAACATAATCGAAGCCATATTGGAGCTGCTACAAAAAATCCTCCAAGGATGCAGAAAGTAGCCCTTTCTTGACAAAATCTTTGGAATATTTACTCCAAAAAAGAAGAACAGTAGCCAGGAAGAACGCAGAGAAAAAGCCTACTCCAGAAATCAGAACAGAGTACAATAAACTAACCGCTAAGGTAAGTCTCGAAATTTTAAAAAAATCAAAGAAAGGTTAAGCACATGCAGCAATCTCAACCTCAGAACTGAAGTTAAGAAGGCTTGGAAACTCTTAGATAACATGTCAGGGAAAAAAAAACAAACTAGCAAAATAGCAAAATAGCAAGAACATCAGCCATCTGTTAGTAGAAATTCCTCTAGATGTCATATCCAATCACAATGAATATTTAACCTTTCATTTCCAGATGCAGATTTTTGAAAATATTTCATGAACATAAAATAATGTTGCAAAGAATCTACTCATATATCACGTATTTCACGTATAGTTCAACTGAGCGGTCTTTACACCTACCGTAATACTAATTAATCTATCTATCTATCTATCTATCTATCTATCTATCTATCTATCTATCTATCTATCTATCTATCTATCTATCTATCTATCTATCTATCTATCTATCTATCTATCTATCTATCTATCTATCTATCTATCTATCTCAACCTTAAGTGCCCAAGGCACATGGGGCTTCCGCAAGGGTTCTCCACAAACGCCTGTCCTTTGCCTTTTTTTCCCCGCCCTTGCCCAATTGAGCCCTCTACTGCTCAGTACCTTCTCTCTTGTTCTAGTTTCCTATTTGCATCTTGTGTTTAGGTTCCAGGAGGTCTGCAGTCGGGCTGGGGACTTCCAGTGGCTGGCTTTCATCTACAACCTTCATGGGTTCAGTTTCCTGATAAGCATTTCTCCTTCCACTTGCATTTGTTTTTTCCCCTTGCTTCTGTTTCTGTAGCCAGTCTGATGGGTTTTTTTGTGTGTACCAGATAGGGTTGCTGGCCCTATGCCGAACCCTTCTTAGTCACCTTTTACGATCATGCGTGGTAGGGTACAGTGGTCCTATTCTTTGCTTCCCAGCCATGTGCCTGGGTACCACACGGGGGAAGTTAATCTATGCAAGAATCATAAATTGTAGTCCCTTCTTCTTCTTCTTCTTCTTCTTCTTCTTCTTCTTCTTCTTCTTCTTCTTCTTCAGCTTTCGGGGCCATTAAGACTCATTGCTGCAGATAAAGTTCGCCTCCACTCCTCCCTATTCCTAATCCAATTACATTTGAAAATTGCGGTCCTTAACAGACAAAATACGGGAACACAGTTGTATCACTTAATATAACATCATCCCAATGGAGTAGTTTGTAGATATGCTCTCTTCACACACCAAGCAACATGGGTTTGAAAAAAAAAGCGTGTACCTAGCCAACTCGTGTTATGGAACTGCGTTTGAAATCGAGTAATGTCTGTTTGTAGGGTGAGAAACATCAGTGTCTGTGCGGTAAGGCTGGAAAGAATGTTCATGTAATAATCAGCTCCGTACCTCATCTGAGAGGGGCTGAAGCAGAAAAAAAAAGAAGGAAAGAAAGAAGGAAAAAAAGGAAAGGAAAAGGAAAAAGAAAGAAGGAAGAAAAGGAAAGGGAAAGGAAAAAGAAAGAAGAAAGGGAAAGGAAAAAGACAAAGACAGAAAGGAAAGGAAAAAAAAGAAAGAAGGAAGGAAAGGAAAAGGAAAAAGAAAGAAAGAAGGAAAGAAAAGGAAAGGAAAAGAAAAAAAAGGAAAAGAAAAAAAAGGAAAAAGAAAAAGAAAGACATAAGGAAAGGAGGAAAGGAAAAGAAAGGGAAGGAAAGAAAAAGAAAGGAAAGGAAAAGGAAAAAGAAAGAAATAAGGAAAGGAAAAGAAAGGAAAGGAAAACTCGTGATCTCTGTTCACTTTGCACATAAAACAATCAGAAAGATTGATATAAAACAGATTTCTCGCACAGTTACTTCCCTCGGTACCTTCATACATTCTTCAGCATTTTGTGAGGGTCAGTTAAGCTAACACTCTCTCCACAGCTGGACATGCTAGCGTCAGTATTAGCAAAACTATAGCCAACCAAGACCCTGTTCCAGCTCACTCTGTTACCCCCCCCTTCCCAAAAAACATACTCAAGCTAGTTAACGATGCAAGATTGATCACAGTCCCCATGTTGGTCCAGTCTGCTAAAGAGGTTTTGCACCAAACCTGCTTTTTAGCTCCATTAGGGACTGAAAAAAAAAATAACCGTCATGACTCAATCCCCGTTGATCGTGATGCTATGCATCATCACCGAAGCACAAGCTTCAAAGAGGAGACATCTTCTCGCAACTTCCATGGAAAAGCAACAACAGCAGGAAACACGTTTATACTGTAACACAACATACAAATATTCGCTGTACTTACAGATTTTCAGATCCGTTCTGTGCAGACAGCAGAAACACCGCAATAGCTTTGACAGTCGTCACGGAAATAATGCTCCAGAAAGCCAGTCGTAGGCCACAACACACAGCAGCAAAAATAAAACTATCCATAAGCACATGCCCCGACAGAGGTCACGCCCAAACACAACAAATGTTTAACCTTCTATTTCTAAACGAAGATCTTTGAAAATATTTCCACACATCTAAAATAATAAACTCCATGAAACGTTCTAAACATATATAATGCCACACGTTCCATAGATACTACACTCCTACAGAAGTCTCTGAAAGCATCCCCAAACACTGGACAAGCAATGCACGACGCAAAAGGGCTTTGTGACTAAGGTCTGAAGGTTTCCTGGACCCAGTTTGGAAAATGGAGCTTAAATATCCCCCCGCCAACAGTTATTGTTATTGTCGAAAACTTTTTGGATTAATGAGTGTAGTCAATGTTGCAATAACGATGTGGAATTCTAATGCCTTACCCCCCGCAGTCTTCTCCCTTGCACTTAATTCCAACGACGGCAAAGTTCACTTGATAATGGTAATGGCTATGAAAACCCGTCCAGATGGGCTATTAGACGACAACAAGCGACTATAAAAATACATTACTGCAGATATTTGGTTTCCAGCACGAAGGTTTTATCCAAACTATGTGCTAGATTCATGTACATTTAGGGCAATTTACGCAGTCACCAATATCGTTAGAATAATTTACCACCGCTCGCCTCTTCTTTATGTACATTTAGAGTCATTTACCATCCTCATCGCATTCATCTTACGGTTGTCTTAATGTCCATTAGCGAGCAGCTTGGTTGCGGTTTCATTGTTTCTAGCACCTCCATGGCCAAAGTTATCGAATCTCTAACCATGTAATGGCTGCCATGAGTGCACGTCTTCCTGCGGTCATTTTCGCCGTTATCGTCCATAATCCGGCTTTTGCAATTATTGTTATGGCTATAAACGGGTCGTGACAATTAGTAATGGTCACACATGAGAAACTCCATTGGGCAATGGTTTGTGTGTATGTGTGGGTTGGTTGGTTGGTTGGTTGGTTGGTTGGTTGGTTGGTTGGTTGGTTGGTGGGGTAACTTACTTCCCAGGACATGAGATTCAGAATAGACACAGATATCGTGTACAATGTACAGTATGACGATGTCTGATTTAGTAATCAGTGATATAGTTGACATCCTAGTGTCTGGGCTGGCGAAATCATAACTGACCAAGACCCTGTCCCACCCATTCGTTGGTATCCCCCCCCCCCCCGTGTAACAGGTCTAGCCTGGCTAACTAGGCAAGGATCGCCATAGTCTCCATGGTGCTGGTGTCTGCTAAGGAAGTAGTACACGCCCACCCCCTTCTTTTTTAGCTCCATTCAACCGCCATAACACGCTCCAAAGCTGGCCCTATATTTTGCTTCAATATCTTCACTGCATCGACTACAAAGAACATCTGCTCGCAGTTCCAGGGAGAGTGATGATGATGATGAAGAAGAAGACGAAGAGAGTAATACTACTATAAATATCTAAATTCAAGCGTGAGCCGGACAACACAGGTTAATGCCCCTCCCCCCTCCCCCAAAAAAAAAAAAAACAGATAAAGGTAGCCTGTCCAGCAGTGTCCTAAAGGCACGTAGGTTTTACAGCGTCAGTGACCATATTTCCCTTTACCCAGTCGGGACACTAGAGGATGATGAGGTTGTTTCATGCTTGACAGGCTACTGACATATCTCGAATTTTCTCTGTTAAGCCACATTTTTCTTCTTTCCCTTCCTCTCTCTCTCTCTCTCTCTCTCTCTCTCTCTCTCTCTCTCTCTCTCTCATTGATAGCGAGATTGTACTTCTATAGCTAAATATTGAGAACATTCGGATTAACATGAGGTATATTATTTACTTTAATTTTCACATACAAATCAGTCCCGTTTTCAAAGAAGTAAGCCAGAAAAATTCGCAATGAAGGAAAGTACGGAATATACCGCAGCTGACCTTGTAAATCTCCCGGATTTCTCCTTCGAATTTTTTTGTTTGTTTGTTGAATCATAGTTGCAGTCACAATGATTCTTCCCGTGAACGCTTTGATGCACCACGTGGAGATGTTGACTTGTATTTTGTGAGGAATATAAGATCATAGTCACTGCAGTTTCGTGTGTCTTGGTTAGGATCATCATTTGTCCACTTATACGTCAATACGTGCTCAGATTTCCCTTCGGGATAGTCCCATACATGCTCCAATCTCATACATTCAGTGTAGACCATACGTCTTCCAGCTTCTACCTTCAGTGTAGTCAATACGTCTTCCAGTCTTCTACCTTCAGTGTAGTCCATACGTGCTCCGATCTCCCACCTTCAGTGTAGTCCATACGTGCTCCGATCTCCTACCTTCAGTGTAGTCCATACGTGCTCCGATCTCCTACCTTCAGTGTAGTCCATACGTGCTCCGATCTCCCACCTTCAGTGTAGTCCATACGTGCTCCGATCTCCCACCTTCAGTGTAGTCCATACGTGCTCCGATCTCCTACCTTCAGTTTAATATAAACGTCTCCCTATCTCCTACCTTCAGTTTAATCTAAACGTCTCCCTATCTCCTACCTTCAGTTTAATCTAAACGTCCCCCTACCTCCTACATTCAATTTAATCTATACGTCTTCCACCCTCCTACCTTCAGTTTAATCTATACGTCTTCCTATCTCCTACCTTCAGTTTAATCTATACGTCTTCCTATCTCCTACCTTCCTTGGCCACAGAGAATACCATTTCTTCTTTCTTTTACATTCCTTTCGTGCCTTTGAACTGCCTTTACGCTTAGAATCATAGCACACTATCGTCTTTTTTCTTCATTTAGGCAGACGTTTTTGTGGCAGTGCAAGCCACTTTGTCCCGTTTCCGTGCGTATGTGTGTGTGTGTGAGTGTGTGTGTGTGTGTGTACTAGACGTATGACCAACCATGCTGCAACCCGTAATGCAGAATATCAACTGCCCGACACTGATACCCCAGTGCAAGCAAAGAGTGCAGTGATCGTTCAGTTCTATGACGTTATTCTTTCTTACGGCACGATTAAGTTCGATGACTTTATTATTTCTTACGACATGATTAAGCTCGATGACTTTATTATTTCTTACGATACGATTAAGTTCGATGACTTTATTATTTCTTACGATACGATTAAGTTCGATGACTTTATTATTTCTTACGATACGATTAAGTTCGATGACTTTATTATTTCTTACGATACGATTAAGCTCGATGACTTTATTATTTCTTACGACACGATTAAGTTCGACCAAGTCAGCTGATCACAGGAGTAAACTCTAACAAAAATAACCCCACACCCGAGACCTCTCTCTCCCCTCTGCCTCTCTTTTCACACTAGCCTCAGAAGTCTCTATGACAATCTATCTACTTATTTCGTAGACACTTCTCTTCTTACGTGACAATTTCTGTGTTGTTTCATTAACTCATTTCTGGTTCTAGATGTCCTTGCCGCCCCCCTCCCTTTTTTTTAAAAAAAAATTTCATTTCGTCACCTTTCTAGCACAGTTTTGTGTTTTCGTCTATCTTGTCTTCTAACGTCATCGTCTTGATCATTTTTGTCATCATCCTTAATATTATTATTATTATTATTATTATTATTATTATTATTCAGCTGTGGAAGGCTGTGATAGGAGAAAATGAGTTGCATTTCTGAAAGATGGGTATCGGTTTTTACTCTCTGTTTATGTACGGGTGTCTGAGTGGCGAAGTGGTTAGTGCACTGGTCTCTCATGGCGAAGGTCGGGGGTTCGAATCCGGCCGGAGGCACCCCAGTCACCCAGCTGTAGAAATGGGTACCTGACTTCTTCTGGAGTTGGGGAAGGAAAGGCGGCCAGGCGTGATGCTGACCATATCACCCTCTAGTGTGCTGACAGGTCAAGGAAAATATGAGCACTAATACCATATCCCTATGTGCCTCTAAGGCATGACAAGATTACCTTTACCTTTTTTTTTTACCTTTATGTACGCTTTGGAAGCGTTACATGGAGTCCCTTGTCTTCGATTCTCGTTCAGAACCTAAAAGTAAACCTCAGAGTCCTCTGTTTTTTCTTCTTTTTCTTCATCTTTCGCTCGGACATCAGCAACAACCTCTCTCATAAAAGCGGGCAGTTCGCCTCAGGTTATCAGCACCGCCGTAGAGCTTCTGGTGGTGGTGGTTGTGGTGGTGGTGGTGGTGGTTGGGGGTGGAGGGGAGCTGGGGTCCGGCCATGTTCTTTTGCCTGAGTAGGTTGTGCAGCTGTCAAACTCTGGAGGATGTGATGCGCTGTCTGTTGCTCTTTCCCGCGGACACATAGGCCTGTTGGGCCAATTTTCAGCTTCTGTTAAAAGATGGTGTCTTAGCCTGCAGTTTTCTGTTCTCGGTGGAAAAACTGAGGAAACTTGGACGTTTCTTTTGGAATTTATAATTTTCAACGCTGGGAGTGATCATGACAAGCGAATGACTCGTATACATGGGTCCGTCTACTCTAGTCTGGCCCCGGCCTATTCTGCTTCCAGTGTCCTCGTCCTAGCATGGTGACGAGAATATTATGAAAGTAAAGTCGGCCTGACTAGGTAGTGGTTGGGTTCGTTAACTTTGTGGGTGGTTCATGCTGTAGGATTAGTGACTGAACTTTCAGTGCTGAAATTAGTGAAACCTCCTAAAAGTTAGGGAGAATAGCCAAAAATTAGTCGAAAATCAACTAAAAGTAATTAAAAACAGCTAAAAGTAAGCAGAGCCGCTTGAAAAAATATAGCTAAAACCGACTAAAAGTTAAGTACAGACCAGATAAAAGTGAAATAAAACCAAACTACAGCCAACCACAAATGCAAGTATTAAAACTGTCTACAATAAATAAAGCCAAGTAAAAGAAAGTAAAGCCGACTAAAAGTTAATAAAGCTTTCCCATGACAAGAGAAGCAACAAGAGCAAACCAATATTTCAGCACACAGCCTTTATCAAGGACGGCGAAACTATACACATATATATATATATAAATAAACACACGCAAAAAATGCGCTTACCCTTTCAGAGGACGCCTTGAGTTTTGATTTGGTTTTTTTTTTTTTTGCTTTTAGTTTTCTTTTGCTCTTACCACTGTTTTTGATAGTTTCTCTCTCTCTCTTTCTCTCTCTCTCTCTCTCCTCTTTCCTGTCTCATTGCATTTTCATCTGAGGCCATATAATACACAACCATATGATTCAAGTCCACTAGTATCAGCATTTAGACCGGGCCTATTAAACTCACCTTTGAAATCAATGAGCACCTGTCTGCGAGGTGAGATATAAGACTGCACTTTACATACAGCTGTCAGGGCATTGAGAAGCGTAAAGATTTTCACGGAAAAATCTGTTTCCAAGAATATAACCTACTCTTGAAACCAAAGTGGAGAAGAAGAAGAAAGAGGAACTGATAAAGAGAAAAACAGATGAAAGTATCACAGAAGAAGAAGAACAAAAAAAGAATAGAAGAAGAACAAAAAAGATAAAGAAGAAAACGACGATGATAATGATGATGATGATGATGATGATGATGACGATGATGATGATGATGATGATGATGATGATGATGATGAACGACGACGAAAACGATGATAAGAACCATAAAATCAATAGCAATAATATAATCTGCGTAACACTTTTTGCTCCAACATCAGTTTGATGATGATCATGATGATGATGATGACGACGACGAAAACGATGATAAGAACCAATAAATCAATAGCAATAATATAATCTGCCTAACCCCGAATACTCTTTGCTCCAACATCAGTTTGATGATGATGATGATGATGATGATGAACGACGACGAAAACGATGATAAGAACCAATAAATCAATAGCAATAATATAATCTTCGTAACCCCGAATACTCTTTGCTCCAACATCAGTTTGATCACTTGCTCTTGTTCTTGCACTCGCTATCTATTTTTCAAATGATTAAAAAAAAAAAGCAATGTACGTCAATTCATTACACAGATGTCCTCATTAACGGAGATATTTAATGCTTTCATCCATGACATCTGACGTGGCACAAACTACAAATGTCCCGAAAACACACTCAAATTTTCATAACATTTTGGATAAAAACAAAAACAAAAACACACGACCAAAAGGAAGCCGATCCTAGATACACAGGGCTAATCTGCGGCTGTGATTGGCCAAAATCGTTTCGCTTAACTGCAGGATTTAATAATTGTCATTAAATGGAGTGTTTTTCCGACCGGTTAATTACAATGTTCGGATAAATAATAAATGGCGATGACTCCTCGTCTCTGCACTGGTCAAAGTGAATATCTATCTATCTATCTATCTATCTATCTATCTATCTATCTATCTATCTATCTATCTATCTATCTATCTATCTATCTATCTGTCTGTCTGTCTGTCTGTCTATCTATCTGTCTGTCTGTCTGTCCATCTATATATTCATCCGTCCATCCATCCATCCATCCATCCAACCGTCTGTCTATCTAGCTATCCGTTTCTGCTCATTTTTATATCCGTAAATCTTTATGTTCTTAGTGCTCTCCTGATAAATCCACTAAGTGTAACACTGGACATCAGAGTTTAAATCACGCTACACTTTGATATGTATCATCATCAGTCATCTGTACTTCTAATGGAGCATAAGGTATCAACAGCCAATCTTGTCTGAAGCAAGTCGATACAACTCAAACCTATGCCCTTCTCGCTTCCTTTAATGGGGCCTGTAGTGTGCGCCTCATTTGCCCTAATGGTCGGCCTCTCTTTCTTTCTCCTTGAGGGATCCAAGTCAAGACGGTATAGGGTTTTTATTTTTCATTCGTAATAGCCATTTCCTTCTTCGTCTTTTGACCTGTTCGGTAATGTTTTCAGTGTCCGTTCGTTTGATATCTACAGTTAAAAAATATATATCCTTGATGGTTTGAAAACCATATTATGCAGCAAGAAGAAAACTGCATTTGGAATTGAACGAAGCTGTCTGGAACAATAAGTTGTTAGATTTCGAGAACTTACAGTAAATATTTTCCTACCTTTTTTGTCCTTACACAAGTTAAGTCTCCTGGATTCTTTTGTGATGGTCATCATCATGTGACATGTCCTTTCCAGAATGTTATCCCTCTCACAGCCTCCCTGAATGCATTACGGTCTTGAGCAAGTTGACCGGCGTCTTGCAGTGACACTTTCAGACTTTCCCTGATGTCCTGAGTCCATCTCCGGCGAGGTCGTCCCTTTCCTCTTTTGCCTGGCACTATGTCTTCTACTATCAACCTCTCCAAGCTTTTGTGTCTTTTGATGTGGCCGAAGTATCTCATCTTTCTAATTTTAACGGTATCAACGAGTCAGTTTTCTACGACACTTAACCCCATCAATATCTCTTTATGCGATTTTCGTTCTATCCATGATATTCTAAGTGTCTTCTGTAATATTTCATTTCAAATGTTCTTATTCTCTTTTATGGTGATTTGTTAAGTCCCCATGTTTCACATCAGTATGTTGCCACTGGGAATATGTAAGCTCTTAGTAAACAAAAGCTTTGTTTTCTTGTTGGTGTCTTGTCACATACTCTTCATCTGTCCTAATTTCTGTGATACAACTGATATTCTTCATTTAATTTCCACCGCGAAGTCGCCATTGGTGGCGATGGTGAATTCTAATAATATATATCCAGTACGTGATTTGATGGGTCAAAGATGATAGAATGGAGGACGCTGTGCGGTTTGGCAGTCAGCTACCCAAAGCTGACGTCAGGGTTGGCGAAGCACAGCTGATCAAGACCCTGCTCAATATCTCCTGTTGGTATCTGCAGTAACAGGCTTAGCCTGGCTAACAGGCCAGGGATCGACATCGTCCCCATGGTGGTGGAGTCTGCTTAAGAAGTACTGCACTAGCCGTTTTAACCCACCCCCTTTTTGCAACACATCCTGTGCTACTATATCTTCACCGCATCGGCTGCATAGGGCATCTGTTGGCAATTCCAGGAAAGAAGAAGATTAAGAATATGCCAAGGAGTCAGATTTGCCTAAAAGGCTAGTCCACCTCCTCTTGGTGCTTCTAGAAACGGTACGACGTCTGGCTAGTGAGAGTACATTGTTCCACTATGGCGCACGAGTCAGTTTCTTCTGTTCATTACAGGTCTTCGACTATGCCACTACTGATCCATTCCCTGTCCGACACTTAGTGTTTCAAAGCTCTTTATTTCCTTTATTTGAACCTTAAGTGCCCAGGGCACATGGAGCTTCCACAAGGGTTTCCAATAACCACCTGTCCTTTGCCTTTTTTTTCCGCTCTTGCCCAGGTGAGCCTTATATTGCTCAACATCTTCTCTGTTGTTCTTCTTCAAGTATCCTTTTGTCTACTCTTACTCCTGTTCCTCTGTGGTGTCCATCTTAGTGCTATTTTTGGTAGTGGGTTGTCACTCATTCCGATCACATGTCCCAACCATCGTCAATGTCTTTCTTCAATCATCGCTATCAGTGGCTCCATCTGCATTTCTGCTAACAATATATATATAACTTTTATTGTGAAGTTTCCTATTTTGTATATCATGGCGACGACCGCGACGATGACGATGATAATCTCTCTCATATTGTCCCTCTCTTCCCGCCCCCCACATTTTTACCCTCATGTCCACATTGACATCTTCAAGCCTTCAATTCTGATTTACGATGGACGTCCCTCGACTGTCATAATTTACCTCTTCTGTGATTTCCCACCATTCACTGCGCACTCCCATAGAAATCCCACGTGACCGGAAGGATGTAAATGAAAATGGCTTCTTTTCGTATTATGCGCTAGATACGTGCCCTTTTCTAGTTCATGTCAGTCCTCTTGCAGCTTCTTTGTAACATTTGTTAGTCCTATTTTAAATAAGCAAATTCTGTTTAAAAACTATGTCCTGTGGCATTTGCATATCTTTGGAGTATGAACTATTACCGCCGTCACAATTCTAGGCTACTGAATAGGTATGCCAGCACTTGTCATTACTGCTTTTGTTTTTCTAGAAAAACACCAAGTACCTTTTTTTTTTTTTTGAAGCCTCGATAGACTCCGGTATTGATTAATTCTAAAAGCCCCCCTCTGGTGCGGAATCGAACCAGGAATCTTCTCAACGCCAGGCGAGTATACTAATCACTGCACAGCCGACGCAAGTTTCTCTTGTTATACATTTACAAAATAGGTGAAGATTGGTTTGTTTTTTTTTTGGTTCCATCAACGATATCAGTCAGTCAGTTATTTGTAAGTCCCTTGCAGAACTTTGCCTCCCTAACAGCACTCCTGTGGGCCTCTCGGTTGTGAGCAAGATGGCCTGCTGCTGATGCGTCCATTCGCAGATTATCAACGATGTCTTGCAGCCATCTTCGCTTTGGTCTTCCTCTCTTTCTTTTCCCCATTATGTATCCTTCCAAGACTGTCTTCTATTAAATTCTCATGGCGTTTAATGTGCCCAAAATATTTAAGTTTTCTCTGTTTAATCCTCTTTTCTAGCCAGCCTTCTTCAATATTAAGTTCTTGTAGTATAGATATATTTGTTCTTTTTTGTGTCCATGATATTTGAAGAACTCTTCTGTAGCACTCACATTCAACGGCATTTATGTGTTTATCAGCTGTTTTTTTTTTTAGGCGTCCAGGTCTCACATACATACAGAATCGAAAAATAATTGGAACTGTTCGGGCATGACACCTGGGGTTACCGGCGACATTCAGGGAAGTCATAGCTTTGGGAATCTTTAAACACTAGGAAACTCAAAGGAAAAAAAAGCAGGAGGAACTAAAAAATAAATGAAAACGAAAAGCAACTGATCAGGTAATAAATGCGAGCGTAGGTGGGGGGGGGGGGGGGGGTACTGTAGAGAATGGAGACATTTTATCGCAAAATTACTTTGACCAATAATGAATGGAATTTAAACAAGACGTTAGTAATCAATAGTAATCTCTTGAGAAAGAAAGAAAGAAAGAAAGAAAGAAAGAAAGAAAGAAAGAAAGAAAGTTTTAATTAAATTTTGACACTGTCCTTTCTTTATAGACTTAAGCACCGAACAATTATCACCTAAATTTGCAATCTTCTCCTCTCCCTCATCTCTCTTCCTTCTCTCTTTCTTCTCTCCTTCCCCCTTCCAAGATATCTCTGTTATGTATCACACTGCCAGAGTACGTCCTGTTATGACTGGGGGACAAAAGCCATAAATCTCCGCCCCTGACCTCACTGCACAACCCCCCCCCCCCAACCCCCACCTCGTACATGCAAGCGAGCAACATCAAAGCAAATCCAACAAGTGGTGTTCGTGCTGTCCTTTCTATTGATTTATAGAAATTTCTGGAACTACCGGGTCTGTCTGTCGTGTCTTGGGGGCGTTGGATAGCCAGATTCGTCCCCGAAAAGCTTTCATTACGACGGAGTGAAAACTCAAAAGATAACAACAGAGGCGAAGCCGACTTTCGCCTTCTTTTTCATTGCCGTTCGTCATCGAAAGGGCGTCAGTTCTATTCTATCCATGTTGTGCACCTCTCGGCCTGGCACACTCGACTTCGGTTCAGAGTATTCTTTCAGGACTATACTCGCTTTTCAAAATATGGATTCTTCTTCTTCTTCTTCTTCTTCGTTCGCTTCTACCACCAAGACCGCATTGTGATTCCACTAAATTTACGCATGTGGTCCTCGTTAAGTTCCATGGTCCCCCATGTGGTCCCCCAAAAGACCACATGAGATCCCCGAGAGGACCACAAGAGGTTCAGAGTATCGCAGGGCTTGAGCCTGTATTCTTGGTGGGTCTCAGAAGCGGGAATGTGTGATACCGTGGTTTTGGTTGCACCAGTTTAGTCTAGAGTTGGACTTTCTTACCGGAAAACTCGACGTGTTTTGGATATCAGTATATCTCCATATGGGAAAAAAAGATATCGTTATGGAAACTCGCAGAGAAACCAACCGAGAGGCGAAATTAACAGGTATAAAATCCTTTGATGAGGTTGAAAGACTCGCCGAAGACAGGAAAAACTGGCGAACTACTTTGCGAGCCCTATGTGACGTTTAACGGCACGGGAAGGATATAAGATATAAGATAAGATATCCCCGCTGGGTGAGAGGTGGTAGCCCACCCAGGCCAGAGTTGGACTTTCTCACCGGAAAACCTCGACGTGTTTTGAGATACCCGTGTATCCCCGCCGGGTGAGAGGTGGTTGCTTATCTAGACTGCCCTGGTCCAGTGTCTCCGACTTCAACATTTTGTGGTCGTGGCCGCTACCCTTCCTAGTTGTGACCAGGACGGAGCTTTTGTCCAGGAGGATGAATACTCGCCACTAGTGATTTCCACCCCTGGGTTGAGCCGATTTAGGCATATTATCCCAGTATGGGCAAAATACTGATGTTTAACCATCCTTTCAAACGAGAAGACACCAACACAAGTAAATAGATTCAGTTACATGGAAGCAACAATAACAGCTGATGGACAGCGCATAAACGAAATAAAATCATGAACAGCTGAAGGTAAAGACAGTTTTTTTGTTTTCCTTTATTACATGAAAAAGATACTATCAAATATGATGATGTCCCTAAAAGCGAGGGAAAGAATATTACGTACATACACATACACATCTCTTTTTGCGTGTTCCACCCCTACCCCCATCCCATCCCCACCCCCAAGGTTTGGAATTATTGCGATTAAGCTCAATAAGTTTTCAATAAGTTCTCTTTTGCCTGCTTTTATTCCTGTTTCTTAGGTCTCCAGACGTTCTGTATTCCAAGTTTTTAATCCTATTTCTTTCGTCTCAAGAAGTTCTCTTTCCCATCTTTTAAGCCTGTTTCTTTTGTCTTACTAGTTTCTATTTCCCAGCTTTTAATCCTGTTTCTTCCGTCTCAAGAAGTTCTGTCTTCCTATCTTTTAGTCCTGTTCTTTCATTTCAAGAAGTCCTGTCTTCCTATGTTTTAATCATGTCCCTTTCGTCTCAACAATTTCTGTCTTCCCAGCTTTTAATCTTGTTTCTTTCTTTTTTGAACGTTCGCTTTCCCAGCTTTTAATTCTGTTTCTTTAATCTTAAGAAGTTCGCTTTCCCAGCTTTTAATTCTGTTTCTTTAGTCTTAAGAAGTTCGCTTTCCCAGCTTTTAATCCTGTTTCTTTAGTCTTAAGAAGTTCGCTTTCCCAGCTTTTAATCCTGTTTCTTTCGTCTTAAGAAGCATTTGGGCATTTACCCTTCTACACTTCTATATTTTAGTAGAAATTCTCTTAATATTAGGTAGAAATGCATAACACTTATAGATAGTGGAAGGGAGATTTCCTGTAGCAGACTATCTAGTAAAACAACTTTTGTTATATGGTTCGATCAAGAATAAAGGTATGACAGAGCGGACCAAAGGAAGGATGTAAGTAAAGGTAGAAAGGAGGGGGGGGGGAATGTGTATCGACCCTCATTTTGTCTTCCAACTCATCTTGCATATCGTGCTCCATGGGACGCCGACTGACCTGAGGGCAGTGGAAAGGATCGGACGATAGGAGCTTAGGGAAGCCCAGCGTGGTGCGCATAATGAAGTTCAGTGTCGCGGTTTCCGGGCATGGATAAACGTGGGACCATCTTCAGTTGGGAGAGTTGTGTAAGAGAACGAATGGGTTTCTTGGGCAGTTTTGTGGTGGTGAGGGTTTCAAGATAAGGTGGCTATAGGTTTTATGTACACCTGGTTGGTTGGTTAGTTGGTTAGTGGTCGGTTGGGTGGGTGAGTTGGTTGGTTCGTTGGTTAGTTTGGTTGGTTGATTACTGATTGATTGGTTGATTTGGCTGGTTGGTTAGGTGGGTGGTTTGGTTGGTTAGCTGGTTGATTGATTGGGTGGGTGGGTGGCTGACTGGCTGGTTGGTTAGTTGGTTGTTTGGTTGGTTGGTTGTTTAGTTAGTGGTTGGTTCGGTGGGTTGGTGGGTTAGTTTCGTTGGTTGGTTCGTTCGTTTGGTTGGTTGGGTAGGTGGGTTGGTTTGGTTGCTTGCTTGCTTGGTTGATTTAGTTAGTTAGTTAGTTAGTTTGTTTGTTTGTTTGGTTGGTTGGGTTGTTGCTCATTTCAAAACAAATTTTTTCAGTTCACTATCGATCATACACACTTCTAATACCAATACTCAGGTGTGATGACACACCTGAATGCCTTGTCAGAAATACAAGAACCGGAAACAACAAAGAACTGATGACCTCATTCTCTGACACTGAGAGCTACAATGACGGGGAGATCAGAGCATCAGTTGACTGTTCTGGATAGCAAGGACGATGGCCCACTTACGGGAGAACAAGACTCTGTCAGAGTTGGCAATCAGCGACCATAACTGACATGTTAGCTTCAGGATTTGCGAAAAGTAGCTGATCAAGACCCTGTCCAACCTCTCCGTTGGTACCGCCAGTAACAAAAAAGATAGAAAGAGTGAGGAAAGTGGGCTGAAACAAGAATGATAGAAAGTAAGATGAGTACATACAGATTAAAAAATAACAATCCAATATTTCGGCAAAAGACCTGTTAAAGGATCACGTACAAAAACAACACAACATATAAAAAGACGAAAAATGGATGAAATGTATAGACGTAGCTATTTGATCTCCGAAATATTGTATTTTTTATGTTCTTCATTTGTACGTGCTCGTCTTGCTTTCTGTCATTCTTGCTTCCGGCAACTTTTCTCGCTCTTTCTATCTTTTTTTTTTTGTGTGTAAAACTCAACCACAAATCTCCATTTATTTTCATTAACAGAACCGGTTTTACCGCAGTCGTCATTTCTCTCATCTCTCACATTGTCAATAACAAGCCTAACTTCATTAACAGGGCAGAGATCGTCATATTCCTACAGTGGTGGAGTCTGCTAAAGAAGTATTACACATCCTCTGCTTTTTAATGCCATTCAGGGATTGATAAAAATAGTCGCCACAACCCGCTCCCAATCCGACACAATTCTGCACCTTAGCATCTCTACGACATCAGGTTAAAAAAAAAAAAAACATGAAAACTCAAAGATCCAGAGAGTTGGGAGAAGAAGTAGAAGAACAAGCTAACACATATTTTTGTGACATCTTTTTCTCCATGATCAGACATCGATCTGGTAAGCTGATGCTCAATATCCATGACTATGCTGTAGGGGAAATGACGTCATCTCTTTTCGCGAACAGGGTACAGATTGCCCTTGACAGTCATTCTGTTTCCAATTTGATGACTTCAATGGCCCCCATCTGGTTTGCGCCGCGACCACCCCAATTATGTATTCACTGAAGAGTTGGCTAAAACAGAAAACGTGTCTCACTGAAGACTCTACGACTCCCCAGAGATAGAAGTCAGTGAAACGTTGAACAGTTAAGATATGAAGGAACTTTAGAGACGCTTGTATTGTTCCTTTGTTTGTAGATACTGTCTTTGAGGAGACATTCTGTTGTTTTTTTTTTGGGTCTAATTTGCATAGTTCCCATGGTGGTGGAGTGTGATAAAGAAATGTTGCACATCCCCAACTTTTTAGCTTCACTGAGTGACTAAAATAGTTAGCTGCCATGATGTACTACCAAGCTGACATGATTTTTTGTCTCAAACATCTTCACCGTTTTGACCGCAAAAGAACATCAGAGCTCGCATTTCCAAGGAGATTGTAGAAGAAGAAGAAGAAGAATAAGAAGAAGAGTAAGAAGTATTGCTACAAATTCTTGTCTGACGTCATTTTCAGCATTGTTGAGCTCCCTGTCCGATTACCCCCGTCGGCCTTATGAGGGTTTAGTTTGTTCTATCTTCTTCTTCGCGCTCGCCCTGAGACGATTAATAGTTTCAAAATATGAGCTTAACTATGTTCTTAAGAGTCGTTAGGATTACCAAAGAACTTTCGGTAAAGAGGAAACTCTCTGAGCTAGAAATACGTTTATTTGCTGTCGATATTGCTTTGTTATGTCCATCGTCAGTGTATGCTAGTGTGCTATTTGTTGCTGAAGCACATTGTGTGTCATTCAGGTTAGCTGGTTAGTGGTCTTCCTTTTTTTCCCTAGTTCTGAAATAATTTTCTGTAGGCGTCCTTCTGAGAGGGAGGTTGGAAAGGGGGGAGGGGTCACCTCGGTCATTTAGCTTTTTAAAATGAGGTACCTGGCTCCTCTATGAGCTGGGGACGTAAATACTGGCCACGACGCCTTCTAGTGAGGCGTTTGGTCAAAGAAATTATTGGCACTGACACTGCATTTTTATGTGTGCGACAAATCACTGTCACTGAGTGTAAGGAAAAGGCTGCTCCAGTGCTACATAGAGCCAGGTCTGATATGTGAGTGTAGAGCCTGGACAGTTATTAAAGAGATACGGAAAGGTGGTTTCTTAGAAAAATTAGGACGCCGTAAACGACAAGACAATGAAATGAAGAAATTCTGAGACAGACCGATTCGAGAAGACAAGTAATTACCAACAGTCGGGGAAAGACAGTCTAAATTTACAGAACGTGTCACGAGAAAAGATAGTCTAGAACACATCGTGACAACTGGAAAGTTAGAAGAGGAAAGAGATCGAGGCAGACCCAGAAGGAAAATACTGGATGGATTGGCAAGATGGCTTGAAAAAGGTACACCAGAAGAACTCATAGAGACAAGACAAAACAGGGGGTTGTGGAGAGCTATGAGCGCCACCGCCAGTAACACGTCACTTGATAGACAGATACCATATCACTTTGCTACCTCTATGGCGTGAAAGAGGTACCTTTACTTTTACCTCCCAAGACTATTTTACAGAAAAAAAAAGTTATCTATATTTAAGTTTCTCATGTAAGGAAGAGAGTTAGGGGAGTGAATGACTTATGAGAGTGGTAATTAATAATAATATTCTTCCAACGGTACACACGTACTGTGACCCCCAAACCCTAATTCTGAAGAAAATCTGACCCCAACCATCCCTGATCCCGGATCCTTGTTAGCCAGCAGTTCAACCTACAGACATTATGTCTGCTCTGCTTTCTCATCATCTCTCATACCAAATACAAAACAAAATATCTCAATGTGTAAAACAATTAACAACTAAGTTTATTATGATAAACATCAAGACATTCATCATGAACACACACAATATCAGTAATGGTTCAGACCATATTCCACATATAAGGACAAAGGAATATATATATATATATATATATATATATATATATATATATATTTAATTCATTCACTCATTCATTTGCATGTCCCTTGCTGAACTTTACATCCCAAATAGCACTTCTGTAGGCCTCTCGGTTATGAGCAAGATGGCCTGCAGCTGCTGCATCCATTTGCAGATCGTCAACGATGTCTTGCAGTCATCTTCGTTTTGGTCTTCCTCTCTTTATATATATATATATATATATATATATGTATATATATATATAACATAGAAGCAATGACATAGCAATGCATCACTGAACCAAAATATGCAAGTCAGTAATCCTCAATCAATCAACCTGCGTTCGCTGTCATAAGAAATTTCAACAATATATATGTATATGTATGTATATATATATATATATATATATATATATATATATATATATATATATATATATTCAACAATGCATTGAATATTAACATCACACACTAGTAAAGCATTATCAAAAGAGTGAGGGTCATAACACCTTTATGATAAACACTAAACATAGTAAGCCGCCCCTCCTTAACAGCTGTTAATAAACATCATATCCGAAGTCAAACGTTACATATATAATATATGTGTATGGCAACGACATCAAACTCAGGGCAAAATGATATGCCTCAATAAACCATCGTTCAAGGTATCTTACATAATAAATCACACCTTGTTATCAGCATAGACTAATAGCATTATTGTATGTCAGCCCATATCAGCTGTTTATAAATATATATTAACACCGTCCCAACTCACACTACAACCTGGCCGTACATACCTCCGGGTGCACCCTGCACCTACACTATTATCCTTACGAAATCATCTCTAATAACCAAACTCATACACAACCCAACCTACTTGAGTCCTGGGGTGCTCGACGGGGTCATAGCCAACAACCACATATCACATATACTTACAACATAATCAATGTAGGGCACACTATCAAGAACAACCTCATATCACATATACTTACAACATAATCAGTGCAGGGCACAATATCAAGAACAGCCACATATCACATATACTTACAACATAATCAATTCAGGGCACAATATCAAGAACAGCCACATATCACATATACTTACAACATAATCAATTCAGGGCACAATATCAAGAACAACAACATCTATAAAACCACACAAGACATATCCCAAACTAACCGGAAAATATCCTTGCAACAACTTGTATATTAAATAATGTTCACAGCCTAATGTTCCGGCCGCTTACAACAGCCTGTTTACACTCTCCTCCGACCACTTACAACAGGCTGTTTACACTCTCCTCCGACCACTTACAACAGGCTGTTTACACTCTCCCCCGACCACTTACAACAGGCTGTTTACACTCTCCTCCGACCACTTACAACAGGCTGTTTACACTCTCCTCCGACCACTTACAACAGGCTGTTTTACACTCTCCCCATCCCTCAACAAAAAAAATATTGTAATTTACAAAATTTTAGAAAACAACAAGTTAATAAATATCATAACTAACTTGACTTAACCTGAAAATACAGCGTTCCAGATACAACAAAATCAACATAAATTATCTCATGACTGTAAAGTTCATAGATTTTGTTTCCTCTCCGAATGTCTCTCTCATAAAACTAACCTGTTGCTTTGTTGTCAATAAACATTCTTGGTGGGTGGGGCCACCGCTTTGTCCTAACAGTACCTCCCTTTGCGGGTCATGTTGTTGTTTGTCTACAAACAAATCAAAGCAAAAAGAGACGAGACAAACAATAACAAAAGTCAGAAAAAAAGACAATACAGATTCTTAGGACACGTTCTACGGCGAGGCAAGCTAGAATACACTGTGACAACGGAAAAGATAGAAGGTAAAAGAGATCGAGGTAGACCGAGACAGAAATATCTGGACGAATTAACTAGATGGCATAGACAAAGAACACCAGCATGGCATATAATCAACACTCGGAGCAGGGAGTTGTGGGAAAGCATGATAGACAAGGCCAGCCGGGAGGGCAGCAAATAGACATTTAAGTGGCAAGTTCTAAGAGAATGTGCAAAGGTGAAGCAGAGGTTACCTGATGTAAGCGAATCGAAGAAAATGGACTCCCAGAATATGTAAACATGGCTTCTACCCAGTCCCCCTTCGCACTGTGGTGTGCTGAGAAATGAAGAAGCTTGCAGCCTTGCCAAATCTGCTAGCAGACAACCACAGCATCAATATCCTGTCTCATACAGAAAAGCCAAAGCTATAATCCGAGCATCAGTACAAGAAGCTTTGCACTGACCAGCACAATCCACCAATCTAACACGATCAGATGCTGCATCTCTCACGTCAAGAACAAACCACCATCTTCAGACTACACACCTGACACTCCCGATTTGCCACCACACCTGTAAATCACATTAGCCTGGCACACACACACACCCCTGACTGCACATGCTAAACGGGCATCCACAGAACCACACGATGGCTCTCCCACCGAGACTTATCCCGAACTAACTGGAAAATATCCTTGCTAGAACTTGCATACCAAACAGTGTTCACATTCTTCAGCTCTGCCCTCTCTACCAAGAAGCCCGACTCCAGCTCTTGGCACAAACAACCACATTAGAAGAGAAAGCTTTAGCCCGCAAATACTGACCCCCTGAAAAACTTATCAGTTTATCTGGGCAGTTAGTATAGGCGAAGAAGAAGAAGAAGAAATGTTTATGAGAATAAAATGAAGATTAATATAAATTCACATACATTTCACACGCCCGCTTCCTAGGGCCCAAAATCTCTAAGCAGAAGGAAGGATAAAGTACTGGCAATCAAATCAGTCAGTCAGTTAGTCAGTCATTTTCATGTCCCTGGCAGAAATTTGCCTCCCTAACAGCTCTCCTGTAGGCCTCTCGGTTGTAACCAAGATGCCCTGCTGCTGATGCATCCATTCGCAGATCAACAATGTCTTGCAGCCATCTTCGTCTTGGTCTTCCTCTCTTTCTTTTTCCCCATTATGTACCCTTCCAAGACCATCTTCTCTAAAAATTCTCATGGCGATTTAAGTAATGACAATACAAAGTATAAATTTCGGCTTGCTTTAATAATAGTGATCAGAATCATAAAAAGTATGCTTATAGAAAAGTCACTGCTAGCAACAAATACCCATGCTTGTTTTCAGCTCGACTGTTAGCCCGGCCCGACATTGATAATTAGATTAAATAATCTATACGGGCATCGCGACACCTGTGAGACACCAGCATAGAATGCATTTGCTACTGAAATTAGCACAACAAAGTACAGTTGCCTTTCAGTCTGCCTGGTTTGCGCTGATTAGGCGCAGTATGTTCTTCCTTTTCATTTGGCGCAGCCTGCGTGAGATAATGGTCGCGGGGAAAACAGAAAACTGATCCTACTATAGCAGGGTTAGATGAAGTTTTTTTTAGCTGAAATAAGGAATTATTGTTTTTTTTTTATAACCACTTCACTCTTCTTACCCCCTTTAACCACTTCACTCCTCTTACTTCCTATAACCACTTCACTCCTCTTACCTTATATAACCACTTCATCCCTCTTACCTCCTATAACCACTTCACTCCTCTCACCTTCTATAACCACTTCACTCCTCTTACCTCATATAACCACTTCACTCCTCTTACCTCCTATAACCACCTCACTCCTCTTACCTCCTATAACCACACTCCTCTTACCTCACATAACCACTTCACTCCTCTTACATCCTATAACCACTTCACCCCTCTTACATCCTATAACCACTTCACTCCTCTTACCTCCTATAACCATTTCACTCCTCTTACCTTCTATAGGTAATTTACCCTTTTTTTCCTCCGTAAAATTTAACCGCCCCCCCCCCCAAAAAAATGAATTAAATCACACATTTTCTTGCAGATATACAGTGATCGCGTGGAGATTTTTCGAAACTTGTACACCTGTATCTTCTCACTTTGCATTGAAGTACTTTCCAAAATACCGGTTTTTGTCAATACAATATTCGGTGCTTTGTGCTTGTGTTTTTTTTAAAAATTATTTTAAATGAAAACTTTAATGAAACCTTAAACATACTTTACACACATCAGAGGGGAATTAAATATATGTGACATTTTTGTTATTTTACCTTAATTACGGACAGAATCAAGAACAGTAGAACCACCAGTACAGGACATCTCCGGGAAAGGCATTTGCCTAAGCGGCAATACATAGGGGTATTCATGTCACTTTGTTGGAACACGAGATCCCCTTTTTCCCGTATTATATGCCTCACTCCAGTAAACCCGTATCACTAAGGGACAAACCCTAGGGTCTGGGTATCTTGTCACCATCGGGCAGTATAACCTATACTCAATATATTGAAATAATCAAAATAGTAACTTTTCTAAATCTTTTCTATATCTTTTCTATATCTTTGTAAATTGCTTACACGCTGAACCAAAATCAAAATTGGCTGACTCTCCTTTATGCAAACTCTTCATTATCATCATCATCATCATCATCGTCATCATCATCATCATCATCATCCTACTGGCCTGGTTATCCTCTAACCAATTTTCCTGGTTTGGTTTTTACTAGGTTGTTTATAACGCAGTAACCGGCTCCTCCAAAAGTTTCGCTCTCTCTTTCTCCTCTCTCTCTCTCTCTCATCTCCTGTCTCTGTCCAGTCTCTCTCGTCCCCCTCAGTCTCTTTCCTCTCTCTCTTGTCTCTCTCCTCTCTCGCTCATCTCCTGTCTCTGTCCAGTCTCTCTCGTCCCCCTCATTCTCTTTCCTCTCTCTCTCTCTCTTGTCTCTCTCATCTCCTGTCTCTCAACTCTACCTCAGTCTCTTTCCTCTCTCTCTTGTCTCTCTCCTCTCTCTCTCTCATCTCCTGTCTCTCTCCTCCCTCTCAGTCTCTTTCCTCTCTCTCTTGTCTCCCTCTTGTCTCTCTCCTCTCTCTCTTCTCTTTTTCTCTCTTCCCTCTCTCTCTCATCTCCTGTCTTTCTCCAGTCTCTCTCCTCCCCCTCAGTCTCTTTCCTCTCTCTCTCGTATCTTTCCTCTCTCTCTCCTCTATCTCTTCTCTCTCTCCTCTCTCTCTTCTGTCTCTCTCATCTCTCATGTCTCTCCTTTCTCTCTCTCTCTCTCTCTCTCTCTCTCACCCCGTACTTCACTTCGGAATCTGGGGTTCCTAAGGAGAAACTTTATCCTGACCAGATCCACACCATCAACATCGGTACTAGCATACTAGCCAAAAAAAATTCAAGTACCCCGATAGAACACAGCAGGATAACAACAACGGTACTAGCATACTAGCCAAAAATATCAAGTACCCCGATAGAACACAGCAGGATATAACAGCATCGGTACTAGCATACTAGCCAAAAATATCAAGTACCCCGCTAGAACACAGCAGGATATAACAACATCGGTACTAGCACACTAGCCAAAAATATCAAGTACCCCGCTAGAACACAGCAGGATATAACAACATCGGTACTAGCACACTAGCCAAAAATATCAAGTACCCCGCTAGAACACAGAAGAGAGCGAGTGCCACCATCAGACAACATAAAGCAGCGAGAACAAGCTAAAAACCGGTAACACACGCGGGGGGGGGGACCCACCTCTCCTCTGATTACGCAACCCCCTGTGTCCTCCAAAACCTCACAACTTGCCTCCAAACCAACCCCAGCTCCTTTATCCTCTCCTTATGACTCATCCTCTTCCTATGATGTTCCCGCCCCCTTCCCACTCGACAGCCCCAACCATCCAGGCACACCAAACACAACCCAGCATCTACCACACCCACCGCAGTAGAATCAAGATTTACATTTATCTCATGCAGTTCAGCCCAGCAGCTTTAAGCCAAGCCTTCATGATGTCTGTCATCCACAAGCAACATATGTCACCGATGTTCAGACAAACTGTGACATTTCAGGAAATATCTTGTTATTCAATTATCTATCATTGTAACCTTACCATTACTAGTTGTAGAAAATGGCCCAGATAGTTGATGAGTGGCTACGAAAGGAAGGTCTCAGAATTGGTCTTTTAAACATTTACCACCTGCTAGGGAAAACTTTCTAAGGCAACTAATATAGTTAATCATAACTTCCATGTCTTTGGGTTTTCAGACAGTCGTCTAAATAAAAACATAACTGATGAGGACATTAGGACAGA
The DNA here is from genome assembly GCA_009760885.1 of Achatina immaculata. NCBI lineage: Eukaryota > Metazoa > Mollusca > Gastropoda > Stylommatophora > Achatinidae > Lissachatina > Lissachatina immaculata. Next base: position 11,898,953 of record CM019715.1, read on the forward strand.
CGGTTACAATTTACTTCCACGTGACCCTATTAGGAAGCTTCAGATAAGAATAATTATATGAGTTACCACTGACACACACTCTTACCGTAGAACAGTTTTAAAATGTTTTTAGAAGTTTTAAAATTTTCAGCTTAGAATCATAACTGAAAGAGTTGCAACCAGCACCTCTAGATCATGTGTACCAACTAAGTGACCCGATAAGGCTCTGGAATACTGGATAGAAGCCTTTCGGGATATATTTGACAAGTATGTTACTATTAAAGAAGTGAGAGTTAAACATCAAGTGAAGTCCCCCTGTATAAAACTTGAGATATTGGAAGTCATAAGGGAAAGGGATCAGGCCCACAAGAATAAGGAATTCACTAGCTACCGATTACTTAGAAACAGAGTTCAATACTTAATTAGGCAAGAAAAGAGAAATTACTTTAGGAATCTAGTTCAGAACAAATCAGACAGTAAGTCTGTCTGGAAAGCAATTAACAATCTAGCAAACAAGACACAACAATGAAGAAAAAAGAAGAACAAGAAGAACAAGAACAAGAGCAAGAACAAGAAGAACAAGAACATGATGATGATGATGATGATGATGGTGACAATGAGAAGAAGAAGAAGAAGAGATGATGATGATGATGATGATGATGATTACGACGGTGACGAAAAGAAGAAGAAGAAGAAGAATAGCACAATGGCTGTCAGCACGGACATTATCACAACAATCATAACATAAATATACAATTCCCAGAGACAGACAGCCATTTGCAATAATGTATTTTCAACTTTCGAATTCGACTTCCACTTATTCTGTTATTTGCCTTTGCTGAAGTTTTCTGCCTTACAGAAAAGTGGCATCAATTGCTTCAATAAATTTTAACCAATCAATGGCATTGATCACCGAGAAAGTTTTATTAGCCAATTAAAAGGGATGACACCGATGCTGCGGGGCTTGTTTATTCCAGTGAGGTGATTTCCGCTTCCGGCGACAAGGGTCATTTCTCACCACAATGGCGGGCAATAAAGTGACGCGTCAATATTAAACACTGTCTACCGGAGTTAAATATTGTCACAGTTTCCAGTTTAAAGTCGCCTGGACGCCGGAAAAAGATTCCTCTGAAACGACCTACCTTTGCGTAATGCTTCGACGTATTTTTATTGCTTGTTTTGGGAAAGGTTATTGTCAAGAAAGAGACAATGTTCTGTCATAGGACATGCAATGAAAAGAGGGAGCATTGAAAATATTATAACAACAAGACAAATAGAAGGAAGAAGATCACGAGGAAGACCAAGAGAAATGATATTGGACAGTCTGACGGGATGGTGTGAGAGGAGATCACCAACTGAACTGTTGGCCTGCATGAAGGATCGGGTACTCTGGAGAAGCATAATAGCCAACGTCATTCGGCACGGCACCTGATGATGATGATGATGATGATGATATTGTCAATCGCTGGTAAGCATTTGCCATGTCCGTCTCGCGAGCCTTCCTGTGCGAGTAGATCTGACAAGTTCTTATTTACTCTGTGTTGGGTTAAGAGAACTTATGCTTACGAAGAAGCTGATGACCAGTTTAGCTCTTTTGCTAAAAGTATCCCATTCTATCCATGGTATCCAAAGTGGATAGATGGGGGTGAAAGACACGCCGAGGAGACGACATGATTGCTACCTAGGCTTCTCACCTTGCTCTGGACCTGAAACTCCATGCAACGCTATTGGAAGAAGAAGAAGAAGAAGAAGAAGAAGCTAAAAGTATCAATATTCTTTCTAATTTAACGACTTTTTCTTCTTGTCTATCATCACTGCCAAAGTTAATGAAAACAAAAACGAGGGCTAAAACTCCGGGAAGTTCAGTTCTCAGTCAGTGCCACGATAATTTTTGTTTCTCGTGAGTCTACCACGGTGACCGAAGGGCTCGCCAGTTGCCCTTTCATGCTAAGTCAAACACTTCAAATATATTGGTGCCAGGAGATGAAATTTTACATCCCTCCCGTCTCTTGAAGCATCACACAGTGCTCGCGATGTGTAAAATATTATAATGGGAACAAGTCGAAAGGAGAAAAAAAAGATACTGGTCAAAAAAATTCCGCAGGGAGAAGAGCAAGATGGATATATATTGAGAAATGGCACAAGATGATGATGATGAAAATACTATAAATCTTCCAATAAATGTAAAACAATTGAACAGCAGTATAAGCAGCATCTTGTGAAATTTTCAACCCCTTTATTTCGTGTGTCTTCCAAAGCAAAGAGAAACAAAACAAAAGTATTTATAGCATTTCCACATAATACAGAATATCGCCCCCCCCCCCCCCCCCCCCCCCCGTGGCCAGATCAATCGATCGACAACGGTTATCAACTGTCCTATCCGACGGTGTTTTAGCCGCAGGGCAAATGTCTGCTCGCCCGCCCGCCGTGGTGATAGCTGGCGATCATGTGCCCGGAGTTTCTTGTCGCTGTCAGGTCTCCATATGTTAGTATTGTTTATGTAGTCGAATATAACTTGTCTGGTTCGATACTGACAGGAGTGTATGGAATAGTGTGAATTAATGAGTTGATGGGAGAGTGGCTGGGCGGGATCGATTTAAACGATTGGGAGCTCAAAAGAAGAAGAATAAGAAATGTATTGAAGCAAAATACATAAATGAATGACCTCCCCCCCCCCCCCCCCCACCGCCCCCAAACTCATGTGTCATTTGACTATGTGGGTCAGAAACATGGAGTACAACTAGACAAAATGAAAAAAATAAATACGAGCTTTAAGAACAGAACCCTGAGAAGAATTTATGGACCGGTAGGAGACCTTAGAACACAACTTTGGAAGATCAGAAGTAACAAAGACATCTACACGTTGTTTAACTCTCCGCTTATAACAGACATTATGAAAAACAACAGACTGGGGTGGCTTGGACGTTAAGAGAGAATGGAGAAGGATAGATAAACAAAGATGGCCTATATAGAAGTGATGAAAGGGGATAGACAGAGAGGTAGACATAGACAACGATGGCGAGACAACCTAGAAGAAGATATACGCGCTCTTGGAATCGGCACTTGGCAAGAAAAGATCCTAGAACAGAGAAGAATGGAGACGTGTCTAGTCTACAGTAATGACCCTCAATGGCTCGGAAAGAAGAAGAAGAAGAAGTTACCGTTTTCAGGCGTGTATCTTTATATTATTTCTTCATTTATAACAGCCGCAACCGAAGTTGCTTTTTCAGAACAGAGGTTCCCAAACATTTTCTCTCGTTGGGACTCGTGAAACATTTCTTTTTCTTTTTTTTTTTTTTGGTACGTATTTGCTGCCTATTTCTGCGGTTCTTTTTTTCTTAGCTCCTGCATAGAACTACGAGGGTCACACCGAAAGTCGTGAGCAATTTTGTTTTTAAATATCAGAATTTATATATAGAGAAAACATAAATGTATCACATGAAACTGCATCCTGTGATCTTCATGTAGAGATCACATGGCGTCACTATCATGTGTCACGTGACCACATGGAGCATAAACAAAATGGCGGGTGCTGAAGTTTCCTTTCGTCAACGTGCTGTTATTGAGATCCTTGTTAAAGAGGAAATCCCCGCTGCTGAAATTCACCAAAGACTTCAACTTGTTTATGGAGATGTGTGCATGGGTGCTAGCAGTGTTAGGAGGTGAGTGAAACATTTCAAAAATGGAAACACAAGCAACCAAAATATGCCTCACAGCGGTTGCCCTCGAACTGCCTCCACTAAACACAACGTAGAAAGGGTTGACGACATCATTAAGGAAGACAGACGTGCCACAGTATCTGAAATCGCTGTAAATCTTGGAATAGGACACAATGAAATACAGGAAATGATTGAAACTCTAGGCTATAGACAAGTTTGTACCCCCTGTGTCCCACAGGAGAGAACGTCCAGAAAACAGTGCGTCTGTGCTGTCGGTCAGCTGGAACGGAATTCTGCCTGGAGGGCATTTTCAAACGTGGAGAGCTATGTGGAAAATGTGTGCAGAGAAATGGAGATTATGTTGAAAAGTGAAGAAAAGGATGCAGATTAATGTGATATATTTATATTTTCTCTGTCTATAAATTCTGATGAAGGAAAAAAATATTTCCTCATGACTTTCGGTATGACCCTCGCATATAAGCTAAACGTCTTGGATCTTTTCATTGAGCTTCTCAAAGCTCCATAGTTGACGCAGTTTCGTCCCAAAGCTCTCCTTAAACCTGCTAGACTAGCTGGCAGACTTTCAGTCACATTGTCTTCCTCATAGACGGTAAATCTGTCATACAAAGTGTGCTGTCGTCCAAATAGCGCATGGAAAGAGACGCAATGCAAATGCTGTGAACGATCTCTAAGGTAAAGGGTGGCTGTGGTCTGATGTGTCCCATCACACTATGGTCTTTTGAGACATGAATACGTTGTCACAACTGCCAAAACCTGGTAGCAAGCAACAACAACATCAACACCCTGTCTCATGCAATGAAACCAAAACTATAATCAAGCATCAGTACACGAGACTGACCAGCACAGCCCATTATCTAACAATATATATATATATATCTGAACCTTAAGTGCCCGTTGCGCAAGGGGCTTCCGCAAGGGTTTTCCACAACGCCTGTCCTTTGACTTTTTTTTCCCGCTCTTGCCCAACTGACCCCTCTATTGCTAAACATCCTCTCTGTTGTTCTTCTCCGTGTCTTCTTTGATCTACCCTTACTTCTGTTCCCCTTGTATTATCCCTCTTAGTGCTATTTTTGGTAGTGAGTCGTCAGTCATCCGGAGCACATGTCCCAACCATCGCCAGAGTCTTTATATATATATATTATATATATATATATATATATATATATATATATATAAAACCAAAGAATTTATAACATTTCCACATAATACAGAATATCGCGCCCCCCCCTCCTTTTTTTTTCTTTCCCCGTGGCCAGATCAATCGATCGACAACGGTTATCAATCCCGGGCTTCAATCCCGGTACCGGGAAAAAAAAGCAACAACTCACAAGACCTTTGGGAGTCATGACCCAGAGGGGCCCACCTCCCTTAGAGAGTCAGGAGTTTAATAGGGCCGAAACACTTGTCGGGGGGGGGGGGTACTTCCTCTGATATCTGAAGGAGTTGTGTTGTTGTTCACTCTCTACGGTTGAGAGTTTCCTGCATATATATATATATATATGGTTGGCTGAGTGGTTGGGCGCTCGGTTTACTAATCCGGTGGTACCAGGTTCAGTCCCAGCAGTGATATTCTTTTTCTGCTACAAGACTGAAAATGGTCCCGGGGGTCGACTCACCCTCTAAAAATTGGTACCAGAGAAATCGGGGAAGGTGAACGCGGCCAGGCGTGATACTGACCACATCACAGTTTCATGTGCGAAGATCATGGAAAATACGGGCCTAGCACCATATTTTCCAGTAAGCCTTAATGGCACATCATCATCATCATCAGGTGCCGTGCCGACTGGCGTTGGCTATTATGCTTCTCCAGAGTACACGATCCTTCATGCAGGCCATCAGTTCAGTTGGTAATCTCCTCTCACACCATCCCGTCAGACTGTCCAGTATCATTTCTCTTGGTCTTAATCTTGATCTTCTTCCTTCTATTTTTCCTGTTGTTATAATATTTTCAATGCCCCCTCTTCTCATTGCATGTCCTATGAAAGTACATTGTCTCTCTCTTATCTTTTTGACAAGGTTTTTTGTCTCTCCAGCTCTTCTCATACATTCTTCATTAGTTATTTTTGCTGTCCAGGGGATTCGCAACATTCTTCTAATAAACCACATTTCTGCTGCTTCCAATGATTTTTGTGCAGACTTGCCTATTGTCCATGATTCACTTCCATATAACAAGATAGGTTCAATATAGCATTTTAGGACTCGTTTTCTAACATTCATTGATAAAGATGTGTTAGTTAATGGCACGGAAACGGGAATTTTATCTTTACCTCTCTCTCTCTCTCTCTACATCCATCTATATATATATATATAGCCAATGCAGTGTGCAAACTTAGAAAATGCTAAAAACATATGCATGAGAGTCCAGCGTTTAGAAAAAGGATGTGCCGCGAAAGAAATGTATGTTACCAAGTGTGACCCAGTCTTAAAAAGGAAAAAGGTGTGGAAACCGCTCTTCTATTCTACTAACTTTCGCCTCCTTAACTTAAAAAAACTCATAAATAAACAGAACCAATATCTTCCTGCTTTACAACCGTCTAGTAATACGAAAAATGCCATTTATTTACAGGCAGTAAGCAAGTAAATAAGACAATGAACAAGAAAATTCAGGCCTTTTTAAAATATGTGGCCAAAAAGAAGAATGGGTCGTTATTCATTTCTATTGCCTTCGATTCCACTGGAAATGACGCCCAATTCTAACTCTGTTGTTCTGTAAATATGTATCATTCCCTTCGTTATTTCCTATTTTCCAGATTATATTTCGTATTTTGGAAGTAAATTTGTATCATTCTAACTTTGTTTTTGCATTCTAAAAATTAGTTGTAGTCTCCGAAGAATTAATTGTCTAGCTTATACATTTGTATCACTTCTAAATTTATTGTTATATTCTAATTTTTAATGTTATTTTAAATGAAACAATTCATCGCCTAATTTGTACATTAATTAACTTACTATTTTGCCTAGTTTAGAGCAACTTTTTTTTTAATAGAATTTTTTTTCGTTTCAGAAAATAGCAGCGGAATGTAAAGTTTTTTAACTTCTCTATTTTTAGAACTGTTCGATATTCTTAGTCTCAGTGTAAGTAATGCATGATTCATGATTTACCGCGAATGCTAAAGGATACAAACAACAGCAAAAATTAGGGCTGAGTATTCGCGGAATGCGATCTTCTGAGATTTTGATCAAATATCGCACAGAAAGTTTCCGCTCCTTTATCTGAAGTCGGAATCAAGATATTTCCGTCTGCTTTTTTTATGGTGGAGGTTCATCCCGGCCACGTGATTTGAATGGCCTTGTGGGTAGTTTTTGCTTATTTCGTTGTTTTATTATTTATAGATTACTTTTTATCTTCTGTTTTTAGTTCAGGGCCGTGGAGAGCCAGATCGGGCACCTGGGATTAGTTACTATTGGAGCCCTGGGGGTCAGTTACTAACCACACACTGAATTTTGACTGTAAATAAGAAAATGGGGGAACGCCACGGGCTTCAGTACAATCCCGGCTACCTTCCCCTTGCCATCTTGTCGAACCTGTTCTTGCTTTATGATTTTTTTGTTTGTTCATGATTTAAAAAAAGAAAACCCAAAAACTTGTAATTAACCGTTACATAAACAGGCAGCCACTAGATTATCTACCTTTGGGTACATATTCTGTTCTTTGTGAATCACCCTTCTCTCCACTCTCAACCATCCCTTTCTGAAATCCAGCTCTTGATTTAATTGATGCATAATTCTGTTTTGTGCATTTTCTTAAGTATTGCCTGTGGGGAAGAAGTGGATTTTCTTCGTATTAAGTCACTTCGTTCAATGTTATTTTCCTGTCTGATGTTTGTGTGGGTGCTCTCGTCCGTGTGTTTGTTTGTTTGTTTGTTTGTTTGTTTGTTTGTTTTGCCCATTATTCAATAGGGCATTTTCGAAATGATGAGAATGTCTTGTATATGACAGAAAATTTTTTTAAAAAGCTGATTGAGACAGTGGTCAGCGATCTACAGTTAGCTGTTCTGGTCTTATGACTGTCGCCCCACTTTAACTAGGGTCTTCTTCTTCTTCTTCATCATCGTCTTAAATGTCCATGAAACAGCGAGTTCCTGATATGTTTTGTTTTGTTTTATTTTGTTTTGTTTTCAGCAGCAGGTACGGTGAAGATGTTGGGACAAACATTTGAAAGTGAGTTATGGCGAGTAATTTTTCAGACCCTGAGTATGGAGTTAAAAGCCAAGGGGTGTACTTCTTTAGCAGACTCCACCGCCGCTTGGGAACTACGGCGACCTCCAGCCCCGTTAGCCAGACCAGGCTTATTACTGGGGGTTACTTACCACCGGACAATTGGGACAGGGTCTTTGTCAGCTATGGTCCGCCCACGCTGACGCATGCATGTCAGCTATGGGTCACTGATTAATAAATCGGACAGCACCTACTACTCTTTATGAATTTATAAATTTATGACCTTTTGTTTCACTTTAATTGTTTTAAAATCTAATTCTCTGAATAACTAAAAGATCAAATTTTTTTTTCTCTCATTCACAGTCGAACTTCACTTTGAACAGAAGAGGACACGGCAAACCTACACTCGCTACCAGACCCTAGAGCTGGAGAAGGAATTCCATTTTAACCGCTACCTAACTCGCCGCCGTCGTATAGAGATTGCCCACATGCTGGGGCTGACGGAAAGACAGATTAAGATTTGGTTCCAGAACCGGAGAATGAAATGGAAGAAGGAAAATAACCTACAAAAGCTGACTGGGCCGGATAAACCAGTCAAGGAGGAATGTGAAAGTCCGAGAGAACACTCCAGAGTTAAAGCTGAAGACTGCTCTTTGATTGATTCATGACGTTGTTCGTATTTTAGTCGCATCCGAGGGAGGTTGGAGTTTAATTTTCGAAACGTACCGCATGTGGCTAGAACGCTCGTAGCTAGATAAAACTAGCATAGACGTCTGAAGACACATTTTGGATGTTTGTATGTCTACTTACCAGTTCCGAAAACGAAGCTGTTTGAAAAAAAAATGGGTCTCTAAAATATTGTTAACAACTTCCAGTTTCATTCTGGATAACTTCGCTGTACTGAAAGGTCTACATGGAAATATTATCCATTAAAAGACGCGAGATGATTTCAGCTATGAAAATGGACAAACAGCTTTCACAGGGACAGCGAAAAAAAATGGTCTTTACAAAGATGTGGTGAATTTGTTCTGTGATTTGTCTTTGTGACGGCAAGAGCAGACTCCTGTGGTGAATTTGATTTACGGCCATAGAACTTTGAAAGAGACACCAATTTTAGCTTCAGCATAACAAAAATACTCTACAAAATGATACTGGAAACTATGGTAATTTCCGGTGACGAGTCATGTACAGTAGTTAGTTATTTTCAGTGACATGTCAAAGTAGTAGTTTGTTTTTTTTTTAGTGATATGTTAGTATAGTATATTATAGTGGCAAGTCAAAGTGGTGTGTCATTTTTCAGTGATAAATCAGTATAGCAGGTTACCGTCAGTGACAAGTCAATGTAATAAGTTATTTTTAAGTGATAAATCAAGGTGGTAGGTCATTTTTTTTCAGTGACACCAGGTTATTTTCAGTGACAATTCAACATAGGAAGTTATTACAAATGACAAATCAAGGGTGGAGGCCAATGTCAGGTATTTGTCAATGTAAGCATTTTACTTTCAACACTGATATACTAAATACAAATAGTTGAAAAATCTTCTCCTTTTTTTTTTCTAGATTACTATAGCAAATAGAAAAGCTCTGGGAAAGTTAAGTTTCTTTAATAACGAGCAGGGCAAAACAAAACAAAAAAGACAAAAAAAAAAAAAGAGAGATTCAGGCTGTAAACTTTATTTTCTAGTTTCTGGAAACTCTTTGCTGCTATAAAACAAAGAGCGCTGACTGAAAGCAGGTGGTGTGAAATGGAGTGAGCAAAGAAATATACCGCATACCCTGGAAAATCAACAACAAAAAAGATGTTTTGTAAAGGAACAAAAAAACCCAATCAGGAGACAGGATATCATGCCTGGAATTTGAAATATGATTAAAAAGTGTATTCACTTTCCATTTTCATGGCATGAATGAATATTTTAGTTCCTCTCTCTCTCTCTCTCTCTCTCTCTCTCTCTCTCTCTCTCTTTTAAATTATCAAAATGATACAATCTGCACACTCAGTGACTTGTTAAGAGCAATGTCGCCATGTTGCATGCATGAAAAATTCACCGAAAAGGACACTTTGGCAAATTAGAATTATTAATTATGTTCAGTTTTTGTTTTGAGGTGGGGGGGGGGGGGGCGAAGGGGAGGTAATTATTATATTTCTATAAATTGCCCCTCACAGACTTTTAACATGGGGGAGGGGACAAACGTATACGATCTTTTTATTATACGCGTAAGTATGTAAGAATGTATACAGGCACAATGTATAATTTACGAAACTAACACTGCATGACCGAAATCTTAACTCAGTCTTCAGCGTCAGTCGCTACCATGGCAACATTACTGAATGTGCCATTTTGCAGTTTGTTTACTTCTTTCATGTGAGAAAGAAGATTTTTGATAACCAGTAATGTGAGCGCTGCATCTGTCACGCAAACTTTTTTAGGATTACAAAAAGCTGTAAGTGTTGTTACAATGCCCAAACTGTTTATTCTGCTTATTCATTATAAGTGGCGTTGGTTTGTCCATGCATAGGTCTAAAGTAAGCTCTGAGCTTTTCTGCCTGCATAATGAGTTAAACTGAACTCGTATGCTTCAACTATTTGTTAACTCTTTGAAGCCGCGGGTTTCTTGAGTTCTCATGGTGTTCCATCATGTAAGACTTGCGATATCGCTGAATTCCTAACGTGTTAACACGATCCGGGGGATTCTTGACATTTTCTGAGAGTTCTTGATCATCAGGATGTGGTGCTGCATCAAGGTTTTGTTATCTCAACCTCCACACTAGTTTCTCGGAATGTTTTGTCCATACAAGTTTCTCACAAGGTTTTGTTATCTCAGCCTCCACACAAGTTTCTCGGAAAGTTTTGTCCACAAAAGTTTTTGTTATCTCAACCTCCACACAAGTTTCTCACAAGTTTTTGTTATCTCAACCTCCACACAAGTTTCTCACAAGGTTTTGTTATCTCAGCCTCCACACAAGTTTCTCCCAAGGTTTTGTTATCTCAGCCTCCACACAAGTTTCTCGGAATGTTTTGTCCACAAAAGTTTCTTACAACGTTTTGTTATCTCAACCTCCACACAAGTTTCTTACAAGGTTTTGTTATCTCAACCTCCACACAAGTTTCTCTGAATGTTTTGTCCACAAAAGTTTCTTACAACGTTTTGTTATCTCAACCTCCACACAAGTTTCTCACAAGTTTTTGTTATCTCACACTCCACACAAGTTTCTCGCAGGGTTTTGTATATCAACCTCCATACAAGTTTCTCTGAAAGTTTTGTGCACAAAAGTTTCTTACATTTTGTTATCTCAGCCTCCACACAAATTTCTCACAAACTTTTGTTATCTCAGCTTACACACAAGTTTCTGAGGTTTTGCTATCTCAATCTCCACACAAGATTCTCAAGCTTTGTTATCTCAAACTCCACACAACTTTCTCAGAAGTTTCTGTTAGAAGAATTCTTCTGTACATCTCATATTCTACAAATTTGAAAAAAAAATAACAATTCAAATTTTTTTGCCACATGAAGCAATTCTGGCTTATAAAACTATATTTCCTACATAGTTTTATGCAAAATATATGTTTTATCGGTCATTTCCCGCTGAAAAATTATACTTCTTGAATTAACCTGATATTAGCCTTTAATTTGTCCTGCAAGTATTGCCTGACCGTCACTTAAGGATAGCTTATGAGCACATTAATGTGAAATAACGAACAACACATTAATGTGAAATAACCTATAACGAACAAAACATTAATGTGAAATATCCTGTAACAAACAACACATTAATGTGAAATAACCTATAACGAATAACGCATTATGTGAAATAGTCTATAAAGAATTGCAATTTTTTGTTAAATAGAAAATTTTGAGACCTAAATGCTTAATTAACTCTTTCACTCCCGAACTAATTTCCATGATTTGCCAGAGTAAATTTTGATTAAAAATCTGTTAGAAACAAAACTGGAAGGCAGTTCCTGGAAGATTTTTTTTTATTTTTATGGGATATGTTAGAAAAAGGCTTTTTAAAAAAAACAAAACAAATGTATTTAGACTTTGACTTAATATTGCTATGAGTATTGGGTAGTTTGGATTTGCAGGATCTACCAACGCTGGCAGTGTCATATTAGGAGCCTAAGCGAAGATTCTAGGTTCCAAATCTCACTGGCGGTTGAGAAACTTCCTTATATTGACCGTGACGCTGATGGTAATTGCAAGTTTTTTAGTTTTTTTTTTTTTGGCCAATATTTTGGATTATAAGAGTTGGGGGTCTAAGTCTGACAAACAATACACAGGAATGTCAGTGTGTTTTACGGGCAAAACGGTACATCACTTAAAACACACTCTTGTATATCAGCCAGTCAGTCATTCGCTTGTATATCAGTCAGTCAGTCATTCGCTTGTCGCTTGTGGAACTTTGCCTCCCTAACAGCTCTCCTGTAGGCCTCTCAGTTGTGAGCAAGATGGCCTGCTGCTGATGCATCCATTTGCAGATTATCAAATACGTCTTGCACCCATCTTCGCTTTGGCCTTCCTCTCTTTCTTTTTCCCATTATCTGGCCTTCCAAGACATCCTATAAATTCTCATGACGTTTAATGTGTTCAAAATATTTAAATTTTCTCTGTTTAATCCTCTCTACTAGCCAGCCTTTTCCAATATTAAGTTCTTGTGGTATGAATATATTTGTTCTTTTTTTTTTTTAGTCCATGATATTTGAAGAATTATTTGTAGCATTTACATTCAAAGGCATCTATGTGTTTTTGAGCTGTTTTGTTAAGTGTCCAGGTCTCACGGGCACATGTTGCAATGGGAAAGATGCATGCCCTTGAAAATCTTATTTTTGTAGTTCTGTCTGTTAATCTCCAAAGCTTTTTTAATTGTTTTACTTTTTGAATAACAATAGATGTCCTCTTTTTAATTTTCCTCATTGTATCTCCATTGTTAATAATGATCTAAGATATTCAAAACTCTCCACTTCTTCCGATTTTTCCTAATTGATACACATTTCAGGTGCCTTATTTGTTTTGTCAGTTGTCATCAATTAGTTTTCTTTGCCTTAAGATAGAGGTTTTGCTCTTCACTATTCTTACGGACTGACATAATTATTTTTTCCATTCCTTTTTGTGTCGTGATCAGTAATACAGTGTGATCAGCATCTAATTTCTGGTATTTCATAACCTGCATTTTTTATGGCATCGTAATATTCTTTGTCTATATCTTCTCTTACATTCCTAATTACATTTTCAGTATACAAGTTTAAGGCTACAGTATGCACCCCTGAATGACCCCTTGTCTTATGTCAAACCAAGTTGTTGTTTCACCATTTATTCTCACTGCTGCCTGTTGGTCTAGATACAGCAGTGATATTAATTGTATCAAATGTGTTGGAAATCTCATTTTTTTCCCATTGTTTCCCAAGGTTTCTGGTGTTGTACACAATCAAATGCCTGTGAATAGTCTATAAAAGATAAATATAGATTCACATTAAATTCTCTGCATTTCTATATTGTTAATCTTGTATTTATTGATCTCTTGTTCCTCTTCCTTGTCTAAAACCAGCTTGAACCATATTGACTTCTTCTTCTATTTTCTTGTATATATGGGACTAAAAAATGATATTTATAGCAAGCGAGAAACAAAAGGTGTTTGTACGAGTATGTTTCTTTATATATATACCATTTAATGCTTTGCGAAGGTGTAGAAATAGTTATTATACGTGAGGAATACATGTATACGTGTCATAAGAAATAGTTGGAATATATGGACAATGCATATTTGAATCTTATTAAAATAGTTAGCATATATAGGAATACGTGTATATAATTGATTAGAAAAGAAAATATGTGGGGATACATGCACATAAATCATTAACGAAAGAGAATATATGGGAAATACATGTACGTGAGCGTGGAAAAAGTGGACTTGCGCTATGAACGTAGTGGTCAGTATTAAATGTATATATGCGTGTAATTAAACATTTCTAAACTATAGGTTTTTTTTTTAATGTAACAAAATGCTGAGTTAATGCTGCAGAGTTGTGAAAGATAATTGGGAGATTTAAAAAATGATAGAGATTGCTACAATAAATTAAGATTAAAAAATGTGACATTTAGGCAACAATAGATTCATCACACATAAACAAAAGACACGGGGAAAGTATTAGCATTTGAACATGTTGTTCTTTGTTATCTATTTTTTTTTTGTGTCTCACTAAAGCTTTGTGCCGAAATGTTCCATGTTTGTCTCATTAATACGTGAAATTTTAACACTACCCCTTTTTTTTTACTTCTTTTTCTTTTCCCCCTGCCATTTAGACTAAATTTTGCATCATAACCATTTTAGCTCGAAATAGTTGAATCTTTACTTGTTTATTTTCCCCATATTTCCCCATTCCCCACCCCCCATTAAAAAAATACCCCATGGAGTGATTTATCGTAACAGAGGTTTTTGTTTTTCAAATAGTGCGGCCCCCCCCCCCCCCCCCCCCCCCCCCCCCCAGTGGCTGTCATTTACTTTCACTCACAGTAGAAAATGGCGGAAAAAAAATTAACCTTTTCAATTGTTGATACTCCTTAGAGTCCCATTGTAAAAATAAACTTTTCAAAGATTTTCCTTCTTCATGTTCTTAGCTATTGACCCATGTCTACGTCTGCTGCTGTGTAGCTTATTTTGTATGTTTTAAACTATGCGATTATGACTCGGTATAGATATTAATGTTTGTTTATAAATTTTACGTACAGATAGAGTTAACGTTCCTGTTGCTGGGGAGCACATAACAACGCTATCTTTGTTTACAACTAATTCAAATAACTCCTTCAAAGCTGTAGCAAATATGAAATATATTCCCCGTAAAGTGTTCTTTTAGTTTTTCTATTATTTTCGTCCAGTGAATGCCATTTTGACATACTTTTTATCTGTGTTCATGAAAAGTGTTGAATATGTTAATTCATCACACAACCGAGTGGCGTAATGGTTAGAACACTCCTCTGTCACGGCGATGTCAGTGGCTTAATGCTACGTCGAGAAGGCCCAGGTCATCGCGGACGCAGAAACGGGTATATTCTGGGGGCTGGGGACGTTAAAGCGGCCCAGGACCGGAGCGGCGCTGATCACATCACCCCTCTAGTGCCGACAGGTCGAGGAAAATGCGGACATTAACACTAGATTCACTTGACTCATGATGTGGCTGCGGTTTAAGTCCAAAGATCCCACTTGACTCATGAAGTTTTGTACACCATTGTTTGTAAAATTATAATTGTGAACACGTATCTGTGTGAGTATGCAGTTTGGGTGTGCTTGCGAACTTCTGATGCAGGTATGTCTACAGAGGCTAACAAAAAAAAAAAGACGTGAAACAGAGGTTACTGTTATTGTCTTCAGTGCTGTTAGGAGCTTATGGTAGCAGCTGAAATCTCCATGGCCGCTGCTTACAAGAGGCTGTTCAAGTAGGTCATTTGCCAGACTGGATGCGGGTTTTTTTGGTTTGTTTGTTTGGTTTTTTTTTTAACATAAATGGACTCATGTTTTTAACTGGCACACAGGTACACAAAAGGATGGGCTGTTTAATTTTAAAATATAGAGTAACAGAATTAAGCTAATGTTAAGTGGAATAACAATTTCAATGGCTGAAAGCCCAAACCAAAATGAATCTGTGGCAGAGGACATCGTCGAAACTTGAGCTGAACGTTTTCCCGACAGATATTGCATCCAGTGATGATTCCCCCCCCCCCCCCTTTCTTTGTGTAGTCTCATTTGTGTCTGATCGTTTGTCTTGCCTTTTCTTGTACCTGCCATTTGGTCAGCTGTTTCTCCTCTGTTCTCCCCCACCCCCACCCCCTTCCTTTTTTCTTTTGCCCTAAAGCTTTCCATTGCATGTATGGCTCTTTAACAGTTGAATATATCCATTGAGCGAAATGTATTTAAGGAATTCTAACACTCATACTATCTTACTATATCTTACCTATCTTAGTATATGAAAATGAATCAGGGACAATACACAGGTCTGCACAAAAGTCATTGAAGGCAGCAGAAATGTGGTTTATTAGAAGAATGTTGCGAATTCCATGGACACCAAAAAATAACTAATGGAGAATATATGAGAAGAGCTGGAGAGACAAAAAATCTTGTCAGAAAGATAAGAGAGAGACAATGTACTTTCATAGGACATGCAATGAGAAGAGGGGGCATTGAAAATATTGTAACAAAAGGAAAAATAGAGAGAAGAAGACCCAAGGGAAGACCAAGAGAAATGGTAGTGGACAGTCTGACGAGATGGTGTGAGAGGAGATCACCAACTGAGCTGATGGCCTGCATGAAGGATCGGGTACTCTGGAGAAGCATAATAGCCAACAGCAGTCGGCACGGCACCTGATGATGATAGTGATGATGATAATATTTAATATGATGGTATTTCTTTAATGATTACTAAGTTAAAGGAAATGTTACAACCCTGTACACGTTAATGAGTAAACTTAGTCCTGGCTTGTTTTATAAACAGTCAGCTATTCAGGAATTTTACGGAGATTTAAACAAATCTACTCAAAAGTTATCACGGCTGCAAACTTCTCTAATTTCACCACGACCTAAAAATACCTCAAGAAATTGCGTAACAGTGCTACCGTAACTTCAGCTACACACGGGAATGTAGCAACACAAGGTATCAATACTACCATTTATATCTTGCAACTGACAGATATTTGAAATACCATATATATATATATATATATATATATATATATATATAGAGAGAGAGAGAGAGAGAGAGAGAGAGAGAGAGAGTGAGAGAGAGAAGAATGAATACATACGATACGTGCTATGAGTAAACTGGACATTTTTTGCAGTTACAATGTGTTCTGTGTACAGTGCAGATGTTAATTTCCTATGGAATGTTCTTAACTTACATTCTGTGTATGGAGCTTTTTTTTTAAATTATACATTATGTTTTGTTTTTAATTAATGTAAATGTTATGTTTAGATCATTGGGTAAACAAATATATTAATTATCTCCTTCTCCCCCCCCCCCCTCCTCCTTTTTTAATGTGGTCTAAAAATTGACATTAAATTATTTGTTTTACAAAAGAAAAGACACTGCGTTTCGAGTTATTAGTGTGTGTGTTTTAAATTTGAGTGCGTAAGTAGAGAAAAAAGTAGAGGACAAAAAGAACAAATATATCCATACTACAAGAACTTAATATTGAAGAAGGCTGGCTAGTAAAGAGGATTAAACAGAGAAAACCTAAATAGCGGGAATAATTGATTCATTCTTCTGTTTCTCAACATCCAGATTTAACGTAAAATAGCAAACATTTATCAGCCACACGACTACACTGAAAGAAAGCAGATCATCATCAGGTGCCGTGCTGACTGGCGTTGGCTAGTATGTCTCTCCATATCACCCGATCCTTCATGCAGGCCATCAATTGGTGATCTCCTCTCACACCATCTAGCTAAACTCTCTTTCTCTCTCTCTCTCTCTCTCTCTCTCTCTCTCTCTCTCTCTCTCTGAACCTTAAGTGCCCAGGGCATATGGGGCTTCCGCAAGGGTTTTCCACAAATGCCTGTCCTTCGCCTTTTTTTCTGCTCTTGCCCAGGTGAGCCCTCTATTGCTCAACATCCTTTCTGTTGTTCTTCTCCATGTCTCTTTTGGTCTACCCTTACTTCTGTTCCCTTGTGGTGTCCATCTTAGTTATCGCTAAACTATCTAGTATCATTTCTCTCAGCCTCCCTCTATCTCTTCTTCCCTCTATGTTTTTTTTCCTTTTGTTACAATATTTTCAATACCCTCTTCTCTTGTTGCATGTCCTACGAAATTACATTGACTCTATCGTTTTTGTTTTTGTTTTTGTTTTTGTTTTTGTTTTTGGGGGAGGGGGGAGGTAGGTTACAAGATTTTCTCTCTCTCTCTCTCTCTCCCCCCCCCCCTCATCTCTTTCTCCAGCTCTTCTCGTACATTCTTCATTAATAATCTTTGCTGCCCAGGGAATTAGCAGCATTCTTCTGATAAACCACATTTCTACTGCTTCCAGTTATCTTCCTAAGGACCTGCCTTTCGTCTATTATTCACTTCCATATAATAAAATACGCTCAATATAGCATTTTAGGACTCCTTGTCTAACATTCATCTACAAGGATGCTTTGTGCAAAATATGTCTAAAAAACATACGCATAGTATATATATATATATGTATAAATCCTTCTGCCTGACTGCGCATACTTGTATTCCACACAGCAGGAAACGTGTAACATGCCGATCTAACGTTGAACACACTTAAGCATAACATAATACACGTTAAATCAATATTCCAGAGGGGAGCCTACTGCCTCCTAGCACTTATGAATTATCATCTACATATGTCTCATCAAACTACCTGTCTGTAGAGATAAAGTAGATGGAGGTGTGTGGTTCAGTTTTACAAAAGATAGAAAGAGTGATGAAAGTCATTTTGTGTGTGTGTGTGTGTGTGTGTGTGTGTGTGTGTGTTATTTTTCATGTTGTGTTGTTTTTGTATGTGATCCTTGAAAAAAGATGTTTGCCGAAATATTGGATTGTTGCACGTTCTTCGTTTATACGCGCTCATCTTTCTTTCCGTCATTCTTGTTTCTGCCCACTTTCCTCACCCTTTCTATCTTTTTTTGTAAAACTGAAACCATACATCTCCATCTACTTTATTACTATAACCACTTTTACCGCCGTCCTCGTTTCTCTTATCTCTCATTCTCTGTAGAATCAACAATGAACATAAACTTAACAAGATCAAAATGGTGACATCTTGTCGCTCTGGACACAGTAAAATATTATATTCTTGAACTGGCAACCATTCTTCCATGCAATATATCAGTCGACTAGTCCTAAGTTATACAGTCATATTCAGTAAAGCAATAGTCAGCTCGTTTGCATCATCCTCAATCGATTAAACGTACAGGGGAAAGAACTACATCAAAAAGTATTAACAACATAACATCCATCAACACATCTGAGACAAAAGTTACCGCAACAAAAAACTTTGTACAGCCTAGATTATCACAAGACAAAACTATGTACAGTCAAAGTTACCGCAGTACAAAACTATGTACAGCCTAGGATACCACAACACAAAACTATGTACAGCCTAGATTATCACAGCACAAAACTATGTACAGCCTAGATTATCACAACACAAAACTATGTACAGCCTAGGTTACCACAGTAAAAAGCTATATACAGCCTAGATTATCACAACACAAAATTATGCACAGTCTAGATTATCACAGCACAAAACTATGTACAACCTAGATTATCAAAGCACAAAACTATGTACAGCCTAGGTTACCACAGTACACAATTATGTACAGTCCAGATTATCACAACACAAAACTATGTACAGCATAGGTTACCACAACACAAAACTATGTACAGCCTAGGTTACGACAGTACACAATTATGGACAGTCTAGATTATCACAACACAAAACTATGTACAGCCTAGGTTACCACAACACAAAACTATGTACAGCATAGGTTACCACAACACAAAACTATGTACAGCACAGGTTACCACAACACAAAACTATGTACAGCATAGGTTACCACAACACAAAACTATGTACAACATAGGTTACCACAACACAAAACTATGTACAACATAGGTTACCACAACACAAAACTATGTACAGCCTAGGTTACCACAACAAAAAACTATGTACAGCCTAGGAACTTCTCTTCACTCCACGCCTTCTCTTTAGTGATCGCGTTAACCAACAATTACTGATTAATTACGGAATGAAACAAAAAACACGAGAAAAATCGAAACTTTTGGAAGTCGCCGGTTACTGTAACCGGCTTATATTATCAAAACCCTAGTAAAAAGCAATCAGCTAAATAAGATGGAGGATAACCAGGCCAGAAGACTGATGGTGCTAAATGTGCATAGAGGAGAATTAGCCAGTTTGGATTTGGTTTGGCATGTGAGCATTTTATAAAGGTACGAATAAATATTCACACCAACATTTAATTTCCGCTTGTGTTTGTAAAGGGGACCTGCTAACTTAGTGGTTAGAGCACTCGTCAAGCAACCGAATGGTAGAGGGTTCGAATCCCCAGCCTCGTAAAATGGGTACCAGAGAAAATCTGGGTAGGAAAGTCGGCGAGAAGAAGGAACTGGCCACCCTACCTCATACGCTGATGGCCAAGCATAATTAGGTCTCTAACGCTTCATCCCCTACGACATTTGCTATGGGGCTACCTTTAACTTACCTTTGTGTTTTGTTTACTTTTATATTTAAAGAAAAAAGGTATAAATTATCGAACGGTGCACTGAAAAAAAAACACCGATATTTAAATAAACGTACTTCATGGAAAGTGCAAGACATGTACGATGATACCGTTTCAAGAAATCCTAACGCTATCACTGGTCCTCTTACAATCTTTCTTGGATACTACCTCATCAGGGAAAAACCGAGAAGGAACAAACACCGACACCTACCTACTCCATTATCCCACTCCTCTTGAACACCAGTCCTCTCCAGAACAGAATAAGTTATTGGAACACACACAAACACACAAATAGAACTAAATGTGACTCACGAAAATAATTATGATACGTGGCCATGTCGTAGCAGTCACGAATACGTTATTCAGGCATTCCCCAGTCTTTCCGTACGTTTGCCTATGACATCACATGTTATATCATACAGTCAAGCAAGCCTATTGTCTATAAAACGTATGAACACCTTTAATGTACAAAGGCTGTAGATGAAAACAGTTAGGATGACGGAAGTCTAGTAACATCTCAGAACTTAACATCACCAGTTCGAGCTTGACGGAAGTCTAGTAACATCTCAGAACTTAACATCACCAGTTCGAGCTTGACGGAAGTCTAGTAACATCTCAGAACTTAACATCACCAGTTCGAGCTTTCTAACAATTCACCCATTGAATTGTAACTTTTGAAAATAAATGACTAAGGAAAATATTCAGTATAAAGTGGAATGAATTCAAGAACAAGGCAGAGATAAGACAGATGAATTAACAACAGCCTGTCTTAAGGGTGATCAGAAAAAGGAGATGGACATATATTGGTCATGTGAAGAAACAATCAGAGAATCCCGAAACAAGCTATCAAGTGGAACACAACAAGTCGAAGAGTACATTGTTAGGAGAGGTCAGTTTCGTGGGTGATGAGGTTGAAAAGTTCACCGAAAGCAGGAAAACTTGGCGAACTACCATGCGAGCCCGATGTGACGTTTAACGGCACGGGAAGGATGTAAGATGTAAGAAGTTCGGGCTTTTTGGCAATTCACCCATTGAAGTGTAACTGAACATCTGGATCCCAAAACATTTTAAATTCCAGTTGACGAAGCCAGCATCCTTAGTCTCCTGGAAGAGCTAAGCCTTCACGATAAATCCTACAGGCAGTTGCGTCCATCTGACTCTGGGAGAGAACTCTCATCACGAACTCTGACCACTACATACATCAGTATCTTGGAGGAAGTAATGAAAATATGCTCACGCAATAACGAGGAACGACTACCCACAAGCGCAGACCTAGGCTGATAACTCTCCGTCGCGTCCTTTCTCTTCTCCCTCACCTTGCTCTAACAAGCCACGCCAAATTGCCTATCCTCCTTGGTACATGCCTATATTAAACACATCTTACATCCTTCTCATGCCATTATACGTCACATAGGGCTCGCGTGGTAGTTCGCCAAGTTTTCCTGCTGTCAGCGAGCTTTTCAGCCTCATCAAGGGATTTTATGTCTATAAAATTGTCCTCTATTACACACATAAAAATTGAATCCTCGCTTCCTGTCTGCAATATATATACATATCTTTCATTTGCATGTCCCTTGCGGAACTTTGCCTCCCTAACAGCACTCCTGTAGGCCTCTCGGTTGTAAGCAAGATGCCCTGCTGCTGCTGCTGATATATATATATATATATGTGTGTGTGTGTGTGTGTGTGTGTGAGTGTGTGTGTGTGTGTGTGTGTGCAGACAGCCCCAATATAATCCAAATGAATGTCCTTATTTCCAGCTTTTCGACCTTGGCGTCAGCTTGTAAAATGGTTTTGCTGACAGCTGCAGGTTTTAACTTGACCTGGAGCCACAACTATCTGTGTGTGTGTGTGTGTAGTGCTAGAATAACTATAACAGTTTTAAAAATAACAGGAAATGAAATTAACCTTTTATTTGTCCCTACGACTACAACTATTACTTTTAGTGCTGAGGATTTCATCTCTTGTTTTTTTTTAAGATAAACGATCAAAACATTGCTTACTAAACAACATTTTATTTTTGTGTAACAAAAATCATCTAATTAAATTAAATTAAATTAAAATAACTCTATTCACAAAATGAAAAGTAGCTGTCGACAATGAGCAAAGAGGAGAAGGCAAAAGTTGGAAGCAGTAAATCTGTAGTTCCAGGGAAAGAGAGTAAAATATTCTTTTAATCGACCAGAAAAAAAAAACACCGACGAATTCACGTTTCACATTCAAAATGGCTGTCAGCGGGCATTCAAATAAGGCTTTTTTTTTTCAACTTTAGATTGATGTACGCAGAAACTGTTAATTATTTCCTTCAGAAAAAAATAATCTATTACATGAGCCGACTAAGTAGGAAATCTCGTTTGTTATCAGTACTACTGCTTCCCGGACACTGAATTATAAGATGAAATTAATGTACGCGTTTGTGAAGTTTCCAGAAAATGCTATTTAAATCCGTTATAAGGCAAACGACCTTCTGGTTTTTTAAACAATTCTCCTTTCACTTATATGCACGATTTTACGCTGTCCACGAACACACGCAATCCGAGATTAGGTCCACGCGCTGGTTTACGATAAAATAGACGCGAGAGCATAGATCTAGGAAATTATGTAATAAGATGGATTGTTGAATCTTTCATTACTAATGTGTTCTTATGTCTTCTCATTCGACTTAAAGTACGTAAAGACAACACCATTCTTGCAATCTTTTTGCTTTTTTAAAAACTGTATTGAAAAAAAAACGTATTTAGTTTATCAAGTAGCGATTTATCATAGAATCGTATTTAACATCTTGTTATAGCTTTACAGCTGTACGGTAAAGGTAAAATCTCCGTTTTCACACCATTAAAACACACTGGGGATATGGTGTTAGGCCCGTAATACCAAGACAATCGGCACATGAAAGTGTGATGTGGTCAGTATCACGTCTGGCCTCATTTATTTACCTTCCCAGATTTCTTTGGTACCTATTTTTAGACCCTGGGACCGCTGCTGGCGAGATTCTTCAGCTGCCGTGCGTGGAGTTGGGCTCCTCCCGGCCAATGAAGAAAGATGCGATTATGGGTTGCCGTGCGGCACTGTGGAAAAGATGAAAGAAAGGAGTAAGTGAAATAATTGGTAATCTCGAAGTCAGGACTTCTCAGATCACGGCACCTCTGCTCTGGAGGTCGGCCACGTCTCACGAACACTCATACCAGGCGAACTGCCTGAACCGGCTTAATCCAGGGGTTAAGAAGCTGCTGGCGAGACTCTTCGGATGCCGCGCCTGGAGTGAAACTCCTCCCGGCCAAGGAAGAAAATGAGGAAAAGCAATCAGGTTTGCCGTGCGGCCGCGATGTGAAAAGGTGATGGAAATGATAAAGTGAAGCTTAATCGGTATGTCCAGTAGCCTCAAGGCTAGAGCTACTCATACCACGGCACCTCTGCTCTAGAGACCGGCCACGTCTGATATACACCCATACTGATGAAATATGCCTAAACCGGCTTAAACCAGGGTGAAATTTGATAGCTACGCAAGCCACAGTACCTCTGCTCTAGAGGTCGGTCACGTCCGATATACACCCATACTGGTGAAATATGCCTACACCGGCTTACACCAGGGATGAAATTTGATGGCTACGCATGTCACGGTACCTCCGCTCTAGAGGTCGGTCACGTCCGATATACACCCATACTGGTGAAATATGCCTACACCGGCTTACACCAGGGATGAAATTTGATGGCTACGCATGTCACGGTACCTCCGCTCTAGAGGTCGGTCACGTCCCAAACACGCCCATACTGGGATAATATGCCTAAACCGGCTTAACACATGAGTGAAACTCACTACTGGCGAGGATTCGTCCTCCTGGACAAAAGCTCCGTCTTAGTCACAACTAGGAAGAGTAGCGGCCACGACCACAAAACGCTGAAGTCGGAGACACTGGACCAGTGCAGTCTAGATAGGCAGCCACCTCTCACCCTACGGGGATGTATGCGTATCCTAATCACGCTGAGGTTTTCCGGTGAGAAAGTCCAACGCTGGACTGGATGATGTCCACCTCTCACCCAGCGGGGATATACTGATATCCAAAACATGTCGAGGTTTTCCAGTGAGAAAGTCCAACTCTAGATTAAACTGGTGCAACGAAAACGACGATGTCACGCAATCCCACTTCTGTGACCCACCGAGAATACAGGCTCAAGCCCTGCGATACTTTGAACTTCTTGTGATCCTCTCGGGGGATCTCGTGTGGTCCTTTCGGGGACCACATGGGGGACCACGGGACCTATTGAGGACCGTGGGAGTTAATTCGGTAGGGTCACGGGGCGGTCTTGGTGGTAGAAGCGAACGGAGAAGAAGAAGAAGAAGAAGAAGAGGCTGGGTGGACCCCGGGCCCTTCTTGCTGTGGTGGTAGCAGAAAAAGACCCCCACTGCTGGGACTTGAACATGGTATCACCGGATCAGTAGAGCGAGCTTTAGAGCAGTGGCTAAATGTGTATTTCTATATTAAGTTTTATACTTACACCCCAAACCAGGCGGCCCGGTTAGCCGGGTGGTTTGGCGCTCGGTTTACTAATCTGATGGTACCGGCTTCAGCCCCAACAGCGGGATTTTTTTTTCTGGTACACATCGAAAAGGCTCCAGGGTCGACTAAGCCTCTGAAAATGGGTACCAGAGAAATCAGGGAAGGTAACTGCGCCAGGTGTGATACTGACCACATCACAAGCTCCTGTGCCGAAGGTCTTGAAAATAGGAGCCTAACACCGTATCCCCAATATGTCTTAATGGCATGGAAAGGTAATTTTACTTACCTATTTACCTTTTATACCCCAAACTATTCGTGTGTGCATCATCATCATCGTCAGGTGCCGTGCCGACTGTCGTTGGCTATTATGCTTCTCCAGAGTACACGATCCTTCATGCAGGCCATCAGCTCAGTTGGTGATCTCCTCTCACACCATCCCGTCAGTCTGTCCACTATCATTTCTCTTGGTCTTCCTCTTGATCTTCTTCCTTCTGTTTTTCCTGTTGTTATATTTTCAATGCCCCCTCTTCTCATTGCATGTCCTATGAAAGTACATTGTCTCTCTCTTATCTTTTTGACAAGATTTTTTTGTCTCTCCAGCTCTTCTCATACATTCTTCATTAGTTATTTTTGCTGTCCAGGGGATTCGCAACATTCTTCTAATAAACCACATTTTGCTGCTTCCAATGATTTTTGTGCAGACCTACCTATTGTCCATGATTCACTTCCATATAACAAGATAGGTTCAATATAGCATTTTAGGACTCGTTTTCTACCATTCATTGATAAGGATGTGTTGGCTAATATGTTTCTCATTCTCTGAAATGCAGTCTTTGCTTGGCCTATTCTGTTCCTAATTTCTGTTCTGCATTTCCCATCTGAAGTTATTACTGTTCCAAGGTATTTGAATTTCTGCACCTGCTTTAGAATAGTTCCGTTTAATTTAATACTGCATGCTGGTGGATTCTGTTTCTTGAATATAACCATAGTCTCTGTCTTTTTGATGTTCAAAGTAAGGGCTTTCTGCTCACTTTCTTTGGCGACTTTATCCAGCTGTCAGTACTGTGTCGTCAGCATACTGAAGGTTGTTGATATTGTTTATATCTATATATATCTGTAAAGAAATGTTGACTGTCTACATAAGTGTGGCACTTTTCATTAAGCTATCCGCTTTGTTTTACTATTTCAGATTTTTAAAAGAGCACAGTTTTTTTGGTTTTTTGTTTGTTTTTTTTTTTCTTAAACTGTAACGCAAAATTTTCGAGCGCCATTTTTGGGATTAAGTTTGACTGGGAGGTGTGAAGAGTAGGCGAGACAGGAGATTGCTACGGACGGCGCTAATCTTGACGACATCTGACTAAATTGACGCAAAACTTAGCGCTGCATGCACACAACACAACGTTGTCGTCTGGCACAACACTGCTACATGCAGGTTGCCTCTGCTCGGCATTTCATTCTCAGATGAGTGTTTAGTGTATGCTCTGGCTTCTTTCATGGATTTGGCCATTCTGTTAGACGTGCCTTTTCTGATATAGTTTTGCGCACGTCTTTCCGTTGAGATCTATCTATCTATCTATCTATCTATCTATCTATCTATCTATCTATCTATCTATCTATCTATCTATCTATCTATCTATCTATCTATCTATCTATCTATCTATCTATCTGTCTGTCTGTCTGTTTGTCTGTCTGTCTGTCTGTCTGTCTGTCTTGTTCTATCATTAAATATATTTAACCTTGGACCTGGTTATAACTCACATCCTTCCTTATCTCTTAAACTAAGCCACAACCACCAGAACTTAACCTGCAGGAACCACTTTCAGTCACCATACCATCACTTTGCAGTCTCACACAATTCAGTCAGTCAGTCAGTCAGTCATTTACATGTCCCTTGCGGAACTTTGCCTCCTTAATAGCTCTCCTGTAAGCAAGATGCCCTGCTGCTGATACGTCCATTCATATTGCTTGCTTTTGTCTTTGTATAGTTCCAGAAGGTAGTTTACCATTGCTTTCCTTCCGGACAGTAACACAATTACTAACAAGTATCAACATGGCTGTGAGTACATTAAATGCAATAGCCGAATAATTGAAATGGATCCATTATAGAAGTATCCAGCCTCACAAAACGCGGTGGCAGCAAGTGAACAACACATGAACACAGATATGAACCTGCTTACTTTGTGTGAGTTCATAAACACTTCGTTGATGTTAAAACCAACACATGAAACGAAAGGCGATGGCGGGCTTGCTAGCATTCCATGCACCGCCATCTTCTTCCAAGAACCCAACTCAACACATAGAATGTATACATGACATACAGAACATACTCTACCTGCTCCAGTGATACATATACCCGCATAAGAAAATTACATTTGCGTATCAGTAAACATAAACATATCTCTCTCTCTCTCTCTCCTCTCTCTCTCTCTCTCTCTCTCTCTCTCTCTCTCTCACTCACTCACTCACTCTATGAACCTTAAGCGCTCACGGCACATGAGACTTCTCCAAGGGTTTTCCCCAAATGTCTGCCCTTTGCCTTTTTTCCGCTCATGCCCAAGTGAGCCCTCTATTGCTCAACATCCTCTCTGTTGTTCTTCTCCGTGTCTCCTTTGGTTTACCTTTACTTCTGTTCCCCTGTGGTGTCCATCTTAGTGTTATACATCCGGAGCACATATCCCAACCATCGCCAGAGTCTTTCCTCAATAATTTCTGTCACTGGCTTCATCAACAAGACGCTATTTCTTACGGTGTTTGGCCAAAATATTTTTCTAATTCTTCATAACCATTTAGTCTCTAAAGAATTCAGCTTGTTTTCTACGGTTTTGGTGATTTTCCAGCATTCACTTCCATAGAGTAGTACACTTAGAACATTACTCTTAAATAGTCAAACATAAACCATATAACCATCAATTCATTGACATCATCAATATGAGCTTTATTTATTTCATAAACCTCAACTTCGGCGTTTTGGGCGAGCCAACACAGCAAAACTAATAATAGCAATGGCTTCCTAACTTCGGCCAATGGCGTGATGCTTCATATAGTCACTACATTTCTGAATCATAAACGTAATATACTTTAATTTAAACACACACACACATTAACTCTTGAAGTGATGAACAAGACATGAGGGAAACAAGACCAAGGAGTAGACCAAGACAGAGATGGAACGACAACATACTTGCAGAAAAAGAGGATATAAAAGAAATTGGTGTCACCAACTGGAGAGAGAAGATTATGAATAGAGAGGAATTGAGGCGAACTTTATCTGCAGCAATGAGCCTTCATGGCTTGAAGAGGAGGAGGAGGAAGAAGAAGAAGAAGAAGAAGAAGAAGAAGAAGAAGAAGAAGAATTATTTTTATAAAAAAATAACTATATGGATGTGCTCGGGAAGACTGAGTCGGGTTGGGTGCGAAAGCACTGGTTGGAGTCACTGAGAAGATCACGGCTGACAAAAAATCTGTTTCATTTTTATGCCAGGTCACGAGGGGGTGAGAGGTAATGAACAAGAGGACAGACTTGCTGGCATGGCTACAGTGGAAGGTGGACAGATTTGCTGGCATGGCTACAGTGGAGGGTGGACAGACTTGCTGGCATGGCTACAGTGGAAGGTGGACAGACTTGCTGGCATGGCTACAGTGGAAGGTGGACAGATTTGCTGGCATGGCTACAGTGGAGGGTGGACAGACTTGCTGGCATGGCTACAGTGGAGCATGGACAGACTTGCTGGCATGGCTACAGAGGAGGGTGGACAGACTTGCTGGCATGGCTACAGTGGAGGGCGGACAGACTTGCTGGCATGGCTACAGTGGATGACGGACAGACTTGCTGGTATTTCTACAGTGGAGGGCGGACAGACGTGTTGGCATGGCTACAGTGGAGGGTGACAGACTTGCTGGCATGGCTACAGTGGATGACGGACAGACTTGCTGGCATGGCTACAGTGGAGGGCGGACAGACGTGTTGGCATGGCTACAGTGGAGGGTGACAGACTTGCTGGCATGGCTACAGAGGAGGGTGGACAGACTTGCTGGCATGGCTACAGTGGAGGGCGGACAGACGTGTTGGCATGGCTACAGTGGAGGGTGACAGACTTGCTGGCATGGCTACAGTGGAGGGTGGGCAGACTTGCTGGCATGGCTACAGTGCAAGGGTGGACAGACTTGCTGGCATGGCTACAGTGGAGGGTGGATAAACTTGCTGACATGGCTACAGTGGAAGGGTGGACAAGCAATGGACTGCGCTGATATGCTGAACGCACTCAGAGAAGCTGGTCGAATCACCACTTCAAGCAACAGTTCTGAATTTACAACCATCAACAGATTGCTGGAACATAATACTAGCGTGGAGGGACCAGACAAGAGCGCTACAATGGGAAACAAAAAAGACTGGGTAATCAACACAGAACTGGCATCTTCAGCCGCCAAACAATGGCGGAAACCATGGGATCGGACTAATTGTCCTATGTGCAGCAAGGATGATCCACCGACTAACTAACTAATTAACTAACTAACTAACGCATCACTCTGCAACCCCGCTATTTTCTCAGCAACCCCTCTTCTCTGCAACATCTCTTCCCCAATCACCTGTTTCAAATTCTCCTAGCTAGACCAGTAGTGCGTCACTCTCTCTCCCCTCCCCGGTTCCCCATCCACCACTCCCAGTTACAACCCACCGACCACATGTCACAGGTCTCTATTTAAGCAATTTCCACGTCCTACCAGATCCATTCCTGACACACACCGTCGGACAAGCCACACCTTATTTACAGCTAAGTACTTTTTTTTTTTTTTACAGTATTCATGTAAATCTATACTTTATCTCCTCTCCCTATTTCTTCGTCCTGTATGTTTTTGTATGATTAAGGCTCACGCCGAAACGTCACAACTTTGTAATCGTTAAGTAATAAAGCTGCTCCTACTTTTTTCCAATTTTATACATTCTGACTCCCTGACTGACCGAAGTACTAGCTAACTAGCTAACTAATTTACTAATTGACTGACTGACTAACTAACTAACTGATTGAATGACTGACTAACTAACTAACTGACTAACTAACTACCTAACTGACTAACTAACTAACTAACTAAACTTACTAATTAACTAACTAACTGACTGACTGACTAACTAACTAACTAACTGATTGACTGACTGACTAACTAACTAACTAACTATCTGACTGACTAACTAACTAACTGACTAAGTAACTAACTAACTATCTGAATGACTAACTAACTAACTAACTAACTATCTGACTGACTAACTAACTAACTAACTAACTAACTAACTAACTAACTGACTGATTGACTGACTGACTGACTGACTGATTAACTGACTAACTAACTAACTAACTGGCTATTCAAAACTATGTACAGTTACATAATCTGCTTAAGGGACAAAAACGCCGTTTGATTTAGCAATCCCCATAGTTGACAAGCTAGCGTCAGGGCGGGCGAACTCTCCACTGGTACCCACAGTAACAGGCATAGCCTGGCTAACGGGTCGTGGATCGCCATAGTTCCCATGGCGACAGAGTCTGCTACAGAAATACTGCCACGCCCGTTACTCTGTTAGCTGCACTGAAGAAGAAACAATCTGACACGATGTTTTAACACCTTCACTGTATCGGCTGCTAAACTCACCAAGCTCGCAAGAAGAGAAGAAGAAGAAGAAGAAGCAGCAGCAGCACTGTTATGCCTGCCTCGGTCTCTAATCGACATCTTACAAACTACTCTTGCTGTCTTGCTGTAATACATCGGTCTCCATCTACTACCTTCACATGTTTGGACCATTAACATTACTGGACATTCATCTAATACAGTGCTGCTCTATACAGTGTATATTACCCAACCGAACAGCCTCAGCTGGTGACCTGTTCAACCTCTCACCTTTTCGGACTTTCACCAGCGCTGTATTATTGCTAGGAATCTTGATGCTGCTCCCCCTATATTCGTAAAATCTTGCTGGCCTGCCGGTTTGGCCAGTACCGGTCAAATTGCAAATCTTGCATCGTCTGTTTATCTATTTAATCATACTTCCACGCCCATTCTCTATTTCTCTCTCTCTCTCTCTCTCTCTCTCTCACACACACAGAGACACACATACACACGCACAGATAGTTTACATTTTTATCTTGCAGTGAAGAGACAATACGAAAATGTAAAACTGGGTGCTCTTATCTAGTGAATGTTTTATAAACACAACCCACAAATGAATACTTTTACAAACACAGTTACAACTGATGAGAAATGTCACAACGAAATAAAAAGCAGATGTACTCAGGCCAAGTCAGCATTCCAGACAATGAAACATATCTTGTGCAACAGATCCATATCAATGGAAACAAAATTCCGAGTACTTAAATGTTACATCGAGCCAATTTTGTTTTATGGGTGTGAAGCATGGTCCATGAATAAGAGAGTACAGCGAGAAATAGAGGCCATGGATATGTGGTTTATAAGAAGGATGTTGAAGGTACCATGGACAGCCAAGAAAACCAATGAAGAAGTCTTAAGAGAGGCTGGAGTTAAAAAGCAAATTATAGCAAAGATCAGAGGCAGACAAGCGAGATTTGTCGGACATTTTCTAAGAAAAGGAAAATTGGAACACATTGTGGCAACTGGAAAAAAAGAGGGAAGAAGAGGCAGAGGAACACACACACACACACACAGAGAGAGAGAGAGAGAGAGAGAGAGAGAGAGAGGAGAGAGTTATTAGATGGGTTGTCAGTGTGGCTAGGAAGAAAGTCACCGGCGGATCTCATAATCAACGCAAAAGACAGGGAATTGTGGAGATAAATGATCGCCTATGCCACGCGGCATTGCACTTAGATTAGATTAAAGTTACAACCCAAAAATGAATGCTTTTAAAAACATGACCCAAAAATGACTGTTTTAAATAAGAAAAACAGCCTAACTTAAATCCCGAAGACGGATCTAAGAAAATTTATGACTCCCGAAAAAGCATCGCTTAGTAGCAGTAACTATATTGTCTCCTAACTAAAGCAGTCCAAATTCAGAAAACGAAGTAATCCCAACTGTCCAGTTTGCAATCCTCCTCTGTCACACTAAGCCAGAAACTGGTGTGAGCCGCGAACCAAAATCAGCATATTTGGCCGCAAAGACAAAAAAAGGGCAGGAGGCAATAAATTTCACTTGACACTGGCTGCTGTCATGACCTCGCTGGTAAGAATGAGGGATTCCATCTTGACCGCGTGGACTCTCGCCATTCATTCCCAGTATTTAAATTCACCGTTACATTTAACACTTTTCTCGTCACATATATTTCTCACCTACTTTTCTTTTCAACATTATCCTGTGCCACATCCCCTCGGGGAATGATGATTGAGACGGACTCGCAGCTAGGCCCCGTTCCTAGAACACGAGTTGAACCTGGATAGGTTGTTTCAGTTCCATTTCTTCTTTTACCCACTCATTTGCAGAGCTAATCATCCTAGCAGAAGAAGGTGACATTACCACAAACAGATACAGTATGTCACATATGACTGACATATAAGGAATCTAAATCTATGACATAAAATAATTAGCATTCTAAAACAAATGGGCAAAAGAACATCATCATCATAATCATATCTCTCTCTCTCTCTCTCTCTCTCTCTCTCTGAACCTTAAGTGTCCACGGCACATGGGGCTTCTGCATGGGTTTTCCACAAACGCCTGTCCTTTGCCTTTTTTCCCGCTCTTGTCCAAGCAAGCCCTCTATTGCTCAACATCCTCTCTGTTGTTCTTCTCCATATCTCCTTTGGTCTACCCTTACTTCTGAAAAGTACATCATGGACACCAGAAAAAACGACGCTCACAACCAGCTCGGCAGACAGGAGCGAGTGAGAAGTTTTCAGCTCCGCACCGGCCACAACAGACTGAGGTACCAGCTTTCCAACAAGCTCAAGGTCGGCCAGACCGACAGGTGGCACACGTGGCACTGGTCAGATGACGGGAGAACATGTCCTGCAGGAGGTCCCAACACATGACGTGCAGAGAAAACAGACGTGGCCAAGACCTCTTACAGATCAGCTTTTTGAGAACGTACAACAGCTGCATCTGACCACTAATCATTTCAGAAGTGCACAAATCGACGTCTGAATAATAAAAGAAGAAGAAGAAGAGGAAGAAGAAGAAGAAGAAAAGGAGGAGGAGGAAGAAGAAGAAGACATAATGTCTATATATGCCTGTGCAAGCGATGCTGATGGTGGACCAGATCGAACATCATTCGTTGGTCCGTGTTCTTTCCACTTTTAACCTTTCTACTCGTTCTGGAACTTTTCGCTGAGCTATGCTGCTTTTACTTCTTGACTGAAACAACATCTTACGGTGAATGAATACGGGGTTTCACTCTCTCTCTCTCTCACACACTCTCTCTTACTCTTTCACTCTCATTCTCACTTCCAAAACCTAGACTTGATCCTTACAAGAAAAGCTTTAGTTATTCTGCTGCTCATCTTTGGAATACCCTCCCATCCTGTATAAAAAATATAAATTATACTCCTTTCTACAACTACAAGCTTTCCCAATATCTATTTGATGTCGACTACACGCCTCCATGAATTATAAAACTTAAAAGTTATCTTAAACTGCTCTTAGAGACACCGAATACAATTGTTTTCTGAATAGTCCCGAAAATTTTGTTTAGTAGATAGTTATTTATAATGTATGTAGTTACTTCTGTACTGAGTGAATGTTTAAGAGCGAAACGTAAATGTTATATTTTATTTTATGTCTGTCATCTTCAATGTTAATTATGTTTGTTATATGAACAGCATATTTGTAGAATGTCTGGAATAGAGTGAAAGATGTATGCTAAAGGGCAGAGTGTCAGACGGACCTGCGTGCCCAATGCTAACCCTTTTGAAATAAAGATCAATCAATTAATCTCTCTCTCTCTCACTCCCTTTCTCTCTCACTCTCACTCTCTCTCACTCTCTCTCACTCTCACTTTCTCTCTCACTCTCACTCTCTCTCACTCTCTCTCTCTCTCTCACTTTCTCTCTCACTCTCACTTTCTCTCTCACTCTCACTCTCTCACTCTCACTCTCTCTCTCTCACACACTCTCTCTCTCTCTTTCTCTCTCTCTCTCTCTCTATCCAAAGAAGCTCCGTTTCAAGAAGCCAGCGATTATTGATCTTTCTTTTTTTAAAGCTATTTTTTTTTGGACGTGGTGTAGTAGTAATTTGACCTCTTTCGTGTGCCTGGTGTGCCTGGTGTGCCTGGATGTAGACTAGGAAGTCCTCTATCTCTGGATCTTCGCCTGTGCTACAGAGATCGTGCATTTGTGCTGAAGCCATCTTTGGTATTCTTCTTCTTCTTCTTTCTCTTCTGGGTTCGAAGTTATTGGTCACATCAGATCCTGATCCCTGTCGACATGGCAAAGCCCGCAGTCTTCTCCAGTCTTGAATATTTGTCACTAGAGTGTGCTGCGGCCATGTTCTGATCAACACAGAACTGGTATCGTCAGCCGCCAAAGACTGGTGGAAATACTGAAGATGGGATCGGAGCACTTACGAACTAATCGTTCACTGTGCAATGAGGATGATCCATCGACTAACTAAAGAAATCTCACTAGGGAACGTTGTTCAACAATGGAGCAATGCATTATCAAGTGTGCCTACTTTCAGCTTGGAAGTTTCTAGACTGAAGATACAGAGAGATCTGGAAGGACTTCAGAAATGTCAATTCTAGAAATTGTTGTTATGATCCGGTTAGGCAGCTTTAGACGAACTTCGGCTGAAACAATTGGTGAGACATTAGAATGGTCAGTGAAGGCGTTGGGTTTATCATTCGTGAGCAGTTGGATAGAAACTGTTGGTCAAGAGGGTGCCGACACGTTTGATGCCAACAAGAGACGAAATCGAGTGGAAACTTCCAAGATGATTTTACAGCATTTTGAG
Source organism: Achatina immaculata (assembly GCA_009760885.1). Taxonomy (NCBI): domain Eukaryota; kingdom Metazoa; phylum Mollusca; class Gastropoda; order Stylommatophora; family Achatinidae; genus Lissachatina; species Lissachatina immaculata. The sequence continues at coordinate 11,933,410 of CM019715.1, forward strand.
CGATCTAGAGATAACTTTTTGAAACCACTTGTCACTGTTGATGGAACATGGTTATCCCCTGGGAACAACTGTGTTAAGAGCACACTTATCTTAACATAGTGTTTGTGAGACAGGGAATATAGATCTGTTTGCTTAAAAACTCTGACCTACCTCTGTAGCCCAGAAACTTGTAGTAATCAACACTAATTGTAATTGTTATTTTTGTAAAATGTAATGTCAGGTTGGTGGACGGATGGGGACATGGAGATCTCTGGCAGGGATGAGGGAAGTCTGGTGTGAAACCAATAAATCCAGGACGTGACAAGCCTATGGGTCTTTACAACAATGGCTATCAGAATGATGTAAACAAAACAGAGCCAGTAGACTATGGGTGGCGGGGAATGGATATTGCTGAAGCACTCATCAGATTCCTCATCTCAAAGTCAGAGTGTCTTTGTGGAACTGTCTCCAAACCATCTGACATGGAGAAGGGACTTACATACAGCCACCAGAGGCTGGAAAACAAAGTTTTGGCCAGGCTAGCCACACTGTTTTCATGGCAGTCCGAGCAAGACCACAGTCTGCCCTAGCAAGGAAAGGTGCTGAAGTCGGAGTTACCCAACCAAAAGGCGCATCGCAAAAATCAGGGTAACACGCATTATCGCTAATGAAATGTCTCTATCTGCAGTTTTCAAACATGGTGCTCGCCCTGTGAAGACTAACCAGGCAGGTGCAGTGCCGGGCCCCTACCTCGAAAGGGTCCACCCAATGCTACTGGAGGTCCTCTCAGTTCGTCTTGTAGAGTCAGGAGACATGAGAGTAGAGCTACTGGCCAAAAACATACAACGGAAGAAAACAGCCAAAAAGCAAGAACTTAAAATAATGCAGTGGAATGCTGAGGGTGTCAGCAGTGTTAGAGATGGCTATAGCAAAAAGGTTGAACTAGAGAACATACTTTTTTGCAGAGCAGGTAAGTATATGCTGCATACAGGAGACACACCTACCAAAGATGCCGCCTTTAAAATCAGAGGCTACCAGTGTTTTAGATCAGACCGACAGGACAGAAGAAAAGGAGGAGTACTCACACTTGTTAAGAATAACATCAGCGCATGTCAGGTGGGAGTGTACATGGAAGGAGCCGAATACCAGATGATCCATCTAAAAAGTAGTAATACAGATTTCCACCTCCTTAACTATTACTGTCCTAATGACCGCCCACTTGCTTTAGAAACAATCCTACACAAAGAGAGACTGATGGTCTGTGGCGATTTTAACAGCCATTCCCAGAGCTGGGGCTATGACCACATAGACAAGAGAGGAGAGGAAGTTGAGAGCTGGCAGGATGATAATGGACTTCTCCTGATCAACCAGCCAATGGATCCCCCAACATTTTACTCAAGGGCTTGGCATACAAAATCAACACCAGATCTGGCATTCCACTCTCCAGATCTGAAGTGGAACATTACACGTGAAGTTGGAAAACAACTTGGAGGTAGCGACCATCGACCAGTCTGCCTGACAATAGAAAATGAACTCCTTAACACCAGTAGCCATCTCCCCACATGAAACTATAAAAAAGCAAACTGGACAATGTACAGACATCGTACAGGTATCCTGGTGGGACAGCTATCCATAGAAGGTAAGGATATTAACAGCATAGTGAAGGAATTCAATGCTTGTATCCTTCAGGCCGCTCATGAAACCATTCCCAGAGGAGCTCGCAGGGACTATAAACCATACTGGTCTAGTGAGCTGGGAAAACTCCATGATGACGTGGAAGCAGCTCGAAAGCAAGCAGAAAATAGACCATGCCAAGAACACCACAATAATTACCAATATTCTAAGGCCAAATTTAAGACAGCCAAGCTGCAAGCCAGACGGGAATGTTGGAGAGAGAAAACAGAGTCCCTAAACTTTGAAAAGGATGGAAGGAAACTGTGGAAACTAATCAAACAGTTAAATGATGAGAGTACTGGAAGAAGTACAAAGATTACACTAATAGAGGATGGGAAAACTCTTACAGGTAAGCAGGTAGCAGATCACTTTGCTCGCATGTTTGCACAGGACTGCAACATTGATATCCATCCAGAGAAAGAGCGTGCAGTGCGCATTGAGCCACAGAAAGAAGAGGAACAAGTCAGAAAAGTGGAGGTCATGGATGCACCAATCACACGCAGTGAGTTAGACCTAGCAGTTAGTAAACTGAAACCAAGGAAATCACTAGGACCAAATGGAGTGTCCAATGAAATGATCAAGAACCTGGGAATGGCAGCAATGGGAAAGATGTTGGATATTTTCAATATAGTTACCTCAAATCTGGAAGGAAGCAAGCATGGTACCACTGCTAAAGCCCGGGAAAAACAGTGATACTGCCTCCAGCTACAGGCCAATCAGTCTCACTAGCTGCCTATGCAAAACGATGGAACGCATCATTGACCTGAGGCTAAAATGGTACCTAGAAAGTGAAAACCTTCTCGTTCCACAACAAGCAGGATTTAGGCAGTACTGCAGTACGGAAGATCAAGTGACCTATCTCTCTCAAGAGATTGAGGATGCATTCCAAGAGAAAAACCTTGTACTAGCAGCGTGGATAGACCTGAAGAAAGCCTTTGATAAAGTATGGAAAAAAGGTCTGCTGTGGAAACTAAGAAAATGCGATGTGAATGGAAGACTGTACAACTGGATAAAGTCCTATTTACACAATAGAAGAGCTAGAGTAGTAATGGATGGACACAACAGCCAGAAAGTACTTCTGCGACACGGTGTACCACAAGGAGGAGTCCTTTCGCCTACACTATTCCTTGTATTCATTAATGACCTGGTCAAGGAACTTCCCTATTGAATCAAAGCAGCACTGTATGCAGATGATCTGGTCATGTGGTGTACAGATGAATATGCGACAGTTGCTACACAGAGACTCCAAAGAGCAGCAGACATCTTGACATCATGGACAAACAAATGGTGTGTAAGTATAAATACAGAGAAATCAAGTACCACCCTGTTCATCCTCTCATCTAAACAGAAAGCAGGTAAGATCTTTGTAAATGAAATACCCTTAAGGATGGACAACCAACTCACTTACTTAGGAGTGACTCTTGACTCAAAACTGACCTGGAAGCAATACATCAACAGTGCAGAAGCAAAAGCCAGAAGAAAACTAGCCATATTAAGAAAATTGAGTGGAACCACATGGGGAGCTAGTGAAAGAATCCTCAAGAATGTATATCAGCAAAGTATTCTACCACATTTAGAATATGGCTCAACATCTTGGTCCACAGCATCAAACACTACGCTGCATAATCTAGACAAGGTTCAAAATCAATCACTACGGATTATTACAGGTGCCATGAGGTCCACACCAACAGTAGAAATGCAGAAAATAGTTGGTGTTCAAGCGCTAAAGGAACGTAGAGACACAAAGGTCATGACCATGGGAGAAAAATTCCTTAGCTCTGTAAGCCATCCCCTGAAAGAGAGATTCAATAACTTGGCACTAAGTCGGCTTAAAAGAAGCAGCTTCATTCATCAGGCCAAGCGTATGCGTAAGCTGATACCTGACCTTCCAACTGTATTCGCTCCATTATCATCTGTACCAGAGCATACACCATGGAAAGAAACAGATTATGCACAAATAACTATTCAGACTGAAGTGAAAGGTATGCAGAATGGTGAGATGCAAAGCAGTCTTGTAAGATCAACAGCCACACTTAGTGTTCTAGATGACAAATATCCGTGTGACACCTGGATACGTGTGTATACAGATGGATCTGCACATAATGCCATAAAGAATGGAGGGGCAGGAGCATATATTGAATATCCAAACAACACCATTGACAAGATTTCCATACCCACTGGACAACACTGCAACAACTTTGATGCAGAAGTTAGGGCAATTATTGCTGCAGTTCAAAAACTATCAGACTCCAGAATTGATACATGTCCCGTGGTAATTCTCACAGATGCAAGATCAGTACTGGAGGCTATTCAGTGCAGCAAACTACCAGACCTTAAGGATGCCTTATCAAAAATTGGCTTACAACACAGAGTCACATTGCAGCGGATTCCCTCCCACTGTGGGATACCAGGCAATGAGAAAGCTGACAGTCTGGCCAAAGAAGGCATTGAAATGGAGCAACCAGACATACCAATCACCTATAATCAGAAGGAAAGCATGATAAAAACCTACAAGAAGCCACAAACACCACCACATGATGACTATCACATGCTAAACAGAAAGGAACAAGTCACCATCTTTCGTCTCCGAACAGGACACAGCCGACTCCGAAGTCATATGTATACAAAGTTTAAGGTTGGTACTACTAATCTATGTACATGTGCCTAGGTGCCCCAAACTGTGGAACATATCCTCCAGAACTGCACCAACTACGAGACACTGAGAAATAATTACTGGCCCAGTGAAATCACTAAAGAAGATAAGCTCTACGGTTCCATACATGAATTACAAAAAACAGTGAAATTTATCCAAGAGACAGGACTGCAGATATAGACAGACAATGCGAACGAAGAAGAAGAAGAAGAAGAAGAGGAACATGGTTACACCGTTATGACCAAATAACAGTCCTTTACAATGGCGGCACTCAGTTTCTCCAGGGCTGAAGAAGTTCAGGATCTAAAAGCCAACAGGAAACATTCTCGCTCTCTCTCTCTCTCTCAACCTTAAATGGGCAAGACACATGGGGCTTCCGCAAGTATTTTCCACAAGCATCTCTCCTTTGCCTTTTTTTCCGCTCTTGCCCGGTTGAGCCTTCTATTGCTCAACATCCTCTCTGTTGTTCTTCTCCATGTCTCTTTTGGTCTACCCTTACTTCTGTTTCCCTGTGGTGTCCGACTTAGCGCTGTTTTTGGTAGTGAGTCGTCAGTCATCCGGAGCACATATCCCAACCATCGTCAGCGTCTTTCCTCAATAATTGCTGTAACAGGAAATATTATGGCCACTTTTTTTTTAATTTACGGGATAAGGAAGGTATTCTGATGACCATCTGCCGAAGGGCCAAATAGTTCATGCAGACACTGCTCTAACTTGCTGTGCCGATTAAAGAAAGAATTGAAAGAAAAACAGCGAAGCAGGCCGTAGAAAAAGTTCTCTTTCTGCAGGACAACGTACCTACTCAGAAGACATCGTGCGTTTTAGAAGAACTTAGGATTTGAGTGAATGCCTCATCCACCCTACTCACCAGCTCTTAAAATAACAAATTCCTGTTTCCCAACCTTAAAAAGTGAAAAGGAACAAATTTTCCAATGACTTGAAAGTGACGGCAGCAAACAGAGTAGTGTTCCAGCGACTTTCCTTTTTTTACTTGGAAGGGTTAAAAAGAATGTGAGAAACGATTGTACCAAGAGTGATGAATAACGAGATGGATATATGGAGTAACATGTAAGCTCCATGGTACTGGGTCATTCCCTTCTTGACCGGGATTTTAACTTCTCAGCTCCTCCTTGTACTTATAACACTCACAAACCTTTTACACGCGTCTTCCATTTTCTTTTTTTTTAATTTTACACGCTACATACCAGAGAATTACATCTTTTTCCTAATCCATATCTAGACAGCGATGATGACCCAGTATTTTTCTCAGTTAACCTTTCCTCCAGACTTGCCACTGACGCCTGCATCAAGATCCGAACCTGAAGAGTGTTCACCTCCAGGGCTCTTACTTTGACAGCAAAATATGCAACTCCTCCATCCTTTCCCAAAACGCCGTGCCATGGTTAATCTGGAGAAACCCGGGCGGCTACCCCTTGTCTATCCATCTTGAGACTCTTAAATCCTCATTAGACGCTTGTTCATGTGCGTCACGTTCGGTGAAGAATGCTATCATTAACACACTCTGTCAGATTATGTACACACATGAAACCTGAGAGGGTGCGCGATTTCCACCGCTGTCTCGGAGAGGGTGCACGATTTCTACCGCTGTCTCGAAGTGGGTGCACTATTTCTACCGCCGACTTAGAGTGGGTGCACGATTTCCACCGGTGTCTCGGAGTGGGTGCACGTTTTCTACCGCTGTCTAAGAGTGGGTGCATGATTTCCACTGGTGTCTCGAAGTGGGTGCACGATTTCTGCCGTCGACTTAGAGTGGGTAAACTCTTTCTACCGATTTCTCAGAGTGGGTGCACGATTTCCACAGGTGTCATAGAGTGGGTGCACGATTTCTCCTGCCGACTTAGAGTGGGTGCACGATTTCCACCGATGTCTCGAAGTGGGTGCACGATTTCTCCTGCCGACTTAGAGTGGGTCCATGATTTCTACCGCTGTCTCAGACTGAGTGCGCGTTTTCTACCGCTGTCTCAAGAGTTGGTGCATAATTTCTACCGCTGTCTCAGAGTGGGTGCATAATTTCTACCGCTGTCTCAGAGTGGGTGCAGAATTTCTACCGCTGTCTCAGAGTGGGTCTACGATTTCTACAGCCGCCGCAGAAAACATTTCTCTAGGTCTGCCTAAAAGCCTGGGGCGTCCAACTTCAGTGGGCTCAAGGACCACTGCTGAATGCGGTAAATCGAGTGGCGGGGTCGACTTACATAACAGTGAGAAAAGAAAGGGTGACTGTTATAAAGTAAAGGTGAACTGACTGCTTTTAATTAGCTTTTTTAGATATTTTAAGCACGTTTTCGCATACCTGGAAGAAAGGAAATGTATGTAAAAGCACAATTTACGTATGTTTGATTATATCTTGGATTTCGCGGATCAGAAATGGCCGCGATTTGGACACCCATGGTCTAAACCATTGTCTAGCCATTTTAGCACTCTCATCTACAGAAGTTTGTCAGATCATGAGGTCAGGGTTATTAGCCAATGCCACTGGAGAGACAGGTCGGTATAGTAACGTTGTATTTATCTGTCAGTCCACGAATTCGGAATCTCATGCTTTAAAAATGAAGCTTAACTTCGACTGAATTCCTCATCACACACTTACCTTCTTTGGAGTCTTGTGCTTCTCGTTAATATAGAAGGTATAAATCCCCTTTTCCGTGTCTTTAAGGCTTATTGGAGATACGGTGTTAGGTCCGTACTTCCAAGATCTTCAACGCACTTAACATTCCCGGTGTTTCCTGGTACGCATTTTTAAAGCCTTTCGTTTTTTTGTTTTTTTGTTGTTTTTTTTCAGAACCGTTATCACCAAAACCATCGAAAACAAGTTGAATTCTTTCCAGACTAAATGTTTACGAAGGATTAGAAAAATATTTTGGCCAAACACTGTGGATAATTTTAAGAATATATGGCATACCATCTAAAATTGTCAACATCGTTAGAGATCTCTACAATAGATATTGTCTGTGCAGTCAACACAGAAGAAGGGATGAGTGAATGATTCCAGACTGAAACAGGCGTGAAACAAAGATGTATATTATCTCCCTTGATTTTTGGAATTGCCATAGACTTCATAATGAAAAAATGTTGCATAGATAAAAACTAACATTGGGTATTGATTGAGTACGGGGGGACCCAACTAGAAGATCTTGATTTTGCTGATGGTGTAACTCTTATCAGTGACAATTTGAATTCCATTCAAGAAAAAACAGATACCCAGGACTTGAAATTAACAAAGACAAAACAAAAATAATGAAACTTCCCAATAATCAAGAAGAAAAAAATATACACAGAAGGAACAGCTGTTGAAGAAGTAAACCAATTTGCATATCTCGACAGCTACATAGATCAGGATGGTAACACCAGAAAGGAAGTTAGAATTGCAAAAGCAGCACTGACCTTCAAGAATCTTGAGAACACATGGCATTCAAAAGTTATAAGCACATAAACCAAGTTCAGACTATTCAATTCAAATGTAATATCCACCCTCATTTATGCACGTGAAAGCTGGAAAACAACTAAAGAAACAGACAAGAAATTAGAATCTTTTGAAAACAAATACTTAAGGAAAATGCTCGGTATAAAGTGGAAAGAATTCAAGAACAACGCGGAGATAAGACAGATGAGTGAATAACAACCAGTCTCATGAGTGATTAGGAAAAAAGGAGATGGACATATACCGGTTACGTGATGAGAAGAAACAGAGAATCCCCAAACAAGCTATCAAGTGGACCACAACAGGCGGAAGAAAAAGAGGTCGACCACATGAAACTCTAAAGAGGACATTGTTAAGAGAGGCCAAATTAGTGGGCATAACATCCCTTGATGAGGTTGTAAAGCTCGCCGAAGACAGGACATTTTGGCGAACTACCATGCGAGCCCTATGTGAAGTTTAACGGCACGGGAAGGATGTAAGATGTAAGACTTATACGTGTGGAGTCCGGGGCCTTTCGTGTTGTGATACTTGAACCCGGTACCACCGGGTTGATAGATCCAGCGCCTGATCACTATCTATCTATCTATCTATCTATCTATCTATCTATCTATCTATCTATCTATCTATCTATCTATCTATCTATGTGTGTCTGTCAGTCTGACTGTCTGTCCGTCTGTCTGTCTGCCTGTCTGTATGTCTATCTGTCTGTCTGTCTGTCTGTCTATCATACATACATACATACCTACATACATACATACATATATACATACATACATGCATGCATGCATGCATGCATACATACATACATGCATACATACATACATACATACATACATATATACATACATACATACATACATACATACATGCATACATACATACATACATACATACATACATACATACACACAGGGTGTTCTAGAAGTTCCTTTTACACTTTCAGGAAACCACTCTTGGAAGACAACTATATCTACATGGAGAGCTGGAAAATGTATTTATAATATTTGTAAAACAAATTCTCAGCTTCAGACATATCTTCAGTGAGAGTAGATTGTCAGCTTCAGGCATATCTTACAGAGACTCAGTGAGAGTAGATTGTCAGCTTCAGGCATATCTTACAGAGACTCAGTGAGAGTAGATTGTCAGCTTCAGGCATATCTTACAGAGACTCAGTGAGAGTAGATTGTCAGCTTCAGGCATATCTTACAGAGACTCAGTGAGAGTAGATTGTCAGCTTCAGGCATATCTTACAGAGACTCAGTGAGAGTAGATTCTCAGCTTCAGGCATATCTTACAGAGATTCAGTGAGAGTAGATTCTCAGCTTCAGGCATATCTTACAGAGACTCAGTGAGAGTAGATTGTCAGCTTCAGGCATATCTTACAGAGACTCAGTGAGAGTAGATTCTCAGCTTCAGGCATATCTTACAGAGACTCAGTGAGAGTATGATTCAAAAAGGCGTGCACGTATTGGTACCAATGAGGATGTGTCCCGTCTTGCTGAAAACTGGAGTTCTGGCTATCTTCCTGAAGCTGACACATCAACCAGTCAGTTACCATGCTGAGATGGGATATAATCAGTTACAGAATGAGACAGGACATAACCAGTCACAGAATGAGATAGGACATAACCGGTTATAGAATGAGATAGGACATAACCAGTTACAACAAAATGAGATAAGACATAACCAGTTACAGAATGAAGTAGGACAAAACCAGTTACAGAATGATATAGGACATAACCAGTTATAGAATGAGATAGGACATAACCAGTTACAGAATGATATAGGACATAACCAGTTATAGAATGAGATAGGACATCTCTCTCTGAACCTTGAGTGCCCAGGCACATGAGGCTTCTGCAAGGGTTTTCCACAAATGCCTGTCCTTTGCCTTTTTCCAGCTCTTGCCCAGGTGAGCCCTCTATTACTCAACATCCTTTCTGTTGTTCTTTTCCATGTCTCTTTTGGTCTACCCTTACTTCTGTTCCCCTGTGGTGTCCATCTTAGTGCTATTTTTGGTAGTGAGTTGTCAGTCATTCGGAGCACATTTCACAAACATCGTCAGCGTCTTTCCTCAATAATTGTTGTCAGTGACTTCATCTGCATTTCTGCCAACGAAATGTTATTTCTTATGGTGTTTGGCCAAAATATTTTTCTAATTCTTCGTAAACATTTAGTCTGGAAAGAATTCAACTTGTTTTCTATGGTTTTGGTGATTTTCCAGCATTCACTTCCATAGAGTAGTACATAGATATAGGACATACCAGGTACAAAATTTTACTTGAGAAAGAAAGATCCATAAACCTTCTCACTCGAAATGGTGCAAAGGACGTTAACTTTTAGAGAATCTTCACTGGTGCTCTTTAGACTTGAAATTCTTCACCGAGGTGCCACGTGCCTTCCTTTTGAGAACCGCTGTTCTAGAGTCTGTGCAGACATAATCTGGCAAAAGATTTTTGTGTGTGTTTTACTCCCGTGGCCATCTTAGTGTGGTGTACATTTCCTCACAAGACCCCTTGTTTTGTCTGAACAATACTGAATATCATCTAATAACGGCATTTTTTTTTCATCTTATAACAAAATTCTGTGTTAGGCAGATGTTACCTGAGCACATACCTTGCTTCGTTTGCGCAGGCTTGTATGGAGATAAAGCCTGGTTCATCTCGCAGTTCATCCTTTTCGACGCTTCTAGCCAGTTCCACAGTAAGAATCAGGCATACACAGGTGAAAATCTAGCAGCTTTTTGAGTAAGGATTCCAAATGATGGACAGACTAAAGAACTCTTTTTTTTATGGAACCCTTGACTTTTCCAAGGACTCACAAGGTACTGGAACTGATCAATGCTGGTGGTATTGCCCACGGTCTTTTCCTAAGGAAAAACAAGAAAAAAAAAACATGAGACAAAGACTATGTCCAATTTTGCAGCTCTTGAGACATAGACGACGTGCTAGCGTCAGGGAAGGTAAACCTTAGCTGACCAAGACACTGTCCCACCTCACCTGATACCCCAGTAACTGGCCTAGCCTGGGTAACAGGACAGGGATCGCCATAGTCCCCATGGTGGTGGAGTCTGTTAAAGAAGTACTGCGCACCTCCTGCTTTATAACTCCACTCGGAGTCTCAAAAATAAAATAAAATAAAACAAATTAATAATCGTGGTAATCCACTCCCTAGCCTACACGATGCTGTGGCTCAACATCCTCACTGCATCAACTGCAAAGAGCGTCAGTCCTGGTTCCAAGAAGAATGAATTAATGAATGAATAATTTTTATTTTTAAAGGGTAAAGAATTGGACTAAAGAAATAGAAAAGAAATTAGACTCTTTTGAAAACAAATGCCTAAGGAAAATACTCGGCATCAAGTCGAACGAATTCAAGAAGAATGCAGAGATAAGACAGATGACTGAACCACAACCAGTCTCATGGGTGATCAGGAAAAGGAGATGGACATATGTTGGTCACTTGATGAGAAGAAATGATCAGAGAATCCCAAAACAAGCTATCAAGTGGAACACAACAGGCCGAAGAAAAAGGGGCAGACCGCGTGAAACTCTGAAGAGGACATTATTAAGAGAGGCCAAGTTAACAGGCATAAAATCCTTTGTTGAGGTTGAAAGACTCGCCGAAGACAGGAAAAATTGGCGAACTACTTTGCGAGCCATATGTGACGTCTAACGGCACGGGAAGGATATAAGATATAAGATAAGAAAGAACTGGGCACGCAGGCCCGTCTTACATTCTGCCCTTCATCACTCCATCTTTCATTCTTCCCACACACTTGATTTAGTACAAAAATACAAATTAAATTAGGAAAAATCATATCAAAAGAGTGTAAGATTTAACTACTACATTCAAAGTAAAAGAGAAGAAGTAATTAAGCTAATAAAATAGCACTCACGCACACATACACACGCAGAAATATACATAAATAAAAATACATTGTAAATACAGATCTTCTAACATATGTTTTTTTAACAAACATTAAAATAATTTCTAACAATATCTAACAAGTTGCTTTTCTAACTATGTCATTGAAGTACTTGATGGTTTACGAGCCATGTGTTGAGAGAGTGCTGGCTATTTTATGGAGGCATATAATTACAATCAAGTAAATAATGAAACAGGTTTGAGTTAAAGGATGAAGTATTAACAATGGGTTTTAAATTGTAGGGGAGGGTGTTCCAGAGCTGTACTGCAGAGTATGCAAGGCTTTTCTTGTACAGATCAATCCTGGGTTTAAGAAGAAGACAGTTTTTTAAACGCTGGCTATGTTTAGTGTTATACGTAAACAGTGACCACAAGTAAGGCGGAGCATTGTGCGACTGAATTCTGTGAACAAACTTAACTTTGTTAAAAATGATTCTATTTTTGAGGGGTAGAATTTTTAGTTGTTTGTGATGATCAACAGTCTGTACTGGGTGTTTGTCACAAATAAGATTTAATGCTCGCTTGTGAAGTGAGTGGAGCCTTTTTGTGTTTGAGACTGAGCATACATCCCAGATTGTGGAACAGTAATCTAAGTGTGTTTGTATGTGTGATATGTAGTATATTTTTCTTGTGTCTTTGTCGATAAAGTGTTTAATTTTGGCTAATTGGTAAACTTTCTGTGCAATCAAATTTGTTAGGTTAAATACGTGAGAATTCCAAGTTAAATGCTGATCAATGATGAGTCCTAGGGTTTTATGTTCATGAACATTTTCTATTGCCTTAGTCCCAGCGCAAAGCTGTAGAGAAGTTTTTGTTGCATTCTGCAGTTTCTGTCTTGTGGTGATGAGCATGGATTTTGTTTTGTTGATGTTTATCAACGTACCATTTTTATTACTCCATTTAATCAAACTGTTTATATCATTTTGGAGCGTTGTCTGTAGTTTATTGATGTCATAGTCACTATTTAAACAGTACAGTCGTCAGCGAAAAGATCACCTGAAGAGTGCTTTAAATGTAGTGGTAGGTCGTTAATATAGATAGCAAAGAGAAGAGGACCAAGAATGGAGCCTTGAGGAATACCGGTATCAACCACAGACGAGCCAGATATTTTGTTTCTAAAGCAAACTACTTGTTTTCTACCTGAGAGAAAAGATGTAATACATTTTGTTAGGTCAGGGTGTAATCTATAGCCTTCCAGCTTTTTTACAAGAATTTTATGATCAATCATATCGAAGGCTTTCTTAAAATCAACAAAGACAGCACTGCACAATTTGTCATCATTTATATTAGACAGCCAGCTTTCTGTCATTTTAGTTAATGCTGTGTGGCAGGAGTAATTTGGTCTAAAACCTGACTGACTGTCTATTAGTAGATTGTTTTCTTGCATGTGGAGCAGAGTTAACTTTTGTATATGCTTTTCAAGAGGTTTAGATAGTGATCACAGAATGGATATGGGTCTATAGTTTGAGAGGTCACTAGTCTGTCCAGATTTAAAAAGAGGAACAACTTTGGCGAGTTTAAAAGCGTCAGTGAAATATTGTTTGTCAATGCACAAATTGTATAAGTATCTTAGTGTGTCTGTGATAACTGGTGCAGCGTAGCGTAGTATCTTGTTACTAGTGTCATCACATCCTGCTGAGTTAGTGTTCTTTAAGGACCGGATGTAGTTATAAACCTCACCGACTGTGAGGAAAGGAATATTAATTTGTTTTAGCTTTACATATTTACTGTCGCTGAAAGTTTTCAACACGCTCAGGTCGCAATTAGGGGTCGGTAATGAAGATTTTAGAATACTAATTTCTTCCCTAAAATGTTCACTCAAGTTAGTGCAAGTATGTTCACCATTAAGCGTTTGTGGGTCAGTTTGCTTCCTTTTATTTACAAGAGTATTAATCGCTTTCCAGATTGATTTACTATCAGTTTTGTCTTTCACTACATTTCTGAAGTAATTTTTCTTTTCCTGCCTAATTAAATACTGCACCTTATTCCTAAGTGAACGATAGCTACTGAAATTTCTGCTTTTGTGAACTTCATCCCGTTTCCTCATGAGTTGCAATATATCGGGAGTTATCCATGGGGATTTTGTTACGTGTTTTACTCTCATTTCTTTGATGGGGACATGCTTGTCAAAAATATTTCGAAATATCTTGATCCAGTATTCGATAGCCTCATCTGGATTTGTTAACTGGAAAACGTACGTAAGAGGCGAAGCTTTTAGATCAGTTAAAAATAATTCCAATTTAAAGTTTTTAAAGTTTCTATATTTGATGCTGGTATCTTTGTGTTTCGGAAGAAGAAGAAGAAGAAGAAGGAGGAGGAGGAGGAGGAGGAGTAGGAGTAAGAATATCATCTAGACACGAGGGAAATGCTTGCATTGACTTATCTTCTCTTACAGAATACAGAAGTTTCAAATTTTTATATAAACTATCTATCGAAGCATTTACACAAGTTAATTTGTTTATGTTCATTACACTGTAATTAATTTTATCTTCTATAGCACATAATTAACTTTTACTTGTATCCGTTTCTTTTATTTATTATCCCTTGACAGCTGCGACGAAGATGGATATCTGCACGTTATAGTATTGTCTCAAGCTGTAAATGAAAGCCGTTGCTATTCTTTTTTACTACTAATTTTATACTTTACAGAGTTTTATTGGGGCCAACGACTTTTATTTTGCAAGGTCATTTTGAATAGACTCAAAGATATAGTGGATACTGCAATGAGAGAAGAACAAGCAGGATTTCGAAAAGGGAGAAGCTGTCTCGGCTAGATCTTTACTCTCAGAATAATACTTGAAGAACATATTGAAAAGCAGAAACCATTAATACTGAACTTCATAGATTTTAAAAAGGCATTTGATAGCATACACAGAGATTCGTTATGGAGAATTTTATGTCTATATGGAATACCATCTAAAATTGTCAACATCATTAAGGACTTATACAATGGATATGTTTGTGCAGTCAAGACAGAAGAAGGGATGAGTGAATGGTTCCAGATTGAAACAGGTGTGAAACAGGGATGTATACTGTCTCTTTTATTTTTTGGGATTACAATAGACTTCATAATGAAAAAATGCTGCACAGGTAATACAGGTATTGACTGGGTACATGGGACCCAACTAGAAGACCTTGATTTTGCTGATGACACAACTCTTATATAGTAATAATGTGAATTCCATGTAAGAAAAAACAGATAGCCTGTCTTCACTGGCTAGTAAAATAGGACTTGAAATTAACAAGGACAAAACAAAAATAATGAAAATTCCTCTCAATTAAAATGGAAAAATACACATAGAAGGGACAGATATTGAAGAAGTCAATCAATTTGCATACCTTGGCATCTACATAGACCAGGATGGTGACACTAGAAAGGAAGTTAGGATCAGAATTTCAAAAGCAGCATCAATCTTCAAGAATCTTGAGAACATATGGAATTCAAAAGTTATAAGCACAAAAACCAAGTTAAGACTATTCAATTCAAATGTAATATCCACCCTCATTTATGCATGCGAATGCTGGAAAACAACAAAAGAATAGAAAAGAAATTAGACTCCTTTGAAAACAAATGCCTAAGGAAAATACTCGGCATCAAGTGGAATGAATTTAAGAACAATGCAGAGATAAGACAGATGACTGAACAACAACCGGTCTCATGGGTATCAGGAAAAGGAGATGGACATATGTTGGTCACTTGATGAAAAGAAATGATCAGAGAATCCCAAAACAAGCTATCAAGTGGAACACAACAGGCCGAAGAAAAAGAGGCAGACCGCGTGAAACTCTGAAGAGGACATTATTAAGAGAGGCCAAATTAACAGGCATAAAACCCTTTGATGAGGTTGAAAGACTCGCCGGGAAAAATTGGCGAAATACTTTGCGAGCCCTATGTGACGTTTAACTGCACGGGAAGGATATAAGATATAAGAAGAGTTTTATTGCAGTAATCCAGTATATATATAATTTTATATATATATATATGTGTGTGTGTGTACGTATGTGTACTTAATTACCAGTGTATATGTATATATGTGTACTTAATTACTGCTGTCCACGGCTTGATTCTCCAGTTGTTTCTCCAAGACTGTGTCTCCACTATGGCTATCATCAATCATTATAACGCGGCCCCCTCCCTGGGCACTTAGTTTCTTATGGGCATCAAATGTTGCTTAGATTAGTTCAGGCGCATGCTGAACTTTGTAGACAGAGGACACAAGTGCGAAGAGAAGGACAGCCTTACAACAGAAATATTGTCTCCCTTTACTGTGACTGATTATCTTCTTCTTCTTCTTTTTTTCTTCTTCTTATTTTTCTTCATCTTCTTCTTCTCTTCTTTCGGAGCCATTGAGGCTCACTGCTGCAGACAAGACACGTCTCTATTCCTCTCTGTTCTAGTATCTTTTCTTGCCAGTTGTCGGTTTCAAGAGCGCGTATATCTTCTTCTAGGTTGTCTCGCCATCGTTGTCTAGGTCTACCTCTTTGTCTATCCCCTTTCATCACTTCTATATAGGCCATCTTTGTTTGTCTATCCTTCTCCATTCTCTCTTAACGTCCAAGCCACCTCAGTCTGCTGTTTCTGATAATGTCTGTTATAAGCGGAGAGTTAAACAACGTGTAGATGTCTTTGTTACTTCTTATCTTCCATTGTTATGTTATAGGGTCTCTTACCGGTCCATACACTATTCTCATGATAATGTTTGTATTTAGTTTTCATCTTGTCTAGTTGTACTCCATGCTTCTGACCCACACAAATGGTCTAATATGTGTTTCATGTGTGTTTAGTTTGATATTGTAAGGCATAATTTTTTTCATTATAAGAATTGTCTGATGGTAAAATACATCTTGCTTCCAGCTTGTACTCTAACACTCATCTCTTATAATATTGGAGCTATTGAATACTGTTTCTATGTATTTATATGAATCTGTTCTCTCGATTTATATATCCCTTCTATTTGGATATGGCCATCATGTTTATCTTTTGATTTTGCCATTCTCACATAAAAAATAACTTTTTTGTTATTAAGTATCATATTTTAAAGTAAAATTAATATTTTCATTTTTTTCCCTCCCGTCATTTTTGACGATTGCTCATAGCTCCTGTGCAGCATGCATCTTTCCCATCGCAACATACGCATGTGAGACCTGGACGCTTAACAAAACAGCTGAGAAACACCTAAACGCCTTTGAATGTAAATGCTACAGAAGAGTTCTTCAAATATCATGGTCACAAAAAAAGAACAAATATATCCATACTACAAGAACTTAATATTGAAGAAGGCTGGCTAGTAAAGAGGATTAAACAGAGAAAACTTAAATTATTTTGGACACATTAAACGTCCTGGTAATGTAGAGAAGACAGTCTTGGAATGGTACATAATGGAAAAAAATATAGAGAGGAATACCAAGGTGAAGATGGCTAAATGACATCGTTGATAATCTACAAATGGACGCATCAGCAGCAGGGCATCTTGCTTACAACCGAGAGGCCTACAGGAGAGCTGTTAGGGAGACAAAGTTCCGCAAGGGACATGCAAATGACTGACAGAACTCCCCACACGCGTTTAGTTCTTTCCATCCACTCTGGGCCCTCCCCCGAAGAATTCCAGGCCTGTCCCCTGGGCCCTATCGTCTGGACTACCAGAAATTGCATGATAGGACTAGTGTGTTTTTTAAAATTATTTTTTAAAATTGTTTAACGAGTAGAAAGAAGTTAAGAGAATTTGATAGTCACTGGAGAGCTAAATGGTAAAAGGAGATGGTTAGCCAAGGTAAGAAAATCTATACGGATTAAGTAACGAAGTGGCCCAGAAAAGGGTAGCCAACCCAAATGATTAGAAATATCATGTAATAGGCAGAGCTAATGAACTTGATGATCAGCCCGTAACGTCCCTTAACTCACCACAACAATTCTAGTAACTAATAACGCTTTGAGACTACAGAGTGCAGAAGGCTTCTAGTGCAGTAAGGGTTATGGCTGATCACCAAGTTCATGAACTCTGCCTAAATACATTATAACGCCCTGATGTTTTCAGTCCGATTTCGATATTTTACGTCAGAACTATACCAATAGTATCAATTTTCCCACATAATCGTTACGAAAGGAAAATCAGCGATATTAAAATATACTTAGTCTTACACCCTTCCCGTGACGTTAAACGCCACATAAGGTTCGCAAGGTAGTTCGCCAAGTTTTTCTGTTTTCGGCGAGCTTTTCAACCTCGTCAATGGATGTTGTGCCCACTAAAATGGCCTCGCTTAACAGTGTCCTCTTTAGAGTTTCAAGTGGTCGATTTCTTTTTCTTCGGCCTGTTGTGCTCCACTTGATACCTTGTTTTGGGGATTCTCTGATTGTTTCTTCTCAACACATGACCGACATATGTCAATCTCTTTTTTTTTCTGATCACCCATGGGACATGCTGTTGTTCAGTCATCTGTCTTATCTCTGCATTGTTCTTGAATTCGTTCCACTTGATGCCGAGTATTTTGCTTAGGCATCTGTTTTCAGAAGAGTCCAATTTCTTTTCTATTTCTTTAATTGTTTTCCAGCTTCCGCATGCATAAATGAGGGTATTGAATAGTCTTAACTTGATTTATGTGCTTATAACTTTTGAGTGCCATATGTTCTCAAGATTCTTGAAAGTCAATGCTGCTTTTGCAATGTTGGTCTCACACAACATTCCCAGCACCACAAACAATGTTTTTTGCACAAAGGATTCTGATAAGGTCCTCTGGGGATATCTTTCCTCAGTAAACGAAGTCAGTGGCTTCACATGCATTTCTGCATGCAATGTGTTATTTCTTACGGTGTTTGGCAATATATTTGTCTAATCCGGCGTAAACTTTTAATCTGGAAGGAATTTAATTTTTAAAAATAGTTTTGTAGCATTCATTTCGTAGGACACACTTCGGACATTACTTTTGAAGTTTTTGCTGCTTCCACTTTTGTTTTCTACAATTTAAATATTTAATAGTAGTCTTAGGCGGTATCACTAACATTATGAATGGCACGGGGAGTAACTAAGACGAGGGTTTATGCAGTTTAAGCTGCCCTCCCTTCGAACGAAGAAGCCAGATGGCACATGATAATTTGCTAGAAAAAATTGCCTTTCAAAACATTCAAAATGCAAAATGATTTATTTTAAATAAAATCAGCTTCATAACACACACATGTTTCTCCCTTCAATCTTTGCTTTAATGACAGGTGAAAGGAGGAGAATGGCAATTATTAATTATTTTTGAATGATTAACATCTTTCGTGTGCTTGTATCCGCCCAAAATTTCGCGGTAAAACTGAACCCAATATGGCGGGTGAGTTCAATAACTTAACAAATAATAGCTTTTAGTTGAATTTCGATTTCATTTGTAGTTAGACCCAGTTATTACATAAAAAAGAATAATGACAGATACTAATAGTTTTCATTATGTCGTTGTACGCTGAGCCGCGCTAGAAGCATAACTGGTTGTTAGTAGACATCAGAGATTCGTTGTTTCAAAGGGGCTTTTTTTCCCCTCCCATTATACTGAGTTATTATGTATTATTATGAATGTAGCTAGTTCTTTTCCATCCTTTTGCCTGGCATGCTTAAATATTATATTGCTTGTTAAACAGTGGTTGCAAGAAAGGTTGCATTCATTCCTTCATCATCATCGCTTTTCACTCCATTGAGAGCATAGGCCACGAGTAAAGACTCTACAGTCATCCATGTTCTTGGAATTATTCTCTGCTTCCTTCCATATGTATCCCTTGTCTGTGAGCACTGTCATACTTTCTCTTCAGTAGGTAAGTCTAGGCCTTCCTCGTTTACTATTTCCTTGAGGATTCCATGTCAGTGCCTGTCTTGCTATGTTGGTGTCGGGTTTCCTCAGAGTGTGGCTAGTGCACCTCCATCTCCTAGACAGGATTTGTGGGTTCATAGGTTCTTGTCCTGCCCGTTCTCAGACCTCCACGTTCCTGATCTTGTCCTGCCATTTAATGTTTAAAATCCTCAAGCAGTAGTTTATGAATGTTTGTATCCTCTGTTGTATTGTCTTGGTCATAACCCATGTTTCTGAACCATATAGCAGGAGAGACTTTACGTTTGTATTGAAAAGCCTAAGTTTGGTTCTTGTTTTGATGTTCTTAGATGACCATATTTTGTTAAGTTGGATAAATGCTGTCCTGGCCTTGGTTATTCTAGCTTTAACATCCTTTTGTGTTCCCTGTATTTATCCACTATTTGTTCCATAACGCAAAGTAATGTAAAAATGTTCTTGTGATTCCTTTGTTGAGCCCCTTCGGTTACTAGAAGATGATTAGGCTGCACACCGAGGATCCTTTTTTGTGATTCTGTTCTGTGTATTATTTTTTTGTAGTTTTGGATTGTCATTTCTTTTCAGTTACTTTTTACTTGCCTCAGTGGTCATGAAACATCAAGGAAACACATGGACACTAACATCATATCTCAGTGATGTGGAAGTCAAGGAAACACATGGACACTAACATCATATCTCAGTGATGTGGAAGTAAAGGAAACACATGGACACTAACATCATATCTCAGTGATGTGGAAGTCAAGGAAACACATGGACACTAACATCATATCTCAGTGATGTGGAAGTCAAGGAAACACATGGACACTAACATCATATCTCTCTCTCTCTCTCTGAACCTTAAGTGCGCAGGGCACATGGGGCTTCCATAAGGGTTTTCCACAAATGCCTGTCCATCGCCTTTTTTTCTGCTCTTGCCCAGGTGAGGCCTCTATTGCTCAACATCCTTTCTGTTGTTCTTCTCCATGTCTCTTTTGGTCTACCCTTACTTCTGTTCCCCTGTGGTGTCCATCTTAGTGCTATTTCTCAGTGATGTGGAACAATCAGTCAGTTATTTTTGTGCCCCTAGTGGAGCTTTGTCTCCCTAACAGCTCTCCTGTAGGCCTGCTGCTGATGCATCCATTTGTAGATGATGGAACAGTCATAAATGCTAAAATGGATATAACATCCTTTACTGATAAAACAATGCAACCATGATGAATGATAACAGAAAATGTTGGTGTGTTATTGATTTTGCTCAGTAGTGTAAGAATTAAAATGTTTTGTTTTTTTTTTCCTTCTCAGATCTGAATGTCTTCAGAAAGAATGAACTGGATGAGCTTAAATGTCTTGCTACAGATGCAATCTTCTTCAAATTAGGTAATATTTTTGTTTTGTTTTTTGTTGTTGTTTTTTCAGTCTCTTATTCGAGATTTGGAAGGGAAAAGAAAGGAAAGTTTCTTGTTATCTTCACCATCATCATCCACTGGTTCTTGTTCTGCCTCTCTGGAATAGGGAATAGGATGTTCTTTGCAGATGATGGAGTGAAGGCGTTGAAGCACAAACATTGTGTTGAGTGGGTAGAGCAGTGTTTCTCAGCGTGGGGCATATGCCCAGGAGAGGAGGGGGCAGTTAGGGTATATTTATATTATACTTTTTTTTCATAACTTTCCTGCAGGTGGTGGGTTGGGGGGGGGGTATCAAACACTTTGAGGCATTGAGGTGGGGCATAATCCAAAAAAGGTTGGGAAACACTGGGGTAGGGGCTCACAGTGATTAACTTGCAGATAGAGGTGTGTGGGGGGGGGTTTGGCAGGAGGTCGTCAGTGGCAGAGGGATTAGTTCACTAGTCTCTAATTGGTGAGGTTGTGGTGGTTTGAATCTGGTGGGGGGAAGGGGGGGGGGCATATTCCAGTCCAGTCATGTAGCTTTAGAAATGGGGACCTGGCTCCTGGAGGTGGGGAAGGAGAAGTGACCAAGCATGATTATGATTCACAGCAGTGGTATATGTATGCCATCTCTCTTATATGTTGACAGGTCAGGGGCAAACATAGGTGCTAACACCACATCGCCTGGATGCCCTCATGGCATCATCAGCATCAAGTGCTGTGCTGACTGGTGCTTATACAGGGTCCGGCATAAAGTATAGCTGGATTTAACTGACGTAGTGCACAGAAACTGAATACGTGTGAAAAAAAACACGACGTCAGAGATGAAGCAGACAAACGGTCATTTTTAACAATAGCTCCCTGGCAAACACAGCATCGCGCATTCACCATTTAAACTTATTTTAAAAGTGGAGAATTGTCTATTACTGTACAACGAAAGTTTCGTTGCCATTTTGAGTTGCATCCCCATGATAATGTTCCCGATCGGAGGACAAAACAGTTTTGAGGTGGGTCAAAAAAATTTAAGGAAACCGCTAATTGCCTTAATAACAAGTCTACTGGTCGTCCAAGAACTCAACAGACGCCTGAACAAATTCAAGAAGTCCGCAACGCATTGCTGAGTAGCCCTTGGCGATCAGCTGTTAGGAACGCTTTGGCACCTGGCATCCTCTTATTGTTAACAGTGATATTTATGTACAGATGCTAACTGAACACTTCATTCCAGACTTGGCAAGCAGAAATAAGAGACTAAAATGGTTTCAACAAGATGGAGCAACTGCCCACACAGCCCGTCAGTCCATGGCCATGCTGCGACAAGCATTTCCCAGTCATCTTATTTCCAGATTTGGGGATATTCATTGGCTGGCAAGGTCACCTGATTTATCGACCGCAGACTTCTTTTTGCAGGGGTATCTCAGGAACACGGTGTATGCTAGTCGACCACAGTCAGTTGCAGACCTAAAAGATCAAATAAGACACTGCATTCAAAATATCCCTTTGAACGTGTTAAATGGTGTTATGCGGGAATTTTCCAGACGCCTGGCTGAATGTATCAAATGTAATGGCGGTCATCTAACCGGCGTAATTTTCAAAACCTGAATATGATTGTCAGTAATAATAAAAATACCCACTTTTCTGAGTTTCATTTCACTTTTTTTTTTTTTTTACCAAAAACATGTATAGCGCTTATTTATTTTCCTCTTTTAAAATCCAGCTATGCTTTATGCTGGATCCTGTACTTCTTCAGAGTACCCGATCATGCAGAACCATTAGCTCAGTTGGTGATCTCCTCTCACACCATCTCATCAGACTGTGATAGAGCCACAAAATCCTGCAAGACCTAACATGAGGGAGAAAAAAAATCAAAAACTTGTGCACTGGAATTTTGAAAAGTTATAGTCACATTTTCTGAAGAAACAGTATTTTTTTGTGATCATCATCATCATCATCAGGTGCCGTGCCGACTGGCGTTGGCTATTATGTTTCTCCAGAGTACCCGATCCTTCATGCAGGCCATCAGTTCAGTTGGTGATCTCCTCTCACACCATCCCGTCAGACTGTCCAGTATCATTTCTCTTGGTCTTCCTCTTGATCTTCTTCGTTTTTTGTGATACATTTTTTAAATTAATATTTTGAGATAAAAAGTCTTCATTAGGTGGGCAAAGGAAAGGCATTTCACTTACATCTTCGTGATATTTAAATCTCAAATATTTTGGTATCTATTTCTGACCTTTGATACTTTTCCTCACATTTTTTTTTTAATACTTAAAAAATACACATTTTTATCTTTATTTCTCCCACGTTCTGATACTTTTCTCATATCTTTTTGATAAATAGACATCTCGCCTTTTCTAATTATTTTTTTAAATGTATTTGCTTCTCACATTTTTTGATATTTACACCTCAAATCTGTTGATATTTGCTTCTCACATGCTTTGATATTTACACCTCAAATCTGTTGATGTTTGCTTCTCACATGTTTTGATATTTACACCTCAAATCTGTTGATATTTGCTTCTCACATGTTTTGATATTTACAGCTCAAATCTGTTGATATTTGCTTCTCACATGTTTTGATATTTACACCTCACATCTTTTCGACATTTCTTTCTCAGTCCGCACAGAGGAGGACATTGAAGATGATAGTAAAGCATTCCATCCAGACATGGCCCACCAGATTTTTGGAGATTCGTGAGTGATTTAAATATTTAATTGTTTTGTTCTGTGTTAATGTTTTACCCGTTATTATCCATTACTGCCTGGTCAGTTTTTTATCCAGTCTTTCATAATTCTTTGGTGTTTGACAGTTGCAGTTGCTGGCAGAGTTCTTAGAACTTCCACATATCTTTATGAATCAAAAGCTCAGAGTGATGTTTAGACATAGTCTAGATGAAATTAAAGATAGCATGCTGTTTGAGCCAAACCATGTTTTTAAGTTATAAATTAATCTGATTCTAGTAGTTTCTTCTTCTGAAATTTGTGGGCATAATTTATTCAAGCCCAGGGCAGAAAATAATTCAAGAGCAAATAAATGTTTGCGGTGGTTTGTTTAATTCTTCTTCATCATTTGCTGAGACGCTGGCACCACAAATGTGGCAGTTCTTTTCAGGTTTGTCAGCATTGCTGTAGTTCTTTTCAGGTTTGTCAGCATTGCTGTAGTTCTTTTCAGGTTTGTCAGCATTGCTGTAGTTCTTTTCAGGTTTGTCAGCATTGCTGTAGTTCTTTTCAGGTTTGTCAGCATTGCTGTAGTTCTTTTCAGGTTTGTCAGCATTGCTGTAGTTCTTTTCAGGTTTGTCAGCATTGCTGTAGTTCTTTTCAGGTTTGTCAGCATTGCTGTAGTTCTTTTCAGGTTTGTCAGCATTGCTGTAGTTCTTTTCAGGTTTGTCAGCATTGCTGTAGTTCTTTTTGTGTAAAGGACGGGGGGTCTGGCCAGGTCCTTTGCCAGAATGAGTTGTGTAGCTGGCAACTGTGGAGAATGTGATGCGGTGTCTATTGCTCTTTGTCACATGCACAGAGTTCTGTTTGATCAGTGCTTCTGCTGTAGATGGTGTCTCAGCCTGCAATGTCATGTTCTCATTTGGAGGATTATCACTTGGTCGTTCCTTCATAGTTTATAGTATTTGTTTCTGCTTTGGGGTGTTGTTTTTGTCAGGCTGTTGTATTCTTCCCCTCTCTTTTGCCAGTCTGTCTGCCTCTTCATTTTCTTGGAGGTATCTGTTGCCTCTCTCTGAACCTTAAGTGCCCAGGGCACGTGGGGCTTCCGCAAGGGTTTTCCACAAATGCCTGTCCTTTGCCTTTTTTTGCTCTTGCCCTTGTGAGCCCTCTATTGCTCAACGTCCTTTCTGTTGTTCTTCTCCATGTCTCTTTTGGTCTACCTTTACTTCTGTTCCCCTGTGGTGTCCATCTTAGTGCTACTTTTGATAGTGAGTTGTCAGTCATTCAGAGCACATGTCCCAACTGTTGCCAGCATCTTTCCTCAATAATTGCTGTCAGTGGCTTCATCTGCATTTCTGCCAACAAGATGTTATTTCTTATGGTGTTTGGCCAAAATATTTTTCTAATTCTTCGTAAACATTTAGTCTGGAAAGAATTCAACTTGTTTTCTACGATTTTGATGGTTTTCCAGCATTCACTTCCATAGAGTAGTACACTTAGAACATTGCTCTTAAATATCCTGATTTTTGTATTTATGCTTAGTTTTTTAGATTTCCATATAGTCTGCAGCATAGCAAAAGCCTGGTTTGCTCTAGTAAGTCTGCTGTTGATGTCTTCTGTGCTGTCTCCATTTTCTACTATTCTACTGCCAAGATATACAAATTCGTTGACCTCCTCCACTAACTTGCTATCTACTCTGAGTACATTTCTGTTGTTCACATTTTGCTTCATTAACTTTGTCTTTCCTACGTTGATCTTTAGTCCTATGTTGTTTGCATTCTGAGTTAGCTTGTTTATTTTATCTTGCATTTCTTTGTGGCTGCTTGATAGTAGACAAATGTCGTCAAGGTCCTTCAGCACTGTGTCAAGGGTCCTTTGTAATCCTCTGTGTTTGTCTGATGTTGCCTCCTTCATTAACCAGTCTACTGCCAAGATAAATAATGTTGGTGATAGTACACATCCCTGCTTCACTCCTGTTTGTATACTAAATCTGATGGAGGTATGTTCTCCACAGATCACTTTGCACTGAAAACCCTCGTATAGGGCTTTGATTACATTCACTATCTTACAGGGGAGGCCATACCATTTTATGATTTTCCACATTGCATCTCTGTTGACACCGTCGAAGGCTTTCTCAAAATCTATAAACAATGCATATGTTATGCTATGCCACTCATTTGCGAGCTCTAATATTTGTCTAAGTAAAATATGTGGTCTATGCATGATCTTCCTTTCCTAAATCCTGCCTGCTCTTTCCGAAGTTTTCCCTCAAGTGCTGGTACAATTCTGTTGATGATTATTATGCAAAATACTTTACTGGTGAGTGGCAGTAGGGTAATGCCTCTCCAGTTCCCACAATCTCTGAGGTCACCCTTCTTTGGTAGTTTTACTATAAGCCCAGTTTTCCACTCTGGAGCTTTTTCTAGATCCCAAATTTGTTGTAATATCCGGCAGAGTTGTTTTGGTGTTTCTGTTTCATCTGCTTTCAACATCTCTGCAGTCACTTCATCTTCACCTGGTGCCCTGTCTAATTTTAGCTTCTTTATTGCCTCCTTTACATCACTTATTGTTATTGGTCCTGTATTGATGTTTAGTTCCGTTTTTGGTTCAGGTATGTATATTGTTTGTGCTGCTTTTGTTCTGTTTAGTAGGGTGTTAAAGTGTTCCCTCTATCTTTCAATTTTTTCTTTCTCCGCTGATCATTTGTCCCTTATGTGACCTTATTGCACTCTCATATCTTGTACTGAAGTTACCTGTCATCTGCTTTGTGATTTGCATATGCTGCATTCTCTGCTGTTTCTGCTAAGTTATCATAGTACTGACATTTATCTTGATGGCATGATTCCTTCACTTCTTTGTCTTTTTGTGCATAATTACTTAAAACTTATTCTTTTAGCCTTTCAGATGTGGCGTTTAGTAATTTTTTCTTGAATTCCTTTCTTTGCTCTATCTTTTCCCATGTGGTCTTGCTTATCCATTCCTCTTTTCTCCATTTCCAATATCCCAGCACCTCTTGGTGTTTCCTGTAGTGTTTTATTGAACTCTAGTATAGACATTTCTGTTTCGTCTTATAGGACACTGAAGCGGTTCTTAAGTACTATTGAGAATTCATTCCTTGTTTGCTGGTCTTTCAGTTTTATTATATCAAAACGTGCCATCTGTGTTCTCCGATTTAAGCTTTTCTTAATTATAGTTTTATTTTTGCTACCAGAAGGTTGTGATCACTTCCAGCATCTTCTCAGTTCCTTGCTCGCACATCTTGTAATGACCGTTTCCACTTGTTGTTTATTAGTGTGTGATCGATCTGGTTTTCTGTGGTTTTATCTGGGACCTTCAAGTCACAATTTGGATGTTTTTATGTTGGAAAATTGTCCCTCCGATGGTCATCATGTTTTCTTCACAGAAACTGCAGTCTTTCTCCATTTTCATTTATTTCTCGATTCCTTCTTTTCCCATGATTCTTCTTCTATCTTCATTTCCCTCACCTACTTTTGCATTGAAGTCACCCAAGATGAGTAGCATATCATGCTTGGGTATTGTTTCTAATGTGGCTTGGAGGCTGTTGTAAAAATCTTTTAATTTCTCTTCAGCTGCTTCTGTTGGTGCATAACAAACAGAATAGACAGCTTCGTGAATCTTGAGTTGAAGGGTGCATATAATAATCTCTCATTTATAGGGGTCTATTTCAGCAGTGCTCTTGATGCTTCTTTTGTTATAATCAATGCTACTCCTCCTTCATGATGATCTTCTTTACCTGACCATATTATTGTATCTTCTGTGTGCTGTGTTGTTAATTTCTTTCTGCCTTGTCCTGTCCATCTTGCTTCTTGTATTCCTAGTATGTCTAGTTTGTATCTGTGCATTTCCTTGATGGTTTGTGCTAGTTTTCCGGTCTGATTAAGTGTTCTTACATTCCAACTGCCGCCCATGCAAACGATGGACTGATGGTATAGCAGAGTCCCTGAACATCTCAATGTACGAAGCCAACGGGCGAGCCAGTGGGAGACAACTGCACTTCACCTCTACACCTAGCAGTAAATGAGGAAGGACAAGACCAGGCAAGACATTCCAGCTGCCTATATGCATCTTGTGTTTAGGTTCCAGGAGGTCTGCAGTCAGGCTGGGGACTTCCAGTGGCTGGCTTTCATCCATAACCTTCATGGGCTCAGTTTCCTGATAAGAATTTCTCCTTCCACCTGCGTTTGTTTTTTTTCCCTTGCTTCTCTTTCTGTAACAGTGTGATAGTTTTTTTACCAGATAGGGTTGCTGGCCCTATGCCGAACCCTCATTAGTCACCTTTTACGATCATGTGTGGTAGGGTACAGTGGTCCTGTTCTTTGCAGATCCTGGGTACCACATGGGGGAGGGGGTGATCTATTGTATGACTGCTTTATTGAGTATTGTACTTGATGGAGCTAGGGCTTCTGTTAGGTTGTCTAGGTCTTTAATCTTTTGGTGTGCCAGGGCTTCTGTTAGGTTGTGTAGGTCTTTAATCTTTTGGTGTGCCAGGGCTTCTGTTAGGTTATCTAGGTCTTTAATCTTTTGGTATGCCAGGGCTTCTGTTAGGTTATCTAGGTCTTTAATCTTTTGGTATGCCAGGGCTTCTGTTAGGTTATCTAGGTCTTTAATCTTTTAATGTGCCAGGGGTTCTGTTAGGTTGTGTAGGTCTTTAACTCTTTCCGTGCATATGGTCGATATATCGACACCGGAAGTGTCCCTAAGCTACCGTATGGCCGATATAGTGACAATTGTTTGTTTCATTAAAACAAGCGGTGTAACATTTAGATTGTACATATTTCGTCCATGATTCTGGTGACACTTTCAAAATGGAGAATGCGTGCCTAGTTACGAGCGATGCTGAGCGAGAACAAGGACACGAAGCATGGAAATTTTTCCATTTTTGACGATGTAGATAGGGGTATGGACATAGCCTATGGCCACCCCGCTGCTTTTGTTTTCTAAGTAGATCTAGACATATTTAGATGACTGGAGAAGTAGTTAGGACGTTAGTTCAGACATTCATTCAGCGAGAATGCAATACGGAGTCACAATACGAGATCGACAAGTAGATCTACACATCTCAGATGGTAAGTAGGGGTAAGTAGCATGGATCTAGACCTAGCCGATGGTGAGCTGGCCACAATCAGTGTCTAAAAACATCACATTACTTCTTTTTTCCTAAAAAACTGCATTTGTGAAATTTTCATTCATTTAGCTATACTTTGAAACATATTAAGTATATGGAAGTACATGGAAATACTGTTTTCCATTCCATTTTACAACTAGACCCCCTTACAGACAAGACCCGCGTTTTTACTCCCGCACCCCAAGACACATCCGTGTTTCTTCCTCCAGCACGGAAAGAGTTAATCTTTTGGTATGTAGGGCTTCTGTTAGGTTGTGTAGGTCTTTAATCTTTTGGTGTGCCAGCTTCTGGTTGGTCAAGTCCCTAGCATACCAGTTCACATTTTGTGCTTGTGCATCATTCATCCTAGATAGTGAAGCCTTTATAAAAGACTCCTGATTCTACTAAATGGCAGATGCTGAGACCCCATTTGTTATATAGGAAGGTTTTGAGGCAGGTAGGTGTTGGGCATTGTAGTCATTTTTGCCTTACTTGGGCAGATGTTTTGGATGATGCTTTGTTCACATTTGCACCTCTTAGTTACGAAGGATTATTGTCCATGAACTCCAGATGTATCCATAAGTACTTCATTATCTCCTTCGGTGTACAGTAACTTGTCATGCCTGTTCTTTGTTGGTTAACCTCCTCACTCTGCCAAGCAGCTGTGAGGGAATGATGGGATTGGTACGTCAGTAAATCCGGAACGGGAAGCCGGAGAATAGTTAGAGAGGCTCTTACAATTTGGGTTACATTTAGCACCTCCCTCTTCCCCTGGGAGCAACTGTGTTAAGAGCACATTTATCTTAACATGGTCTTTGTCAGACAGGGAACATAGATCTGTTTACTTAAAAACTTTGACCTATTTCTGTAGCAGTCAACACTAATTGTAATTGTTATCCACGGTGTCATGCAATCCCGCTTCCGAGACCCACCAAGAATACAGGCTAAAGCACTTTGATACTCTGAACCCCTTGTGGTCCTCTCATGGATCTCGTGTAGTCTATTTTGGACCACACAGGGGACCATGGGACCTAACGAGGACCACAGGCGTGAATTCAGTAGGTTCACAGTGCGGTTTTTGGTGGTAGAAGTGAACGAAGAAGAAGAAGAAATAATTGTTATTTTTGTAAAATTTAATATCAGGTTGGTTGGACGAATCTGGACATGGAGATCGCCGGCGGGGATGAGGGAAATCTGGCGTGAAAAAAATGAATCCAGGACATGACAAGCCTATGGGTCTTTACAACAATGGCTATCAGAATGATGTAAACAAAACAGAGCCAGCAGACTATAGGTGGCGGGGAATGGATATTGTTGAGACACTCATCGAATTCCTCATCCCAGAGTTGGAGTGTCTCTGTGGAACTGTTTCAAGGCTGTCTGGCCAGCCAGCATTGCATGCTGGATCTGACATGGGGAAGGGGCTTAAGTACAGCCACCAGAGGCTGGAAAACAAAGTTTTGGCCAGGCCAGCCTACACCGCTGTCTTCATGGCAGTCCGAGCAAGACCACAGTCTAGTCTGCCCTAGCAGGGAAAGGTGCTGAAGTCAGAGGTACCCAGCCAAAAGGCGCATCGCAAAAATCAGGGCACCATGCATCATCATCAGTGTGATACAAAGAAGAAGAAGAAGCGCCTCCCTCTGGGTTTTGTGTCAAGGTTTACTCTCCAGAATCATCCATAACAGCCACAAGAAGTATTGTTTACCAGTGATCAACAGCCCATAGCTGACATGCTAGCACCAGGGTTGGTGAGCCATAACTGACCAAGACCCTGTCCCGTCTCCACATTGGTACTGCCAGTAACAGACCTTCCTTGGCTAACAGGGAGGGATCGCCATAGTCCCTGTGGCTATAGGGTCTGGTAAAGAGCCATTCCACACCCCTTGCTTCTAGCTTTACTCAGGTATCAAAAACATGGCTGCCATAACCCTCTCCGAGCCAGCATAATGCTGTGCCTCAACATCTTTACTACATTTGCATAGAACACCAGCTCGCAGTTCCAGGAAGATTGAATAAGAACAAGACGAGGAACATTGCAAAGAAATGATATATGGATACTGTAAAATTGTTGGGAAATGATATTTTAATATCTCAGCTTTACAGAGAAATGATATTTGCTTACCATTAACATTGCAGGGAGATGATATTTGGATACAAGGGCCTGAGAGTTTCCATCTGGTTCACGGCAGCAAATCTTCAGCCGTACTTCAACGTCTCGTACAGCTACATCTGTGATGCTTCTCGTCGTGGTGTGCCAGTGAGTAGTGGGCAAATGTTGAAGGTTCTCACTCTAACAAACATGGCACCTGCAGAGCTAAGTCTGTCAAAATCTGCGATTGGGTACGTTCAGGTGTTAGATTTGGGACTGGGTATCATGAGATTGGGTAGGTTTAACAGTTAGTTTGTTACCTGATCAAAAAGCATAGGTATTTACAGCAGATGTGACAGGTTTATTTTCTTAGAGGCAGATCCGCATGGGTTGAGCACTCTTGTGGTACATGTGTTCTTGGATATGAATTCTGCGACTGCAAGGACATTCGCTCATGTAGTGTATTTTAGGTGTATATAGTTTGCCCGTTAAGCTATCAAAAGGGGGCTCAACAGGACAAAGAAAAGAGGTCAACCACGTGACATTCTAAAGAGAAAATTGTTGAGAGAGGCTAAATTAGTGGGCATAAGGTCTCTTGATAAGGTTGAAAAACTTTGCGAAAACAGAAAAGCATGGCGAACTACAGTGTGAGTCCTATGTGGCGTTTAACAGCACGGGAAGGATGTAAAATGTAAGTTTACCCAATAATTAACAGGCACCTTTTTTTTTTTTCAATAAAAGAGAAAAATCAAGTATTAAACTTTTTTTGTTGATGATGTAAGTGCACCCCGTTTATATTTGTACTCATGTTTTTAATGATGTATGTGTATATTTATATCATTTCTTGATGATGTGTAATCTCCCCATTTTTAGCCAGATGACATTGAGAAGAGGCTGTCTGAAGACCTGCCGCCTGAGTACCTGACAAACCTGGACACATTTAGGAGAGCTGTACAGGATGACAGGCGCTTCAGACCCTATGGACAGTTGATAGATTCCTACGCCATTTCCACCAGTAAGAAACTGAATTATAGTCTTTTGTTGTTGTTTTTTTTTAAATTTATTAGATCAGGCTCATCTTTTATGATAAATTAGTAATGCATGAATGATTTGGGTATTCATTCATTCATTCCTTTGCATGTCCCTTGCGGAACGTTGCCTCCCAAACATCACTCCTGTAGGCCTCTCGGTTGTGAGCAAGATGGCCTGCTGCTGCTGCATCCATTTCCAGATCATCAACGATGTCTTGCAGCCATCTTCGTTTCGGTCTTCCTCTTTTTCTTTTTCCCATTATGTATCCTTCCAATACGGTCTTCTCTAAATTATCATGACGTTTAATGTGGCCAAAATATTTAAGTTTTCTCTCTTTAATCCTCTTTACTAGCCAGCCTTCTTCAATATTAAGCTCTTGATTTGGGTATAAGTAAATATAAAACTAAATATATAAATGTACACAAAGCCACTGTAATAAAGCTGCGATAGCAACATGTTAAAACTATTTAAAATAAAAATAGAAACAGCTTTATTAATTAACAAGCACACAGTTTCATTTTTATGCCTTGATCATGCAGAAACATATAGGACAAAGAAATAGGGAAAGAAGATGAAATATAAATTAGCATGAATGCCCTGCAGCAGATAGAAATAGTTAGAAAAAGAAAAGAAGCAATTAGCTGTGACTGGTCAGAAGCTGTGACCAAGGGTGTGTGTGGTAGAGTATTGTGGGTGTTGAAGTGAAGACTTGTGATGTGTGTGAAAGATTGGTAATAAAGAAGGGGTGGAAAAGCGGAAAAAAGGAGAGCAATACAACAGTAATTTAGCCAAGAAAGGGACCACAGGGGTGGAATAGATGAATGTGCAGGGGTAGAGATTTAGTGAACTGAGGGAGTTCTGGAATATGAGTTACAGGTGAGGAAAGAGAAGACCTTAGTAGAGAGGGAGTGTGACTGTGGGAGAAAGGCGGCCATTGGCAGAAATGCCTTTCCACAATTCTCTGTTACGGGTGTTAATTATGAATTGGATCAGTGTTCTTTCTCCATGCTACTCCCTCAGTCATCTACTTTCTTCTCACTTTGTCTGTCTTGGTCTCTTTTTGCCTATAATCATCCCTGTTATCAAATATTCTCTCATGATATCCACAGCTGCTTGTTTAGTATATTTGCAGTTAACCTCTGTATCTATAGGCCTTTCCACCATCTGCCAGATGAGCTATGACAGGCTAGAAATAGTATAATCTTAACAAATGGAGGAACATTATTGCCAGAACTATCAACACAGCAGATAATGAATTAACATCTTTTTTTGCTTTTTTGAGATGATTATTTACTAAGTCTATTGTATGCTCTCTGAATTTCAGAAACGGGAGAGAGGCTTTTCGAAGTTTACCAAGCGAAGATTGAGGAACCTGGTTTTAGAAATTACCATGCAAGGCTTCAGTCTTTTATAAAATTTTACATCGATGCAGCATCTTACATTGATGTTGACGATGAACAGTGGAATTACTTTTTGTTGTGAGTTGCTTAGAGACACATTACTTTATGTAGTGCTTGAAGACATGTGATCTTAACTAGTATCTGGAAATATGTCACTTTATCCTGTGCATGAAAATATACTACTGGACAAAAGTTAAGGGCCAGTTTTTTCAGTTCTTACAAAAACAAAATCAACTGACTAACAAACAAGCCATTAGTACCAAAGAAAACAGCATTCAAATCTGAACAAATTCAGTCTTTTAATTTGCAAATCAGAATAGGAATACGCATACAGCAAACTGGCGAAATCACTCACTCTTTGTCCAAAAATTCACGAGTGGTCTTCAAACAACAAACATGTCAGTATCGCATGTGGCCACCGTTAGCTGCCAGACATTCGGCTCACCGTTGCCTCATCGAGTTAATCAGGTTTGTTAGGACATTCTGTGGAGTGGCCTTCCACTCTTGTTGAAGGAAAAGGGTCAATTGGATGACATCAACAGATGGAGGATGATTTGTCAAAACCCGTCTGTCTAGGACATCCCAAATGTGCTCAGTGGGTGACATCGGGCAACCGAGCTGGCCAGCCATTTCTAATGATCCTTTATTGTTGAAGAAAATCTTCTGTGACACAACCCTGATGTGATCTTGCATTATCATCTTGTAGGATTGCCCCTGCACCCATATCTTGCAATGTAGGCTGGACAATGAGTTGCAGAATTTCATTCAGGTATCGCTGGGCGGTTAGGGTGCCATGAATGACATGGAGGGGAGTCCTGCTGTGCCTGCTGATGTAAACCCAGACCATGATTGATCTCCCTCCGTAACAATCCACCTCTTGGATAGTGGCATCATGAACCATTCCCCTGGCCTTCTCCAAACATGGATTCTGCCATCATTGAAGGACATACTGAAGCGGGACTCGTCTGTGAAAAGAATTTCACCCCACTGCCACCTTGTCCAACAGATGTGCTGCCGGCACCAGGCAACTCTAGCTCTGTGGTGAGCTGGAGTAAGAGGTATTCTTATTGCTGGTCGTCGTGAAGCCTGCCCAGATTCTTTTAAACGCCTGCGAATTGTTCTGCCGCTAACATTGGCGTTTGCCATTTTCATTAGCTGGTTTCTGAGAGTGGAAGACGTTACTGTCCAGTTGCAAAGTGTTGACAGCTGCAGGTATCTGTCATCTTGTCTACTCGTTCAACAAAGACGGCCTGAACAATGCCTGTCTTCTACTCCTCTGGTTGCACGAAATCACTCCAAATGTCTTTGGATGGTAGAATGAGACATCCCCCAATGCCATGCAACTTCACGGCCAGATAAACCGCTTTAACCAAGGCTATGACCCGATGACGCTCAAAGGTGCTAAAATGCTTTTGCGGTGGCATGGTGTTTTTCAAATGACAAAAATACCCATAAATCGCTTTAATAAAAATGATTGGAAGGTGAGAAGTGTTCACTAAGGATGACTCTTGCACGTGCAGCACAAATACAAATTTTAATTACCTGCTGGGTCATGCTGACACTTAAAAATGCCCTAACACTTTGTCTATGATGATGCTACTGCACGTGATTTTTACACTTGTTGTGATGAACAGTTGGTGTTGTTTATGCCCCGGCTGCATAGAGGACTGCCTGAGAATGCAATTTAATCAAGATTCTACAATAAATTTATTTACAGTTTTAGTGCGGCAATCAAAATAAAACACACGCTTGAAATTAATGACCGGCCCTTAACTTTTGTACAGTAGTACAAGGGGCGTTCAGAAAGTAATGCACCACATTGTTTTTCTCAGAAGCTGTTTATTCAAAAAGCATGAAATTTATACACAATATTCATGGATATGTCATGTTTCATTCCTTTGCATGTCCCTTGCGGAACTTTGCCTCCCAAACAGCACCCCTGTAGGCCTCTCGGTTGTGAGCAAGATGGCCTGCTGCTGCTGCATCCATTTCCAGATCATCAACGATGTCTTGCAGCCATCTTCGTTTCGGTCTTCCTCTTTTTCTTTTTCCCATTATGTATCCTTCCAATACGGTCTTCTCTAAATTATCATGACGTTTAATGTGGCCAAAATATTTAAGTTTTCTCTCTTTAATCCTCTTTACTAGCCAGCCTTCTTCAATATTAAGCTCTTGTAGTATAGATATATTTGTTCTTTTTTGTGTCCACGATATCTGGAGAACTCTTCTATAGCATTTACATTCAAAGGCATTTATGTGCTTCTCAGCTGTTTTGTTAAGTGTCCAGGTCTCACAGGCATATGTTGCGATAGGAAAGATGCATGCCCTTAAAAATCTTATTTTTGTGGTTCTGTCTGCTCCTCTCCACAGATTCTTTATTTGTTTTACTTTCTGAAGAGCAATAGATGTCCTCCGTTTAATTTCCCTCATTGTATCTCCATTATTAGTTAGTAGTGATCCAAGATATTCAAAACTCTCCACTTCTTCCAGTTTTTCCTCATTGATACATATTTCAGTTGCCTTGTTTGTTTTGTCAGTTGTCATAACTTTAGTTTTCTTTGCATTAAGATAGAGGTTCTGCTCTTCGCTGTTCTTGCGGACTGACATAATTAGTTTTTCCATTCCTTCTTGTGTTGTGGACAGCAATACTGTGTCATCAGCATATCTAATCTCTGGTATTTCATAACCTCCAACTGTTATGGCATCGTAATATTCTTTGTCTACATCTTCTCTAACATTCCTCATTATATTTTCAGTATACAAGTTAAATAAGTAGGGTGACAATATGCACCCCTGACGGATCCCTTGTTTTATGTCAAACCAACTTGTTGTTTCACCATTTATTCTTACTGCTGCTTGTTGGTCTAAATACAGCAGTGATGTTAATTGTATCAAATGTGTTGGAAATCCCATTTTTTCCATTATTTCCCAAAGTTTCTGGTGTTGTACACAATCAAATGCCTTTGAGTAGTCTATAAAGGATATATATATGTGTCATGTAAACATTGATATTATTCAACATAATCCCCATCAACTTTTACGGCTTTACACCAGCGCAAAACAAGTACATGTATTCCTAGTCCGTACCAAATTTTTTCTTGATTATGTAGCCATTTCTTTGCTGCATGAATCACTCCTTCGTCATCTTCAAATCTTACCCCTCAGAGTGCATCTTTAAGTGGACCAAACAGATGGAAATCAGAGGGTGCCAAATTGGGACTATAAGGTGGATGGAACAGTACATCCTACCCAATTTGGTGATTGCTTCCCGTGTTGCCATGCTTGTTTGAGGGTGCGCATTGTTGTGAAGGAGAAGCAGGTCTGCTGGATTCTTGTGTGGCCAAACTCTGCGAAAACGTTGAGTTTTTTTTTTCATTGTCTTAATGTAAGCTTGCGAATTGATTGTCTCTCCTCTTGGCATAACATCCACAAGAATCACACCTTCAGTGTTCCAAAAGACAGTGATCATGACCTTTCCAGCTGAAGGAGTTGTCTTGAATTTCTTTCTACATGGTGGTTGCGGATGCTGCCACTCCATTGACTGTCTTTTTTGTCTCAGGTTCAAAATAATGTACCCAGGTTTCATCACCTGTTACGATCTTAGCCAAAAAGTTATCTTCCTCAGCATTGAAACGCTCTAACAATTCAGAAGAAATTGCCTTCTTTTGCAATCGATGGTCATTTGTGAGACTTCAAGGGACCCATCTTGTGCAAACCGTAGAAAATCCGAGAGCTTTTATAACTGCATTTGCACTACCATTGCTGACTGACAGCTTTAAAGCTAGTTGTTGAGTACAACAGTACCTATCAGTAAGAATAATGCCCTCAGTGCATTTCAACATTTCTGCATTGGTGGCTGTGGCAGGACATCCACAGTGCGGCCAGTCATGCAACTCCTTATCTCCACTTATTGATTCTTTGATTCTCTGAATGACTGTGCTCTTGTCGACTGCAAAACTTCCATACACATCACATAGACGCTTGTGAATGTTCACAGGTTTCCTTCTCTACAACGAGAAACTCTATCACAATTTGCTGTTTATACCGCAAGTTGCCAACACGCTCCATTTCAACGGTTAGGGCAGCCATATTCTTTGGCCAGTTGTAGTGCACTTTGGTTCACACAATCGGCACATGCCATATTTAAAGTGCAAAATTTCATGCTTCTATCTTCATTATTAGTTGAAAAAAAAAACGATGTGCATTACTTTCTGGACGCTCCTCTTATATGTTACTTTATCCACACTGTCCAGTTGGCAATCCTCAACCCATAGCTGAAATGCTAGCATCAGGGTTGGCAAACCATAACTGGTCAAGACCCTGTCCCACCTCTCTGTTTGTGCCCCCAGTATCAAGCCTTAAGGCAAGGATCACCACTGTCTCCATGGTGGTGGAGTCTGCTAAAGAAGTACTGCGCACCCCTTGATTTTTAGCTCCACTAAGGGACAAAAAGATTAGCTGACATGACCCACTCCAAAGCTGCCATGACCCACTTCAAAGCCAGCATGACCCACTCCAAAGCTGCCATGACCCACTCCAAAGCCAGCATGACCCACTCCAAAGCTGCATGACCCACTCCAAAGCCGGCATGACCTACTCCAAAACTGCCACGACCCACTCTTAAGCTGCCATGATCCTCTCCAGAGCTGCCATGACCCACTCCAAATCTGCTATGACGACTCCAAAGCTGACATGACGCACTTCAAAGCTGCCATGACCCACTCCAAGGCTGACATGATGCTGTGCCTCAACATCTTCACACCATCAACCGTAAAGAACATCAACTCGCAGTTCTAGGGAGGTTGGAGAAGAAGAATCCAGTGATTTGACTCGTCGCTGTGTCTGGTGCTCAGAAACTTGTCACTATATCCAGTATTTGGAGACACGTCACTTTTATCAGCAAATGCAAAAATTACTATGTGGGACTTAAAGTACTGAGGCTAGAAATGATGGTCACATGAATTTGTCTTTGCCTCAAGTGTTTTAAAAATTCAGTGAGGAAAAAGAAGAAAAAAAAAAATCCTTTTTTTCCCATATTACTTTGTTGTATCCAAATTATGTTACATTTTAGAAACAAAGGACGCTGCTGGCAAGATTTTTCAGCTGCTGTGCGTGGGGTGAAACTCCTCCCGGCCAATGATGAAAAAACCGATTAGGGTTGCTGCGTGGCACGGCTGTGGAAAAGGTGCAGGAAAGCATTAAATGAAGTAACCAGTAGTCTTGAGGTCAGGGTTACTCAGATCACAGCACCTCTGATCTAGAGGCCGGCCATGTCCTATTTACACCCATACTGGGGCAGATTGCCTAAACCGGCTTAACCCAGGGGTTAAACTAAGACATCGCTGGCGAGATTCTTCGGCTGCCGCACATGGAGTGAAACTCCTCCTGGCCAATGAAGAAAATGCGATTAGGGTTGCCGTGCTGCGCTGCTGTGAAAAAGGTGATGGAAAGGATAAAGTGAAGTTTAATCAGTATGTCCAGTGGTCTCGCGGCGAGAGCTACTCATACCACGGCACCTCTGCTCTAGAGGCTGGCCGCATCCTATATACACCTATACTGGTGAAATATGCCTAAACTGGCTTAACCCAGGGGTGAAACTTGATGGCTACTCATGTCAAAGTACCTCCACTCTGGAGTTCGGTCACGTCCTAAATACGCCCATACTGGGATAATACGCCTAAACTGGCTTAACCCAGGGGTGAAACTTGATGGCTACTCATGTCAAAGTACCTCCACTCTGGAGGTCGGTCACGTCCTAAATACACCCATACTGGGATAATATGCCTAAACCGGCTTAACTTGGGGATGAAACTTACTAGTGGCGAGGATTTGTCCTCCTGGACAAAAGCTCCATTCTGGTCACAACTAGGAAGGGTAGCGGCCACGACCACAAAATGCTGAAGTCGGAGACAGTGGACCAGTGCAGTCAAGATAGGCAACCACCTTTCACCCGACGGGGAAATATGTGTATCCTAATCATGCTGAGGTTTTCCAGTGAGAAAGTCCAATGCTAGATTGGATGGGCAACCACCTCTCACCTGGCGAGGATATACTGATATCCAAAACACATCAAGGTTTTCCGGTGAGAAAGTCCAGCACTAGATTAAACTGGTGCAATGAAAACCACAGTGTCACACAATCCTGCTTCTGTGACCCACCGAGAATACAGGCTAAAGCACTGTGATACTCTGAACCCCTTGTGGTCCTTCGTGGAACTCATGTGGTCTATTTTGGACCACACAGGGGACCACCAGACCTAACGAGGACCACATGTGTGAATTCAGTAGGTTCACAGTGCGGTTTTTGGTGGTAGAAGTGAACGAAGAAGAAGAAGAAGAAGAAACAAAGGACGCTGCTGGCAAGATTTTTCAGCTGCTGTGCGTGGGGTGAAACTCCTCCCGGCCAATGATGAAAAAACCGATTAGGGTTGCTGCGTGGCACCGCTGTGGAAAAGGTGCAGGAAAGCATTAAATGAAGTAACCAGTAGTCTTGAGGTCAGGGTTACTCAGATCACAGCACCTCTGATCTAGAGGCCGGCCATGTCCTATTTACACCCATACTGGGGCAGATTGCCTAAACCGGCTTAACCCAGGGGTTAAACTAAGACATCGCTGGCGAGATTCTTCGGCTGCCGCACATGGAGTGAAACTCCTCCTGGCCAATGAAGAAAATGCGATTAGGGTTGCCGTGCTGCGCTGCTGTGAAAAAGGTGATGGAAAGGATAAAGTGAAGTTTAATCAGTATGTCCAGTGGTCTCGCGGCGAGAGCTACTCATACCACGGCACCTCTGCTCTAGAGGCTGGCCGCATCCTATATACACCTATACTGGTGAAATATGCCTAAACTGGCTTAACCCAGGGGTGAAACTTGATGGCTACTCATGTCAAAGTACCTCCACTCTGGAGTTCGGTCACGTCCTAAATACGCCCATACTGGGATAATACGCCTAAACTGGCTTAACCCAGGGGTGAAACTTGATGGCTACTCATGTCAAAGTACCTCCACTCTGGAGGTCGGTCACGTCCTAAATACACCCATACTGGGATAATATGCCTAAACCGGCTTAACTTGGGGATGAAACTTACTAGTGGCGAGGATTTGTCCTCCTGGACAAAAGCTCCATTCTGGTCACAACTAGGAAGGGTAGCGGCCACGACCACAAAATGCTGAAGTCGGAGACAGTGGACCAGTGCAGTCAAGATAGGCAACCACCTTTCACCCGACGGGGAAATATGTGTATCCTAATCATGCTGAGGTTTTCCAGTGAGAAAGTCCAATGCTAGATTGGATGGGCAACCACCTCTCACCTGGCGAGGATATACTGATATCCAAAACACATCAAGGTTTTCCGGTGAGAAAGTCCAGCACTAGATTAAACTGGTGCAATGAAAACCACAGTGTCACACAATCCTGCTTCTGTGACCCACCGAGAATACAGGCTAAAGCACTGTGATACTCTGAACCCCTTGTGGTCCTTCGTGGAACTCATGTGGTCTATTTGGCGAGGATTTGTCCTCCTGGACAAAAGCTCCATTCTGGTCACAACTAGGAAGGGTAGCGGCCACGACCACAAAATGCTGAAGTCGGAGACAGTGGACCAGTGCAGTCAAGATAGGCAACCACCTTTCACCCGACGGGGAAATATGTGTATCCTAATCATGCTGAGGTTTTCCGGTGAGAAAGTCCAGCACTAGATTAAACTGGTGCAATGAAAACCACAGTGTCACACAATCCTGCTTCTGTGACCCACCGAGAATACAGGCCCAAGTCCTGCGATACTCTGAACCTCTTGTGGTCCTCAGGGATCTCTTCTGGTCTTCTCGGGGATCACAGGACCACAGGAGTAAATTCAGTAGGATCACAAGGCAGTCTTGGTGGTAGAAGTGAACAAAGAAGAAACAAAGGAGACATAAATAATTATTCTAAAAATATTCTTTACAGGTTTGAAAAGTACAAAGAAAATGGAGAATTTAGATATGCTGCTGCGGGATACATGACTGTGTACAATTTCTACGCATATCCGTCGAGGATAAGACCAAGGATAAGGTGAGTACATGATGTCTGTATGACAGGCAAATATCATGTCTGCCATGTTTTGTCAAGAGTTTTTCTCAACTTTTATCTGCCTTATGTAGCATTTTTGCTATATATCAGTGTGTCTTTTGGTGTCACATAGATTATGTAACAATTTGTAAAATTGTAGTTTGCAAAAAAAAAAAAAAAAAGATCGTTATTGCAACAATTAAAGTCTGTCAGTCTGTGGTTCCAATTAAAATCTGTCAGTCTGTGGTTCCAATTAACGTCTGTCAGTCTGTGGTTCCAATTCCTCCCAGAAATCCTAAAATTCTGCCCACTTTTTGTCATTTTTGGTTTTTTTTTTTTTTGTTTGTTTGTCATGAAGATGGATGTTTATGTCTGCTGTTAATTTTAATTGCTGCTGCTGTTAGTTTCTTATAAATTTCCATTCCCCTCATCGCGTTCACCTGCTGATCAGGTCTCTGGGTTGATTTTGCACTTGGGTGAAATTTTTTTTTGACTGATCAGTGCACTGGGTTCAACCTAGCATTGAAAAAAAAAAGGTTACCTGGGGGTTTCTCTAGGAAAATAGGTAGGTAATGATGACAGGTGCTGGCATCCCTACCTCAAATGCTGTAGTGGCCTAGAAATGTGAAGGTACTAACACTTTCCAGCCCTGCAAATGCTGTGGGACGTAGGTTTTTTTTTTATTTTAGTAGTACGATTTAAAATCTTAACGTAGTGTGTTTCACTTTGCAGTGACAGGTTTTAAAAAAGTATCTTGGTGTGCTAATTCTGTCTTTACCTTTTGTGTTCCAGTCAAGTATTGGTACTGCCTCCCTTTCAAAGGCTCGGACTTTGCGCCAGATTGATTCAGACATTTTACAATCTGTGCTACAACTGTTCAGAAGTTCTAGACATCACTGGTAAGCTGTTTTTGTATTTGTATGTTTTCTTATTGTAATCTTCATGTAACTTAGTATTGGCAGTATTAGAATTAGAATTGCAAAAGCACCATTGACCTTCAGGAATCTTGAAAACATTTGGCACTCAGAAGTTATAAGCATACAAACCAAGTCAAGACTATTCAGTTCAAATATAATATCCACCCTCATTTATTCATGCGAAAGCTGGAAAACAACTAATGAAATAGACAAAAAATTAGACTCTTTTGAATACAAATGCCTAGGGAAAATACTCAGTATAAAGTGGAACGAATTGAAGAACAACGCAGAAATAAGACAGATGAGCAAACAACAATCTGTCTCATGGGTGATCAGAAAAAGAAGATGGACATATGTCTGTCACATGATGAGAAGAAACAACTGGAGAATCCCGAAACAAGCTATCAAGTGGAACACAACAGAACAAAGAAAATGAGGTTGACCGCGTGAAACTCTAAAGAGGGCGTTGTTAAGAAAGGCCAAAATAATAGGTTGAAAAGTGCACTGAAAACAGGAAAAATTGGCGAACTATCATGCGAGACATATGTGATGTTTAATGGCATGGGAAGGATGTAAGATGTTAGTATATGAATATCCACTATTAATTGTTTGTGTGGTGGGCAGAGATGCAGTCCTTGAGCTGGATGAATTAATGGTTGGTTGTGTGTTGCTGAATGCTTGTGTCAAGGTTGGCAAATCATAGCCGATCAAGACCCTACCCCCGCCAGCGGTGCTCCTGGAAACAAACAGTAGTCTGGCAGGTGAGTAGGGATTGAAGTGGGAAGACAAAACCATCCAAAATTATGCCAAGCCGAAAACCGATGTATCAGGGTGCAAGGCACCTAACAGTGATACAAGGAAACATCAACGCCCTTTTGTGGGTGAGCACAAGAATTACGTTTGTATGCATGAAACACCTTTGTCATTGGTTTCGCGATAAGCTGCTGTATCAACTTGTGAGAGATTTAACTGTCATTTTTTTGTCTTGTCTTTCCCTCTAAGAGATTTAACTGTGTTATTCTTCATCTTATCTTACCCCTAAGAGATTTAACTGTGTTATTCTTCATCTTGTCTTACCCCTAAGAGATTTAACTGTGTTATTCTTCACCTTGTTTTACCCCTAAGAGATTTAACTGTTATTCTTCACCTTGTTTTACTCTTGAGAGATTTGACTGTTGTTATTCTTCACCTTGTCTTACCCTTGAGAGATTTAACTGTTGTTATTCTCACCTTGTCTTACCCTTGAGAGATTTGACTGTTGTTATTCTTCATCTTGTCTTACCCTTGAGAGATTTGACTGCGTTATTCTTCATCATGTTTTACCCTTGAGAGATTTGACTGCGTTATTCTTCATCTTGTCTTACCCCCCTAGGAGATTTAACTGTTATTCTTCATCTTGTTTTACCTTTGAGAGATTTAACTTTGTCATTCATCACCTTGTCTTACCCTTGAGAGATTTGACTAGGTTATTCCTCATCTTGTCTTACTCTTGAGAGATTTGACCATGTTATTCTTCAACTTGTCTTACCTTTGAGAAATTTAACTGTTATTTTTTTATCTTATCTTACCCCTGAGAGATTTTACCGTGTTATATTTCACCTTTGTCTTACCCCTGAGAGATTTAACCATGTTATTTTTCACCTTTGTCTTACCCCTGAGAGATTTAACTATGTAGTTCTTCACACTGACTTGTGAAAAATGACATGCATTCTTCTTTACTCGTCTGAACAGTTGAAGATCCCTCGGAAAACTTCCAGAGAGTCAGGGACTACGTTGATGCCAAAAACTGCCAGAAACTGAAGAGCTTTCATCCTGAGGAGCTACGTAAAGGATTCTCACATGAGATGGTGCATGAAGCACAGACCAAGCTGAAGTTAAGCAAGGTAAAGTTGTCTGAGATAAAGAAAAGAAGTCAACATTTCTTTTTTTAAACTTCAAAATAAAAACTGATTGAACATGTTCATTTTACTATACAGGGGTATTTGTAAACCGCTCCTATCCCTAGTGTATAGTGACCCCTAGCTCCTTTAAGCTTCACTTTATCCTTTCCATCACCTTTTCACATCGGCGGCGCACGGCAACCATAATTGCTTTTTCGCATTTTCTTCATTGGCCGGGAGGAATTTCACTCCACGCGTGGTATCTGAAGAATCTCGGCAGCAGTTCAGGCAATTCTCCTGGTATGAGTTCTC
The DNA here is from genome assembly GCA_009760885.1 of Achatina immaculata. Classification (NCBI taxonomy): domain Eukaryota; kingdom Metazoa; phylum Mollusca; class Gastropoda; order Stylommatophora; family Achatinidae; genus Lissachatina; species Lissachatina immaculata. The sequence continues at coordinate 11,977,714 of CM019715.1, forward strand.
ATAGGACATGGCCGACCTCCAGACCAGAGGTGCCATGATTTGAGCAGTCCTGACTTTGAGACTGCTGATTACTTCACTTAATCCTTTCTTTCACCTTTTCCACAGTGGCGACACATGGCAACCCCATTCGCACCTTTCTTCACTGGCTGGGAGGAGCCCCATTCCACGCGTGGCAGCTGAAGAATCTCGCCAGCAGTGGGTTTTAAATCTTTTCCTTCTCTCAGATGAGCTACCAAGCAAGACTCATCTACCCGAAACGTCTGGTTTTCAGGCGCCAGGTATTCGCCTTCGCCCCTTCTCCTTTCGGTTTGAACAGTTCTGCCACGAGAAGGCCAGGAGCTGGACTTGACTGTCAGAGGCTGTTTGAGACACACACCTTGGAAACATTTAATTGGAGTGGAGAGCGTATCCTCCACCCCACCTCTAACTGTGACAGTCCTTAGAACCTTATTATGTTTCAAAATATAACTAAATGTATGGTTTCATAAATGCAGAGTTCTCTTTTAGGAAATAAAGAAGTAATGTCATGTTTTTAGACAATGATTGTGTCCAACTTACTATCGGAAAGGCCTAGAGGTACAATATGTACCATCTGAGATGCGTAGATCTAGCTGTTGACGTCGTGTTGTGATTCAGTGTTGCATTATCAGTAAATAATGTCTGAAATAACCTTCTAGTCTGAAATAACCTTCTAACTACTTCTCCAGTCATCTAATATGTCTAGATCTATTTGGGATACATTCAAGAACAGGTCACAGGCCATGTCCATACCCCTATCTACATCACCAGAAATTGAAATTTCTCGATGTTTCCATTCGTTTTTCTCGCTCGACATCAGTCATAACTAAGCACTCTTTCGCCATTTTGAAAAGTGTCACCGGACGCGCACGCGTAATGTGTACAATTTAGATGTTACACCAGTTCTTTAATGAAACTAACCAAGTGTCACATTTTTGATGACTGGTGTCCACGTGAGAAACCAGACGCGTCAGATATCTGATGACAGGCACGGAAAGTGTTAATTACCGCAAATTAAAAAATAAAAAAGGTTTGCATTATATCACTACAGAAGAATCATCTGTGTTTCAGAGCTGTGCAGTCCATACTGTAACATACCAAATAAGAAAGTGAAATTTCTGGTTGTTCCATTTACAGCAAAACCAACCAGAATGCTTCTAGGTTCACCACAAACAAAATGGCAATTTTGTTGGGGGTGGGGGGGGGGCGCAGATGAACCCCCTCCAAAGTTGGCAACCCATAGCTGACATGCCAGCGCCAGAGTTTGTAAACCATAGCTGACCAAAAACCCCATCTCACCTTTCCATTGGTACCTCCAATAACAGGCTAATCTGGGGGGGGGGGGAGTGCAGGGATCACCCTAGTTCCCATGGTAGTGGAGTCTGCTGAAGAATTATTCCACACCCCTTCTTTACTTTTTAGCTGTACTCAAAGACTGAAAAAATAGCTGCCATAACCAGCTCCCAATCTGACACAGTGCCCACAACCACTTACCAATCTGACACATTGCTCATAACCACTTACCAATCTGACACTGCCCACAATCAGCTTCCCAGTTTGACAGTGCCCACAACCAGCTTACCAATCTGATACATTGCCCACAACCAACTTACCAATCTGACACATTGCCCACAACCAACTTACCAATCTGACACATTGCCCACAACCAACTTACCAATCTGATACATTGCCCACAACCAACTTACCAATCTGACACAGTGCCCACAACCAGCTTCCTAATCTGACACATTGCCCACAACCACTTACCAATCTGACACATTGCCCACAACCACTTACCAATCTGACACATTGCCCACAACCACGTACCATCTGACACATTGCCCACAACCATGTACCAATTTGACACATTGCCCACAACCACTTACCAATCTGACACATTGCCCACAACTACTTACCAATCTGACACATTGCCCACAACCACTTACCAATCTGACACATTGCCCACAACCACTTACCAATCTGACACATTGCCCACAACCCACTTACCAATCTGACACATTGCCCACAACCAGCTTCCCAATCTGACACATTGCCCACAACCAGCTTCCCAATTTGACAGTACCCACAACCAGCTTCCCAGTCTGACAGTACCCACAAACAGCTTCCCAATCTGGCAGTGCCCACAAACAGCTTCCCAATTTGACAGTGCCCACATACAGCTTCCCAATCTGACAGTGCCCACAACCAGCTTCTCAATCTGACAGTGCCCACAACCAGCTTCTCAATCTGACAGTGCCCACATACAGCTTCCCAGTCTGACAGTGCCCACATACAGCTTCCCAATCTGACACAGTGCCCACATACAGCTTCCCAACCTGACACAGTGCCCACATACAGCTTCCCAACCTGACACAGTGCCCACAACCAGCTCCAACCTGACACAGTGCCCACAACCAGCTCCAACCTGACACAGTGCCCACATACAGCTTCCCAACCTGACACAGTGCCCACAACCAGCTCCAACCTGACACAGTGCTGTGCCTCAATATCTTCAGTGTTAGCTGTGGAAAACACTCGTCTGTCATTCCAGAGAGACTGAAGAAGGAGGAGATCACTCACAAAATACAAATTGACCACAGAAATTTAATTTAAAAGCCCTCTTAGCGTAATCTGGGTTCAATTTATTGTTCCGTTTTTAACGAGGGGTTCCAAGTGATTTTTAGGCTGGTCTGAGCTCTAGGGCCGTAAAGAAAACGTTAAGAGCACCTGATGTACAGTATGTTGACAGTTTGTGACAGTCATTCAGTGGTTCTTTTGAAAAAAATATGACCAGAACATAAGATGTCTCCTGGCTTTTCAGCTCCAAACAAGACGGATATACGAGATTCTGAGACTGAAGGCAACCAACGAGAGCAACAAAGAAATGTTCCGAGCATACAGACTTGACGTGAAAAGGAGGCTTAATATTCCATTTTTGGTAAATATTATGAATCTTCTACAGTATTTTTATTACTGGGCATTATTATTTACTTATTGCATTTTTAAAAATTTTTCTTTTCAGATGCTGATAAGTCTTTTTTTTAACATACTCTGAATGTTCATTTTTTTTTTTTCACAATCTGTGTTTGATCTCACTATAAAGCTGTCTCTGCTGTATAAGATATGATCTCATAAAACTGTCTTCGTCATATCAGATTTCATCTCATTATAAAGCTGTCTTTACTGTGTCCGCAGAAAAACAGAAGGACCTACCAAAAGCTAGAGAAGAGTCTGAACCCAGAGGAGCTGACCATGACCTTGGGCATCATGAAGAATGAACAGAAGTATCAGTACCTGGAGAATGCATTTCAGGAAGACCTGGCCACATACAGGCATGTCTTGGATCGCCTGGCCACCTTTTAGCTTGCTGTGACACACATCATCATCATGCACATTTGATCTTCTATATTAGAAAATCTACGGGTCCACAGTTTTTTTTTTTTTTGGTTGTTTTCTTTGAAAATGTCAAGTCCACAAGTATACTCGCCATAATTAATGCGGTACTGTTTCTGATTGTAGAACATGTCATTATAGTGCTTGTTTTGTTTTTTTCCTCCCCTTTTTGGTTAACACTGATATTTCACGATGTATTTCTGGATTCTATTATGTTCTGGATGCCATGCAGTGATGAAATCCCAGAGTTTCTCAACCAACACCCATGAGACTCCAAGGAGGGCCAAGTCAAATTTTTAGGGAGCCATGACGGAAAGACGGACGTTTTTATGCAATGATGGATTAGAAGGGTCACAAGCAGAGAAGAGGGTTGGGAAACTGCTCTGTTCTACTCTGCCCGGTAGCAGTCATTGTGATAGGTTGTTGTTTTAGCTTTCATAACTTCCTCTGCTGTGCACAAGAACTGGAGATTATTCCAGTGACCTGTTGTGGTATCTGGATTGTTATGACATGGACTGTTTTCAGACTGTCAGTCCAGACATTTGATTGGATGCCCCCTGCTCCAATTTCTAGGTCAAATGATTAACTTTTCCATTTAAGATATTCTTGAGCTAGTAGAACATTTAAAACATTCTTGTCTCTTCACTTTTGGCATATTTTTGACAAACACCCCATGTTGTTGTCGTTTCAAGTGTTCCTGTTGTAAGCTGTTTTTTGTTTCATTTCGTTGCTTCATATTTCTGAATTGTGTCATTCTATTTTTAGTTCCTTATTTAAATAAATCCTAGTTCAAGAACAAGAAAAAAATGAACTTGTCTCGCCACTGTGGTTTTCATGGGAAGTGACATGGTGTCTATTTTTATCTTGTGTGGTGGTTTAAAATTAGCAGTTCTGTTTAAGCTTGGACGTTTGGTGGTTCTTGGTCTGGAGACCTGATGGAGGAATTAGAAGTGATCATAGAAGAGATGGAGAAACATGATTGAGAAATGTCTGTAAAGAGATGGAGAAACAATATTGAGAAATGCTTGTAGAAGAGATGGAGAAACAATATTGAGAAATGCTTGTAGAAGAGATGGCGAAACAAGATTGAGAAATGCTTGTAGAAGAGATGAATAAACAAGACTGTGAAATGTTCATCCTCTCCTTTCATCACAGGCTATCTCCCAGAATCCTCCCTGATGAGCCATTTGCCTCCCTGATAAGAATCACTGCCATAGAGGGCAACCAAGGAGATATGTTAATTCCCGTGTGTTTCTTGACCCAGCAGAGACCAGCTTTCCTTTTCCAAGCTCCAAGAGGAGTCAGGTATACATTCACCACAGCTGGATAACCAGGGCACCTCCATCCAGGCTTGAACCACAGACCTCCATATAACTGATGATATGCCACTCAACAATGAACAAGTCTGAGCATGAAAGCCGCACGCTCTGGCAGAAAGTCAGAAATAATGAAAGTAAACACAGAAAACCAAACAGCAATTAAAATTAATGACCAAAACCTAACATAAGAAGATACACCTTCACACACTTTGGCAGCATGCTAACACCAGATGGAGGAACAAATAAAGAATAGAATAAATAAAGTGAGAACAGCTTTCATTATTAATCTTAGAAACATCTAGATATCCCCCCCAGTACAGTACTAGAACCAAAATAAAGGCATACCAAAGTTGTGTGTTATCCGTACTCCTCTGGAGCAGAATACTGGAGAACAACTAAAAAGGAAATGAGCAAATGATCCTCATTCCACACAACCTGCCTCTGAAAGATTTTAAATATTTGCTGGCCACATACAAGAAATAATAGAGATCTACTTGCCAAATGTGATCTAGAAAATGTGCATGCCATAATACAAAAAGAAACAAAAAACGCTGGAAATGGATTGGTCACGTGTTCCAAAGAGACCCCAGCAGCATCACTAAGACTGCCATGCGATGTACGGACGCCTGAGGGGAAAAAGAAAGAGGTCGACCAAAGGCTGCGTGGCGGAGAAATGGGTAGCTTGCAGCACAGAACAAAAGCTGGCCGCAGACTGTGAGAGGTGGAGAGAATTTGTAGCTGTCCTGCAAGACACCACATGGTGTTCTGGGTGGTGATTGCTTAGTCGAGGGCTCTAGCAGAAAAGCTACCAGATCTGAACCATGGAAATTAACAGGAACAGCAAGAAGGTGTTTATATGTGAAAATGAATGTTTTAAACCTGTTGTGATTTTCATGTCTGATATAAATTCTCCAAGATTGTGAGAAAATCTGGAATAATACCTTTCTGAGTTTGTGTTACATATTTTTTTAAAATATCATCCTCTTCTTCTTCAGTGCTCAGTTTTGCATGCTCAGTTTTCTAAACAGGGAGCTGGGTTGCTTCTGTGAATCCTGCTGTCAGCAAGAGGCCTTCATAGGAACCCCAGAGTTTCTCCTCCATATGTCTCTCTTTGGGGCCAGGCCTGGGCTATGAGGTCTCTATACGGTGCAGGTCTGTGGTTTGTGTTCAGGAATCTGAGGGACCATTTTGACACATGCATTGGGCTGTTGTCACAGCCTTTATCTTGTGGAAGACATTTTTTATATGAAATAAGAGACTACTGGTAAGAGGTAAAGGTAGAATTCCCGTTTCCAGGCCATCATGGCATGCTGGGGAATATGGTGTTAGGCCATTATTGTCCATGACCTTTAGCACATGAAAGTGTGATGTGGTGAGTATCACGCCTGGCCGCATTTACCTTCTCCAATTTCTCTGGTGCCCATTTTTAGAGGCTGGGTGACCCTGGGGGCCTTTTTTTTTTTGTGCGTGTACCAGAAAAAAATCCCACTGCTGGGACTGAACCCGGTACCACGGGATTAGTAAACCGAGTGTCTGATCACTCAGCTAACTAGGCACGTAGATTACTACTGGTGTATCTCTTTAATCTTCAGGTCTTTTTGGGACTGCAGAATTCTTTATTTACAGTCAAAGCAACAAACACGAGGTTCTGGAACTTTTTTTTTCCCCATATTCTCTCAACCATCCCATGCTTTAGCTTACATAACCCTTGGTTTTGCAGATGTTTCCCCATCTGTTGGTAAAGTGTAGTGCCGTTAGTGCTAATGTAATTCTTGATCAGTTGGCTTGTTCAAGGGTGATGTGGTCAGCATCATGCCTGATTGCATTTGCCCTCCCGGCTGCAGGAAGAATCAGGCACCCATTATCCTGCAAGTGAAGTGTCCGACCCAAATTGTAGACACTGTTGTAATTGAAGAGGAAACAAACATTTCCTGCATAAATGCCAGATAATGGATAAACTACAAATAAAACTGCTTTCTATTACGCTCTGCTGTTGAAAACTTGATGTTCCAGGGCTACAACTACAAAGGATAGTCTTCACTATGGCAAACCAAGAGCTTTAAACTCACACTGGCAGGGAGATCCAGCACCATCTCTACCGCAATAACCAAGGCACCTCCCGTCAGACTAGAACCACTGACCTTGCTGCGAGAAGCTAATAGTACTCTAACCACTTCCCTCACCTCTTGCATGTAACACTGAACATCTCATCTGCTGACTTCTGACCTGTAAAATGCTGCCATATATATAACTAATACTGGTACTCCTTAGCTATGTCGCTATGATGTACTTTGGAAGTCATGACTATAGATGTGTATAAACGTTTACTTTTTAACTCAGATCACGAATAATCTCTCAAGAGGTTTAAAATTTTCTGCAAGAAAAATTGAAACGACATTGGAACATTATTCATTTGCTTGTACATTTCTGAACTATTAAATGTTCCTTTTTTTGGCAAACAGTTCCATTCTTTTTTTTGTTCCATGTTAAGTAGATGCTTGTGTTAAAATAAGACTTTCAATAGGACTGGCAAGCCAGAACTGTCAGAATAGCAGACCTTGAACTTTGGACAATCCCATAAACAGGGGTGGCCAGACTTGCTTAACTGAAGAGCCACAAACGATGATAGTAGATGTTTTGAGATGAAAGATATTCCACACATTTTTATCATCACATGCACATTTTGCAACAGAATTTTTATATAAATATTAAGAAATGTAATATTATTTATTCATTGTTGACACTGTCTTGTATGATTACTGATTCTCCAGCACAGGTCCTCTGTAATCCTTGCTGATCCAAAATTTCTTTATTCTCTGGCTCAGATCTGGCATTAAAAGTAGCACTTATATCCTTAAATCAATGTGAGCATTTAAACTTATGTTTTAGACCAGTGGACCATCAGTTTATGTCCAGGAAATTAAAGCTGGAGACCTGGCCAGGCCACCCAAACCTCCGAGCACAGATCTGGCCTGAGGGAGAGGAACTGAAAGGAAAGGTATGGGGCTCCCGCTCAATGGAGAACACGGCAGACTCTGTCAAAGCAATGGGGTGGCATTTATATCGTGACCAACCAATACACGAAAGAAGAAATAAAAGCTGTAAACATGTATTATTTATCTTTTAGTTACTTTTGATGTTAAAAAGAATGACCAACATATTTTTGCAATTCATTCATTCAGCTTTCTGAGCCGTCATGGCTCACCGCTGCAGACAAAACTTGTCTCCTTTCCTCTCTGTTCTTAGTCTTCTCTTGCCAAGTGTCCGCTCCAAGAGCTCATAGGTCTTGTTCCAGGTTGTCACGCCTCCGTTGTCTTGGCCTGCCTCTTGTTCTGTCTCCATTTGTCACTTCTAAATAGACCCTTTTTCTCCGTCTATTCTCATCTACCCTCACCAAGTGTTGAGCCATCTCAGTCTGTTGTTTTTCGTAATGGTAATTTGGAGATTAGAATAACGTGTTATTTTTAATTTTCCATTCTTGTGATATGGGATCTCTAATCGATCCAAAAATTCTTCTAAAGTTTCTTTTTTTCAAAGATTTGTAGCTGTTGTGTAGTGCTCCTTGTTTCTGATCCATACAATACAACTAGTCTAATCTATGTCTTGTATAGTTTGGTGTTGTGGGACAGGATTTTTTTTTACTGCAGCAAGTGTCCAAGTGCAAAATAAGTGTTGTTTCCTTCTTGTAATTTTGCAAACTGCACGTTGTATGTCAGAGACTCGGTTTCACAAGCCATGGTTTGGCCGCCCCTGTCATTAGATGCTCTGACTTCCTCATATATCCCAGAAAGCACAGTAACAGATGATAACCCATTCCCTGTGTTGGTTTACATAGTGTTATACTTAGTGCCCATGGGATTTGGTATGCAGAACAAGTCAACAAACTACAGGGGGAGCTTATAATTGGTTATCTCACTGGTACAACTAAAACCAAAGTTATCATACATCCTTCCTTAATAACTTATATATCCACATCATCAAATGATGGCACATTCTGATGCTGTGAACCTTCATCCTGCATACCCTGGTGTTTCTAGTTTCATTCCAATAAAATGATACCATAGCCTAATCTAAAGGGTATGGATTGATGTGGTCTCATTCCAATAAAATGATACCATAGCCTAATCTAAAGGGCATGAATTGATGTGGTCTCATTCCAATAAAATGATACCATAGCCTGATCTAAAGGGCATGAATTGATGTGGTCTCATTCCAATAAAATGATACCATAGCCTAATCTAAAGGGCATGGATTGATGTGGTCTCATTCCAATAAAATGATACCATAGCCTAATCTGATGTCTTCTCATAGTGGTAGAGCTTGCTGGTCAGACTTCATCATAGCTCTGTTCTGGAAAGTAAGGAAAGCCACTATAGATCTGTTCTGAAAAGTAAGGAAAGCCACCATAGATCTGTTCTGGAAAGTAAGGAAAGCCACTATAGCCCTACTCATAAAAGTTTATAGCTGATGGCATTTGCACTGAATCTACAAAACAAATATGAAAAGAAAGAGAGACTATGAAAGAAAAAAAATTGCTTTGATATACAGTTGCAGCAGGAAATCTGAAAATAAATCATCAATGTATTTGACATGAATTCCACATTACACTGCATTTACAAGTTGAAATCGTGGGTTTACTGTGCAGTATATAATTTTTTATTGAAAGTGTAGTACAAACAAAAGTTTAAAAATATGTAAGTTATAGTTTATATGGCAGAAAGTTTTTTTAAAGGACCTGTCACACGGAAGAGGTCCCATAGTACCAGAATGGCTGATTCTTGGGCTGATAGTTGTTGCATTTGATGATGGTTAATATATGTTACTTTATATTACAATTACTTTTTCATGTATAAAAAGTTTTTTTTTTAAATATAACCTTCTCATACCATCCAGTATAGGGATCTTGTGATGCTACAGGCCAGACTCTAGGGTACAGGATATGCATTCCTCATGTTGTGGTGGAGTCTTTATTTTTAAGAAACCTTCCACTTTAATCAGCTTCTTGAACTGAAAAAGCTGATCCTATGCCCTGCTGCTGTGCTGAGATTGATGTCACTTTAATATTCTTATACTTATTTTATCTGTGGTAGAGTTGAAATTTTCAATTCAATTTTCACCAGTCTCACGGGTGATCAGGAAAAGGAGATGGACATATGTTGGCCACTTGATGAGAAGAAATGAGCAGAGAATCCCAAAACAAGCTATCAAGTGGAACACAACAGGCCGAAGAAAAAGGGGCAGACCGCGTGAAACTCTGAAGAGAACATTATTAAGAGAGGCCAAGTTAACAGGCATAAAATCCTTTGTTGAGGTTGAAAGACTCGCCGAAGACAGGAAAAATTGCCGAACTACTTTGCGAGCCCTATGTGACGTCTAACGGCACGGGAAGGATATAAGATATAAGATATAAGAAGAGTTGAAATACAGATTACATCAGAATAAAGATACAAGGCAAACAGCAAAAATCTTTCACATGGCATTGCAGAAAAAAGATCCATTTTCCGATGGAAGAAATACCTAACGCAACTTTTTGTTTTCAAGATTTGTTTGCTGGAAGTGGTGTAATGGGTAGGGGATGTTCCAGGCATCTTCACTGCATCAGTTGGAAATTACCTTACAATTGCAGGGAGACAGAAGAACAAAATGTTTCTATACTTGCACAACAAAAAAATAATGTTAAAACCTCACTAACACACCTGCCAGATTGTGTATGTTGCACACTAATTTGGTTTTCATGAGCGAGTTACACTTGTGAGAAAATTCTGGCTGTTCCCTTTCAGGATCATTGCCATTTGGACCTCTGTGAAATATTCCTGCATCAGCTGTTCCCACCTCCACTCTATAAACTATTCAAAAGAGGAAAAATTAGTGGGCTCCCTACCTTTTCAGGTCCCTAGGCTTAAAATACTGCTCGGCCTAATGGAGAATCTGTCACTGGACTTCGATATTCTTTGCTTTATTTCATTACAATTCTGGCTCAGCATATCTTGGTTTGAAGACTATTGTGTGCTTAAGTACAGCCACCAGAGGCTGGAAAACGAAGTTTTGGCCAGGCCAACCTACACCACTGTCTTCATGGCAGTCCGAGCATGACCATAGTCTGCCCTAATAATGAAAGGTGCTGAAGTCGTAGGTACCCAGGCAAAAGGCAAATCGCAAAAATCAGGGTACCACACATCATCGCTGGTGTGCATATGAAGAAGAAGAAGACTTCTGTATAAGATCATGTGGTTTTTCCATCCCTTATTTCAACTAACACAGCAGTACATGAACTGACTATATTTTTCTACCAGGATAGAACATTCCCCATTTGTAATGTATTTATATTAAAAAGAAAAAAAAAATGGTTTACTTCAAACATTCCAGACACTTCTGTAAGATTTCATAGGCCTTAAAAAGTCATTTTTGGTACATAGCTGAACAATGAAAAGATTTAATATACATATGCTGATGAAGTATGTAAAAACCGAAGAAAAAAAAAACATTTGCAGGAAAATTATAAGGAAAAAATTGCTCACCAAAACTGCTGGGAAGAACCCAGATGCAGGTGAGAAAAAGGTAGCATAATATTCACACAGCCTGAAATATCCAGGTAATATTAAATAAAACATAGCAAGCAAAAGCAAGCGTAATTAATGAGCAGTTGCAGTATCAAGACAAGATTGCAAAGCACAGGCACAAAAGCAAAAAAAAAAAAAAAAGGTAAAGATAAAGATAAAACAAAAATCCCTGGTTCCATGCCATTAAGGGACACTGGGGATATAGTGTTAGGCCCGTATTTCTAATATTCTTCAGAATTTGAAAATATGATATGATAATATCATGATACATATGAAAATATCATGCCTGCCACATTTACCTTCCCACACTTCTGTGGTACCTATTTTTAGAGACTGGTTGGACCCTGGGGGCCATTTTGTTGTGGTGGTACCAGAAAAAAAAATTCCCACTTCAGGGACTTGAACCCAGTACCACCGGGTAAGTAGTCTGTGATAAAATCCAATAAAAATCTTATTCTGTCCTTGAGCATCTGCGGCCTTTGATATTTGTCTGTCGCAAAATTGTATTAAATTACTGTACCAATAGTTTTTTTTAAATAATAACATTCATTGACAAATAATGGGCCAGTGCTACAAGTTTAAAATGTTTCAGTGATTTTAATGTGAGGATAACTCTTATGAAAGTGAAAGCATTTATACAGGTAGCACCGAGATGAACACAACAAGGGGATGGGAATAAGAGGAGGCCAAAGGAAACATGAGAGTAATAACAGGATGTTGAGCTCATGTAGGCAAGAGAGGAAAAAAAAAATGTTAAAGACAGGCATTTGTGGAAAACTCACTCTTGAGCAAGCCCAATGTGGCTTGGACACCTGAAAGTTCAGAGAGAGAGAGAGAGATACTGCTAAAAGGAGCTAACTCAACAAGACAAGTTTACAGATTAAGACAGTAAAAGGAGGAGGTAACCTGAAATGGTCATATACATGGTTCAGGCAGAAAGATGGAATTAAACTGAAATATCATTTGGTTTCAGAAAGCTATAGGTAGCTAACCTGAGACAACAGGGTAAGGAAATCATGAATTAAAACTGGGACAAAATGAGATTAAATGAAGAAGATGGACATTCCCAGATTTTTAGCTTTCCATAACAGACATACCATTCAGAGATACAGAACAAACAAAAAGACCTGTATGTTCCCCTGTCTGATACAACGGCAAGGGGAAAAGAAGTATAAAAACTCGTAAACACTGGAAAAGTGTCCGATTTTGATCAGTAAAATTTACACTTTCAAAACTGTCTGATAACATTCTTCCATTTCAGTTTGCCTGAGAGTTAGTTTGAGCAATAAAACTGGATGTATCTTTCTGAGCTCCCACAAATCTCTTGGCTGCACTTGCAGTTCATGTACATTCTCTGCCACTTTAAATTAATACTCATATACCAAAACTGTCAATCTTTATGGCCTCATCAAACAGAGTAGGGATCAGAGAATGTAATTTTTAACTACTGGCCTTCCATGTCACTTCGTAAAAACACAAAAAAAGGCAAATAATAAATATGGAAACTACAGGGCAATGATTAATGTTACAACTGGAAGATAAAGTGGCGATTGGAAGATAAAGTGGTACGCACAGAAACCCTAACCTGTGTAGAGATAATTATTACAAGTTTTACAACATGAGATCAACTGCCAGGGTCTTTATTGATTAATGAGTAATAAATTGGTGATAAAGAGATAAACAGTCAGACACAAGGTTATGATAAAAGATATAGGAGAGGTAAAATCCCCATTTCCATACCATTAGTGCGTACGGGGGACATGGTTTTAGGTCGGTATGTTAAACAGAAAGGAACAAGTCGCCATCTTCCGTCTCCGAACAGGACACAGCCGACTCCGAAGTCATATGTATACAAAGTTTAAGGTTGGTACTACTAATCTATGTACATGTGCCCAGGTGCCCCAAACTGTGGAACATATCCTCCAGAACTGCACCAACTATGAGACACTGAGAAATAATTACTGGCCCAGTGAAACCACTAAAGAAGATAAGCTCTACGGTTCCATACATGAGTTACAAAAAACAGTGAAATTTATCCAAGAGACAGGACTGCAGATATAGACAGACAATGCGAACGAAGAAGAAGAAGAAGAAGGTCGGTATGTCCAAGACCTTCGGCACATGAAAGTGTGATGTGGTCAGTATCACGCCTGGCCGCATTTACCTTCCTAGATTTCTCTGGTACCCATTTTTTAGAGGCAGGGTGAACCTTGCGGCTTCTCTGGTGTGATGGTACCCAAAAAAAAAAAAGCCCACTGCTGGGACTTGAACCCAGTATCACTGGTTTAGTAAAACCAAGCACCAAACCACTCAGCCAACCAGGCCAAATTATGCTGCACTTTTCTTAGTGTTTTTGTCACAGAATAACTACTAATATTCTCCATCTGCTAGCTTCTGCTTGTAAAGTATATGTCCTTGACCTTCAGAAAGGCAGTTTTACATTCTTAGACACAATATCTGCAATTAACATATATCTGCCCATAAATCTACACCTAGGAAAATATGAATTCCCAGTTCACTTTATTCATTCATTCACTCATTTGCATGTCCCTTGCAGAACTTTGCCTCCCAAACAGCACTCATGTAGGCCTCTCGGTTGTGAGCAAGATGGCCTGCTGCTGATGCGTCCATCTGCAGATCATCAATGATGTCTTGCAGCCATCTTCGCCTTGGTCTTCCTCTCTTTCTTTTTCCCATTATGTACCCCTCCAAGATGGTCTTCTCTAGACTATCATGACTATGTTCACTTTATAAACATTTAAAATACATACAAAAAACTAAACTGTACACTTGTGTCACTATGTATGTTCAACCCTAAGAATATTTTAAAACTTGTTCAGTTTACCAATTAACATGAGATTCAATAGTCTGATAAAAATTAAGCCAACTTTCATGAATTTTAAAAAAAATGTGTGCACTTTCACTCAAAAAAAAAAAAAAAAGAAAGAAAAATGATTTTCAGAATTTTACATATCAGCAACAGAGCATATTGAATTAAGCATCAAAATAAGCACATCATGGAAATTTATGTGTTCTAAAACATCTTTGTAAAAGTCTCTACTATTTTACCAAAGCACAACAAATTTGTCCCCTCCTATATCTTATATCTTGAAAATAGTGAGCAACTGCTGCTGTTTTCCACAAAAAAATGTGCATTGTGATAAGAATATTCTGCCGAGTTTTAGTTTCACAGATTAGCAGATATTAACAGTCAGTCATTTACACGTCTCTTGCGGAACTTTGCCTCCCTAACAGCTCTCCTGTAGGCTTCTCAGTTGTAAGCAAGATGCCCTGCTGCTGATGCATCCATTCGCAGATCATCAACAATGTTTTGCAGCCATCTTCGTCTTGGTCGTCCTCTCTTTCTTTTTCCTAATATGTACCCTTCCAAGGCTGTCTTCTCTAAATTCTCATGACATTTAATATGTCCAAAATATTTAAGTTTTCTTTGTTCAGTCTTCTTTACTTTATCTTGCATATATTATCCTTTTTTTTATTTAGCATTGACCCCTCTGTTGTAACTGACAAAGTGAAAATACAAACATGCAAAAAGAAATAGTTTAAAAATATAATCACTGTGCAGAAAATTTGTAATAAAGCCCTTCATGCACACAAAATTTTCAATATTTCTTTGTTACTGAGGTGCGGGTGCATCGTAAAGTTTAAGCCGATACAACAAATTTGTAAAGTGGCCAAGATCTATAGTCCCACTCTCGCCCGCTGTCTGAATGAAGAAATCAACCTCTTTGTCTGTCAGCACACGACCTGTTCCTGTTTTTAACTCGCTGAGACCAGCTCTGGCTTCTTCCTGTTCTAACTGGCCACTGCCATCTTTGTCCAGTTCTTTGAATTTGGCAACAATATCCTGGGCACTGAAACAGATAGTATTTGTTAGATGGTTAGTAGAATATATTACAAAAATATGACTAATTAGACTATTTTTAAAAGTTTGGAATGGCTATATTTGTTGACACAGACGTAACATTTTGGTTTTACCATTATTACACCATCCCTTTTCTCTTTTGCCAGGCTCTATGCCTTCTAGTACCAATCTCTCCAAACCAGTGTGTTCTGTGATGTGATCAAAGTATCTTGGAGCATTTACAAGTCAGTTTTCTGTGACACCTAATCCCATCAGTATCTCTTTATTCAATTTTTTTTCCTATCCACGATATTCTAAGTGCCCTTCAATATTATCTCATTTCAAACGCTGTTATTCTTTTTTCTAGTGATTTGTTAAGTGTCCATGTTTCGCATCCATAATCTATGACGTATAAATGAGTGGGGTTATAAATATTCTACTGTTCATTTTATTTAGACTTTGCGTAGAAATATCAAAATGCGAATTGTCAAAAACCATAATACAACATAATCTTATCTTATATCCTTCCCGTGCCGTTAAACGTCACATAGGGCTCACAAAGTAGTTCGCCAATTTTTCCTGTCTTCGGCGAGTTTTTCAACCTCATCAAAGGATTTTATGTCTGTTAATTTGGCCTCTCTTAACAATGTCCTCTTCAGAGTTTCCCGTGGTCTGCCTCTTTCTCTTTTGCCTGTTGTGTTCCACTTGATAGCTTGTTTTGGGATTCTCTGATCATTTCTTCTCATCAAGTGACCAACATATGTCCATCTCCTTTTCCTGATCACCCATGAGACTGGTTGTTGTTCAGTCATCTGTCTTATCTCTGCATTGTTCTTAAATTCGTTCCACTTGATGCCGAGTATTTCCCTTAGGCATTTGTTTTCAAAAGAGTCTAATTTCTTTTCTATTTCTTTAGTTGTTTTCCAGCTTTCGCATGCACAAATGAGGGTGGATATTACATTTGAATTGAATAGTCTTAACTTGGTTTTTGTGCTTATAACTTTTGAATTCCATATGTTCTCAAGATTCTTGAAGATTGATGCTGCTTTTGAAATTCTGATCCTAACTTCCTTTCTAGGAGAAAACATAATAGAAGCAGCTATTTTCTTATTAGCTTGTACACAGCCATGAAAGTGACTCAGTCTAGGTGAGTTCCTGAATTATCTTCCTTCTGGACACAAACCCTTTTCTTCTAATATCTAGACAGGGATCATTTCAGAACTAGGTCTTTTAGAAGAAACTTGTTACACATTGAAGGTGGTCATAGTAGTAGTAGCCTTGAGTGGACACGTAACCACAGACTTTTCATACTACTATTGTCTTGTCATTATTTGGTCTAGTATAATTGTTTTGTTTTTTTTACCATTCCACCACTTCTTTGGCCATAACCTTCTTAATCTTTTGTTTTTAATTACTTCAAAATGTTAATGATACTATCACTTTTTTTAATAAAACAGAAAGGCTGTTGTAGTGACCCTAAAGGAGTTCTGCATCATTTGAGGAGGAAACGAGGGCCAAAACTGAAGACAGAAGAAGAAAACACAAAGATAATTTTCCCACTTACTGTTCTCCCATGCACATACAAAACTGTTGAAACTCCCATAAACTCAGCTTCTCATTCTTGTCTTTGTCAAATGTGTTAAACATCACCAGAGCCTCATTGTCATCCAGTCCAAACTCTGCCTGTTACAAACAAAACAATGTTACAAATTATCATAATATTGATTTTACTACCAGGCATCTCTCGTTCCAAGATGCATCACGGGTTATAAGCAAAAAGTGTTAGAAATCATCATAATATTGATTTTAATAGACATCTCTTGTTCCAAGATGCATCGTTGGATATAAAAAAAAATGCTACAGATAAATTCTGAAGACAGGGCAAGAGAGATATAAATTATACAACCTGACAATTAACACACAGCGTCGAGGACAATCGTGGAAAGAAAATGAGTTTCGCATTGTAAACCATCTTAAAGGTAACAGAAGCAAGTTTAAATACATGTATTTATAAGCTGGTGATGAATTAGCTGTTGGTGGACTAGCTGTGGTGGATTAGCTATTGGCAGATTAGCTGTGGTAGATTAGCTGTTGGTAGATTAGCTGTGGTAGATTAGCTGTTGGTAGATTAGTTGTGATGGATTAGCTGTGGTGGATTAGCTGTGGTGGATTAGCTGTTGGTAGATTAGTTGTGGTGGATTAGCTGTGGTGGATTAGCTGTGGTAGATTAGTTGTGGTGGATTAGCTGTTGGTAGATTAGCTGTGGTAGATTAGCTGTTGGTAGATTAGTTGTGATGGATTAGCTGTGGTGGATTAGCTGTTGGTAGATTAGTTGTGGTGGATTAGCTGTAGTGGATTAGCTGTTGGTAGATTAGCTGTTGGTGGATTAGCTGTTGGTAGATTAGCTGTGGTGGATTAGCTGGTGGTGGATTAGCTGTTGGTAGATTAGCTGTGGTGGATTAGCTGTTGGTAGTTTAGCTGTTGGTAAATTAGCTGTTGGTAGATTAGCTGTTGGTGGATTAGCTGTGTGGATTAGCTGTTGGTGGATTAGCTGTTGGTGGATTAGCTGTTGGTGGATTAGCTGTTGGTGGATTAGCTGTGTGGATTAGCTGTTGGTAGATTAGCTGTTGGTAGATTAGCTGTTGGTAGATTAGCTGTTGGTAGATTAGCTGTTGGTGGATTAGCTGTTGGTGGATTAGCTGTTGGTGGATTAGCTGTTGGTAGATTAGCTGTTGGGCTGAAATGAAATAACCCTAAAAGCCCAGAATGAGGTATTGTTTCCAGGGTGAAAAGACTGCACATACTGTATTGTTTCATGTATTTTGTCTTGTCGTGTGCTATCTCCCTATAACTGCGAGCTGGTGTTATTTGCAGGCGATGCTGTAGAAGTGTTTAGGTACAGCATCCAATTGGCGTGGGAGCGGGTTATGGCAGCTACTTTTTCAGTCCTGGAGTACAGCTAAAAAAGCAGGGGGTGTGCAATGCTTCTTTATCAGACTCCACCACCATGGGGACTACAGCGATCCCCGCCCCGTTAGCTGGGCTATGCCTGTTACTGGGGGTATCAACGGAGAGGTGGGACAGGGTCTTGGTCATCTTTGCTAACTCTGATGCTAGCATACCATATATATATATATATAGCGGTTAGTGGAGACCTTACTAAGTTTAGTCTAAGAGCCAGGGTGATGATTAATCAGTCGTTACATGTAATAAAACAACAGTGTAATACTTCACTTTTCTGCTTCGTTCATTCATGTAACATGTGCTTTCTAGAACGTTGTTCCTGTCACAGCCTCCCTGAATGCAATAAGGTCTTTGCGCAAGTTGACTCGCATCTCACAATGACATATTCAGACTTTACGTGATGTCCTGAGTCCACTTGCGGCGAGATCATCCCTTTTCTCTTTTTCTGGGCACTATGCCTTCCACTGTCAATCTCTCCAAGGTGTTGTCTGTCTTGATGTGGCCCAAGTATCTCAGTTTTCTAATTTTTATGATGTTAAAGAGCCAGTTTTCTGTGACACTTAATTCCATTGGATTAGAGAGATGTATGAAGAGATAAAGAAACTCATTCATTCAGTCATTTGCATGTCCCTTGAGGAACTTTACCTCCCTAACAGCTCTCCTTTAGGCCTCTCGGTTGTGAGCAAGATGGCCTGCTGCTGATGCATCCATTTGCAGATCATCAGTGATGTCTTGCAGCCATCTTCACCTTGATCTTCCTCTCTCTCTCTTTTTCCCATTATGTATCCTTCCAAGACTGTCTTCTCTAGATTATCATGATGTTTAATGTGTCCAAAATATTTAAGTTTTCTCTATTTAATCCTCTTTACTAGCCAGCTTTCTTCAATATTAAGTTCTTGTAGTATGGATATATTTGTTCTTTTTTTTTGTGTCCATGATATTTGAAGAACTCTTCTGTAGCATTTATATTCAAAGGCATTTATGTGTTTCTCAGATGTTTTGTTAAGTGTCCAGGTCTCACAGGCATATACATGCCCTTAAAAATCTTATTCTTGTAATTCTGTCTGTTCCTCTCCACAGATTCTTTATTTGTTTTACTTTCTGAAGAGCAACATATGTCCTCCTTTTAATTTCCCTCATTTTATCTCCATTATTAGTTAGTTATGATCCAAGATATTCAAAACTCTCCACTTCTTCCAATTTTTCCTCATTGATACATATTTCAGATGCCTTGTTTGTTATATCAGTTGTCATCAATATGGTGTTTCTTCTCATTAAGATAGAGGTTTTGCTCTTCGCTGTTCTTATGGACTGACATAATTAGTTTCTCCATTCCTTTTTGTGTTGTGGACAGTAATACTGTTTCATCAGCATATCTTATTTCTGGTATTTCATAACCTCCAATTGTTCATTCATTCATTCATTTGCATGTCCCTTGTGGAACATTGCCTCCCAAACAGCACTCCTGTAGGCCTCTTGGTTGTGAGCAAGATGGCCTGCTGCTACGGCATCCATTTGCAGATCGTCAACAATGTCTTGCAGCCATCTTCGTTTTGGTCTTCCTCTTTTTCTTTTTCCCATTATGTATCCTTCCAATACGGTCTTCTCTAAATTATCATGACGTTTAATGTGTCCAAAATATTTAAGTTTTCTCTCTTTAATCCTCTTTACTAGCCAGCTTTCTTCAATATTAAGCTCTTGTAGTATAGATATATTTGTTCTTTTTTGTGTCCACAATATTTGGAGAACTCTTCTGTAGCATTTACATTCAAAGGCATTTATGTGTTTCTCAGCTGTTTTGTTAAGTGTCCAGGTCTCAAAAGCATATGTTGTGATGGGAAAGATGCATGCCTTAAAAATCTTATTTTTGTAGTTCTGTCTGCTCCTCTCTACAGATTCTTTATTTCTCCAATTGTTATGGCATCATAATATTCTTTGTCTACATCTTCTCTAACATTCCTCATTATACTTTCAGTATACAAGTTAAATAAGTAAGGTGGCAATATGCACCCCTGATGGACCTCTTGTTTTATGTCAAACCAAGTTGTTGTTTCACCATTTATTCTTACTACTGGTCTAGATACAGCAGTGATGTTAATTGTGTCAAATGTGTTGGAAATTCCATTTTTTCCATTATTTCCCAAAGTTTCTGGTGTTGTACACAATCAAATGCCTTTGAGTAGTCTATAAAGGATAAATATAGATTCATACTAAACTCTCTGCATTTCTCTATTATTAATCTTGGATTGAATATATGATCTCTTGATTCTCTTCCTTGTCTGAAACCAGCTTGGACCATATTGACTTCTATTTTCTTTCGAAGTCTACCCATTATGATTTTTAACAGAATTTTACTGGCATGACTAATCAGGGCAACAGTTCTGTAGTTTGTGCATACTTTCAGGTTACTCTTTTTTGGCAGTGATATGAATACAGTTCTTTTCCAAAGTAAACTCAGTTACGAATAAGAAAGTGATTCAGGGCGATTGCATTAAAAACAAGTAGGGACAATCGAAGCCCTTGAAATGTCGATATACAGAAGAATAGTGTGTATTCCATGAGAGACATCTTGTGCAACAGATCCATATCAATGGAAACAAGATTCTGAGTACTTAAATGTTACATCGAGCCAATTTTGTTTTATGGATGTGAAGCATGGTCCATGATTAAGAGAATACAGTGATAAATGGAGGCCATGGAAATGTGCATCATAAGAAGGATGTTGAAGGTACCATGGACAGCCAAGAAAACCAACAAAGAATTCTTAAGAGAGGCTGGAGTTAAAAGGCAAATTACAGCAAATAACAGAGGCAGACGGGCGAGATTTGTACAACATTTTGAGAAGAGGAAAATTGGAACACATTGTGGCAACTGGAAAAATTGAAGGAAGAAGAGACAGAGGAAGACAGAGAGAGAGAGAGGGGGGGTACTGGATGGGTTGTTAGTGTAGGTAGGAAGAAAGTCAGCGGCGGATCTCATAATCAAGTCTAAAGTCAGGGAATTGTGGAGAGAAATGATCGCCTACCCCACACGGCACAGCACTTGATTGACTGATTGATTGAGGGTGTATTCCATGGGAAAAAAAAACAACAAAGTGCTAAACCAATGAGAAGTAGAAAAAGAAATATTCAAAATCATGAAAACAAGACAGCTAAGATACTTTGGCATGTTAAGAGGCACAATACTATATTGAAGACCTTTCTTGAGGGCAAGATCGAAGGAAAAGAACAAGAGAATGACAGCGACATAGATGGGTGGACAACATCAAGAGATGGACAGGGACAAGCTTGGCCGAGTGTTCTGCGAAGACAAGAAACAGAACAGAATGGAGATGCATTGCAGCTAACCTTCCATGGGGAGACAGCATGTGGTGGTGGTGGTGGCAGTGGCGGTGCTGATGATGATGATGATGATGATGACTCCCATTGGAATCTCTATTGGATTTTCGTTCTGTCCATGTACCCATCTGTAACGCTTCATTTCAAATGCTGCTGTTATCTTTTCTAGAGATTTGTTACGTGTCTATGCTTCACATCTGTATTTAGCCACAGGGAATATGTAAGCTCTTAGTAAACAAAACTGTGTTGTCTTTCTTGGTACCTTGCCACATACTCTTCATTTGTGCTAGTTTCTGTGATGCAGCTGCTAGTCTTCTTTGACGTCCACTGCTAATTTGCCATTGGTGGTGATGACTGAACCCAAATATTCGAATTTATTTACGTTTTCAAGCTCTTGATGGTCCAATGTAATTTTGGGCTTGCTTCTTTAATGTCACAGAAAAATAAAAACAAATACAATAACAAGGATGAGGATGAGGATAGGAAGTAGATAACAGATATGACAAACTTTAGAACTAGAAGTTTTTTTTTTTAATCTGTATTTATCTTGCTTTATTTTAATCACTAAAAATGTAACAACCCACAGAATTATGTATAAATTTCTTTGCATTTTTGTAGACTTAATAAATTCCATAATCTGACTATGAACTGTACATTAGTGCTTTTCTCATAAAGGTATTTTTAAGCTCATTTTGGGAAGTTGATGGAATGGCTTGTGTTATTCAGAATAAAAGTTCTGACCAGATTTTCTGAAAATCTTTAACCAAGCAAAAAAAAAAAAAAAAAGCAACAACTAACATTTCCAAAAATCATTTCCTTCATTTAGTTTCCTAGATACCAAGCTTTCATCAAATCAATCCTGCAGCATTCTGTCTCTTACGACAAGACAACACTGCTAGCTTTCTTCTTGATAAATAATCATTCTGTCTCTTACGACAAGGCAATACTGTTAGCTTTCCTCTTGATAAATAATCATTCTGTCTCTTACGATAAGGCAATACTGTTAGCTTTCCTCTTGATAAATAATCATTCTGTCTCTTACGACAAGGCAACACTGCTAGCTTTCTTCTTGATAAATAATCATTCTGTCTCTTACAACAAGGCAATACTGTTAGCTTTCCTCTTGATAAATAATCATTCTGTCTCTTACGATAAGGCAATACTGTTAGCTTTCCTCTTGATAAATAATCATTCTGTCTCTTACGACAAGGCAATACTGTTAGCTTTCTTCTTGATAAATAATCATTCTGTCTCTTATGACAAGGCAATACTGTTACCTTTCTTCTTGATAAATAATCATTCTGTCTCTTACGACAAGGCAACACTGTTAGCTTTCTTCTTGATAAATAATCATTACGACAAGGCAACACTTCTAGCTTTCTTCTTGATAAATAATCATTCTGTCTCTTATGACAAGGCAATACTGTTAGCTTTCTTCTTGATAAATAATCATTCTGTCTCTTACGACAAGGCAACACTGTTAGCTTTCTTCTTGATAAATAATCATTCTGTCTCTTACGACAAGGCAATACTGTTAGCTTTCTTCTTGATAAATAATCATTCTGTCTCTTACGACAAGGCAATACTGTTGGCTTTCTTCTTGAGAAATAATTATTCGTCTCTTACGAAAAGGCAATACTGTTAACTTTCTTCTTGATACATTTGCCACCCCGTTAAAGCAGCCAGTGCAGCATGGTGTTGGTGCCTACATTTTCCTTGATCTGTCAACCACACTGAAGGATGATATGGTCAGTATTATATCTGGCCAACTTTCCTTTCATAGTGCTAGGAGAGGGTCAGGTATCTATTTCTGTAACTGTATGAAAAGAATATATCAGGTTACACCGCGAAACCACCCACCGTCGCTATGAGTAGAGTGGACCAACCACTTCACTAATCTTGCGCCCTTTTTTTTATACATATCTAAAATCCTCCCTAACTACCATCTATTTATTCATTTACATAATGCTGAATTTTATTAACTAGTACACAAATTTTTTTATGGATTTTTTTTCCCTGAATCCAGGTTATCTCATCCATGGTGTGTATCTCGAACAGCACTTAACTCTGCCTGCCATCCAGTTTATCTGGATGTGAGAAGAGATAATCGCCACGACGTGTTCAGCAAAATTACCTCCATAAAACGGAGAGTAATCTATATACACGGCTAGTAGCACCGGATTGCACAGCAATTATGGGTGCCATTAAATACAGGGATGATATGTTATCATACGTGATTCATGTGAATATAGTATTTTATTAAAGTCACTGTATACTGGGATTGAACAGAAAATGTGTGTGTATATAAAGGTAAACATAACCCTTTTACGCTTGTGTGAAAAAAAAATTTGGTATATATTTTATATATTGTCGCACTGATTGATATAGGTGTTGGTGATTGAAACTTATGATGATTGATCATGCACTTGAATGATACTAATGTCATTTTCGTTCTTCTCTACCTCACTTGTACTACTGAACTTGTATTGTATATGCTATGTGTATACAGGCATTCACTCCTCACTACTCCATGGTACTTCTGACTTGTTCGTACATAACTCCTTTAACTGATGCTCAGCTGCCAACCGAGGAATTCACTCAACAATACGGCTGAATCATTCAACTAAGTGCGTCCAATCCCGATCATAAAAATATTTAGATAACGACACATGATGATGATATTGGGAGATGAATTCATGTCGGTGAAATATATCATGTCATACCTCAAACTGATCAGCAAAACAAGAACAATATATCCAGACGGCTTGCATCTCAATATAAGATATCTGCCACGTGATACTAAATGAAATATGACACTATTCCTAACAAGAAAACGTGATCACAAACATTCTAACTGACGCTGACAGTTACTAGTTCTACAGTTACATTACTAACTAAAACACTACGTCCTAACACGACAAAACCCAACTCTAAACTGATCAAACATTTAATCCCCTATCTAACATTCCCACGGACTGGACTGGCCTTCTACAAAAACCCGAGCTGCACGCATGGTACATGGAGAATCTTCTAGACTATATAATCATTTCTATTCAGGGGGAGTTAAAAATAATATCATTTCGCTCAGAAGGTTTACATGGATCGCGTCCCTTCAACCATGAGCAATACTCCTTACATTTGTGGCACACAGAGAATATGGTGTTAGTGCCCACATTTTTCCTTGACCTGTCAGCACACTAGAGGGTGATGTGGTCAGCATCATGCCTGGTCGCCTTTCCTTCCCCAACTCCAGAAGAAGTCAGGTACCCAATTTCTACAGCTGGGTGACTGGGGTGCCTTCATACCATTAAGGCATATGGTGGATACGGTGTTAGGCCCGTATTTCCAAGGCAAACATCACATGAAAGTCTGATGTGGTCTCTACCACTCCTGGCTGCGTTAACCTTCCCAGATTTCTCGGGTACCCATTTTTTAAGAGGCTGGGTGGCCTTTTTGATGTGGTGGTACCAGAAGAAATCCCCGTTGCTGGGGCTTGAACTCGGTACCACCATAGTAGTAGACCGAGCGCCTGTCTGTTTGTTTGGTTTTTTTTTTCAGAACTGATGTCACACAGGTGAAGAATATTCCGTTTATTACCTGGCTTTCTTTTACATGACTCTCTCCCTCTCCCCCCCCCCCCACCTCCTTCCTTCCATATCACTCTCTGTTGTATCTCTTCTTTTCGTACACGACCTTCTCTCTCTCTCTCTCTCTCTCTATCTGCCTATCTCTCACTCTCTCTGTCTCTGTTTTTGTCTCTGCCTCTCTTAAAGGCGTATTCCTTTTTTCTTAATGCCGTGTAGTGAGAAGGTTGCACGACATATATGATTGTACCACTATAGACAATCACTGAATGATGATGATGATGACGATGATGATGATGATGTTTGAAAAAGTGTCTAGTGGAGCAAGAAGTTGTAGTTAGATTCGTCAGACTACTGCTCAGATAAGAAAGGTTCCATCTGGAAGTCTTATCAATTTAGTTTCAACTTTATTCACAAGAAACTGAACATACCCAGGCTCTCAACAACGCCATGTAGACAACAGCAACATAACTTGAAAACCACTGAGACAGTCCCTCCACGAAACTGACACGTAACAGTGTGGATTAACTTGAAGAGAGTTTGAAAACATCAACAGTTTTATTTATGAGAAATAATGACAGGTATATATAGTATATCTATACTACAAGAACTTAATGTTGAAGAAGGCTGGCTAGTAAAGAGGATTAAAGAGAGAAAACTTAAATATTTTGGACACATTAAATGTCATGATAATCTAGAGAAGACCGTCTTGGAAGGGTACATAATGAGAAAAAGAAAGAGAGCAAGACCAAGGCGAAGATGGCTGCAAGACATCATTGATGATCTGCAAATGGGTGCGTCAGCAGCAGGCCATCTTGCTCACAACCGAGAGGCCTACAGGAGTGCTGTTTGGGAGGCAAAGTTCCGCAAGGGACATGCAAATGAATGGATGATTGACAGGTGACTGATGCTGATGTAATGCATAGACAGAAAAACCTGCTTGAAGTTCCACTCCTCGAAATGTTTTCGTAAATGTACTAACATCGTTAGCTACGTGGGGGGGGGGGGGTGGGTGAACAACTCTCTCACAATAAAACTACAACCGTGCTCACACAACATGAAGAAACAAATAGTTGCAATTACTTACATCTTCCTGAAACATCTCACTGAATGCACATTATTCACGACACTTTTCTAACATTCGTTAGTTCTGAACACTCTTTACACAATGGTACGAGGCAACATTTAGTAGCAACTCATCTAGCTAGAACAAAACTCACTTCATCCTAGTTGTAACATTCTACAAGAAAACTCACAATGAACAACTCTAACTCTCTGTCTAAACTGTCATCTCATTCTATATCCTCATATAATCCATAATGATAATCCTCTCCGACGTAAAAGTTCAGTGCTTAAACATGATCTACAATTTCTGCTTCACTTTTCGTGAACATACTTTCACGAAAAGGTCTAAACTTCATGAAGCTGCCTGTTTAGTGACCTTGGACAAGTTTCTAAAAGAACAAACTCAAATTTAACTTTTCTGTTACTAAATTTAACTAACTATAAAAACATGTCAGTATAAAGTTCACTATCCCTGAGATTTTCCAAGGACTTTAACTGACCTTTCTTTGAACTATCTACGTTATAATTAAGTCAGGGCTTTAATCACTTAGTCAAAGTACTAAAATTATCGTTGATTGTTTCCCTTTGATAGTAATATATATATATATATATATATATATATATATATATATATATATATATCCCCCGTGTGGTACCCGGGATCTGCAAAGAATAGGACCACTGTACCCTACCATGCATGATCGTAAAAGGCGACTAAGGAGGGTTCAGCATAGGGCCAGCAACCCTATCTGGTAAAAAAACTATCAGACTGCTACAGAAACAGAAGCAAAGGAAAAAGCAAATGCAGGTGGAAGGAGAAATGCGTATCAGGAAACTGAGCCCATGAAGGTTGTGGATGAAAGCCAGCCACTGGAAGTCCCCAGCCCGACTGCAGACCTCCTGGAACCTAAACAAAAGATGCAAATAGGCAGCTGGAATGTAAGAACACTAAACCAGACTGGAAAACTAGCACAAACCATCAAGGAAATGCACAGATACAAACTAGACATACTAGGAATACAAGAAGCAAGATGGACAGGACAAGGCAGAAGGAAATTAACAACACAGCACACAGAAGATACAATAATATGGTCAGGTAAAGAAGATCTTCATGAAGGAGGAGTAGCATTAATTATAACAAAAGAAGCATCAAGAGCATTGCTGAAATGGACCCCAATAAATGAGAGATTATTATATGCACGGTTCAACTCAAGATTCACGAAGCTGTCTATTATAGTTTGTTATGCACCAACAGAAGCAGCTGAAGAGGAATTAAAAGAAGATTTTTACAACAGCCTCCAAGCCACAGTAGAAACAATACCCAAGCATGATATGCTACTCATCTTGGGCGACTTCAATGCAAAAGTAGGTGAAGGAAATGAAGATAGAAGAAGAATCATGGGAAGAGAAGGAATCGGAGAAATAAATGAAAATGGAGAAAGACTGTGCAGTTTCTGTGAAGAAAACATGATGACCATCGGAGGGACAATTTTCCAACACAAAAACATCCATAAGGTGACTTGGAGTTCACCAGATAAAACCACAGAAAACCAAATCGATCACATACTAATAAACAACAAGTGGAAACGGTCACTACAAGATGTGCGAGCAAGGAAAGGAGCAGATATAGGAAGTGATCACAACCTTCTGGTAGCAAAAATAAAACTAAAATTAAGGAAAGCCAGAATCGGAGAACACAGAAAGATACATTTTGATACAAGAAAACTGATAGACCAGCAAACAAAAAATGAATTCTCAATATACTTAAGAACCGCTTCAGTGTCCTACAAGACGAAGCAGAAATGTCCATATTAGAGTTCAATAAAACACTACAGGAAACAGCAAAAGAGGTGCTGGGATATCGGAAAAGGAGAAAAGAGGAATGGATAAGTGAGACCACATGGGAAAAGATAGAGCAAAGAAAAGAAATCAAGAAAAAATTACTGAACACCAAATCACAACGGCTTAAAGAACGAGTTTTAAGTAATTATGCACAAAAAGACAAAGAAGTGAAGGAATCATGCCGTCAAGATAAACGTCATATTATGACAACTTAGCAGAGACAGCAGAGAAAGCAGCATATACAAATGACATGAAAACCATATATAAAATCACAAAGCAGATGACAGGTAACTTCAATACAAGATGTGAAAGTGCAGTAAGAACACAAAATGGACAACTGGTCAGTGGAGAAAGAGAAAAAATTGAAAGATGGAGGGAACACTTTAACACCCTACTAAACAGAACACAAGCAGCACAAGCAATAGATATACCTGAAGCAAAAGCGGAACTAAACATCAATACAGGACCAATAACAATAAATGAAGTAAAAGAGGCGATAAAGATGCTAAAATCAGACAGGGCACCAGGTGAAGATGAAGTGACTGCTGAGATGTTGAAAGCAGAAGAAACAGAAACACCAAAACAACTTTGCCGGATATTACAACAAATTTGGGATTTAGAAAAAGCCCCAGAGGAGTGGAAAACTGGTCTTATAGTAAAACTACCAAAGAAGGGTGACCTCAGAGATTGCGGGAACTGGAGAGGCATTACCCTACTGCCACTCACTAGTAAAGTATTTTGCAGAATAATCATCAACAGAATTGTACCAACACTTGAGGAAAAACTTCGGAAAGAGCAGGCAGGATTTAGGAAAGGAAGATCATGCATAGACCATATATTTGTACTTAGACAAATATTAGAACAGGCAAATGAGTGGCATAGCACAACATATGCATTATTCATAGATTTTGAGAAAGCCTTTGACAGTGTCAACAGAGATGCACTGTGGAAAATCCTAAGATGGCATGGCCTCCCCCATAAAATAGTTAATGTAATCAAAGCCCTATACGAGGGTTTTCAGTGCAAAGTTATCTGTGGAGAACATACCTCCAGCAGCTTTAGGGTACAAACAGGAGTGAAACAGGGATGTGTACTATCACCAACATTATTTATCTTGGCAGTAGACTGGTTAATGAAGGAGGCAACATCAGACAAACGCAGAGGATTACAATGGACCCTTGACACAGTGCTGGAGGACCTTGACTTTGCGGACGACATTTGTCTATTATCAAGCAGTCACAAAGATATGCAAGATAAAATAAACAAGTTAACCCAGAATGCAAACAACATAGGACTAAAGATCAACGTAGGAAAGACAAAATTAATGAAGCAAAATGTGAACAACAGAAATGTACTCAGAGTAGATAACAAGTTAGTGGAGGAGGTCAACGAATTTGTATACCTTGGCAGCAGAGTAGTAGAAAATGGAGACAGCACAGAGGACATCAACAGCAGACTTACTAGAGCAAACCAGGCTTTTGCAATGCTACAGAATATATGGAAATCAAATAAACTAAGCATAAATATGAAAATCAGGATATTTAAGAGTAATGTTCTAAGTGTACTACTCTATGGTAGTGAATGCTGGAAAATCACCAAAACCATAGAAAACAAGTTGAATTCTTTCCAGACTAAATGTTTACGTAGAATTAAAAAAATATTTTGGCCAAACACCATAAGAAATAACATCTTATTGGCAGAAATGCAGATGAAACCACTGACAACAATTATTGAGGAAAGACGCTGGCGATGGTTGGGACATGTGCTCAGAATGACTGACAACTCACTACCAAAAATAGCACTAAGATGGACACCACAGGGGAACAGAAGTAAGGGTAGACCAAAAGAGACATGGAGAAGAACAACAGAAAGGATGTTGAGCAATAGAGGGCTCACCTGGGCAAGAGCAGAAAAAAAGGCGAAAGACAGGCATTTGTGGAAAACCCTTGCGGAAGCCCCATGTGCCCTGGGCACTTAAGGTTCAGATATATATATATATATATATATATATATATATATATATATACTACAAGTACAGTATTCAAAAAAATACTGTCACATCTGCCTGTCTCTCTTTGTCTGTCACTGTGTCTCCCTGTGTCATTTGTCTATCTTCTGTCTGTCTGTCTGTCTCTCTGACCGACTTTCTCTGTTTCTCTCTGTCCCCCGTCTCTCTCTGACTCTCTGTCCCTGTGTGCCTCTCTCACACATTTCTCTCTCAATGTATGTTATACTAGTTTTTATCCATCCATCCATCCATCCATCCATCCATCCATCCATCCACCCACCCACCAATTCACTCACCCATCCATCCATCCATACATCCATCCACCCACCCAGCCATCCAGCCATCCATCCATCCATCCAACCATCCATCCAGCCAGCCAGCCAGCCATCCATCCATCCATCCATCCATCCATCCATCCATCCATCCATCCATCCGCTCCTTGTTTTCTTGTGTCAAACAAACGCACGCATAAAGAAATCATGAAACAATCAAAGAAACACTTTCAGGTCTACTACAGCAAAGATTACACTGAACAAACAAAAAGTTAGCCAAGATACTCATCTTCCCTACACAGATTCCATCCGAAAACGTGTGCTCACGCACACACACCTCTTTGTTGCAAAAAAAAAAAACCCTGTTTAAGAAAGGGTTTGGTAGAGCCTTCATGGCGAAACTTTCCTTTCAAACTTTCACACTAAATAAATGTATCCGAGCAGACAGAAAGTGAAAAATAAAAATAGGGCAATGGAGATTGAAATCACTGAACTCACCATTAGATAGCACGAGGAGTTTGGAATGTGTGACGAGAACAATTTTAGCAAGAAAAATATGTTTTCATTTCGCTGTGGAAACCTGAGATACACTGTCAAGATTTATCAAACATAAAAAAAAAAACTTATTTGAGTCAACATTTTTTTTGTGTTATGAAAATTATTGTTTTCGTGAGATTTGTGTTGGATTTTTTTATAAATGAGAGATAGAGGGAGGGAGAGAGAGAAGGAGAGAGAGAGGGAAGGAAAGAGAGGGAGGGAAGGAGGGAGAGAGAGGGAAGGAGGGAGAGGGGAGAGAAAGGGAAGGGGAGAGGGAGGGGAAGAGAGAAGGACATAGAAGGAGGGAGAGAGGGAAGGAGACAGGGAGCGAGAAGGAGGGAGAGAGAGAGAGAGGAAGGGAGGGGGACAGAAAGGAAAAGAAGAAGCTTATATTCAACACTTGGAACAGAGAATTGTGGAAAATCATGATCGTCAACGAAAGTCGGAGTAGATAAATAGACACATTTATTTATATGTTCTACAGGAACAACTCCATGCGTCAATAGATAAATAGACACATTTATTTATATGTTCTACAAGAACAACTCCATGCGTCAATAGATAAACAGACACATTTATTTATATGTTCTACAAGAACAACTCCATGCGTCAATAGATAAACAGACACATTTATTTATATGTTCTACAAGAACAACTCCATGCGTCAATAGATAAACAGATACATTTATTTATATATTCTGCAAGAACAACTCCACACGTCAATAAACAAACACATTTATTTATATGTTCTATACAAAATACAAAAACAAAACTCCACGTGTTAGATACATACACTAAACACAATATGCGTTTACACGGAAAGAACTCCATCATGTATTACATGCGGGGTCTCCGAGAGGAATTTGATAAGATGGTACAAAACTTCTATATTAATTAGCCATTCGGTTTTCATCTTTTATGGGCCTCTCACAACATAAAAAACAAGCTTTAAAACAAGCTGGATTTCCCGCCCCAAAACTATATTTACACTAAACAGCTCACATCATATGTTAGATATCTCTCTTTCTCTCTCTCATCTATTCCCCCCTCCCGCCCTTTTGAACACGGGGCTTCCGCAAGGGTTTTTCCACAAAGACCTGTCTTTCGCCTCCCCCCTCTCTCTGTTTATCATTTGCCCAGGTGAGCTTCTCTATTACTCATCATCCTCTCCGTTCCTCTTCTCCATGTCTCCTTTGGTCTACCCCAACTCCTGTTTCCCTCGAGGTGTCCAGTCACGTGATATTTGTGGTAATGAGTCACCCAGTGCACATGCCCCACCCATCTCCGCGTCTTTCCTCAGTAAACGAAGCCAACGGTTTCACCTGCATTTCTGCCAGCGAGGTATTATTTCTTTTTGGTATTATGTTAGACGCATACACCCACATTAAACATATTTACACATACATTTTTACAGAAGCAACTCCATTACGTGTTAAACATATACACATACATACTAAACAAATTTACGAGAACATTTCTACACAAACAAGTCCGTTCCGTTTTAGATAAATCCTCACCAACACACTAAGTACATTTACGAAAACATTTCTACAAAAAAAAAAAAGCAAACTCCATCACGTGCTAAATGATGTTAACAGCATCTTCATGCTGGGAGACTTAGCACACATAGTCACTTACCAGGTGCGCGAGGTTTGCCTAAACGTTTTTTTTCCTGGCGTGTTACTCACCTCTACAGACATTCCCTCGCGCTTGCTAACTTTGAGTTCAAGAACACGAAGCCGTTATCTTAACATTTATCCGTCAGTCCATCCATCTTATCTTTCATGTCATTCATTCATCCTTTTTTCCCCTCTCATTTATTCTTTCGTGTGGCGGATTGTTAGATTGGCACGTGAGCCAAAAATGTTTGTTATTTTAAAATAAAGTTCTTTTGTTGTATGAAAGCTAATGTGTCTGGCTGTTCTTGGTGCTGTTGTTTCTGTAGCTGCTGTTGTTGACAGTGTTTTGTTTGTTTGTTTGTTTGTTTGTTTGGCCGCTGTAAGTATAGAGAGGATGGTGAGAGAAGGCGTTTCTGCTTTATGTCAGAACACAAAAAATAAATGACTGATGTAATCTTCTAGATGACTTCTGTTATATTGCTTCTGCTTGTATGTTGCTGGTTGTCTGTTGTGCTGACTACAAGTTACTGATGTACAGACAGAAGACGACGAAACACTCCCTGCAATGATATACTCTTTACAGGACGCCTATGATAATCACATACTGGCACACTGGATGTATCTATCAAGACTGCATTACCTTGGCACTCACATCTTATTTATTGTTTGAAAGTGATGATGATGATGATGATGGTGATGGCTGACGACAAAAATATATGAAAACGATTTCTCAGAAACATGCAGATTCCAACACAAATAATTCCGAGCTCCTATCTAGCCATGTTATTAGGATAGCGCCATAAGAATTCAAGTTGGCTAACAACTATCACAAACTAAACACGACTACATTTCTCAACACAGACCGGACTACACCCCCTTCTCACTCAGCAGTCAAAATCTTTCTCCCTTCTGAGCTGAAACTTTCGTCTCAGACCCAGAACACAAAACTTACTTTTCACGTGCGACGAATGACTTGAAAATCACGAACTCTGACAGAGAAAAGAAGCACGGGGCTAACTCTAACACAATAATTTAGAGTTATCTCAAGGGTTAGATACCCTTGACCAAATACTGTCATATGAGCAATAGCACGCGGGCCTTCCGCAAGGGTTTTCCACAAACGCCTCTCCTTAGCCTTTTTATTCCGCTCTTGCCAAAGTGAGCCCTCTATTGCTCAGCATCCTCTCTTTAAGAAAAATATTTAAGGTTCACACATATATATATATATATATATATATATATAGAGAGAGAGAGAGAGAGAATTCCTGTTCTTAGAGCACAGAGCTGTGTAGTCAGCCGTCGAAAGATACCAGGCAAGGCTAGAGAAAGCATTTAATACGCGAGAAAAAAAGAAAAAATGACAATAGAATGACCAAGACTGGAACCACCACTAAAGATAGAACAATAGCCGCCCAGCAGCGAAATTACATGCCATTAATTATGAAATCATGACACCCGAAAAATGACAGGAAGTTATGACAGAGATTTGTTTCCCTTGTTTTTAAGTTGTGAGATGGCCAAGTGGATTAGTGCCCTTGTGAGATGGCCAAGTGGATTAATACCCTTGTGAGATGGCCAAGTGGATTAATGCCCTTGTGAGATGGCCAAATGGGTTAGTGCCCTGTACTCTGTTAGCTAGGCTACTCCTAGTCCTACCAGAGTCCGTGTTTCGAGTCTCAGCAATGCTCTTGCCATTTTTCTTTCAATCATGTCTTTGTCTACTATTATCCGAAGGCTAACCATAAAAAACTGAGCTAAATGAATTTACCGAGTGTAAGTCTCGTTGTTTCTTATCTGTAAAAATAGTTATTGTTTTTTTATGTTGTACCTGTTGTTATTGTTGTTTCTTAATAGCGGCTGCTTTGGTGCTGATGATGTTGTTGTTCTTGCCGGGAACTTTGCGGATTTGATCTTTAAAGGGTGGGCATCATACGGTATGGGAGGTGATCTATGGATGGGAAGTGATCTATGGATAGGAGGTGATCTATGTATGGGAAGTGATACATGGGTGGGAGGTGATCTATGAATGGAAAGTGCTCTATGGGTGGGAGGTAATTTGTGAATGGATGTGTGGTGATCTGTGGATGAGTGGTGATCTGTGGATGGGAGGTAATTTGTGGGTGAGAGGTTATTTGTGGATTGGATGTGATCTGTGGATGTTAAGTGATCTGTGGATGGGAGATGATCTATGACTCGGAGGTCATAGATGGAAGGGAGGTGATTTAGTGATGGGAGGAGATCTATGGATTGGAGGTGATCTATAGGTGGAGGGAAATCAATTAATGAGAGGAGATCAATTATCACCTTCATTAATTCCTGGAACGAATTTAAGAATGGGGCTTTTTAGCAAAGGCCTATGACCAGATTGAACAGAAACAATCCTGCCCCTTCCCGGAATCTCCAGCACATTTCCATCTTCCATCCCCTCACAGGTGATATGCTGGCACATCAGACCTGGTGAAACATTGCTGACCAAGACCCTGTCCCACCTTTTCGTTGGTACCTTCAGTAACGAGCTTAGCCTGGTTAAAGGGCCAGCGATCACCATAGTAAGGACCAACGATCACCATAGTAAGGGTCAGCGATCACCATAGTAAAGGTCAGCGATCACCATAATAAGGGCCAGCGATCACCATAGTAAGGGTCAGAGATCAACATAGTAAGGGTCAGCGATCACCATAGTAAGGGTCAGCGATCACCATAGTAAGAGTCAGCGATCACCATAGTAAAGGTCAGCGATCACCATAGTAAGGGTCAGCGATCACCATAGTAAGGGTCAGCGATCACCATAGTAAGGGTCAGCGATCACCATAGTAAGGGTCAGCGATCACCATAGTAAGGGTCAGCGATCACCATAGTAAGGGTCAGCGATCACCATAGTAAGGGTCAGCGATCACCATAGTAAGGGTCAGCGATCACCATAGTAAGGGTCAGCGGTCACCATAGTAAGGGTCAGCGGTCACCATAGTAAGGGTCAGCGATCACCATAGTAAGGGTCAGCGGTCACCATTGTCTGCCAAAGCAAAAAAGAAAAATAAGTACTGCAGTCGCCGCGCTTTGTTGATCCACTCAAGAACACTGGAGGTGATAAAATCATCATTACCCGCTCCCAATCCAGAACGATGCCGTACCTCAACATCTTCACTGTATCGGCTGTAAACTACGTCAGCTTGTATTTCCAGAGAGGCAGAAAAAAGTTGAAGAAAAAGAAGAAATCTCAAAACAGGACAGCTTTTGTCGTAATAACAAATTATTCCTGAAAACATAAATAGCACATCTTTGAGTGGCAAAAATCCACGTGGTACGCGTGTGTGTATGTGCGCGCGTGCGTGTGTGCTGTCCTCACTTCACCTGTGCAGTTCCTTAGAAACAGGAAATAGCCAAACTTTGGCAGGAACTAATAAATTCCTCGTATCTTAACGCCTGAAGATTCAAGTAACACAACCGCGCCTCTCTATTTTCTCAAACTCACGAACCTCCCATATTTTCCTTCACTACAAGCGATTTACACAAAACAAGTACGGAAAGCCAAATTCGCCATTTTCCATTTTGGCATATCTTCTTCTTCTACTACTACTACTACTACTACTACTACTACTACTACTACTACTACTACTACTACTACTACTGCTGCTGCTGCTGCTACTACTACTACTATTACTACTACTACTATCTCCCTGTATCTGCGATCTGCTGTTTCTTGCAGCCGATGCGGTGGAGATGAAGCGCAGCAACGTGTCGGCTTGAGAACGTGTTATATCGGCCATTTTTTTTTTCAGTCCCTGAAGCAGGTGAAGCAATGCTTCTTTATCAGACTCCGTCGCCATGGAAACTGTTGCAAGCTCTGACCCATTAGCCAGGCTCAACCTGTTACTGGGGTACCAACGGAGAGATGGGACACGGTCTTGATCAGGCATGGTTCGCCAACCCTTACGATATCTTGTCAGCTACGGGTGGGCTATTTATCAAATAGCATCTTCTCCCCTCCCCATTTTGGTACGTAAAAGTCATTTGCTTCAGTAACATAATTAATCTGACGTCGTGGTACAGTATGTCTTAGTACAGAACGTCGAGGTACAATACGTCTTGGTACAGTACGCCTTGGTACAATACGTTTTGGTACGTTACATCTTGGTATAATACGTCTTGGTACTGTACGTCTTGGTACAATACGTCTTAGTACAGTACGTCTTGGTACAATCAAGCAAAGATTAAAGAGATTAATTTTCCCAGTAACTTAGATTATATATATATAAACGCTAGCCGGTGTTTAGACGAAATGAAAATTTTCCGAAAGAAGGAGCAGAACACAGAAAAATAATTAAAACCAGCGGATAAAGGAAGAATAAAAATTCGGGAAATATAGAAGACCAGCCTTTCTCGATCTTCCCACCCCTGTGGAAACCCTTAAATTTTTTTTTTAATCCCCATGGAACATATTTACCGCCACTCCTTTTTTCGGTTCAAAATGGCCCCGCCAAGATATCGACCCCCCCCCCCCTCTAAAATATGCCATTTCTAATAAAGTCTGTGGCCCAGGTTTGCATGAAAAACGTTTTCCCATTTAGTTTATCCAGTAGAGGCCGCCACCAGATAATAATAATAATAATAAACGTATAATATACACAAAGTATGGCTTGTGCTATATGGCAAGTACAAGATTGGGGAGGGGGGTGTTAAAATGTAGAACTGGGGGATGAATATGCTGCCCGATGAGGCAATCAGCGACCCATAGCTGATATGCTAGCGTCAGCGTTAGCGACCCATAGCTGATATGCTAGCGTCAGCGTTAGCGACCCATAGCTGATATGCTAGCGTCAGCGTTAGCGACCCATAGCTGATATGCTAGCGTCAGCGTTAGTGACCCATAGCTGATATGCTAGCTTCAGCGTTAGCGACCCATAGCTGATATGCTAGCGTCAGCGTTAGCGACCCATAGCTGATATGCTAGCGTCAGGGTTAGCGAACCCTGTCCTCACCTCTCCGCTGGTACCCCTAGTAACAGGCCTAGCCTGGCTAACGGGGCAGGGATCGCCATAGTCCCCATGTTGGTGGAGTCTGCTAAAGAAGCATTACACAACCCCTGTTTTTTAGCTGAACTCCGGGACTGAAAAAGTAGCTGGCATAACCCGCCCCCACGCCGATACAATGCTGTGCCTCAACATCTCTACAGCATCGCCTGCAAAGAACACCAGCTCGCAGTTACAGGGAGTTCGTACAAGTATGTAGAACTAAAAATGGCATTTTAACCAACCCTGTCTTGGACAAAAACAGAAACATGTAGCTAAACCCCAGGGTTCACAGAGAAGTTTCTAGGAGAGATTTATCAGTCACTATCTCTCTCGGAACCCTTGCAAAATACTGATATTAACGCTAAACTTTTAGTTTTCTTTTCAAATAAGAATAAAAATTCTTGGAATATGTCATGAAAATATGGCTGCTAGAAAACTTGACAATCACCGGAAAACTCAAGGGAAAAAAAAGATAAGGAGAAAAAGAGTCTGAAAGGGCTGATAAAGTGACTCAAGGGGGAAAAAAGGCAAATGGTCTGAACTGGTATCACTTTATCAGGTAACCACACGACCCCCGCTATTTCATTTCTTTAACCACAGATCATCATCACTATCATCATCATCATCATCATCATCATCATCATCCGCATTCTTCTTTTTTTATCACTCTCAGATATGGACATGTATATTGCTTAAATAATCGGTGCTCAACCGGAGCTGACGTACATCCCCACAAAAAGCTTCCCTTGAACTGACACAGGTGCTGGCCACATCTGTTTATCTCTGCACCTCGTATGCTGGGGCACTCCTGCAGAGTATGTTTTCCCATCATCTTAACCAGTGCCACATGTGCCACATGTCGGTCTGGCCCGATCTCGAGCTTGCTGGAAAGGTGGTACACCTCAATCTACCGTGACCGGTGAGGAACTGACAAAATAATCGCTCGCCTTTCTCTGCCCAGTTGGTAAGTAAGCGCTGTCATTTGTTCTGATAGGCAGTGTCCTCTTTGAATAAGCATCCCCCCCCCCCCAGACCACACCCCACCCATTCTCTCTTCTTCTCCCAAGAAATGTATATACAGTATTCTGAACAACTATAACCTCGGCGAAGTCTTCCTTCACATTCGATAGGACAGAATTATTCACAGTATTTGCACGTGGCACTTTTGTCAGGATTCTCCCCTGCTACATTATCATGCCGATGTCAGAAGCTATTTCGGGGGAAAAAACACACACACTGCTGAAGAGTTCGACTTTATGAGAGACGGGGGAAGAGCTCTGAGAATATGGGCTGGGTATCAGACATGTCAAGACAGGTCAAGACATGGGGTATCAGACAGGTCAAGATATGAGGTATTAGACAAGTTAAGGTGTAGGCTAGGGTATCAGACAGGTTAAGATATAGACTGGGGTATCAGACAGGTTAAGATATAGACTGGAGTATCAGACAGGTTGAGATATGGGGTATCAGACAAGTTAAAGTATAGGCTGGGGTATCAGACAGTTTAAGATATAGATTGGGGTATCAGACAAGTTAATATATAGACTGGGGTATCAGAAAAGTTAAGATACAGACTGGGGTATCGGACAAGTTAATATATAGACTGGGGTATCAGAAAAGTTAATATATAGACTAGGGTATCAGACAAGTTAATATATAGACTGGGGTATCAGACAAGTTAATATATAGACTGGGGTATCAGACAAGTTAATATATAGACTGGGGTATCAGACAAGTTAATATATAGACTGGGGTATCAGACAAGTTAAGATATAGACTGGGGTATCAGATAGGTTAAGATATAGACTGGGGTATCAGATAGGTTAAGATATAGACTGGGGTATCAGACAGGTTAAGATATAGACTGGGTTATCAGAAAAGTTAAGAGTGGGGAAGCCGGGGAGAGGGGAAGGGGAAAGAATGATAGATCGGGTCTGAAATGGTTAGGAGGTATATTACTGGGGAGTTATGTTGGGTGCAGAGATGGACTTAGTCACCACCTGGGCCTAGACTAAACTGAACAAGTGCGCCCTCCTCCTCCTCCTTCTCCTCCTCCTCTTCTTCCTCCGATCTATATCATGCATCTCCTGATATATGGCCTACTCCCCCCTCTGTTTGTGACCTCTTCTATTACTATATAGCTTTGTATTACACAGACCAAACACATCTGTCTTTTGGATAACATAATGTAGCAATACCAGTTATAAATGACTGTTACATAAAACATAGTGTAGCAATAATAGTTATAAATGATTCTTACATAAAACATAGTGTAGCAATAATAGTTATAAACGAGTGTTACATAAAACATAGTGTAGCAATAACAGTTATAAACGAGTGTTACATAAAACAATACTCTTTACCTTTTTTTTAAAATCCTTTCACACCGGGACCTGTACTCCTCCGGGTCCTAGGCCTAGTGGGTAATCCTCCACTGACTGGGTGCCTCGGGAGAAGGGGTGCTGGGGGTGGGGGAGTGGGGCACTGTTTCTTCTAATGTGTCAAATACACTAAATACCAGCAATGCCGGTGTCAGATGTTTTGAGCTACTTTACATCTTTCCCATTAAACATCACATAGGACTCGCGTGGTAGTTCACCAAGTTTTCCTGCTTTCGGGAAGCTTTTCAACCTCATCAAGGGATTTTATACCCACTAAACTGGCCTCTCTTATAACAATGTCCTCTTTAGAGTTTCACGTGGTCGACCTCTTTTTCTTCGGCCTGTTGTGTTCCACTTGATAGCTTGTTTTGGGATTCTCTGTTTTTTTTCCTCATCACGTGACCAACATATGTCCATCTCCTTTTCCTGATCGCCCATGAGACTGGTCGTTGTTCACTCATCTGTCTTATCTCTGCGTTGTTCTTGAATTTGTTCCACTTTATACCGAGTATTTTCCTTAGGCATTTGTTTTCAAAAGAGTCGAATTTCTTGTATATTTCTTTAGTTATTTTCCAGCTTTCGCATGCATAAATGAGGGTGGATATTACATGTTAATTGAATAGTCTTAACTTGGTTTTTGTGCTTATAACTTTTGAATGCCGTATGTTCTCAAGATTCTTGAAGGTCAAGCTATAGTCAAGACT
Organism: Achatina immaculata; assembly: GCA_009760885.1. Lineage (NCBI taxonomy): Eukaryota > Metazoa > Mollusca > Gastropoda > Stylommatophora > Achatinidae > Lissachatina > Lissachatina immaculata. Next base: position 12,018,192 of record CM019715.1, read on the forward strand.
AATTAATCTGTATAAAATAATGGCCGTTAAAAGTCGCCGAAGCGCCTTTCTCCAAGCTCTAATCCTTAAGCGCCTACCCAGTTGTACTTAGATCTGGGGGTATCAGAACCGAATTAAGAACTGTTTCTTTCAGGTTTTTCCAATAAAAGCGGGTACCCGGTTCCTACAAACCGATTCCTGATACCGAGTAGTATCAACTTGAAACCGCTTTAGAAAAACGAAAACAAATCGGTTCCAGATGTGAGTACAAGTGCTTATTGAGTAGAACCGTTTGTTGGCGGGTAACAATGTAGACAGACAGGCGTCTAATGACGGGTGGTTTGTTTTTAAGTTCCTGGTATGAAAAGGATGGGGTACATCGCTCTGTATTATTCCTCTCTATGCCCTTTTTTTCATTCACGTTAATTATTTAACATTTTATCTACGGTGACCGCATATTTCTGACCATGAAGTCATTAAATGCGCTGGTTTTATTTGTTAACTCTGATAAACATAGCCTCAGAAACTGCCTGTACTTCTTTTTTCTTGAACTACTTTTTCTTGAAATATTGTTTCTAGATGTATTTCATTCACTGCGGTTCGTGTGAGCTTTACTGTGAACTTGTGTAAATAATGGATCAAAGGACTAATATCAGATCTGCTTGGTCAGATCTGCATGGAGACATATGGAAGAGCACAGAGAAAATGTCATTTGTTTTATATGCAAATCATCACTCACATGTACCAAGGGCAATAACCCGAGGAATCGGTTACAAGAACCGGTTCCATAAGTACTTACTAAAAGGTACCCGAAAGAAAAAGAAAAATCCGAGCCATGGCCAGTTGTAATAGTGCTAGCACCAGACGTGAATGTCACAGCCATGCTTCGGGCGTTACAGCACCTAGTAATTAACATGACCCTAGAACCTCATAATTGTTAGCATGCAATTTATGCAGTACCACTTGTGCCTAATGTTACTGGAATAAACTCAACAACAACAAAAACTTGCTGTTACTAACCTTAAGCATATCTATGGCTGGCTGTTTCTTTAGAACTCGCACGTTCTTGGCTGTGTACTTGTCGAATATCTTCACAATGTGATCTCTGGAATACAGAACGAAGAGATGTGTGTGTGTGTGTGTGTTTGTTGTGGAGGGAAGAGGAGGTGAGATTTGTGTAAATATCGCGGAAGAAAATGAATAAGACCATATATTGAAGAAACAGGCAGTAGTATCTGTCCGTCTATTCACTCCTTCATCCATCCATCTTGTCCTTTGAACTGTCCGTCCATCAATCTATCCGTCCATCCATCCATTCTTTCGTTCATCTGTCAGTTTATATGTCTTATCTATATCTGTTCATCGATCTATCAGTCTGCATCACGGACACAAAAGACGTCAGTAGGAAACAGTGGAACAAATGAATTGAAAGTAGAATCATCATCATCATGTACCGTGCCAACTGGTATTAGCTATTATGTCTCTCCACAGTACTTGATCCTTCATGCAGGCCATCAGTTCAGTTGGTTATCTCTCCTCACACCATTTTATCAAACTATCATTTCCCTCGGTCTTCTCCTGGCTCTTCTTCCCTCTATTTTTCCCGTTTTTACAATATTTTCAATGCCCCATCTTCTCATTGCATGTCCTATGAAAGTACATTGTCTCTCTCGTAATTTTTAATAAGATTTTTTTTTGGTGCTTCTCCAGCTCTTCTCATACGTTCTGTAGTATTCTTTGCTGACTTTTCCTGCTAAAGTGGAAATAACAGGTCATTACAACTGGAGAACTAAATTAGTTTACGTTGATAAAAGACACAACTTAGAATCAGATTAATGGGGAAAAGTAAAAACAGTGAGACAAATGATAGGATAAAATACGTGGACAATATAGAGCGACAGAACGCAGACAGTCTGTCTCGGCTACATTCTAAGCAATAGACAAAATGAACTGGAGATCCATACAAATGGCCAAACTTCAACGCGGAAATGTCACGTGATGATAAGGTCTGGCTATCTGTGTATCAGATCTGTCTGTCTTTACATGTCTGTGTGTCTGTTCGCCACGTCTAGATAACTGGCTGTCCGACAACTGCATTAATCTAGATAACTGGCTGTCCGATAACTGCATTAAAACACTTTTAAAAATCAACCACAAACGTTACTCACGGTATTTTTCGGTTCCTTCCGGCCATACTGAATACAACTTTATGTTCAGTATTGGAACAATGAGCACTCGATCTTCTAGATAACTACTTAAACTTTCAGCAAATATGGATGTAACACTCTTCTCTTGTCTTAATTAGCTGAAGTGAATGCACAGAATTCAGTGCGTGGATTTCTTATTTAGTAATCCAACTTGCTCGCTGAAATTACAATAAATTATTTATTTATTAAAGCACACAGATAATCTAAGGCAACAGATAATCTAAAGGAAAAGATTAATGCGTGTACTGAGTGCTAAGTTATGAAGGATACGGATGTTCATTACACTCTAAGAAAACCTTCGGAAAAATGTCTTGCTCGAATTTCAAATTATTACAAAAATTATTTCAAGATCTTTACAATATTACCTTCACGGTGTACCATACAACTTGCCTGGACCCTCTAACCCTTATGTTTATTTCCATTACTAGTTACACACGGTCCCCATCCCCTCCTCCCCCCGCCCCCAGACGCAGGAGTGGCTTCGTTTCCTTTCAAGGAACAAGAGGTTTAAACGTCGTAACTTTCGTCTTATTTGAATACTTCGGTAAATCCCGCCAGTTAAAGTGGAATATGGTTTTGATAAAGAAAAATGGGATGTGGTTTTATAAGACACATCTTCTGCAACAGATCCATATCAATGGAAACAATATTCCGAGTACTTAAATGTTACATCGAGCCAATTCTGTTTTATGGATGTGAAGCATGGTCTATGAATAAGAGAGTGCAGCGAGAAATGGAGGCCATGGAGATGTGCTTCATAAGAAGGATGTTGAAGGTACCATGGACAGCTAAGAAAACCAACGAAGAAGTCTTAAGAGAGGCTGGAGTTAAAAGGCTAATTACAGCAAAGATCAGAGGCAGACAAGCGAGATTTGTAGGACATTTTCTGAGAAGAGGAAAATTGGAACACATTGTAGCAACTGGAAAAATTGAAGGAAGAAGAGACAGGGGAAGACAGAGAGAGAGAGAGAGAGAGAGAGAGAGAGAGAGAGAGAGAGAGGGAGAGAGAGAGAAGTTACTGGATGGGCTGTCAGTGTAGCTAGGAAAAAAGTCACCGGCGGATATCATAATCAAGTCTAAAGACAGGGAATTGTGGAGAGAAATGATCGCCTACGCCACGCGGCACGAGACTTGGTTGATTGACGGTTTTTCACTTCATGAAATAACAGGCAACTCTCTGATTCTTACAAACACCCCAGTCATCTTAATTTTCCAGCTTCTATTTACAGTCTTTACCTCTCACTGTATTTCCAACCCGCTTTCGCCCTTGCGCCTCCATAGATTCGTTTATCTGGGATTGTTCTAACCAGCGTTTCTTATCCGTTCATTTGATATTGTTCTGAACAGCGTTTCTTAACTGTTTATTCGGTATTGTTCTAAACTTCGTTTCTTATCCGTTTATTCGGTATTGTTCTAAACAGAGTTTAGAATCAGCATTTCTGATCTACCTTCTTAGGGGTTCATTGACTGCTTTCATACACAAAAAAAAGCTCACATCTCGCATGAATGCATCTTTCTGTAGCTGCTGACAGCCAATAGACATACGCAAAGGTGTAAAACGGTGTTGGAGTTACACACGTGATTATAATAGCTTGGCAAGGGCGTCGCGTTAGCGTGGCTTTCAGAGAATCCAGTCAGTGCTACGAAAAGATAATCAAGCACGACGCAGAAATAATATATGTACAAACTAGACTAGGTTGCCATCTATGGCACAAACCTCATAAGTGCACTGCATTGACCTTTAAGAGGCACAGTTTTATTGAGATAGACTATTCCTTGCCTAATGGGCGAAAACAGTCTGGAACGAACCCTTTGCTACTTTTATATGTAGGCGTTGCCAGTTGTCGTTATGTATAAAGTGTTTGACGTCTTTCATCCATTTTGTTTTGGCGTATCTTTCTGTGGGTGGTCTAGCTCCGCCGTAATTTAAAGCAAAGTCTGTTAGCTTTAGTTTTTTTCAGAAAGTGATGTTAGAATACAAAGAGCAAATGGCATTACATACCAGCTATCTCCGCTGCTGTTTCACTCTAAAATATCACGCGAAACCAAGAGATAACATAACTAATAAATAGCATATTTATACCAAGGCTGTCCTGCCAGTGCCAAACATGGGCACCAATCAGGAAACAGCAAAATAAAATATCTACGTGGGAAATGATATGCCTTAAACCCCCCCCCCCCCAGCAAACATCGCTGGGAGTGACAAGATAAGAAATGATGACATAAGACTGTAGGGACTACGCCAAGCCTACAATATATAGAGAAACAAAGAACTAAGTAGTTTGGCCACTTCGTGAGAGTGGCGCATATACAGGCAGCCAGTAGGGCCTGCAACCAAAGAACTACAGGACATGGATCAATAGGAAAACGCCAAAAAAGATGGATAGATGGTGTCATAGAAAAGCGAAGTACAGCATGAACATCACTGAGGCCACTCATCTTACATCCTTCCCGCGCCGTTAGACGTCATATAGGGCCTACATGGTAGTTCGCCAAGTTTTCCTGTTTTCGGCGAGCTTTTCAGTTTCATAAAGGGATTTTGTGCCTTCTAATTTTGGCCTCCCTTAATAGTGTCTTCTTTAGAGTTTCACGTTGTTTACCTCTTTTTCTTCGACCTGTTGTGTTCCACTTGATAGCTTGTTTTGGGATTATCTGGCTATGTCTTCTCATCACATGACCGACGCATGTCCATCTCATTTTTCTGATCACCCATAAGACAGGTTGTAGTTCACTCATCTGCTTTATCTCTGCTTCGTTCTTGAATTCGTTCTACTTTATACTGAGTATTTTCCTTAGGCATTTGTTTTCAAAAGAGTCTAATTTGTTGTCTATTTCTTTAGTTGTTTTCCAGCTTTCGCATGCATAAATGAGGGTGGATATTACATTTCAGTTGAATAATCTTAACTTGTTTGTTTGTGAAGCCACCCATATGGCTCAAAAACGCCAGCTGCATCTCCCATCGACACCTGACGGTACAAGATGAAATATAAAGTAAGGTAAGTACAGCGCTTCTTTTGATCAAGGCTAGCACCTCAAACTGTAGAAGATATCCTCCAGTACTGGATCAGATATGAAACACTGTGGTCCAATACAGCGGCCCGCGAAGCTGTGCTCTCAGGTCATATACACAGTGTGTGTGTGGATGGACGGACGGACGGACAGACAGACATGTAGACAGACAGACAGACAGACAGATAGATAGATAGATAGATAGATAGATAGATAGATAGATAGATAGATAGATAGACAGACAGACAGACAGACAGACAGACAGATAGATAGATAGATAGATAGATAGATAGATAGATAGATAGATAGATAGATAGAATTTGAATCCTTGAGGTTTTTGTTTCGTTTAATTGGTAAAGTTTGCCCGTGTATTCAGACTAAATGTTCTCAGTTTTTACAGAAAGATACAGCATATATGTATATCAGTTATAAGTATATGAACTATCTTTCGCTAACGCTCTGAGCACGTTTTCTTTCTATATTCAGTTATAAGTACATGAACTATCTTCCTCTAACGCACTGAACACGTTTTCTTTCTATATTCAGTTATAAGTACATGAACTATCTTCCTATAACGCACTGAACACGCTCTCTTCCTATCTTGCAAATTTCAGAAGATTCCACAGCAGATTAGCAAAATACCTATAGTGAATCATTTCTCTGACAAATTCACTACCATGCGTGCCCTACACTGTACATAGTCTTAAATCTGCACAAATTGTTAATATAGTAAGTTATTTCCATATAAAAGGAAATGTTACAGAACTCACGCAGAGTAATACAATGCCGGTAGTGAAGCATACACACGCTAAATATTTTTAACAGCACAAAGGGTTAGCTGATTTGGCAAATGTGCGATCTCACGTGAGCACGTGCATTTTGAAAACTACAGTATACCTTTAGAGTCACATTCCACAATTCTGGACCATTTATTTCAAGCTGTTCGTTGTAAATATTTTTTTGTTTGCTCTTTACAACGCATATATTTTCTGCGTGAGACAAAACCAGCTGCGCACAACCAGCAAGGCTGGCCAACCAGAGACAGCTGGTGTCATATCGCACCTCCTTGTGTTGTTCCCAGCAGCTGGCTATTGTGTTCCTTTAACATGAGGTTGGACATCCATTCTGGAGGGCATTTCAGAAAGCCGCTGTAACCAATTCCCTATCCTACAAGATGTCGTCCATGTTGTCAGATCAGCTCTGGTTGCAAAATGAAGCAGTCCTGGAGATATCGAAGAGCTGCATGACACCAAAGAATTCCATATCGTGATATCAAGGACCACCATATCGTGACACTAAAGAATTCCATATCATTATATCATGACATTAAAGACCTCCATATCGTAACACTAAAGACCTCCATATCATGACACCAAAGACCTCCATATCGTGACATTAAAGAACTCCATATCATGATACCAAAGACCCCCATATCATGACACTAAACACCTTCATATATAATACCAAAGACCCCCATATCATGACAGTAAATAGCTACATATCAGAATATCAAGGACCTCCCTATTATGACACTAAAGACCTCCGTAACAAGATATCAAAGAACTGCATTTCTCCACTGTCAATAATTGACCATAAAATAAATAATACCCATGCCTGAGAAGAAGAAAAAAAATATATGTAACTGCAATGTCCTGCCATATAAAAATCGTTCAGCTCTTCAAAAGCACAGGGATATTGTTAGTAGGTTTTCATTAGACCAAATTCAAGCTGCCAAGGAGCAGAGGAAGAAGAAGAAGAAGAAGAATGAGAAGGAGGGCGAGATAAAGAAAATTGAACTTGATGAAGGGCCATGACCTTCTCCTGGCCTTGGGATAGACTTTAAAATAGAATGGTACAGTATGGTATGTGCCAAGGCACGGCACTAATTAAAGTACTTCGCAATTGTGTAAAGCCGCCACCCAAGTGATAAATAGTACTACTTTGTCTTCCTCTATCTACTGATTACATTTGAGGAATTTTAATGTGTAACTGAGAACGAACACATCTCAACAGTTTGAGAATCACTAACACTCAAATTGATAATAGCAATTACACATATTTATTATGGGAAAAATGAGTGGTGAATAAGTGAGGATGTGGCAATAAACCGAGTAAACAGATGAATAATCCAACTTCTCTCCCGACGAGAACTAGTTCGCCATGTAAGGAGGGAGTGGGCAACAATCACTCTCAGCTAGGAAAAACAGGCATTCAACATGATGGAATAAGAGCCAGTTTACTAACTCACTGAAAATTCCCTGGATCCTTACATACCACTTCACATCACAAAAAATATCGGACTTAAAAGTCCTCAAAAATCTCAATAGAACTAATTCACATTTCTTCAGTTACAAACTATTTCTAACAACTCGTAGCTGTATCAAAAATTTCTACATTGGATCCATGCGGAAAAAAACCCAACTAGCAGTTCAAATCCTAGCATCCTATCTGAAACATCCTTCTCAGTCAAACTCTACATAATGAATTTACAATCATAATGAATCTCAAACTACTGATCAATCTAACCCTTATCATAATCCTACGTAAGAGTTTGATCTTTAAATATGAACTACAGTTCCTATTCATAAATCTTCCTGAGGATTCTATCTCGCGGAAGATAAAAGTCCTGATTAAAACATGTCTGCCTAAAATCTCAATCCACACAAAAATTACCTGATTATGACATTGGACAGTAAACTAAAAACAACAATCTTATTTTAAGCTTTTATGTAACTAAAAATAACAACTTAAACAAACATGTCCTAAATAACTTTAGTTAACTGTAAAAAAATCCCGTGCCTGGACATGACAAGAAATAACTGTCAACGTGTCAAACCTGACCTATAGTTGACCGTACTTAAAAAAAAAAACTAAGGGCGCTAACCACTACATCAATATACCAAATAAATCACTGATTAATTCCCTTATAAAGTTAAATAAAAGAACAGAATTCCAGAATTAAGGAATTCTGTTAAAACTTCCAAACACCGGGGACATGGTTTAACTTCGGGATGACTCGTAGGATACAGTAGCTGGTGGTACCAAAAGCGCATTGATTGGGTACTTGTATAGCCTAGTCCGCATATCCCCTACTGTCTGGTTCCCTTCGTCATTTCTCTTTCGCAGTGTCGTTGCAAAGTAAAGGTTGAAGACAACATTCAAAAAGTTAGAATAATGTCCCTAATGTGGTGTAGCTAATGTAATGCAAAAATCAACATATCAGTTTCGTTTCTTGACTTTACGAAATTTATAGTGAGGTTTCGCTAATAATGTTTGCTCATTTGTAAAGAATGACGTCACACAGGAATAAAATACTATCATTATTGGTTTACCAGACTGCCATAGTTTGGCTCCTGTTTAACCTTGTCGAACCGAAATGCGCGACGACTGTTAGAACTCATATGAAAACAAACAACGCGCGGAAGGGAAGAGGAAAGGATGGAGGTTGAAATAAATTAACCTGGAAGAAGGTAGATGTCGCTGGAAAATGCTTTTGTTTACAAGAAAAAAAATGGGCATATGATATATACCAGTTATGAAGGCTTTCAACTTGAAACCTATTTCAGGAGTTCCTGGTTAAATTATGGTTTGGGTAAATTAAGGCCTGAGGACTGCATGCGATCATCTGCCACAATAGATAAATCCATCCATGATAGGTCTATATTTCATATCGGGCTATCTTACACTACATACCATAGTCTTCAAAACGTAGATGATCACATTAGATGACTATTATGACCATTTCAGAAGATAAAACACAACGAAGAGACTAAACTCAAGGTAGAAAGAGGATGACAAAGATATTGATGGGTGGACAACATCAAAAGATGAGCTGGAATCAGATTAACAGGATGCACCGCGACGGCAAGCTGGAGATCTCCTGCACAAACTTTTCCTATGAACATTTTACAATATGTCAATTTGTTTTGAGTTTAGTCTGAATACGTATGTAAACCACATTAATGGGCATAATAATATATTGACAGTATACTACAGGTAAAAAGGTAAGAGGATACGGGCGAACACCTTCAAGAGAGATACAAGAAGTAGCTTGTCCCTTAGAGGCCCGGTTGGCTGGGTGAATAGGAACTCCGTCTACTAATCCGGTGGTACCGGCTTCAAGTCTCAGCAGTGGGTTTTTTTTTCTGGTACCACGACACCACAATAAAAGGACAACCCAGCCTCTAATAATGGGTACCAGAGAAATCTTACATATCTTATATTCTTCTCGTGCCATTAAACGTCACATAGGGCTCGCAAGGTAGGTCGTCAATTTTTCCTGTTTTTGGCGAGTCTTTCAACCTCATCAAAGGATTTTATGCCTGCTAATTTGGCCTCTCTTAACAATGTCCTCTTCAGAGTTTCACGCGGTCTGTTTCTTTTTCTTTGATCTGTTGTGTTCCACTTGATAGCTTGTTTTAGGATTCTCTGATCGTTTCTTCTCATCACGTGACCAACATACACCCATCTCCTTTTCTTTATCACCTATGAGACTGGTTGTTGTTCAGTCATCTGTTTTATCTCTGTATTGTTCTTGAATTCGTTCCAATCGATGCCGAATATTTTCCTCAGACATTTGTTTTCAAAAGAGTCTAATTTCTTGTATATTTCTTTAGTTATTTTTCAGCTTTCGCATGCATAAATGAGGGTGGATATTACATTTGAATTGAATAGTCTTAACTTGGTTTTTGTGCTTATAACTTTTGAATTCCATATGTTCTCAAGATTCTTGAAGATTGATGCTGCTTTTGCAATTCTGATCCTAACTTCCTTTCTGGTGTCACCATCCTGGTCTACGTAGCTGCCAAGGTATGCAAATTGCTTGACTTCTTCAATATCTGTCCCTTCTATGTGTATTTTTTCCATTTTGATTAATGGGAATTTTCATTATTTTTGTTAATCCTTGTTAATTTCAAGTCCTATTTTGCTAGCCAGTGAAGACAGGCTGTCTGTTTTTTCTTGCTTGGAATTCACATTGTTACTGATAAGAGTTATGTCATCAGCAAAATCAAGATCTTCTAGTTGGGTCTCATGTACCCAGTCAATACCTGTGTTACCTGTGCAGCATTTTTTCATTATGAAGTCTATTAAAATTCTAAAAAGCAAAGGAGACAGTATACATCCTTGTTTCACGCCTGTTTCAACCTGCTCATCCCTTCTTCTGTCTTGACTGCACAAACATATCCATTGTATAGGTCGTTAATGATGTTGATAATTTTAGATAGTATTCCATATAGACTTAAATTTCTCCTCAATGAATCTCTGTGTATGCTATCAAATGTCTTTTTTAAAGTCTAAGAAGTTTAGTATTAATGGTTTCTGCTTTTCAATATTTTCTTCAAATATTATTCTTAGAGTAAAGATCTGGTCGAGACAGCTTCTCCCTTTTCGAAATCCAGCCTGTTCTTCTCTCATTGCGATATCCACTATATCTCTATGTTTATTCAAATTGACCTAGCAAAATACTTTTGATACAACTGATATTAAGGTTACTCCTCTCCAATTGTTACAGTCGCTAAGGCTGCCTTTTTTGTTGGTATTTTAACAATAATTCATTTTTTTTCCATTTAGAAGGGACTTTTTCTTCTTTCTAAATCTTATTAAATATTCTATGTAGTTGTCCCATGTTGTCGCTATTGATAGCTTTTAACATTTCGGGTGTTAATGGCTAACAACAAAGCTGCAGGTGAAGATGAAATAACACCCGAAATGTTAAAAGCTATCAATAGTGACAACATGGGACAACTACAGAGAGAAATCTGTGAGAAGATAAAAGCGGCCAGGCATGAAACTGACCAATCACACTTTCATGTGCCGAAGGTCCTGGAAATACGGGCATAACACCGTATACCTGAATGACATGGAAACGGGGATTTTACCTTTATCTTTTAATTTGTCACTTAGAGAAGAAAGTAAGGAGGGGAAAGTGTACGCTTGGAATCCACTGCAGCCAGTCTTTCTTACGTGGGGTGAAGAAACGGCTCATGATGATTATGAAAGAGATGTGCTACGCGAAGATATTTGAAAGCAGGGAAGACGTGACGTTGTTTAGCTTAAGCTTCTGGTTACACTCGGGGCTGGAAGTAAGATATTTGCTTCACTGCAACCTCCTGCCACGGCGCAGAAGGAAAGAAAAATTGTACTTCTACACTCGATCATTTCGTCTGTAAACACAATCTAGCCTCCCTGCTCAGGTTTTCTACACACATGCTAACAGTTGCTCTTATCATTTGTTAACACACCTGAGACTTACCACTCTGCCTACCTGACGTAATAAGGTTCTGAAGTTTTTTTTTTTCGTTCGTTTTATTATCGCCCTCGTAATCTTGTATTCACATCAACAAAACTCCTTCCCAGCCAATGACAGATTAACCACCACCTGGGCCCCTAGACTAAACTTTTTTTTAAGGACCCCTTCTCCTCCGATCAATACTGACAATCTCCTGACATCTTCTTTGAGCGCCTGCTGAATTCAGCAGGTTCCCGTGCGCCTGAGGTTCACTGCTGCAGACAACGCACGTCTCCATTCCTCTCTGTTCTTGGATCTTTTCTCGCCAAGTGTCGATTCCAAGAGCGTGTATATCTTCTTCTAGGTCGTCTAGGTCTACCTCCTGGTCTATTCGTTTTCATCACTTCTATATATGATATCTTTTTTTTTCATAAATCTCAGACATCGACTACTATACTTCTGAAGTAACCGGTGATCAGCTGGAGTTGGTGTACATCCTCACAAAGTTTCTCTTCAGATGGTGTAGGCATCGGCCACTTCTCTCTTCTCTGCATTTCATATCTTTGGGGACTCCTGCAGATTACGTTCTTCCATCATAAGCGGGGAGAGTTAAACATTGTGCAGATTTCTTTGGTACTTCTTTATCTTCCATTGATGTGCTTTAGGGTCTCTTACCGGCTTGCTAGTTTACTGACACAATCAATCAATCAATAAATCAATCAGTCATTTGCATGTCCCTTGCGGAACATTGCGTCCAAAACATCACTCCTGTAGGCCTCTCGGTTGTAAGCAAGATGCTCTGCTGCTGATGCATCCATTTGCAAATTATCAACGATGTCTTGCAGCCATCTTCGCCTTGGTCTTCCTCTTTCTTTTTACCATTATGTACCCTTCCAAAACGGTCTTCTCTAAATTATCATGACGTTTAACGTGTCCAAAGCAATTTAAGTTTTCTCTGTTTAATACTCTTTACTAGGCAACCTTCTTCGGTATTAAGTTCGTGTAGTATGGGCGTTTGTGTGGCGAAGTGGTTAGTGCATTTGTTTCTCATGGCGAAGGTTGGGGGTTCGAATCCGGCCGGAGACGTCCCAGTCACCGAGCTGTAGAAATGGGTACCCGACTTCTTCTGGAGCTGGAGAAGGAAAGGCGGCCAGGCGTGATACTGACCATATCACCTTCTAGTGTGCTGACTCTAAGGCATGACAGGATTACCTTTAACTTCTTTACCTTAGTATGGATATATTTGTTCTCTTTTGAGTCCATGATATTTGAAGAACTCTTCTGTAGCATTTACATTCAAAGGCATTTATGTGTTTCTCAGCTGTTTTGTGAATTGTCCAGGTCTCACAGGCATATGTTGTGATGGGAAAGATGCATGCCCTTAAAGATCTTATTACTGACACAGTTTTTTTTCTCTCTTTTGTTGACACCGGGGCCCAGCCGTCCCCCACCCCCACAGACTCAGGTCTATTTAACCTAATGGATAGTTCACCACCACCCCTACCTTTTTTAATATCACATTCTCTTCTTAATCAACAGACACATTAATCTCCGATGCTTTTGCCTCCAATCGTTGCACTGGTTGCTAGTACAGGAGGTGAGACTCGTTAGTCTTTGGGCTTTATCCTCGAGGGAATCTTTGGACATTTATGAGCCACTGGCTTGGGCGCACAGAATTAAAATTTTTTAATGGATTTTAAACTCTTCTTCTTTTTGTTCTTTTTCTTGTTCTGCTGGTTGTTGTTATGCTTCTTGTTGTTCTTCTTTTGCTTTCTCTGTTTCTTGTTCTTTTTTCTTGTTCTTGTTCTTCTTTTTCTTGTTGATGTTGTTCTTTTTCTTGTTGATGTTGTTCTTTTTCTTGTTGATGTTGTTCTTTTTCTTGCCGTTCTTCTTTTTCTTGTTGATGTTGTTCTTTTTCTTGTTGGTGTTCTTTTTCTTGTTGATATTGTTCTTCTTTTTCTTGTTGGTGGTGTTGTTTTCGTTTTTTCTTGTTGTTCTTTTTCTTGTTGTTCTTTTTCTTGTTGGTGTTGTTATTGTTCTTCTTTTTCTTGTTGGTGTTGTTTCTTCTTCTTTTTCTTGTTGGTGTTGTTCTTTTTCTTGTTGGTGTTGTTTCTTCTTCTTTTTCTTGTTGGTGTTGTTATTTTTCTTGTTGGTGTTGTTGTTCTTCTTTTTCTTGTTGATGTTGCTATTCTTCTTTTTCTTGTTCTTTTTCTTGTTGGTGTTGTTCTTCTTCTTTTTCTTGTTGGTGTTGTCTTCTTTTTCTTGTTGTTTTTATTTTTGTTGCTGCTCTTGTTTTTTCTTATTTTATTTGTTGTTGTGGTTCTTCTTCTCTTGTTCTTTTTTCTTGTTGGTGTTGTTGTTCTTATTCTTCTTCTTCTCCTGCGTTCAGTTTCGTATGCTCGGCTCTCTTAAACAGAGAGGGTAGTCTCTATGAGTCCAGTTAGCAGGAGATCTTCACAGAAACCCCAAAGTTTCTCCTCTGTGCTTCACTCTCGAGACCGTACCTGGGTTCTGAGGTTCTCTGTACAGGATACAGGTCTGTGGTATTGTTGATGAGTCTAGGGAGGGGATGGGGGGGGGGGGTGTTGACGCATGCATTTGGCTGTTGGCACAGCAGCCTTTATCTTGTGGAGATGAGCGTTAAATCTGTCGTTACCTGAAGATTGTGGTTTCTTGTTGCTTGTTTAGTTTTAGTATTGGATCCTCTGATGTTTGTCTTTTGTTTCCAGGTGCTCTAGTATTTCATTTTAACTGTTTTTGCGATGTTCTGTGCCTGAATTGTTCTGTTCTTTTGTGCCTTCTTTCGTTAGTCCATCGGCTGTTTGGTTTCCTACAATGCCGTGGTGTGCAAGGATCCACTGTAGCGCTGTCTTGTTTGTCATGGAGAGCTGATTTAGTTTCTTTATCACCATCTTATCAGGCGGTTCTCTATTTCGTCTTGTGGTCCTCTGCTTCATCTTGTGGTCCTCTGCTTCATCTTGTGGCCCTTTGCTTTATCTTGTGGTCCCCTGTTTCATCTTGTAATGATTATCAAACCTTTACATTTTAAATCTGGAAACCTGGTAATATATAAGTATGATAACGACTGAGACAAAACTGATACTAGAGGAATCAAGGCAGACAGAGGTGAAACGTTCAGTCAAATGCAGTACACAGTTCCAACTTTACTCCATAAAATATTACAGACCATTAAAGAGTGGTTAGGCACTCGGTCTACTAATTCGGTGGTATGTGGTTCAAGTCCCAGCAGTGAGGATCTTTTTCTGGTACCACCATACAAAAAAGGCCTCGGGTCCACCCCAGCCTCTAAAAATTTTGGAATGTAAGGAGTATTGCCATTGATTAAAAGGGATGCGATCCATGTAAACCTTCTGAGTGAAATGAAATTATTTTTAACTCCCCCTGAATAGAAATGATTACAGATTCTAGAAGATTCTCCATGGACCATGCCTGCAGCTCGGGTTTTTGTAGAAGGCCAGTCCAGTCCGTGGGAATGTTAGATAGGGGATTAAATGTTTGATCAGCTTAGAGTTGGGTTTTGTCGTGTTAAGACGTAGTGTTTTAGTTGTAACTATAGAACTAGTAAGTGTCAGCGTCGGTTAGAATGTTTGTGGTCAAGAGTTTTTCTTGTGCAGGAATAGTGTCATATTTCATTTAGTATCACGTGGCAGATATCTTGTATTGAGATGCATGACATCTTGATTTCTTGTTCTTGTTTTGCTGATCAGTTTAAGGTATGACATGATATATTTCACCGACATGAATTATTAGGTGCATTTGTAGATCAGGTTAATGTAAGATTAAACACCAAGTTTCAAGAAATTAACTACAGCCAATTTTTTTTTACATGCTACTGAAGTGGTAAGGGGTGGCAGAAATTGAGAAAATTGATAAAATTTCTCATCGAGCAGTCATTCACTACCTCTGCATCAAGGGCTTATCATCGAAGGAGATCCATGGGGATATGGTAGAGACTAGGGGAGAGTGTCCCTTCTTACAGCACAGTGAAGAAATGGGCAGCTCAGTTCAAACATGGAAGGGAGAGTCTGGAAGATGATCCCCGTCCAGGAAGACCAAGAACTGTAACCACCGGCAGAATCCATGACATGATAATGGAGGCTCGACGACTAACTGAGTGGTACACTGCTACTCAATTGGGCATCTCCCAAGATCATGTTCATGACATTATTCACAATGATCTTCAAATGACAAAGGTCTCTGCTCGATGGGTCCCAAAACTTCTTGGAACTGATCACAAACGACAACGTCTCAACATGTCAAGAGACAATCTTCGCCATTTTTCTGCAGATCCTGGAAAGTTTCTTCAGCAATTTGTGATTATGGATGAGACCTGGGTTCACCATTTTCAACCAGAAACCAAAGAACATTCAAAGCAGTGGAAACATCGTGGATCCCCACCTTCAAATAAAGCAAGGGTGGTGTCTGCAGGCAAATTCATGGCTTCCATCTTTTGGGATTCAGAAGGTGTGCTATTGGCAGACTATCTTCAAAAGGGCAAAACGGTCACCAGGGCCTATTATTCTAATCTTGTGAAGCAACTGTGGGTCAAAATGAAGGAAAAGCGTCGAGAGAAATTGACGAGATGAGTCATCTTTCAACAAGACAATGCTGCAGTTCACAAGTCGGCGGTGGCAATGGTTGCCATTCATGAATGCAGCTTCCAGCTTCTTGAACATCCTCCTTATTCCCCAGATTTGGCCCCTTCGGACTAGTACCTGTTTACCAAACTCAAAAAGGAGCTCAGTGGTCGCAAATTTGCTTCAGATGATGACGTCATTCATGCTGTAGACCACTTTCTACTGGCACAAGATGCTGACTTTTACAAAGAAGGGATCCATATGTCCAGGATCGCTGAACTAAGTGCATAAAATTGCAAGGGGACTATGTTGAGAAATAACCAAAAAAAAAAAGTTGTCCACAAATAATCCGTTGTACCTTATGCTGAGAACTTATCAATCACCCCGTGTGTGCGTGAGAGAGAGAGAGAGAGAGAGAGAGAAAGAGGTAGAGAAGAACAAAAATGACATGTGCATCATAATCAATCATAAGTTTCAATCAACAGCACCTGTATCCATATCCAATGCGACAAATACAGGGGCCAACATAAAGCATAGCTGGATTTAACTGACTTAGTGCGCAGAAACTGAATACGTGTGAAAAAAACATGACGTCAGAGATGAAGCAGACAATCATCATCATCATCATGTGCCGTGCCGACTGGCGTTGGCTATTATGCTTCTCCAGAGTACCCGATCCTTCATGCAGGCCATCAGTTCAGTTGGTGATCTCCTCTCACACCATCCCGTCAGACTGTCCAGTATCATTTCTCTTGGTCTTCCTCTTGATCTTCTGCCTTCTATTTTTCCTGTTGTTATAATATTTTCAATGCATCCTCTTCTCATTGCATGTCCTATGAAAGTACATTGTCTCTCTCTTATCTTTCTGACAAGGTTTTTTGTCTCTCCAGCTCTTCTCATACATTCTTCATTAGTTATTTTTGCTGTCCAGGGGATTCGCAACATTCTTCTAATAAACCACATTTCTGCTGCTTCCAATGATTTGTGTGCAGACTTGCCTATTGTCCATGATTCACTTCCATATAACAAGATAGGTTCAATATAGCATTTTAGAACTCGTTTTCTAACATTCATTGATAACGATGTGTTAGCTAATATGTCAGTTTTAACAATGGCTTCTTGGCAAACACAACACTGCTCATTCACCGATGAAACATATTTCAAAACTGGAGAATCTTCTATTATTTTACAACGAAAATTTCGTCGCTATTTTGATTTGCATCCCTGTGATAATGTTCCCGATCGGAGGACAAAACAATTTTGAGGTGGGTCAAAAATTTAAGGAAACCGCTAATCGCCTTAATAACAAGTCTACTGGTCGTCCAAGAACTCAACAGACACCTGAACGAATTCAAGAAGTCCGCAAAGCATTGCTGAGTAGCCCTCGGCGATCAGTTGTTAGGAACGCTTTGGCATCTGGCATCCTCTTACTGTTAATGGTAATCTTTATGTGCAGATGCTAACTGAATACTTAATTCCAGACTTGCCCAACAGAAATAAGAGACTAATATGGTTTCAACAAGATGTATCAACTGCCCACACAGCCCGTCAGTCCATGGCCATGCTGCGACAAGCAGTTCCCAATCGTCTTATTTCCAAATTTGGGGATATTCATTGGCCGGCAAGGTCACCGGATTTATCGCCCGCATACTTCTTTTTGTGGGAGTACCTCAAGAACACGGTGTATGCTAGTCGACCACAGTCAACTGCAGACCTAAAAGATCAAATCCAACACTGCATTCAAAATATCCCTTTGAATATGTTAAATGGTCTTATGTAGGAATTTTCCAGACGCCTGGCTGTATGTATCAAATGTAATGGCGGTCATCTATCCGGCGTAATTTTCAAAACCTAAATATGATTGTCAGTAATAATAAAAATACCCACTTTTCTGAGTTTCATTTCACTTTTTTTTAACCAAAAACATGTGCAGCGCTTATTTATTTTCCATTTTTAAAATCCAGCTATGATTTATGCCGGACCTTGTACAAATACGCAAAATATACTATACAATATTTTTCATCCATCAAATGCAGCCATGCGTGATACTGCCCACATCATACTTTCACTTTCAAGTGGTGATGGTCCTGGAAATACGGGACCTAACACCGTATTCCCAATAAGCTTTAATGGCATGGAAACGGGGATTTTATCTTTACCTTATTAAAGGATAAACTTCACTTTCTTTCCTTCCAAATGCTGGCTTCCTTTGAGGGATTGTTGTTTTTTTCCCCTCTGATAATATTAATCATCTGTTACAACAGTTTTTGTTATTTTCTGACAAAAAAATTAATTAATTAACGGGGAGACGAAAGTGTCTTTCGTGTGCTGCCATAGAAAAAAGTCAGTTTCCATGCACATAACGATGAAAAATAATGAGAGAGAGAGAGGGCCGTATGTTCTTATCAGATGTAATCCATCAAAAAATGACGGGAAAAAACATTAATTTTAATCAAGCCAATCAAAATGTGTCTAAAAGTAACTTTTTTTTAATGCATGAATTTTACCCCTACTAACTTCATAGCTCTTCATCAAAAGTATGGCGAATATCCCAAATAGTCTGTGTTCAGTGAATAACTCGAGAACCACAACTTGGGTAAGTCCCTCCCATAATCCATCCTTGTTTTCTGTCTCTCAACTCCCAAAACAAGTCTTTTTTTTTTCATTTTTGCAAAACAAATGACTAAAATGAACGGCAACAAAAAATTAAAAACAATTCTCCTGAGAACCATGTCTAGTGTATTATGTGAAAAGAAAATCACGTGTTCTGTATACAACAGCGACGACTCTCACACTACGCACTACCTGTGTTACACTTCCCAGTCACAGCCAAGTTCTATGCGCTGTCAGTCCCCACAATAAGAGATTCGAAACATCAGACAAATCTCAGACACAGGCAAGAAGACAATACAGTACTGGAACTGATACATCATCCTTTGCTGGCTAGAAAACAAGACTTTCTTCTGGCTGGCTATCAAGGGGGCAAACACAACAGAGGTACAATGAGACTACGAGAGAAGGCGATCAGCAAGATGTTGCCTAGCACACACACACACACACCCACACAAAACAGCTGATATCTGACTGCTTCAAAACCTTCTTAATTCTTCTTCTTCTTTGTTCTGTTATGTACGAACAGCTTTCTAAACAGGGAGTCGGGCTGTCTAGATGAATCCTGCTTTCAGAAGGTCTTCGTAGGAACCCCATTTATCCTCCATGTTTATTTCTCGGGGCCATACCTGAGGTATTCTTTCTCGGGGCCATACCTGGGGTCTTCTTTCTCGGAGCCATACCTGGGGTCTTCTTTCTTCTTTCTCGGGGCCATATCTGGGGTCTTCTTTCTCGGGGCCATACCTGGGGTCTTCTTTCTCGGGGCCATATCTGGGGTCTTCTTTCTCGGGGCCATATCTGGGGTCTTCTTTCTCGGGGCCATACCTGGGGTCTTCTTAAGTGGAAAGTGCCAATATTTAGTAACATATTAACCACCAAATGGGCTCCTGGTTTAAACTTAGCAAAGCTCCCCCCACCCTCCATTCCGAACTAAACCCCCCATCTCCTCCTAAACAGCTTGATTCTCCTCTAGCAGTGATCTGTACTATTATGAGTCACATATGACCTAGCATAACCACAGACCAAACATGAATGATAACGTCACCATCTCTTGGACAACAACGCGATAACACAGCAGTAACAGTTATAAATGAAACAACAATCTGTAAGTGCAAAAGGCTGTTTCCCCTATTCTTCTGGAACCCCCCCCTCCCCCCAATCTTAAGCGTGTTCAGCGTAATAGGTAATCCTCCACTGCCAATATTATATCAAGGAAGGGCAATGTTCCTGGAAGGACAGACCATAAGAAAGGTCATGAATGTGGAATTACATTACCTTTCATGAATTTCATGGAGTGGGCTTTAAACCGGCTCCAGCTACACCCGGCCACCACAGCTGAAAATGAAAATCTGGCATCTCTGGGTGCCTAGCCTCTGAAGGCACTCTAACACTCTGCTACCCCAGATGCCCTTCCTGGTCTTTCTGTTATTAAAATTTCATTCATGCATTTTAAAGCAAAACTTACTCATAGCAAATTGTGGGGAGGGGGGGGGAATATTACAACTAAATATTATATTAATAAATACAAACACATATTTGCATTTATTCCTCCTAAAATGTATGTGAATATCTATAAACCAGAAAGTGAAAAAAAGCTATAAAACTTTGGCCACACAAAAAAAAAACAAGTGTATATTCACATTTATAAGAACTAAATAAACTTTTTTTAAAAATGTGTTCATGAAGTATATCACATAAAACAAACTTATACAAACCATATAATACTAACATGATGAAAGCAGTAAACTTCATACAAGAAAAACATCACAACAACAATAACAACTGTCCAGAGTTGAAAATTCTGGACAGAAATCATAGTTTTATATGAGTAACAGAGCGGTATAAACTGCTGTTTAAAAAAAAAATTAACAGTGCAAACTGTACTTATGACATTATAACATAAATTATCAGTATACGGCTAACAGTAAAACAATACTCATGACATTATACTGTAATATACATTATCAATATAGAATTAACAATAAAAACCACTGTAACGCTAATCAGTGTTACAGTGGTTTTTATTGTTAATTCTATCTTGATAATAATACAGATTACCTGTATAATGCTAGCAGTAACAACTGGACTCATGACATAATAACTACGGGTAGAATATTCAATCTGAATTTATACTCTGTCAAACACGGACAAAATCTGAATATTTATATCGTAAATAAAAATCAATTAAGTAAAATTTCAAATATTTAAACCAAATTTTTTTCTCCTGGCATGCCCATCAGTAGCACTAAATTAATAACTACGCTGTGTACAGATCTAATCAAAAGCTAAAATGTTAAGCTAAGTCCAACTGTAGTCGCTCCATTATCATCTGTACCAGAGCATACACCATGGAAAGAAGCAGATTATACACAAATAACTATTCAGACTGAAGTGAAAAGTGTGCAGAATGGTGAGATGCAGAGCAGTCTTGTAAGATCAACAGCCACACTTAGTGTTCTAGATGAGAAATATCCATGTGACACCTGGATACGTGTGTATACAGATGGATCTGCACATAATGCCATAAAGAATGGAGGGGCAGGAGCACATATTGAATATCCAAACAACACCACTGACAAGATTTCCATACCCACTGGAAAATACTGCAACAACTTTGATGCAGAAGTTAGGGCAATTATTGCTGCGGTTGAAAAACTATCAGACTCCAGAATTGATACATGTCCCGTAGTAATTCTCACAGACGCAAGATCAGTACTGGCAGCTCTTCAGTGCAACAAACTACCAGACCTTAAGGATGCCTTGTCAAAAATTGGCTTACAACATGGAGTCACTTTGCAATGGATTCCCTCCCACTGTGGGATACCAGGCAACGAGAAAGCTGACCATCTGGCCAAAGAGGGCACTGAAATGGAGCAACCAGACATACCAGTCACCTATAATCAGAATAAAAGCATGATAAAAACTTACAGGAAGCCACAAACACCACCACATGATGACTATCACATGCTAAACAGAAAGGAACATCTTCCGTCTCCGAACAGGACACAGCCGACTCCGAAGTCATATGTATACAAAGTTTAAGGTTGGTACTACTAATCTATGTACATGTGCCCAGGTGCCCCAAACTGTGGAACATCCTCCAGAACTGCACCAACTATGAGACACTGAGAAATAATTACTGGCCCAGTGAAACCACTAAAGATAAGCTCTACGGTTCCATACATGAATTACAAAAAACAGTGAAATTTATCCAAGAGACAGGACTGCAAATATAGACAGACAATGCGAATGAAGAAGAAGAAGAAATTAAGCTAATAACTTGTGATTAAACTTCTACGCAGAAAATAGAGATATCATGATAGCACAGGACCATATATAAAAAGACAAGAATTCTAATTTTGGTGTCAAATTTCTAATATCCTCTTCTCAGTATGCATTCACCATCTATATCCGCAGTTTTGTTTCTCTGAAAAACTAGACTTTTTTTTTCTAACACTTTATGAACTGTTACAACAGTTCAGAAAACAGAACTGTGGAGCGTTGCTTCTTGGGTGGTTTCATTAGGCTAAAGGTTTCATGACTGGTCCAGTTCTGGAGGATGCATTCCATTTCTAATAACAACCGCAGTTCACTTTCATAGTCATATTTTCAGCGAAGAGTCCTGTTTCCATGGCAGCCTGGTCGGCCGAGTGGTTAGGCAGTTAGTCTACTAATCTAGTAGTATCAGGTTCACGTCCCAGCGGTAGGGATTTATTTCAGTACCAACACACCAAAAAAGCCCCACTGTCCATCCAGCCTCTAAAAATAGGTACCAGAGAAATCTGGGAAAGTAAATGTGGCTAGACATGGTACTGATCACATCACACTTTCATGTGCCGCAGGTCTTGGAAATATAGGCCTAACACTGTATCCTCAATATGCCTTAATGGCATGATTTTACCTACCTGCTTCCATGAATAGGTTATTCATGTTCAAATTCAGATTCAGTCATACGACAGAAAATCGAATATATATAACTGCTTCACAATTAAGTATCTGGTGCATCTCTAATTATAACATAAAATACCAGCAGTATATGTTCTCATGTTAGAATTATAATCCTCAAATAAATCCTGTCAGCATTTAATCAACTCGGCAATAAAAGTTGTACGAACAAAACTTGATTTTTAAATATAAACCATAATAACGCTGGATATAAATCTAGTAATACATACCATACTCACGAAACAACTTGTTGGATGACTTTTCTCCCTCGTATTCAAGTGCAAATCCATCATGCCAGTCGTTCGTTGGTGACCACACTTCTCCATATTCTGTGACCTTTGGTATCTCTAATCGAATTGTTTCTTCCTTCTCCTATATCATTTTATCAGATATTGTTCTCAGTTTCCCTTTTTTTTTTTCCTTTATGTTTTCCAGTGATTGTCATGTTCTCTTAAATTCTACCTTCTCATGACACACCCATGTATTTTTGGATTGTCTTTTCCTTGCAGTTTTAACTAGTTTTCATTGTTTTTCATATTTTTTTCACTTGCGTTTATTTTTTATGGCTGTCCATGGTAAATTTTGACCTTGCTGTTTCCAATTTCTACATCATTCACGTCAGTACCAAGAACAGGCCACTTTGGGCTATGCCTCCATCAACACCACAAACTGAAAATTTGCCCAAAAGACCTTTGTGCCTGTGGCAAAGAGTCACATACAGCACAACATATCCTCCAGAGATGCTGGCTCCACAACCCTCTCGGTCAAATCACCTCGGGCAGACCTAAGCTCCCTATAGAAGAGAGACTATATAGCAATATACAGATGTGCTGCCATGTTTGTCAGCAAGGCTGACATCGATGTCTCGCAAAACGATGAAGAAGAATTCGTTTATGTCTAAAACTCACAATCATAGTGTAGTACTGAAACTACGGAACTATACCCGTGAACAAGAAATAAATCATGTTTCATTACCCATTAACAAGAAATAAATCATATTTCGTTCAGGCTGGACTTCAAAATACAAAAGTAAATACAACAGACTAAATTTATGGCATCAACGCTACAAAACTGATTTTTTTAAAAAATGCAACATATCAATGCAAGATAACGTTTTTCAATATTACTAAGCTTTCAGTACAATTAATCTTTATGCTAAAAACAAATAACAAAACCATTTATCCATTTCATAACACATTAAATAACAAACAAATAAAACAAATACGCCTACATGGTATGTTCACATATAAACTACAGTTCTACATAAGCATGCTCAGTCATTCAAAGAGAAAATGAGGGTCAAATTTGAAGAAGGAACATACAAGCACAAAGACACTGTCCCTTAGACACAATATTTGTTGCTTTCTAACTTTCGATATGCACAACTTTAATATTTTTAAACCCTTATTTATGCATGAAAAAGCTGGAAAACAAGTAAAGAAATAGAAAACAAATTTCTAGGGAAAATACTCTGTATACAATGAAACAAATTCAAGACCAGCACGGAGATAAGGAAGATGAGCACACAACAATCTGAATCATCAGTGAAATAAAACAAAAAGGAGATGGACACATATCAGCTACGTGATGAGAAGATGCAATCAGAGAATCCCAAAACAAGCTATCATATGGGGGAACAAGATAAGACAGAGAAAAATAGGTCAACCAAGTGAAACTCTAAAGAGAACACTGTTGAGAGAGACTAAATTAGCGGATGTAAGATCCCTTGACGAGGTTGAAAAAAAACCCGTCAAAAACACGGAGAACTACAATGCAAGCATTACGTGATATTTAACAGACTAGTGTGTTCCTCATCTCTCTGCTTCCATACTTTTTATTCTCTCACACATATTTAACAATAATTTAACACCAATAAACATTTATAAAAATAACATTTTTTTGCTTTTAAATGCAGCCTCTGCTTACAAGATGAATGCCCTATAAACTACACTAAACATTCATAAGCCCCTTTGAAAAAAAAAATTCATCAGCAACAACTGTTTCAAATGAATTTCTCATATACAGCAGAATTGGCCTAAATCAACGGCTTCCCACCAGTGGTCTGTGGTGCTTTATCAGGTGGTCTGCTTCTGTGTTACCAATATGATATTAGGCGACAGCAAGTGAATAAAACCAATGAAGACTTTATGGCACTGTGATACTGCACATAAGCCAGCATCTTATCTTATATCTTATATCCTTCTCATGCCGTTAAACGTCACATAGGGCTTGCATACTGCAACTTATTTAAAGTTGGGGGGAAAATGTCCTTGAATGTAAAACAAACAGGCAAAAGAACACACTGGCTATCAGAAAAAAAAAAAACAGTGCTTACTACCAACTCTGAAAAGAGGAGCAAGCGAGCATTCTTTGGCTCTGCATCAGTCACAAGAGACCAAGGTACCACTGTTTCAGCAAGTTCAAGACTGGCTGGACTGACATGTGGCACATGTGGCACTGCTAAGATGATGGAAGAACATGTTCTGCAGGAGTTCCCAACATGTGAGGTGCAGAGAAGACAGATGTGGCCAGCACCTGTATCAGTTCCAGAGAAGCTTTATTAAGGGGGACGTACGCCAATTCCAGCTGAACACCAATTGCTTCTGAAGTATACAAGTCAATGTCTATGAATGATCAAAGAAGAAGAAGAATGTATTGAGAGCCACTGGTCTAAATGAAATTCCTCACTGTGTGCTACACCATTTTTGTTTAAACGGAAGGGCCATAACTCTTTACTGCCTAAAGTGTCAAACTGTTGATTTAGCTTCTACTGGTTGTGGTGTCTCCCATATGATACATCCACACTTAAGACAATGAAATCAGCAGATAATCTTTCTCTGTAATTAAAATTAATTGTACAGAAGAGAAAACTGTTTAAATCATCACTGAAATGCATTAGAAATGAGAAATCTCAGCCCCATGCAGAAGAATTCTCCTCAGAAATTCTGCCAACATTTATTTGGTTTTTTTTTTCCACTTCCATATAACCATTTATATGTATTTATTATGTGAAACATCACGTGAATGTTAAAAATTCATTCATTTAAGGATGACATCATAGAGCATACAGATGTTTATGTATGCAAAAGCTGGAAAACAACTAAAGAAAAAGACAACAAATTAGACTCTTTTGAAAACAAATGAGTAAGGAAAATATGCTTCATAAAGTGGAACAAATTCAAGAACAACACAGAGATAAGGCAGATGAGCGAACAACAAGCAGTCTCACAGGTGATCCAGAAAAAGTGATGGACTATGTCAGTCATGTGATGAAAAGAAACAGTCAGAGAATCCCAAAACAAGCTATCAAGTGGAACACAACAGGCCAAAGAAAAAAGAGGTCAGCCACGTGAAACTCTAAAGAGGACACTGTTAAGAGAGGCCAAATTAGTAGGCATAAAATCTCATGATGAGGTTGAATAGTCCGCTGAGGACAGGAAATCTTGGCAAACTATTATGCAAGCCCTATGTGACGTTTAATGGCATGGGAAGGATGTAAGATAGAGACTTCATGACCAGCTAAAAACTGATTCTTGTAATGGCCATGTAATGCTTCAGTCCTTTTTCCGCATTACATTAAAACATTCAATGTCTTCATAATAAAAAAACATTTCTGAGGTCTAGTCTCTGGAGTGATTTTATCAGCATGCAACACAGCAGGGACACCATACAAAGCCTGGCTGTGGACCGTAAGAAGTGGAGAGACTTTTCTGCAAAAGACTTCACAGGGTGGCCTGTACAGTGACGGCTTAGTTGATCACTAACCAAGGACATGGATGGATGGAGCTACTTTATATAGTAAACTATAAGGCAAATACTTTTATCATGTAGCAATCAGGTTTGAGGTATTCCGACTTGCTCAAGACACGATAGGCTGGAGAACCTTTGCTGATGCCTTATGCTCCACTGAAGATGATGATTCAAGAACAGATTCTAATTTTGCAAACAGCTGCCGAACACAAAGAGCAATAAGTGATCAGGACCTAGCTAATTTTGATGTCTGCATTATAATGGGTTAGGCTTGTGGTTCTTATAACCCTACACAGCCTCTTCAAGGTTCTCAAAACCCTCTTTTAACTTCTCAAACTGTAAATATTGATAGATACATAGTTATACAAAATAAGCTTTTTGGGATTCTCTGACCAAGAGTCAGAGAGCTGCCGGAACAGTCTATTCATCAAGGGGTGAAAGATGGCTCAAATTCCTTGTTTCACAGCTTTAAAACCAAATTTAACAAGGAATGGCTCTGCAGCTTTACAACCTTCTAACAACAGACTGGCTTTTAAACAAAACAATAAACTCCTAAAATATTTGGCTCACAGTTCAATAACTAACAACAACTGGCTCAGGATCTAATTTTACAATCAAATGACAAATATTACATAATATTACAACTAAATAACAAAGTTAACACTCATTTTGTGCATGCAGTATTACATCATAAAGCATACACTGTCCATCTTTACTTTGTTTTAGAGCTGCTTTCTTGACTGGTTGAAGATTTTGAAAAGTGGTCCTTGAGGATAGCATAGCCAATACCGACACCCATAGCCCCTACTGCTATACTCTGGGCAAAAACTCGAAAACGCATGATGTACATGGACAAGCCCATGTTCTTTGGCCTGTTCTTGTAGTTCCTGATCCCATACAGAACAGCCACAAAGAATCCTGCCATACCTGGACGGATAGTCATAAAATGTGAGTGAGGAAAATGAGGATGGAAATATTTAGTTCTGTACCACTACCTAATCTGAGAACATAAGAGAAATGACGACTGCTGTAAAAGTGGTTCTAGTAATGAAAGTAGACAAAAGTGTATGATTCAATTTTACAAAAAGATAGAAAGAGTGAGGAAAGTGAATGGAAAGCAAGAAAGACAGAAAGTAAGATAAGCACATATAAATGAAGAACATACAACCAACCAATATTTCACCAAAAGCCTTTTTTCAAAAATCACATACAAAAACACAACATGTAAAAACATAAAACACAGATGAAAAATTAAACACTTGGCTTTTTTGGTCTGCTCCTTGTAAGAAAGAAGGCATTAAATGTGCCCAGAAAAAATGTATGTGTGCATAATGTGGAAGCAGGCAACTGGCTGAGAAATGAGGTAAAGGGAAGATGACAGAGAGTATCAGATTGTTAAACAACAGTGCTATGCCCCAGATGCCTCAAGCTTGCTCTTATTAGGCACCTATGGGATAAACAAAAGCTACTCTGATGATAAAACTGAGAAGACAATATGGAGAGGGTTGGTTGACAGAAGGTTAAAAAAAAAAATAGAGAACACCGATGGACAAGACTGCTCGTTTTGGATGCCTAGACAAGGAATATATCTCCTTCTTCTTCTTCTGCTTTCAAGGTTGTTGGTCACATCAGATCCTGATCCCTGTTGACATGGCAAAGCTTGCAGTCCTCTCCAGATCCTGATAGGAGCCCCAAAGCTTTTGCCCCAAGCTAGTGTCCTATGGCAATGTCTCACGCCTCAAGTCCGCACAGTTTGGGCACTCTTGAAGGATTTGTTCTGGAGTCTGGACTCCACTGCCACATGGGCACTCGTCTATTTGAGACATTTTGGGTTTCAGGTCAAGATGGTGATGGGCGTACTACAAGCTGTGAACCAGTGGAACAATTCTTGATATTTTGGACTTAATCCACACACTGATTATAAACTAGTGATATTACCTAGATGCAACTGACAGGACCTCATCAAAATATAATCTTGTGGTGAAATTCTAACCAGGTTTAATGCATAATTCAAAGCTTTAGCACTAATGAACAAAGTGTAACCAGGAATATATCAAAATCTTGTAGTGGTTACAGACAAAGGACAGAAAATTACCAGTTTGTAAAAATGAACCATACAACTCTGTCTGCCTAATCTGACAATCTGTTATTGTTTCCAAAAATCACCATCAGTCTTCTGTATTCCCAATGGAGCATAAGGCATCAACAGAAGTTCTCTAGACAATCATGCCTTGAGCAAGTATAGATACCGCAAACCATGCCTTTCCCACTTCCTTTAGTTCTTCCTGTACTGTGCATCTCCATATCCCCAGTGGTCTGTCCCTCTTTTCTCTTGAAGTGTCCAAGTCCAGGCGGTATAGGAGGTGTCTTGTTCTTTCCATTTGTAGTATGTGGCCCATCCATTTCAATCTTCATCTTTTGACCTCTTTAGTAATGTTCTCAATGCCCGTTCATTTGGTTATTTCCTGGTCTGTCACGTGTTCTTCGTGGTGTATTCTTAAAATTTTCCTGAGCATCTTCCTTCAAATCCTCTCAATCTGCTTTTGATTCTCTGATTGTTTCTCCATATTTCAACTTACCTCTTACATCCTTTCCATGCCATTAAATGTTAATTATGGCTCACATGGCAGTTCACCAAGTTTTCCTGTTTTCAGTGAGCTTTTAAATCTCATTTATTAAATCTCATTTATGCCTATTAATCTGGCCTCTCTTAAGAATGTCCTCTTTGTTTCACTGCGTGTTTCACATGTTTCAACTGCATATAATAAAATGGAGTGTACACTGGATTTATAGATTCTGATCTTGATGTTTGTATGGAGAATGTGAGATTTTCAAATGTTTCCTAATGTATTAAAGGTCTGAGATGCCTGTCGAGTTCTTGTGGATATTTCCTTCTTGATATTGCTGCCTGCCGAAATGAGTTTCCAAGGCGCTTGAAATGTTCTACTTCTACAACTTCTTTTGTTCCAAATGAGATTCTTTCCTTTTTTTTTTCCCCACTGATTCTTGTGATCTTGTCCTTCTGGGTATACGAGGGGTGACTGATAAGTTCTCGGCATAACGTACAATGGATTATTTGTGGACAACTTTTTTGGGTTATTTCTCAACATAGTCCCCTTGCAAGTTTATGCACCTAGTTCAGTGATCTTGGACCATATGGATCCCTTCTTTGTAAAAGTCAGCATCTTGTGCCAGTAAAAAGTGGTCTACAGCATGAATGACATCATCATCTGAAGCAATTTGTGATCACTTCTTCTTCTTCTTCGTTCGCTTCTACCACCAAAACCGCACTGTGATCCTACTGAATTTACGCCTGTGGTCCTCGTTAGGTCTCGTGGTCTCCTGTGCGGTCCCCGAAAGGACCACACGAGATCCACGAGAGGACCACAGGGGGTTCAGAGTATCGCAGGGCTTTAGCCTGTATTCTTGGTGGGTCTCTGAAGCGGATTGCGTGACACCGTGGTTTTCATTGCACCAGTTTAGTCTAGAGTTGGACTTCTCACTGGAAGACCTCGACGTATTTAGGATATCAGTGCATCCCCGCTGGGTGAGGGGCGGTAGCCCACCCAGGCCAGAGTTGGACCTTCTCACCGGAAAACCTCGACGTGTTTTGAGATACCCGTGTATCACCGCCGGGTGAGAGGTGGTTGCCCATCCAGTCCAGAGTTGGACTTTCTCACCAGAAAACCTCAGCGTGATTAGGATGCACAAACATCCCCGCCGGGTGAGAGGTGGTTGCCTATCTAGACTGCCCTGGTCCAGTGTCTCCGACTTCAGCATTTTGCGGTCATGGCCGCTACCGTTCCTAGTTGTGACCAGAATGGAGCTTTTGTCCAGGAGGACGAATCCTCGCCACTAGTGACTTCCACCCCTGGGTTGAGCTGGTTTAGGCATATTATCCCAGTATGGGCGTGTTGGGACGTGACCGACCTCTAGAGCAGAGGTACTGTGACATGCATAGCCTTCAAGATTCACCCCTGGTGTGAGCCGGTTTAGGCAAAATTCACCAGTATGGGTGTATATCAGGCGTGACCGACCTCTAGAGTGGAGGTGGCATGACATGTCTGGCCATCAAGTTCCACCCCTGGTGTGTGCCGGTTTAGGCATATTTCACCAGTGTAGGTGTATTTCAGACATGGCCAGCCTCTAGAGCAGAGGTGCCGTGGTATGTATAGCTCTCGCAGCGATACTACTGGACATACCGATTAAACTTCACTTTATCCTTTCCACCACCTTTTCACATTGGCACCACACTGCGACCTTTATTTCTTTTCCGCATTTTCTTCCTTGACTGGGAGGAGCTTCACTCCACGCGCGGCATTCAAAGAGTCTTGCCAGCAGTGCCTTAACCTCTGGGACAAGCCGGTTCATGCATTTCACCCGATATGACTGCACTCGGGACGTGGCCGACCTCCAGACCAGAGGTGCCGTGATCTGACTGTTTGCTTCGCTTTATCCTTTCTACCACCTTTTCCGCAGTGATGCTGCGCAGCAACCCCATTTGCACCTTTCTTCATTGGCCGGGAAGAGCACCGCTCCACGCATGGCAGCTGAAGAATCTCGCCAACAGAGGCAGATGAGCTACCAAACGTGCCACTCATCTACCCTAAGTATCTGGTTTTCAGGCGCCAGATATTTGCCCTCGCCCCTTCTCCTGTCAGTTTAAACAGTTCTGCCACGGGAAGGCCAGGAGCTGGACTTGACTGCCAGAGGCTGTCTGAGACGCAGTAACAGTCCTTAGAACCTTTGTGATCACTGAGCTCCTTTTTGAGTTTGGTAAACAGGTACTAGTCTGAAGGGCCCAAATCTGGGAAATACAGAGGATGTTCAAGAAGCTGGAAGCTGCATTCATGAATGGCAGCCATTGCCACTGCCAACTTGTGAACTGCAGCATTGTCTTGTTGAAAGATGACTCCTCTATTCAATTTCCCTCGATGCTTTTCCCTCAATTTGACCCGCAGTTGCTTCACACGATTAATGTAATAGGCCCCGGTGACCGCTCTACCCTTTTGAAGATAGTCTACCAATAGCACACCTTCTGAATCCCAAAAGATAGAAGCCATCACTTTGCCTGCAGACAGAACCACTCTTGCTTTCTTTGGAGGTAGGGATCCATGATGTTTCCCTGCTTTGAATGTTCTTTGGTTTCTAGTTGAAAATGATGAACCCAAGTCTCATCCACAATCACAAATTGCTGAAGAAACTTTTCAGGATCTGCAGAAAAATGGCAAAGATTGTCTCTTGACATGCTGAGACACTGTCATTTGTGATCAGCTCCAAGAAGTTTTGGGACCCATTGAGCAGAGACCTTTGTCTTTTGAAGATCATTGTGAATAATGGCATGAACATGTTCCTGGGAGATGCCCAACTCAATAGCAATGTACAGCTCAGTTAGTCGTCGATCCTCAATTATCATGTCATGTATTCTGCCGGTGGTTTCATCAGTGGTTACTGTTCTTGGTCTTCCTGGACGGGGATCATCTTCCAGATTCTCTCTTCCATGTCTAAACTGAGCTGCCCATTCCTTCACTGTGCTGTAAGAAGGGGCACTCTCCCCTAGAGTCTCCACCATATCCTCATGAATCTCCTGCGATGATAAGAGGTAGTGAATGACTGCTCGATGAGAAATTGTATTCATTTTCTCAATTTCTGCCACCCCTTACCACTTCAGAAGCCTGTAAAAAAAAAAAACTGGTTGCAGTTAATTTCTTGAAACTTGGTGTTTAATCTTACATTAACCTGATCTACAAATGCACCTAATATCAACTTTGTGTTTTAAGTATTTGTACTTTATGTCGAGAACTTATCAATCACCCCTGGTACATTCAGACCTACTGAACTGGCTATTTCATAAATCCTAGTTGTCTTTTTCTGTATGTCTCTCTAGGTATGTGAGAGTGAACCAAAATTGTCTGTGAAGTCGCAGTCCTCTAGATGATTTGTGAGCCCCCCAGGTCTGTCTTTGGTGCAGACTTCTAAAACTTTAGAGGAAATGAGGAAAAGGAGCAGTTCAAAGTTTAAAGACATAGCAAAGGAATCAACTGAGTGAAAAATGAAAGAT
This sequence comes from Achatina immaculata, assembly GCA_009760885.1. Classification (NCBI taxonomy): domain Eukaryota; kingdom Metazoa; phylum Mollusca; class Gastropoda; order Stylommatophora; family Achatinidae; genus Lissachatina; species Lissachatina immaculata. The sequence goes on from CM019715.1 coordinate 12,050,580, forward strand.
GAATATCAATGGAGTGACATAACTTGCATTAATCTACAGATTAGATGCTTATAGGTATAATGTGTTTAATCTATTTGATTACATCAAAGAATCATTAATCTCAGGCAAGAAAAAAAAATAAAATGTTTAATAAAATTTTTTTTCAAAGAGACATGAAGAACTAATGTGAACTAGCTAGTTCCTGAACAATTAATGAGATCCCAGCACATAAAATTAATTAACTTTAGTTAGATAACTACAATATGTGGGAGTTAGCAAACATTCACAGACCTAAGGGCACCATAGGGTTTTCTCTCATCTTTCTGAAAGTCTTGTTGCCTGTGGTTTCCTCAAACAGAGGAGGGGGTGCCTTGCTGTCTGATGACATTGTAAACAGATCCTTTTCTGCTTGTTTACTGGTATCTAAGACAACAGGGGAAACAACAACAAAAAAAGGTTATGGTTCCTTACATCAAAGAAGTTTTGACTGTAAATTTCAGACAAATTTCGTGTCACAATGAAATAAAAAGCAGATGTGCTCAGGCCAAGTCAGCATTCCAGAAAATTAGAAACATCTTATGCAACAGATTTATATCAGTGGAAACAAGATTCCGAGTACTCAAGCGTTACATTGAGCCAATTTTGTTTTATGGATGTGAAGCACGGTCCATGAATAAGAGAGTACAGCAAGAAATGGAGGCCATGGAAATGTTGAAGGTACCATGGACAGCTAAGAAAACAAATGAAGTCTTAAGTGAGGCTGGAGTTAAAAGGCAAATTACAGCAAAAATCAGAGGCAGACAAGTGAGATTTGTAGAACATTTTCTGAGAAGAGGAAAACTGGAACACATTGTGGCAACTGAAAAAACTGAGGGAAGAGAGACAGAGGAAGGCAGAGAGAGAGAAGTTACTGGATGGGCTGTCAGTGTGGTTAGGAAGAAAGTCACCGGTGGACTTCAAAATCAACTTTAAAGACAGGGAATTGTGGAGAAATGATCACGGCACTTGATTGATTGAAATTTCAGATAAGACATACAGCAATCAAGATTTACCAGGTCAAGTTAACTGTTCAAGAGAATAAATTATGGAGCTGAAAGACAACAAAGACGAGTGTTCTTGTTCTATCCCCCTTGAACTGTGAGCAGAATGTTCTTTGCATCTGATGCCTTGATGTTTTTTCAGATTAAAACTCCCGGAGGTGGACAAAGTTATAAACCAGAAATCTAAAAACTATGACCGCTGAAAATATTACTCCCTTCTGTAAAAGGCAGAGCCAAAGGTTAACTTTTTGTGCCAGGGGGGCACCTAGGGGATGTGGTGTTAGCACCCATATATTCCTTGACCTGTTAGCTCACTAGAAGGCAGCACAGTTAAGCATCACATTTGACCTTTTTTTTTTTCCTTTCCCTAGCTCCTGAAGAAGTCAGGTACACATCTCTGCAGGTGGGTGAGTGGGTCACTTCTGGTCATGTGGGTGACTGGGTCACTTCTGATCAGGTGGGTGTTTGGGTCACTTCTGGTCAGGTGGGTGACTGGGTCACTTCTGGTCAGGGTGTGATTGGATCACTTCTGGTCAGGTGAGTGATTGGGTCACCTCTGGTCAGGTGGATGAGTGGGTCACTTCTGGTCAGGTGGGTGATTGGATCACTTCTGGTCAGGTGGGTGACTGGGTCACTTCTGGTCAGGTGGGTGTTTGGGTCACTTCTGATCAGGTGGGTGACTGGATCACTTCTGGTCAGATATTTGAAATACTAATCCTTGCCAAGAAAGACTAGTGCATTATTGACTTTGCCACAGAGGCATCCAGTACTTCTGTGAGTTCCATATTGCTTAATTAAAATGATGAAATTTGGGATTGGAAGTGATATTTGTACGTAAACCACATACTGTCAGTGTCATTAATCACAACTTTGTTGCAAGTTTACCTCTCTAGTGCCTCTAGCCACATCTTGTGTTGCAATCTCTCATGTCATTAAGCACAATTTGTTGCAGGTGTATCTTTCTAGTGTCATTAACCACAACTTTATTTCAATTTTATCTCTCTAGTGTCATTAACCACAACTCTGTCACAATTTTATCTCTCTAGTGTCATTAACCACAACTCTGTCACAATTTTATCTCTCTAGTGTCATTAACCACAACTTTGTCACAATTTTATCTCTCTAGTGTCATTAACCACAACTTTATTTCATCTCTCTAGTGTCATTAACACACATGGAGAAGAACAGCAGAGAGGATGATGAGCAATAGAGGGCTCACCCGGGCAAGAGCGTAAAAAAACACAAAGGACACGTATGTGTAGAAAACCCTCGCAGAACCCCATGTGTCCTGGGCACTTAAGGTTCAGAGAAAGAGAGAGAGTGTGTCATTAATCACAACTCTGTTGCAATTTTATATCTTTGAGAGTAGGAGCAGGATGTTCTCTGCAGCTGATGCTGTGAAGATGTTGACAAACAGGCATCAGGTCAGGCTGGGACTGGATTAGGACTTAAAAACTTAAGTGGTCCAAGAAAGTCAGCTTCTCTGCAGACTCCACACCCATGAGGATCACAGCCCTGCCTCATTAGCCGGGCTGAGCCTGTTATCAGAAGTATCAACGAAGGTGAAACATGGCTTTTCTGCCCCTACCTGTCATATAGTAATCTTTTCTCCCATGTACCAGAGTACAAGGATGTGATACCAAGTAATATTGCCATAATGAATACATCAGATAGATTCATTCACTCATTTGCATGTCCCTTACAGAACTTTGCCTCCCTAACAGCACTCCTGTAGGGCTCTCGGTTGTGAGCAAAGATGGCCTGCTGCTAATGCATCCATTTCAGATAGATTACTTAATTAATTAAATCAATGGTTTCAAAGTTGTTGGTACATTCCCAGGAACTAATGGAAAGATTCATTAGGGTGGCAAGGGAGAAAGGAGTGGCAAAGTATATACAAACCAAGTGAGAGAGAGAGAGTGAGAGAGAGAAAGAGTGGGACTGAGAGAGAGGTTTTGTAAGTGTGAATATTATGCGAATGAAGAAGAAGTAAGTGTGAATATAAAACAAAATGATTATGTTCTAATTGTTGAAATTTCTCTCTTCTAAAAGAGAGAAATTCTGAGCACAACAATTCAGATTTGTAGGACATGCTTTGAGAAGAGGCAAAATGGAACACCTAGTGACAACAGGAAAACTAGAGGGACAAAGGAACAAAATCCTGACTGACTAAATGAGTGGCATGGAACACAATCTAACACACATCTTAACAAAGCAAGGGAGTGATGGTTGTGGAAATCAGTGATGGCCTACACTTGATTGGCATGGACCAGAGAGAGAGAACGAACGAACATACTTTATTTTCAACTGGGCACGCAGGCCCATCTAACATTCTGCCCTTCATCATACAGCTTTCACTCAGTCACAGTCATTCAGCATTTGTTAATAAGCATAATAATCATGAAGACACAGTTAAATGATTACATAAATAAATAATAAACTTATCTCATGTCCATACACTCTACACTCTGATTTATGCAATAGCATTCTTATATTCATTCACAACTAACAAATTTATAGACATGACCTGGGAGAAAAGTAGGAGGTGGACAACAACCTAAACAGGGCAGAGAATCACTGATTAGATCAAACATAAGACTGACTTAAGCTTGAAATCTGAGCAAACCAAAGCTGGCCAGAACACTAACCCTATCTTCGTACAATTCTCCTGGTAGCAGGCTATTGTGACCGTACAGCCAAGTTAACCGAGGAAAGGGGGAGCAGGGATCGACGTACATTCCACAGTAGTGGAGCCTACTAGAAATACATCAGCTAACAGAAATAACTACGGCTATCCTAGCCAGCATTTGTGGTGCCTTAGACGTGCCATCTTCAGACCGCAGTCTGGGCCCATAAAGCTACGAATTCGTAGGTATCTTCAATACTAAAAGAAAGCGTTGGTCTGTGAAAGTTGTCAATGCTGGCTCTTATATATAAATGAATGATGTTCGATGTTAAATCTTCTTTCAAACGTAAGTCCATGCATTTGACATTGAGTTGCTGCATGGTGATGATTGCAACAGGACAACCAATACGGCTGAATTCTGGTAACTCATGATATGTAAAAAAATAAATAAAACCAACGTTTTCAAACTAACACACTGAATCTTCTTTAAGGCAATCGTACAATTACAAAATATGATATTTACTGTGATATTTACTGTGTCTGGCAAAAATGTCCCCGCTCTCTTTTCTTGATGGTATTCACTATGTACAACCTTGCGTTGCGTCAGAATTTCCGGGTATAACTTTTCTGTTCACCTTGTTCAAAGGTCAAAGATTAAAAGGTCAACGGAGGAAGTGGTATCAATGGAAATTATCAAAGGATATATCCTGATCCTTTATATAAAAAGTGCAGTGGTCAGTGACCTGGAACGGCATGGGATCGGGTCAATGGGACCCCCCCCTCCCCTTTTTTTTACAAATACAGATTATTGTTTCATGTGACAATTATTCATAGCTGTTATTGCTTCACCATTACGATGTTCATAACAAACATTGGAGTATCAGTTGCGTTTAGTCTGTGTAATAGACTCACATAGTAAGTGATCACATTTGGGGGTGGGGGGTGGGGTGGGAATCGGGTCATGTATCAGGAGATGGAAGGTATAGGTCGGAAGGGGTGGGGGCAGGGAATACCAAATTTAGCTTAGGGGCTTGTGTGGTCACTGTTAACGACAATGCAATATTTAATGGTTGATTAACTTTGTGAAATGTTTTTGATTGTGGCGTTACTTAGTCTAGTTGGTAGGCTGTTACCCCTCGGCCCAGAAGCGTAGTGCGGCATCTATACACGCTCTATTAACCATTTCGTTTCCTATTTTAAGTTTTCTATTTTTCTTTTAAAGCAGCATTGACCTTCAAGAATCTTGAGAACATACGGCATTCAAAAGTTACAAGCACAACAAAAAAAAAAACAAATTAAAATTATTCAATTGAAATGTAATATCCACCCTTATTCATGCACGTGAAAGCTGGAAAACAACTAAAGAAACAGACAAGAAATTAGACTTTTTTAAAAACAAATGGCTACGGAAAATACTCAGTATAAAGTGATATATAATTCAAGAACAACGCAGAGATAAGGCTAATGACTGAACAAACCTGTCTCATGGATGATCAGAAAAAGGAGATGGACATATGTCGGTCATATGATGAGAAGAAACAGTCAGAGAATCCCAAAGCAAGCTATCAAGAAAAAGAGGTCGATCACGTGAAACTCTAAAGAGGACATTGTTAAGAGAGGCCAGTTTAGTGGGCATAAAATCCCTTGATGAGATTGAAAAGCTCGCCAAAAAACAGGAAAACTTGGCAAACTAACATGCAAGCCCTATGTAACGTTTAATGTCACAGGAAGGATTAAGATACTCGATTTTTATTAGACAAGATAATGGAAACGAAACTGAGGATCTTAAAATGTGCGTATATGGAAGAACGGGGTTATTCTATTGACAGGAAAGAAAACAAACGAGAAAGTACCCGGTGAATTGAAATTCAAGTGAGAAATAGCGACAAACATCAGGCTACTAAAATATATTAGCCATGTCAGGAAACTACTGTAACAGGGTCAGTCAGTCAGTGAATCAGTCATTCATTTGCATGTCCCTTGCAGAACTTAGCCTCCCTAACAGCTCTCCTGTAGTACTTGGTTGTAAGCAAGATGCCCTGCTGCTGATGACCATTCGCAGATTAGTATGTCTTGCAACTATCTTCACCTTGGTCTTCCTATTTTTTTTCCCAATCGTTATGTACCCTTCCTAATGTAACAGGGTAGACAACGAAAGTACTTGTCCGGCTCCCCACCACATATTACGTATACAATGAGTTGCAAACACTCCCGTCCGACAAATGGCAATGCTATTGTAGAATATGTGAAGCGGGTTGGGTCTTCGTGCCCCATCCTATTCGTCTAACTCTTGGTCCTGCAGAACGGCTCTGCTCTGAATGCCGAGAATAAGTTGTGGTGGTTATGGTTCCCTGTCCGTGCCATTTTGTTAGTCCGTTCAGCATTGTCCCTCTCTGTCTACCTCCATCTCTTTTGCCCTCTATCTTTCGTGTTATCACAATGTACTCTAGCCTGCCTCGCCTTAGAACGTGCTCTAAGAATTTTGATTGCCTTTTTTTCTGACTTTTGTTATTGCTTTGGCTCGTCTCTCCAGCCTCTCTCAGATCCTCCTTGTTTGATTTCTTTCACGTCCATGGTATTCTGAGCATTCTTTTAAGGAACCACACTTCAGTGGCTTCTAGATGGCGTTGTACTTCATTAGTGACTGATCATGTCTCACATCTGTATAATACATTTGGCTCGATGTAGCACTGGAGTGCTCTTTTCCTCATTCCCACCCCCAGCCCCCCAGCGACAGTGATTTATTACACAGAATACTTTTCATTTTCTAAAACATTATTTTGGCCCATCCTGTACTATAGTAAAAAACTAAAGTTGGGGAGAAAAACTGAATGGAAAAGATCAAGAAACGAAGAACGGTAGTTTTGAAGTCACAGATGGTTGGGTATCTGCCGGTGATGATTTATAGTTTCATCTTGTCTTGTGCGATCTCCCTGTAACTGCGAGCTGGTGTTCTTTGGAGCCGAAGCTGTGAAGATGTTGAGGCACAACATCGTATCGGCTTGGGAGTGGGTTATGGCAGCTATTTTTTTCACTCCCGGAGAGCAGCTAAAATGCAGGGGGTGTGCATTGCTTCTTTAGCAGACTCCACTGCCATGGGGACTATGGCGATCCCTGCCCTGTTAGCTAGGCGAGGCAACGGAGAGGTAGGAGAAGGTCTTGGTCAGCTATGGTTCACTAACCCAGACGCTAGCATATCAGCTATGGTTCACTAACCCAGACGCTAGCATATCAGCTATGAGTCACTGCTTGCCTAATCGGACAGTTTATTCACCCCTTTATTAGTCATACGTTATTCCAGGCGTGTTTCCTCCGGGCATTCATGCGTGGAGAGATCTTTGCGTTCACCTTGAAGATTGTTCGGCATATCTCGTGTCCTGGTTGTATTGTCCAAGTACTCCTATATTTTTCTACATGATTTTATTTCTTCTCTCCTCCCCCCCCCAAAAAAAAAACCACCACCACTACACACATACACTTTCTGATTATCATCGTGAAATAGTTTATACTGGATCACTTTAACTTTGAGTGATTTCTGTAAGTTTTTCAACATTTCTTCCTGTGTGACGATTTTGCTTCTCCGTTATCAACAACCTTGCACTGAATAGCCTTTTTTTTTTTTTCCTTTTTCTTAGGAACGTTATTTCGGGCAGATGGGAATTCGTAAGCATTGGATCTAGGATAAGGAAAACTCTGATTTCAAACCATCTACTGCCTCGTGGGTTAAACTCTGATTTCAAACCACCTGCTGCCTCGCATGGGTTAGACTGATTTCAAACCACCTGCTGCCTCGCGTGGGTTAGATTCTTATTTCAAACCACCTGCTGCCTCGCGTGGGTTAGACTCTTATTTCAAACCACCTGCTGCCTCGTGAGTTAGACTCTTATTTCAAAACACCTGCTGCATCGTAGGTTAGACTCTGATTTCAAACCACCTCCTGCCTCGTGTGTTAAACTCTTATCTCAAACCACCTGCTACCTCGTGGGTTAAACTCTTATCTCAAACCACCTGCTGCCTTGTTGGTTATACTCTGATTTCAAAGCACCTGCTGCCTCGTGGGTTAAACTCTTATCTCAAACCACCTGCTACCTCGTGGGTTAAACTCTTATCTCAAACCACCTGCTGCCTCGTGAGTTAAACTCTGATTTCAAACCACCTGCTGCCTCATGGGTTAAACTCTGATTTCAAAGCACCTGCTGCCTCGTGGGTTAAACTCTTATCTCAAGCCACCTGCTACTTCGTGGGTTAAACTCTTATCTCAAACCACCTGCTGCCTCGTGGGTTAAACTCTTATCTCAAACCACCTGCTACCTCGTGGGTTAGACTCTTCGCAGAGCCAGAGGCTAATGGAGTAACCCAAAAACAAATCCAATGGAAAGCAAGGGGAAGCCTCGTAACTTACCAAGAATCAGTCATTGAGATACACGCCAAATGACAACAGTGACTACAGCATGGTTCAACACACATCTTTAAGCATCAGAACGAGGGATAGATGGTTATGGAAATCAATGATGACTAACGCCTGATTGGCATTGAGAGAGACACAGAGAGATAGAGGGAGACAGAGAGATTCTTTGCACATTATTATTATTGCTGCTGCTACTACTGCACCAGCGTGGGGGCATGGAAATGGAAATACAGGAAGAACTAAAGAAAACAGGGAAGACATGATTTGAGGTAACCCGACTTGCTCAAGACAGGACTGGCTGGAGAACCTTTGTTGACGCCGTACTGCTCATTGGGAGTACAGAGGACTGATGATGATGATGGGCCAGCAAACAACGTGAAATCTATTGTTATGCAAAGTGCAGAGGAAAACCTAGATAAATCATACGAAATTGTTTAATTATAGGAAGCGTTTCAAAATCGACTTTTTTTTACGCCTAGAGAAGCAACTAACATTGATTTTCAGACAGCAACAATTTTGTTTCGTAGTACAGACACTGAGCATTTTCAATATGATTATGTTATCATACGAAATATTGTAATGTGTTCCAAAGTAATAATCAGTTCATTAGGTCGTGAAAGTGAGCATACAGCAGATCGGTCTAACAGCCTTTTTGTTTATGTATTTTAAAGTTTAATTAAAATAAATAATAAATAAACGAAATACACAACCGCGTTGGCCACGCCCAAGGTCGATCTACTTTGAACTCTTGTACTCCGACCTATCCAATGAACTTTGACCTAACACCAGATTTAGCAGTCGCAGCAGACTTTTTTGTAACTTTAACACTATAGTGATATCGACACTTTGTTACTCATGCGCTGGTAATTTATAACTCTTCTGTTACACTTTCCTATGTACTTTTCCATTGCTGATCACGACTCTTTAACCCTTTGATTCATAGTGACTACATATGGGGTCATTTAGTGACGAACTTTCAAATATTTCGTATAAACAATTTATTATGTTATACTGATGTCAATTTTTTTTAACTTGCACGTTTTAGGTACATGTACATTAGTTACATTTTATGAACTTAGATATGAAGAATTTTTAGTCTAAAACATGTGAAATATATATATATATATATATATATATATATATATATATATATATATATATATATATATATATATATATTATGAGGAGATAAATCAGTCAGAAATATGGAAATCTAAAAAAACTAAGCATAAATGCGAAAATCAGGATATTTGAGAGTAATGCTCTAAGTGTACTACTCTATGGAAGTGAATACTGGAAAATCACCAAAAACCATAGAAAACAAGTTGAATTCTTTCCGGACGAAATGTTTACGAAGAATTAGAAAAATATTTTGGTCAAACACCATAAGAAATAACATCTTGTTGGTAGAAATGCAGATGAAGCCACTGACAGCAATTATTGAAGAAAGACGCTGGCGATTGTTGGGACATGTGCTTCGAATGACTGACAACTCACTACCAAAAAATAGCACTAAGATGGACACCACAGGGGAACAGAAGTAAGGGTAGACCAAAAGAGACATGAAGAAGAACAACAGAAAGGATATTGAGCAATAGGGGGCTCACCTGGGCAAGAGCAGAAAAAAAGGCAAAGGACAGGCATTTGTGGAAAACCCTTGCGGAAGCCCCATGTGCCCTGGGCACTTAAGGTTCAGAGAGAGAGAGAGAGAGAGAGAGAGAGAGAGAGAAATCAGTCAGAAATGAATAAGTTAAATATACATAGCGTGCATTTTGATTTCTAACTAAACTGATGATTCAATATTATATTAAACTGATGATTTAATATTGCAGTATAGATAAACACAGGCGTGTCTTCCGATTAATTGATTTAATATTATATCGGAAATCAACCCATGAAATACACGTTTGAACCAAACTGACTTTTCATGAGCAGACAGTGAACTATAGGTAGGTTACTGTCACAATCCAGGGTGCAGAAACTAATATCTGGAGTTGAGATCTCATCAAAATACTTCATAGGCGCTGGTACGACATCGAATACTGAAATCAGGGACATTCCCTTACCAACACTGCTAGATGGTGGAAATGACTGGGATGTGATAGCAGACCTACCAGGAAGAAGAGAATACCCGACTGCCATTTAGAACACAGGAATGCGACCGGACATTGTAGTGTACTCCATAGAAAAACAGGAACTAATAATGATTGAGATTACGGTTCCGTGCGAAACAAGAACAGAGGAGCAACATCTGTTCAAATGTGAGAACTACAATGACCTGATCAAGCAACTGAGGTAGGGGGCAGGAGTCAAGGCAAAAGTGATAGATGTAGAAGTGGGAGCGAGAGGATTCATAGCAACATCAGCATACGACCTATATAAGCAACTGGGCATAAAGGGACAAGCAAGAGCAAGGGCATTGAAAAGCCTTTCAGAAACAGCAGAAAAGGCTTCATGCTGGCTGTGGAGTATGCGAAATAAGCATTGAGAACATACATAATTTCGCTTGTCATGGCCAATACCAGTCCTCCGTGGCTAAATCGTGAAAGACGCACTTCGAAGTGTAGTGCCAACTCAATCCCGGGACAAAAAAAGCAACAACTCACAAGACCTCTAGGAGTCATGACACAGAGGGGCCCAGCCCCCGTAGAGTGTCAGGAGTTTAATAGGGCCGAAATACTTGTCTGGGGGGGGGGCTTCCTCTGATGATCTGAAGGAGTTGTGTTGTTGTTCCGCTCTCTATAGTAGAGAGTTTCCTACATGGAGCTCAGTGTTACGGACAGACTCTGGCAACAGAGACTTAATGAATTACTCGAGGAGAGTTAAAAGACACGACATAATGGCGTTCTTCTGTTTCTACTTCTTCTTCTTATCTCCCTGGAGCTGCCAGTTGGTGCTCTTTGCAGCCGATGCGGTGAAGATGTTGAGACATCATCGTGCGGGATTGGTCGTGAGTTATGACAGCTGTTTTTTCAGTCCTTGAGTGGAGATAAAAAGCAGGGGGGGTGGCATGCGATACTTCTTTAGCAGATTCCACCACCATGAGGGACTATGGCGATCCCAGCCCCCTTAGCCAGGCTAGGCATGCTACTGAGGATATCAATGAAGAGGTGAGACAGGGTCTTGGTCAGCTATGATTTGCCTATGCTGACGCTAGTGTGACAGTTGTGGGTCTCTGATTAACAAATCCGACAGCGTCTTCGTCCCCGATATGCCAGTGTATAAGTATATTCCTTCTAAACTAAATTCTACTAAAGAAGCTGTGGAGAGGAACAGACAGAACTACAAAAATAAGATTTTTAATGGCATGCATCTTTCCCATAGCAACATATGCCTGTGAGACCTGGACACCTAACAAAACAGCTAAGAAACACATAAATGCCTTTGAATGTAAATGCTATAGAAGAGTTCTTCAAATATCACGGACACAAAAAAGAATAAATATATCCATACTACAAGAACTTAATATTGAAGAAGGCTGGCTAGTAAAGAGGATTAAACAGAGAAAACTTAAATATTTTGGATACATTGAACGTCATGGGAAGAGAAGACCGTCTTGGAAGGGTACACGATGGGAAAAAGAAAGAGAGGAAGACCAAGGGGAAAGTGACTGCAAGACATCGTTGATGATCTGCAAATGAACGCATCAGCTGCAAGGCATCTTGCTTACAACTGAGAGGCCTACAGAAGAACTGTTAGGGAGGCAAAGTTCCGCAAAGGACATGCAAATGACTGGACTGACTGACTAAATTCTGCTCCTTCCTTAGCAGCAACATGTATTTCAGAACCTCCTCACTGGATTAGATTACAAACCCTACACCCCAGCTACATCTACTCATTCCACCCACACTGCATTTTCGCTGTCTCAACCCCCTCGTTATTACCTGCCTATCACATATCGCATGTCTCCATTCACAACGCTGTATCAAACGTACTCCAGGACCTAGCTCCTTATATGTCACAGTAAGGTGCTCCACTCATTTTTTGTAATCATTTATGTAATCCTCGAAAGAGGCTTACGCCGAAATATCAGATGTTGTATGTTTTTCATTTATACATTCTCATCTTACATTTTCTACTGTTTTTCCTCACTTGACTTCCACTGCAAGACATCGTTGACGATCTACAAATGGATGCAGTAACAGCAGGCCATCTTGCTTACAACCGAAATTCCTACAGGAGTGCTGTTTGGGAGGCAAAGTTCCACAAGTGACATGCAAATGAATGAATGAATGACTCCCACCTTGTAAAACTGTACCATACACCTCCGTTTACCTTTATTATTTGAACCAGTTTTACTGCAGTCACCGTCCCTTTTATCACTCTTTTTTTCATTCCTACTCGTATTTGTCATACCACATTCATGTGAATTTATATTTTATCTTCTTTCCCTATTTCTTTGTCCTGTACGTTTTTGTATGATTAATGTGCAAACCGAAATGTCACAACTGTGTGCTCGTTAATTAATAAAGCTGTTCTTACTTTGTTTTTCCTGAAATAGTTTTAACATTTTCGTTGTTACAGCTTTACTGCAGCGGATCGGTATATAGTTACATATTTAGTTTTATATACTTATGCACTATTTCTTTGTATGTCGCCTGGTATCTTGGGAAGGTGCAGAAGGACTGTGCTAACCTCTAGTGTGCTGTCAAGTCAAGGAAAATAAGGGGACTTACATCATATTCCTTCATGCTTCTATGGCTTTATATAGCTAAGTTTTTATTCTGCTAAGATATTATAACTGTGGCAGTAGGACAGTCTGGCACAAAAGAGAACAAACGGGGGGGGGGGTGAACGAGGGAAAAGAAATACGAACAAATCATCTCAATAAACAGCCCTCAAACACTATACCCTATTCTACGAAAGGATTGCTTTACTTTACTTACTTTCTCTTGCACCGTGAGATGTCGAGGGGAGATGTAGTGTTGGCGTTTTGGGGGGCTATATGAGTGACCTCATTGATGTTCCTGCCGTAATTCGTGAGTGTTTCTATAGCTTCATCTGTACATCTTTTCCGGGGTCTTCCTCTTGATCTGCGTTCTGTAGTTCTTTTGTTGAAGGCTCTCGGGGCTTGAGTCATTCTCGTTAGTTAAATGGCCAAACCACTTAATTCTTTATATTGTTTCTCCATGCATGCTGTATCTCTCTCTCTCTCTGAACCTTAAGTGCCCAGGGCATGGGTTTTCCACAAATGCCTGTCCTTTGCCTTTTTTTCTGCTCTTGCCCATGTGAGCCCTTTATTGCTCAACATCCTCTCCATGTCTCTTTTGGTCTACCCTTACTTCTGTACATGCATGCTGTGTAGTTCCTATTAATTATCTCACGTCATCATTTCTTAGCTTACCCCCCTTAGTTACGTTTGTTGCTCTTCTTAGGCATCTTACTTCGCAGATATTTCATATTGGTGTTTGTTATTTGGTGCCCATGCTTGGCATTGGAAGCATATCGTTGGTATAAATATGTCTCTTGGATTAGAATGGTAAGTTAGGGTGAGAAAACAGCATGGATAGCTAGTATGTAATGGCATTTGCTCTCTGTATTCTAACATCAATTTCCCTATCAAGCTTCCCGTCTTCTGTAAACATACAACCAAGATAACTAAATTCTTTAATTCGTTGGATTTTGTTGTTTTTTATATAGATGTTCAATAGCTTGAACTCCCGCCGACTGATATGGTCTCTGTTTTGGCTATGTTGATATGAAGAGGATATGAAAGCAAATGTACGACCGAGCAACGAAAGTTATAAAAGTTGTACTGGCTAAGATATCATACATGGAAACAAAACAGAACTGAGAATACTTTGTAGATCTTTGAAAACAGGTTTGTCAATCACTCCAAAGAGTGACGTGCGCATAGACAATACATAATCAGAAGACACACACACATAGACACCACATAATCGCAAGACAAAGAACCATATAAATAACACTATCGAAAGAAAATTAACCACACAGAAAAATACAGGATCAATCACGCCCAGACTGGTCGTGACAAAAAAAAAAGCTTGTAATTGGCAAAATCAAAATGAAAAGTCAAATTAGACCGGGAAATACTCAGCATGAAACTATTAATAACGACTGTTTTTCTTAACACGAATAGAGCTAAATAAAGACCTAAACATGTCAAAGACGGTGAAAGTTTACAATGCAGTAAATAATCTTCTATTTCTGGGAAATTATTTCCATTATTACGATGCCATAACAATTGGAGGTTATGAAATACCAGAGATTAGATATGCTGATGACACAGTATTACTGTCCACAACACAAAAAGGAATGGAAAAACTAATTATGTCAGTCCGTAAGAACAGCGAAGAGCAAAACCTCTATCTTAATGAGAAGAAGACTAAATTGGTGACAACTGACAAAACAAACAAGGCAGGTGATATATGTATCAATGAGGAAAAACTGGAAGAAGTGGAGAGTTTTGAATATCTTGGATCACTGCTAACTAATAATGGAGATACAATGAGGGAAATTAAAAGGAGGGCATCTATAGCTCTTCAGAAAGTAAAACACAAAAAAGAACAAATATATCCATACCACAAGAACTAATAGTGAAGAAGGCTGGCTAGTAAAGAGTATTAAACAGAGAAAACTTAAATATTTTGGACACATTAAACGTCATGATAATCTACAGAAAACCGTCTTGGAAGGATACATAATGGGAAAAAGAAAGAGAGGAAGACCAAGGCGAAAATGGCTACAAGACATCGTTGATGATCTGCAAATGGATGCATCAACAGCAGGCCATCTTGCTCATAACCGAGAGGCCTATAGGAGTGTTGTTAGGGAGGCAAAGTTCCACATGGGACATGCAAATGAATGAATAAATGAATGAATGAACTTTACAGAATATACAAAAGCGTGGAAGCAGCCTGCTCTATAATGAGCTGCTTTTCTTGAAAACACGCCGGACTGGAGTCCCAGCCGAGCTTCAGTAAACTCAGAGACGAAAAAAGGCACCTGACACACTGTATTAGGGAAGGAAATTGCTTGTAAAGTCGTGGGAAATATTTTCCTGCAATGAGAGACGCACCCGAATACAATGTGCACGCCGCGGCCGGTGCATGAAGGATATGAGCATACATTCATGTTAAACATTAGTTCCATGTAGAATGAAACCAAAGATGTCACATGATAGGCTATGTCTGACATACAATGATACCGTATTTCCTTGAATAAACGCTCTGGCGTCGTAATTCAGCGTTTGTTAGAGGCCGGCGTCTATTCAAATCAGGCGTTTATTCGCAAAATGTCAATTGCGGTTCCGTAGCATCAGTATTAGCCTATACTGAAGTCTGTCCACAGAAAGACAGACGCGATGTACTGACTCGCCGTTTATTTAAGGCATGCGTTTATTCGAAACATCACTCTGTCTCTTTTCCCATCCCCCCCTCAAAGAAACAAAAACAAAAAACAAAAAATCGGCGTTTACTATAATCAGGCGACTATTTCAGACCCGACGTTTAATCAGGGAAACTAGGTAAGCCACTTATGAGCGATTTTTTTTTCCAGTCACAAAGAGGATTGGAAAGAAATAAAGACAGATCGTATCACATGGAGGGTGACCGGGCATAAGGATATAATACTACCTGAGGAGGAAACGAGGGGCCAGATGTGAAGGCAAAAAGCACAAACACAAGGAGACTGACCCTAGCAACACATACTCTACTTGCCGTTACCGTGGCCTAACTGGCAAGTCCTCTCAACCATGACACTGATGAAAATGACCCCCACAGAAACCCACAGTATCACATCCCTGCTTCTAAACGGTCTTTGGGATAAAAACAAAAACAAAACAAAATGTCATAATATGCTGATGTAATGATTTTTAACATTTGGTTAAGGGGGCCCATTGGTCCATAGAAGAATTTTTGGGGTTTCATGAAATGGATTTGTTCGATTTTTAAAAAATGGTAAAGCACCACTGTACTAATTGGATTATGCCCTGATTAAGAGAGAGAGAGAGAGAGAGAGAGAGATAACAATCAGAACCTATGCATAAAAAGCAATACGGACAAGACGAACTTGGTATACACTGGATCAGTCTATTTTTCTCTGACTTTTAGAAAGCCAGTGAAAGAACACTAAAACAACAAAGAGCAAATATACCTAAGGGTGTATGTAAGTGAAGAGAAATCGCAAAGGGAGCACACCAGTGTGGATCAGTGGCTGCTAGTTAATGGTGTCCATACCAACAGAGATCAGTGGCTGATAGTTAAGAGTTTCCTCACCAGTGCGGATCAGTGGATACTATTTAACGGTGTCCATACCAAAAGAGATCAGTGGCTGTTAGTTAACGGTGTCCATACCAATAGAAATCAGTGGCTACTAGTTAACGGTGTCCACGCCAATACAGATCAGTGGCTCTTAACTCATGGCGTCCAAGGAAGGATTTTTGGGAGTCCATGGACGAGCACATACATTTGCTCATTCTTTTACTATTTTTCTTTCTCTCGCGTTTCACTGATGGACAACAGTTTCTACTCCTGCCTACTAAACCAACTGAAACTGAAAAGACAATGAAAAACATAAAAAAAACCAGAGACTTAAAACATTTGGATCATATCAACAGGTATAACTGAGTGGTGAGCTAGTTACGGCGCCTGTCTCTCACGGCAGAGTTCGGTGGTTCGAATCCGACTGAAGGCGCCCCGTGTGTCACGTGACGTACCGTTTTCAGAACTTTGTTCTTCTCACTGCCTCCCTGAATGCTGTGCGGTCTTGAGCAAATTCGCCGGCATCTCTCAATGACATATTCAGACTTTCCATGATGTCCTGAATCCACCCGCGGAGAGGTCGTTCTTTTTCTCTTTTGCCGGGCACTATGCCTTCTACTATCAGCCTCTCCAAACTGTTGTGTCTTTTGATGTGGCCGAAGAATCTCATATTTCTAACTTTGATGGTGTTTACAAGCCAATTTTTTTTCCACCACGCATAATCTCGTCAGTATCTCTTTATTTGACTGTCTTTCTATCCGTGATATTCTAAGTGCTCTTCTACAACATTTTATTTCAAATGCAGCTATTCTCTTTTCCCTATCGCCCAAATATTGAATCGGGTACCTGACATGTTCTGGGGATAGAGCAGTAAAGCCAGGCAGGCAGGCATGATGTTGACCTCATCGATGTATGGTGTGTGAATGGGTCCAGGAAAATATGGATACTAACACCATCCTACATAATGGGGAAAAGAAAGAGAGGAAGATCCAGGCGAAGATGGCTGAAAGACATCGTTGATGACCTGCGAATGGATGCATCAGCAGCAGGGCAACCAGCTTACAACCGAGAGGCCTACAGGAAAGCTGTTAGGGATGCAAAGTTCCAAAAGGGACCTGCAAATAACTGACCACCACATCCATTTCGAGGCATGTTACCGCTACCATAACAGACATACAATGAAAAAAAAGGGGGGGGAGGAGGTTTGGTGGGGTGGGGAAAGAAGATACTCGATGAAAAACTGCGAGCGGTCAACGATGCGGATGTGTCGTGAACAACTTAAAAAAAGATGGTCTAGACTAGTGGTTCTCAGACCCTTTTGCTGTACGGCCCACATTTAAAAGTCAAACATTTTTGCGGCCCACTAATAAAAGCGCTTTATATTTGCAAGGCATAAATCTCATTTTATAAAGTATTACGTATATTTTCTCTATATGTTTAACTGCATATTCATTGCTGTACAAAAGTTCTTTTCATTTACCTTAAGGATGGCAATGTTTACTGTTGGATAATATGTCTATTCTGGCTGGAATAAAAAAATTGCTGAGAATTATAGCTCACTTCACTTCTGCTCTCTCGCAGAATCTACGACGACTGTTCTCTAAAATTACATTGTAAAACTTTTTGCACGTTTCAGCAACACGGTCAGAAAGACGCTGGTGCCGCACTTCAAAAGCGATGCCGTCTTTTTATGTACGTCGCATTTCTGTTTGATGCTGAAAGAAACGCTGTCTGGATCATCACTTCTCAAATAGCCGCACAGCGGACATACTAATAAAGCGACCTACAATTCTGCGGCTTGTATCCGTGCAGTCTGCCCCTAGGGCCTATGCATTTCGTGAAAAATGTGGAATGAGACTTCAGCGCGGCCCACAGTACTACCTGTCACGGCCCACCTTTGGGCCGTGGCCAATGGGTTAAGAACCACTGGTCTAGATTCAGCCTGGCCGGGCGTACTGTTAAAACAAGTTAGAGCAAGTCGGAAGGGTCATTACAGCCAATCTTCATGGGGGAGACGGCACATGATGATGATGATGACGATGAATAGTTACCTACTTGTCTCTCACACTGTTAGGTTAGGTAGGCGAATGGCGGTAAATAAAGCCATGCTAGCCCTATATTTTTGCTGTGTTGTGATCAATTAGAAACGTGTTTGTTTCACTTTCTATACGATCAATACGAGTAGTTCATTTTGTGTTTTCACAAAGTGGAGATCTTCTTCCCCCCACCCCCCGGCGGAACCTTTGGACTACTTTTTCCCCAGCGGAATATTACAATATTTACCTCCGCTCATTTTTCACTTCAAATGCCCCCCCCCCCTTCTTTCCTCCCAGCTATCACCGCCATCACACGCCCGCCCCCACCCCTCCCCACTATAAATACACCAGTTCTGATAAAGTCACTAGTGTGAGCAGAAGAAAAATGGTTTTTATTTTTAGTTTATAGTACTGAGGCCACCGTTGCTGAAAAGAAGAATAATAAATATTTAGTATCCTGTCTTGTGTCTTGCGCTGTCTCCCTGTAGCTGCGAGCTGGTGTTCTTTGTAGCCGATGCCGTGAAGGTGTTGAGGAACAGCATCGTATCGGCGTGGGAGCGGGTTATGGCAGCTACTTTTTCAGTCTAGGAGTACAGCTAAAAAGCAGGGGGTGTGTGCAATGCTTCTTTAGCAGACTCCACCACCATGGGGACTATGGCGATCCCTGCCCCGCTAGCCAGCCTACTAGTAGGCAGGCCTGTTGCTAGGGGTACCAACGGAGAGGTGGGGCAGGATCTTGGTCAGCTATGGTTCGCTAACCCTGACGCTAGCATATCAGCCATGGGTCGCTGATTGCGGTATATGATATGTGCAAGAGTTGTTTTGTTTTTTTTTCTTGTGTAGAACAAAAACCGACCTTTTAAACCAGCCTATGTTGGACAAAAACAGAAACCTGTAGCTAAGCCCTAGGGTTCCGAGCGAAGTGCCTAAGAGGGATTTTTCAGTCTCCACATCCGGTGAACTTCCTGCAGATCCATCGCGGAGCCCCGGGCTGAGAAACCACCTTGGCCTATTCAGCACATGACCCACTTCTGATCGTTTTTGACCAGATGGCATTCTTGTGCCAGAGATGTGGATAAAGTAAAGGTAATCCTGTCATGCCCTAGATGTAGACATGGTTGATAAGTTACCAAGCCAATTAAAAAGTGCATTCCCTGCAAATTGTGGTGCTTCCTGGCCAAATGGTTGGTGCATAGTCTTCTGGCGACTAGATGGTTGCGGATTCTACCAATATTCTGTCATTTTCTACCTGTTTTTATTTCTCTCATATATAAAGTGCTTCCCAAAGTTTCCAAACTAATTCTGTTCTATTTCCTTACTTTCCTTCAAAAAAATAAATAAAATGAAAGAAGAGTTAGAACGTTTCCATTTTATGCACAAAAATGTTTCGTTTAGAAAGTTTTTTTTTTTTTCCTGCTTAGCCCTGCATGAATAAGGCGCAAGCCGAAGTGCTACATTTGTGCGCTAAGTGAATGAATAAAGCTTTTTTTTTCTTTTTAAGTCTATATGGGAAAGCAAGTCAAAAAGTCTTTTCATATAGGTTTCAATGGTTGGGTCCCTTGATTTGCCGTTAACGTTTTCGATTCGTCCAGGCGTTTTGTTTATCACAGCTTTACAACGGTGGCTTTGTGTGTATTCAAATATTTTGTTTGATATACTTCTACCCCAAAGAACTATTTGTTTGTTTAGGATGAAAGAGATGAGAGGTTAAATGTGGCTTGAGGGTAACCTGATAGTCTTTTCTAAGTTCAAACACGGAGAACTCGTTCAAACGTGTGGGTATTTATACGTATGTATGTGTGCGTGTGCACTTTTGCGCATGTGTGAGTGTTTAAATTCTAACCCTAAAGTTTTAATCATTGGGCTTGCTTTATTATAACTTTACTTACAAATGTGCCAGTTTGGCGTACTCTGTGGAGTGATTTTTCACATTTAGGCATCCCGACGGAAGTAATACGATTTCCAAAACAAATCCCTAAATCTCGTAATTATGTGGGACACTCGTTATTAAGGGAAAAAAAGTAAATCATATAAAACTGCTGACCTCAGTACCTTTACACCTCTCTCTCTCTCTCTCTGTCTCTCTCTCTCTTTGTAATTCACTTTCTTTCTCTCTCCCTCTCAAACTTTAAGTGTCAAGGCATTGTGGGTATATGGAAATCTTTACACATATATATATATATATATATATATATATATATATATATATATATATAAATCAGCGACCTATAGCTGATATACTAGAGTCAGGGTTACCGAACCATAGCTGACCAAGACCCTCTCCTACCTTTCTGTTGGTACCACTAGTAACAGGCCTAGCCTGGCTAACGGGATAGGGACCGTCATAATTCCCATGGTGGTGGAGTCTGCTAAAGAAGCAATGCACACCCCCTTGCTTTTTTAGCTGTACTCCGGGACTACAAAAATAGCCGCCATAACCCGCCCCAACGCCGATAGGATGTTGTGCCTCAACACATTCACCACAGCATCGGCTGCAAAGAACACCAGCTCGCAGTACATATATATATATATATATATATATATATATATATATATATATATAAACCAAAGAAAGTGTAGAAAAGAACCTAATTAAATTCATAAGAACATGACAATCATTATTCTTTGAGCATTTAATGAAAAGACGAGGGTTTGAACACATAACAACAGGAAAGATAAATAGAAAGAGTGGCAGAGAAAGACCAAAAGAAAAAAAAAACGTTCCAGTTTTACACGATGGTACAATTTTTTTTAAGTCAACAAATGTGCTGATAGAAAATATCAGTGTCCCACGGCCGGCTCTACTGATAGTGAAACTAGTGCAACATATGCACTTTCACGGGGCCGCAAGTTTTGTTTTTTTTTTGGGGGGGGGGGCGGGGGTGGGGGTGTGAGGAGACTTTGTGGGGGAGGGGGGACGGTAAGCATGCGAAAAGTGGGATGAACAATTAAAAAACAATTAATATGAAAATAAGTTATTTTAAAATATTTAAATTTATTATTAACAACGCTTACTCGTGGATCTGCTCTTTCTGTGCCAGTCTTTGCATTAATGTCCCCAATTATTAATACAATATCATTTTTCCGTACCTGGTCTATCGTCGTTTGCAGTGTGTTATAAAAGTCTTCTACTAGACTGCCCTGGTCCAGTGTCTCCGACTTCAGCATTTTGTGATCGTGGCCATTACCCTTCCTAGTTGTGACCAGGACGGAGCTTTTGTCCAGGAGGACGAATCCTCGCCACTGGTGACTTCCACCCCTGGGTTAAGCCGGTTTAGGCATATTTCACCAGTATGGGTGTATATCGCATGTGACTGACCTCTAGAGCGGAGGTACCGTGACATGCATAGCCATCAAGTTTCACCCATGGTGTAAGCCGGTTTAGGCATATTTCACCAGAACGGATGTATTCCAGACGTGGCCGGCCTCAAGAGCAGAGGTGCCGTGGTATGAGTAGCTCTCGCCGTGATACTACTGGACATACCAATTAAGCTTCACTTTATCCTTTTCATCACCTTTTCACACCGGCGCCACACAGCAACCCTAATTGCTTTTCTGCATTTTCTTCCTTGGCCTGAAGGAACCCCACTCCACGCACGGCAGCTGAAGAATCTCGCCAGCAGCGGTAGATGAGCTACCAAACATGACTCTAACCTACCTGAAGCGTTTGGATTTCTGGCGCCAGATATTCGCCTTCGCCCCTTCTCCTGTCAGTTTAAACAGTTCTGCCACGAGAAGGCCAGGAGCTGGACATGACTGTCAGAGGCTGTTTGTGACGCACGCCGTTGGAGTGGAGAGCGTGTCTTCCACCCCACCTCCGGCAATAACAGTCCTTAGAACCGATTTTGTCACTAATTTGTAAACTGTTATTGTTATTTAAAATTACTGATAAAATGAAGGTTATTTGATATGGTCGGCTTAAAAAAAAATTAAGTGTTAATTTGAGAATTGGAAGGTGCGCCACACATCACAGGTCTCCATAGTCTCTACGCCCTACCATGCACATGGAGGCAAAATTCCTAGGGCCCGGCACAAACCCGTCAAGATGACTGGGGAAAGAATGAAAATGTCTTCTTTTAAAATTAAACTATGAAAAAAAAAAACAAACCAACATTACCAATGTCTGTGACTAAAGACGTAAACAAAATAGACGAGAAATGTCTGGAAGTTATCTGTAACTCATTTCAGAGAATTTATCTTTCGCGATCGCTCTTAGTTTTACAGTTTTGGGGGGAGGGGGAGGGTAAAGAAGTAATAAAGGTGATGATGGACTTATATAGCAACTACCGCAGGCGTTCGAACGTTGTTTCCAGCTAGATTCAAATAATTACAAAATCTTGCTAATTACTTGCCTCATATCTGAGGACACAACTTCACAGGACAGCTTCAATATAAAAATATTTCGCGTTTTTTTGTTTTTGTTTTTTTTTTTTTGATTCGAATATCCAGAGCAAAATTACAACATTCACAAAGACGTTATCACGATGATGATAATGATAACTAAAACTGCTAATTCTGGCGAACATTGGCGAAAAACGAAGTTTTCCATTGTCTGTTCTCGCTTACAGATGCGGTTTACTCTGTCGGAGAATCAGGAGAAAATTGTTTTATTCCAAATATCAGTCCAAAGTCAACACTGTTGGAGCCGCTGTTTCCGGTGTGTTTTCCCCCTCTCTATTTATTTATTTAAATGGGCTACTTACATCGAACAGATTATCTTTTGACACAAGAAACTTTTTTATGCAGTTAAAAAAAATATTTCGCAAATCTTAGCTAATCCACGAGTAACAGTATTTACGCGCCCAAACCATGTTTTCAGTAATTTCAAATTTTAATAATGATTATTTACAACTTATGTTGTTGAACTCTTTTAAAAAAGTGGTACTTAATTAATTCTGGAATTGTACCCTCCCCGTCCCACACTGAATGCGGTCACAAGTACCAGGGAGAGTGAAGCAAACAACACGACGGACTGTGAGCTAGTGCCTAGACACTAGAAGCCACCCCAGCCGTATGGTGATGTCTGTTGTGCGTATAGTGTTCTGCCACCACATACCTTAACACCCCAGCATATTAACCCTCGACCCGTGTGGAAGGAACCTCGCGCGACCCAAAGCTTTCCAAGTCAACCAGGCTCGGGCTGCGAAGACCTTGACTCATCGTGAATCTCAACATGCTATTGGTAACCAACCGAGTTTCCCCCCAGAGGCTGAACAAATAATCTGTACACCGACTTGCTTATATAGAACAATTATTGCTTGTGAAAAGTGTTCATGGTGGAATTAGATTTAATATATCCAAATATTCCAATTTGCTAAAACGTGTTTATAATATCTATAGAAAAATTATAAAAACTGCAAAAGCTAACGTCACTTCAAGGAGTGGAAGTAATTTTTGAAATATTTTCCCGCTCGTTTTTTGCAACATCTAGCAATTCTACACATCATCTTTATCATGATAATGATGACGACGACGACAGTGTTAATAATAATAATAAATTTATAGTTTATTATATGAGTGTTTCCATTAATTTTTAAAACTATTGTTAATTAATGATATATAAAATTAATTTCAGGACATGTCGAAGCTTACTTTAACATAATCAGCTTTTTAAAAGTACGTATTAAATGTTAGTTTGACAGTTAGGTGGTGCAGAAAGGTATGCTACTTCTCCAGGAAGCAAAATTCCTAGGGCCAGCCCTGAAAGGACCGAGATCTAAACAGAAGATGGCCTCTAACGTCTAATGACAGAACACTGAATGATTACGACAATATATTCATGGGTTGTTGTTGTTGTTGTTGTTCAGGGTGCAATACAGTAAAATTTCATTATAACGGACTTCGAGGGGAATGGAAGACCAGTCCATTACATCAAAAGTCCGCTATATCCAGAATAAAATACAGGAGTGCGGCCCGGGATCTGCCGACCTGATCCGTTATTTAGAAGGCTCCGTTATAAACGGGACCTGTTTTAACGGGATTTTACTGATGGGTAACACACAGTACGAAGAAATAGAGAGATGAGATAAAGTATAGCTTTACATGAATGGTATTTTTAAAAATTAATAATGAATAGAGCACTTAGCTGTAACTGTAAGATGTGGCTTGTCCGATGCTGTGCGTCAGAAATGAGCATGGTAGAGCGTAGAGACTATGGAGACCTGTGATGTGTGGTCGGTGGGTCATAAATGAGGGTGGTGGGTGGGGAAACCGTGGACGGGAGAGAGAGAGAGAGAGAGAGAGAGAGAGAGAGAGAGTGGTACAATGTTAACCTAGGCAGGATAAGGTGATTATAGTTAGGGTAGAGGGGTTACCAGAAAATTAGATTTGCCTCTGTGGTTGGGGCCATTGAAATGATTTGCCAAATGGTAACAACCATCAAACAATGTCACGCAGATGACACAAGCCGCCTAGCTCTTGAGAACTGCTACATTCAGGATTATGGGACGCTGGAACCACACTGGTTAAATTCTCTATTCAGCTACACCTAACATTCTCTTCTTCAACAATTATAATCCCTCTCCACTAAGCTCCACTCCCTTCTCACTTGTTACACATAGTTCAGAACCTCATCACAGCATCACATTACAACCCCCCTACCCTAACTACAATCATCTATTTCACCTTCTCCTGGCTAGGTTAACATTGTATCACTCTCCCTCTCTCCCCTCCACGGTTTCCCCACCCACCAGCCCCAGTTACGACCCACTGACCACACATCACAGGTCTCCATAGTCTCTACGCCCTACCATGCTCATTTCTGACATACAGCGTCGGACAAACCACATCTTCTTACAGTTGCAGCTAAGTGTTCTATTCATTATTAATAAAAAAAAATAGCATTCATGTAAAGCTATACTTTACCTCAATTCTCTATTTCTTCATCCTGTATATTTTTGTGTGATTAAGACTCACGCCCAAACGTTACAACTTTGTAATCGTTAAGCAATAAAGCTGCTCCTACTTTTTTCATAGTTTATACATTTTACTGATGGGTGTACCCTCCTTCCCCTATTACTCCCAACATAGCTACGCCTCTGAGTGGTTCAATTCTTTAACCTTAGAGCAAAGTCCAGGCCCACCTTTACCCACAGGCAACGTATGATGGGGTGATAAGGTCGGGGTAATAAGTAAAATGTCCTTTCAAAGTGATTACCCAATCGCGTTTTGCGCGGTCCAGAATTTGGCCTACAAAGCCGCAAAAATCTGGATAAAATGAGGCGAAGGTCTTCCTGCAAGGTATATGGGCATGTTGGATTCTGCTCATTCCACACTTTCTTTGCAGACGTGGCGCAGTGGAAGTCTGCTTTAGGGTTGTGTATTTAAACATTTACTTCTCACATTTAGGAATACCTTACATCCATGGCTCCGAAGAAGATATGCATTGTTGGTTCTGGAAACTGGTAAGTGGTTTTCGCGCAGCATTAGTTGATCTTATTTGAAGTGTTCGTGTCTTAGATACTGAATTTCGATTCTAATGATCGGCTTTCTGCGAAAGGCTGGTTGCATATGAATGAAAACTGTAAGCTGATACACTTATTTAAATATGTAAAGCATTTTATTTTGTCTTGTTGTCATTATTTAGCATCAGTAACTATGCAGTCTCACAACAGTCTCATTTACTCCATCTCATGAGAGTATTTACTGTCGGTCCCATCTCTTCTCATTTTCCACTCAGGCAAGCATCTGTAGTATTTATTTATTTGTTTATTTTAAACCTTGATCTACCATGACAGCAGTGAGCGTTTTTGTAATCTTTGTGGTTTATTTTCTGCGCACGATCGCTACTTTAATTAATGGCATCTTCAAACCGTCAGTTGTAAGAAAGCACGAAGTGATTTTTTTACTGTGGTCAGAAAGGGCAAAGTGATATTTTTTCATTGTAAGAAAACACAGAGTGATATTTTACTATGGTAAGAAAGCACATAGTGATATTTTTCTACTGGAAGAAAGCACATAGTGATATTTTTGTACTGTAAGAAAGCACAAAGTGATATTTTTTCATTGTATGAAAATACAGAGTGATATTTTTGTACTGTGAGAAAGCACAAAGTGATATTTTTGTACTGTAAGAAAGCACAGGGTGATATTTTTCTACATCATAATGTCTCTCTCTCTCTTTCTTTCTTTCTCTCTCTCTCTTTCTCCCCCCCCCCCCTCTCTCTCTCTCTCTCTCTCTCACACATTTAACACCCAGTGGCTATTTCATTTCATACAGTCATATGGTAGTTTGGATTTAAAATGAGCATAAAACCTCAAGAACTTGATTAAACATCTTATATGATGGAATATATACAGTACAGAATAATTCTTCATTACAAATTTGACCACATCAGAGTTGTGTTGCTTTTATTATTCTGTGATTTATTGCTGAATCTTACAATCAGTTCACTGCTGTTACTACTGCTATTTCCTACGCTGGTCTTTGCTAAGACATTCAGAAGTTCAGACAATCATTATTGATATTAATGGCTTCTTCGGTCTGCTAATAATTTGCTGGAATCTAGCAAACCTAAGTGGTTAAGATGTCTGCCCACTAAGCATATGGCTGTAGGCAGTGATTGTGTTAACTGGCAGTTACCAGTAAATGATCAGTTAAAAAAAAACCCCAGAAAAGACCAAAAGTTTTGAAGGGCATCAGTTACCATAACCAGTTTATATTATCACATAAAAGTTCAGCACAGGCAAGGCACTTTTTTTTTATACAAATCATTTGGGGAAGATGTAATTGATAGAAATGTATAAATCCATCCTTGTAATTGATGGAAATGTCTAAATCCATCCTTGTAATTGACACATGTACTTGGGCACAAAACAGAAAGCAAAATCTATGATACACTTACTTGCTTCAGAACCATCTTCTAAGATGTGGAGTTCTGTTATTATTATTATCAGCTTGGTAGGCTGAATGGTTAGGTGCTCAGTCTACTAAATCTGGTAGTAGTGGGTTCATGTCCCAGCAGTGGGATTTTTCTGGTACCACCACACCAAAAAGGCCCTGCAATCCACCCAACCTCTTAAAAGTAGGTACCAGAGAAATCTGGGAAGGTAAATGTGGCCATATGTGATACTGACCATACCACACTTTCATGCGCGGAAGGTCCTGGAAATATAGCTCTAACACCGTACCTCCAATATGTCTTAATGGCATAGAAATGGGGATTTTACCTTTACATTCTTCTTCTTCTTCTTCTTTCTGAGCCTTTGCATTATTATTATTATTATTATCCCATTAGTTTAGCTAACTCTCACTGCAAGGAGATTTTTAAAAAAAATGATTTCCTTCACAGGGGTTCAGCAATAGCAAAGATAATCGGCAACAATGCCCTGGAGAGACCCGACTTGTTTGACCCAGATGTGAACATGTGGGTGTTTGAGGAGCAGATTAATGGGCACAAGCTGACAAACATCATCAACACACAGCATGAGAATGTGAAGTATCTGAAAGGCATCAAACTGCCAGAGAGAGTGGTGAGTGATTTGGGGCACTTGAGTAGGGCTGTAAGTCAGTCAGTCAGTTGCATGTCCCTTGTGGAACTTTGCATCCATACCAGCTCTCTGTAGGCCTCTCGGTTGTAGGCAAAATGCCCTGCTGATGATGCATCCATTTACATATTATCAATGATGTTTTGCAGCCATTTTTGTCTTGGTCCTCCTCTCTTTTTTCCTATTATGCATCCATCAAAGACAGTCTTCTCTAAATTCTAATGATGTTTAATGTGTCCAGAATATTTAAGTTTTCTTTGTTTAATCCTTTTTACTAGCCAGGCTTCTTGAGTATTAAATTCTTGTAGTATGGATATATTTGTTCTTTTTTGTGCCTATGATATTTGGAGAACTCTTCTGTAGCATTTAAAGCCATTTATATGTTTCTCAGCTTATAAGGGAGGTTATAAGGTGATTGGTTAATTTGAACAAGAAAAAAAAAATATGGAATGAGGAATTCAGATAAGATAGTTACAATAACAAAATAATGCTGAATGTATAAAATCCTGGTGGTACCTGGGGCCTGGGCACTTGCCTGGGGAGCAAAGAGTACACTGTACCCTACCAAGCATGATTGTAAAAAGGTGATTGAGGAGGGTTCAACAAAGGGGAAGCAACCCTGCCTGATTTAAAAAAAACCATTGGAGTGCTACAGAAATAGAAACAAGGGGAAAAAAAACAAATGTAGGTGGAAGGAGAAATGGTATCAGAAAACTGAGCTCATGAAAGTCATGGACACCACAGGGGAACAGGAGTAAGGGTAGACAAAGGAGATGTGGGAGAAGAACAGAGAAAGGTTGCTTAACAGTAGAAGGCTAACATGGGTAAGAGTGTGGGGGTGTGTGTGTGTGTGTGGGGGGGGGGAAGAAGGTGTTGGACAGGTGTTTGTGGAAAACCCTTGCAGAAGCCCCATGTGCCCTGGGCACTTAAGGTTCTGAGAGAAATATATAAAATAGCTTTAAGATGATTGGTCCATTAAAAAAAACACATTTGGTGGTTGGTAGTTGTTCAGATGATGAAATAATACTACATGTATTTCATCCAACAACAGACAGATAATGAGTCATAACATTGACTTGGTACTAAACAGAGCTTGCCTACCACTCTCACCGTTCAACCGAGACAAGTGGAAGCTTTAGGCTGATGTAAGATAAAGAGATAACATACAGGGGCATGTGGTAGTGGAGGTGGTGGTGGTGGTGGTGGTGGAGGAGGATCTGTGTCGTGCATGTGAGCCAAAAGGTGTTGGCATTTGGGCATCGGTTTTGGAGCATAGGCAGTTTTGAACTGTAGGGTGTCGTCATGGAAGCAGCTTCATTCATAGCTCCCCCAGTTTTGGGGCTGATAAGTAGGAAATGTTCAACTGTTTCTTCATTGTATCAGCATCTGCAGTTTGGATTGTGGTTGCTCTTGATTTGTTTAGGTGTTCGCTTAAGGTGATTTGGTTTGTTTGTTTGTTTGTTTGTTTGCAGTCTAGAAATGATGGTTTTGTTTTGTCTGTTTAGTTTTTATGATTCATCATGTAGGTACTAGGTGCACATAGGACAAGACCTGAAAAAAAAATACCCATAAAAAATGTAGATTAAAAACGAAATGAAAATAACAAGAAAATAAGATTCAGACCTGTAATCCAGGACAAATGATTGAACTTCAGATTAGATTAGTAGACTCATAGCAGATGCTGGCTTTCCCAAGGGCAGTGGTTCTTAATTTTTTTTTCCCAGCAATGGCGCCCCCCCCCCCCCCTCCACCCCTCCCTTTTTTTGGGAAGGTCTGAGAACAGCCCCTCATTTAAAATAAAGCAGTAAACAGAACCCATATGATGTTAAGATTCCTTTAATTGATCCAATTTATTGGGGGCTATAGATGACCCATATTGGCATGCCATCATCACAGTTGGCAAAACATAGTTGACCAAGACCCTGTCCCATCTCTTTGTTGATACCCCTAATAACAGGCCTAGCCTGGACAGTGGGGTAGGGATCACCATAGTCACCATGGCGGTGGAGTCTGCTAAAAGAAGCACTGCACAGCCCCTGCTTTTTAGTTGCAATCTGGGGCTGAAAAAATAGCTGCCATAACTCGCTCACATGCTGGTATATGGTGTGCCTCAACATCTTCACAGCATCGACAGCAAAGAACACAAACTCACAGTTCTAGGGAGAAGAAAGACAAGATAAGACAATCCAATCCATTTGCCAGTCTGTGGACCCCCAAAAGTCTTTCTGTGGACTCCCTGAGGTCTGTGGACCTCAGATGATGAACTATTGCCCTAGTGCAGGTTTAGAGTTGTAATATTCTTCTCATGCAGTTTAAGTTTCTACATGATCTTTGTTCTTATGTTGGAAGTCTTCTTTCTACCCTTTTATATCTGTTTATGTTTATTTTATATGTTTGTGGTAACTAGGGGGAAAAACATTGGTATTGCTTTATTATTATCATCATCATCATCATTTTGTACGGCCTCCTCTTGGAAGATTGACTGCAATGGTTGTCCGATATACCCTCTCTCTTTTTTTTCACAGTGCATTTGGCCAGACTGAATCCAGTTCATCTCTTTATGATGTTCACCCATCTGTATTGTTATCATCCTCTTCATTATCATCATCACCACTGGCCATCACTCCCTTGGGTGTATAGGCCATGGGTAATATCTCTTTGAGTCATCCCTGTTCTTAGATATTGTTCTTTGCTTCACTCCATATATATCTCTTGTCTCTGAGCACTTTCATAATTTCCCTTCTGCAAATAGTTGTAGGGTTTCCTTGATTTCTACTTCGCTGGGGGCTCCATGTCAGTGCTTGCCTTATTATGCTGGTGTCTAGTGTTCTCTTGCTGGTTTTTTCTTTTTTCTTTTAACTCAGCTTTTGTCTCTAGTATTGTTTTCTCATTATTATGCCTCTTGATATCTTTGAAGAATTCGGACTGTCTGGTTCTTGTTGCTTATTATGTAATATTTCTAAGAAACGTTGGCTGCTGTTGTACTTATTTTTCTGTAGACTCTGACCTGAAGTTCTTTCCCCTAGCATAATGGATTTTGTTTTTGTTAGTCACTGACTTGTTTTCCTTTGATGATGCCATCCTCTGGCAACTAATTTAGCTAAATCTTGACAACCAAAGCATTTCTTTAAGGAGCGTTCTGTTGATATGCTTAGGGTTCTAACCTTGTTCATTGTTAGACACCCCGTTTTATGTATTCTTCATAACATCATATTTCTCTCTGTCTGGTCCATGCTAGTCAGACTTTGGTTGTCACTGATTTCCACAACCATCTACTCTTTGCTCTTTCAGTAAGATGTGTATTGGACCCTGTTCTTTTAGTCTGTCAGGTATCTTGTTTCTTTGTCTTCCTTAGTTCCTTTGTCCCTCCATTTTTTTCCTGTTGTCACTAAGTGTTCCAGTTTGCATCTTCTCAAAACATGTCTGACCAATCTGGAATGTCGTGTTCTGAATTTAGCCATAATTTCTCTCTTTGCCCAGTCTCACTTAGAATCTCTTCGTTTGTTTTCTTGGCTGTCATGACATTATCATCATCCTTCTTAGGAACCACATCTCCACTGCTTCCAGTAGATTTTGAGTGTTCTTGGTTACTGTCAATGCTTTACATCCATATAACAATGCGGTTTCAATGTAGCACTGAATAACTTTCTTTTTGGTATTCATCGGCAGAGCTTTATTGCACAGTATGTTTTTCAGTTTCATAAATGTGGATTTGGCCTTGGCTATTGTGCTCCATATTTCAGTTCCACATCTTCCGTCTTGTATTATTATTGTTCCTAAATACTTGAATTTATCCATTTGCTTTAATTCTGTGCTTTTTACTTTGATGTTACATTTACTCACCAATAAAAGGTGGCTGAGGAGGGAAGTGTTAGGACACTATTCTCTCATAGCAAGGTCAGTGAGGAGGGGAGTGGTTAGGACACTATTCTCTCATAGCAAGGTCAGTGAGGAGGGAAGTGTTAGGACACTATTCTCTCATAGCAAGGTCAGTGAGGAGGGAAGTGTTAGGACATTATTCTCTCATAGCAAGGTCAGTGAGGAGGGAAGTGTTAGGACACTATTCTCTCAAAGCAAGGTCAGTGAGGAGGGGAGTGGTTAGGACACTATTCTCTTATAGCAAGGTCATTGAGGAGGGAAGTGGTTAGGACACTATTCTCTCATAGCAAGGTCAGTGGTTTATGCACAGCTGAAGGCAGCCCGGTGACACAGCTGTAGAAGTGGGTGTCCAGCTTCTTCTGGAACTGGGTAGGTAAAGATGGTCACATGACTAGCTAGCTCATTGATAGGTCAAGGAAAATATGTGCTCTAACATTTACATTCAAAGGCATTTATGTGTTTCTCATCTGATTTGTTAAGTGTCCAGGTATCACAGGCATATGTTGCGATGGGAAAGATGCATGCCTGTAAAATCTTGTTTTTGTAGTTCTGTCTGTTCCTCCCCACAGATTCTTGAGTTGTTTTACTTTTTGAAGAATGATAGATGTCCTTTTAATTTCCCTCATTGTTTCTCCATTATTAGTTAGTAATGATCCAAGATATTCAAAACTCTCCCAAGTCTTCCAGTTTTTTCCTCATTAATATATATTTCAGCTGCCTTATTTGTTTTGTCAGTTGTCGTCAATTTAGTTTTCTTCGCACTAAGATAGAGGTTTTGCTCTTCACTATTCTTACGGACTGACATAATTAGTTTTTCCTTTCCTTTTTGCGTTGTGGACAGTAATACTGTGTTATCAGCATATCTGATCTGTGGTATTTCATAACCTCCAACTTTTATAGCATTGTAATAACATCATTTCAAGAAAAATATGTGCACTAACATCATGCCACCTAGGTGTTTTTATGTCATGACAGGCTTATGTTTATCTGCTTTCTTAAATTTAACAAAAATCTGAAGAAGATTATCTGCTGCTTCCTTTTTTCAGATGTTGTCATTTGTCCTGTTGCAACATGTCTAGGCGTGAATGATCCTGTGGTTCAGTGCCATAGTTTTGTGCTGGTTTTGTTCCCCTCTGAATGTTATATCTTATGAGATCTTAGTGTATTGCAGATGAGTCTTTGTGGATCCAGACTTAGTATCTGGCTGTGTTAATCTCTCACCTGTTGTAGCTTAGTATTTTCATATATATGTATATAGGCCACATTTCGAAGTCCATTAGACTCTAGAATGCATGCCTGTGGAACACGATGCCCTTTTATCAGCAAGACATACAAGACCTCGTTTATTTGGTTCTGTAGAGCTGATAAGTGAGGGCTGAACATTGTATGAGTTTGGAGATTTAGGTCGTAGTTTGAAACCAAAAGTAGAACATAGTGGCCTTGAGTGTGGCAGTAAAGTTCTTATATTTGTCTAATGTTTCAGAGCAGTGGTTCTTAACTGGTGGTCTGTGGACCCTGCCATGAGGGGGGGGGGGGGGTTTGTGACAAAAAACATTTTTTTAAACATTTTTGCTGTGAAATGTTTAACATCCACTGTCTTGGTGAATCCTGTATGGAGGAAAGAATCTTTTTTTTTTTTTTCTTCATATTTAAAAAAAAAAAAAAGAAGGAAATATTGAACAAGATGTGAAAGTGATTGTTCAGAATAAAAAGAAACATAATTTCTCTCACCATATTTAGGTAAGTTAGCCATCACATGTTTCATATTCTGTTCTTTTTTTTTTTAAGTCAGAACAGGTGGAAATACTAAGTGCTGTCTATTTTTTCTTAACTACGTTGTGATTTTGAAACTTCACCAAGTTTGTGCTGCGTTTTTTAGTGTAGTGTAGAGTTTACTCAGTAAAGGTTGCCCACGTTTTATGGAAAAAAAAATTCTTTTGCATTTAAAAAACATAGCTACCAATGCCGATATGAAACTTTTCCAAAGAATGGGGGTCTGTGGCCTGGATTTTAAATTCCAAAGAACGGGTAGTCTGTGGCCTGGATTTTAAATTCCAAAGAACGGGTAGTCTGTGGCCTGGATTTTAAATTCCAAAGAGCGGGTGATCTGTGGCAGGATTTTAAATTCCAAAGAACGGGTAGTCTGTGGCCTGGATTTTAAATTCCAAAGAGCGGGTGGTCTGTGGCCTGGATTTTAAATTCCAAAGAACGGGTAGTCTGTGGCCTGGATTTTAAATTCCAAAGAGCGGGTGGTCTGTGGCCTGGATTTTAAATTCCAAAGAACGGGTAGTCTGTGGCCAGGATTTTAAATTCCAAAGAGCGGGTGGTCTGTGGCCTGGATTTTAAATTCCAAAGAACGGGTAGTCTGTGGCCTGGATTTTAAATTCCAAAGAGCGGGTGATCTGTGGCCTGGATTTTAAATTCCAAAGAACGGGTGGTCTGTGGCCTGGATTTTAAAACACAGACTTTTGTTAAGTGGTAACCACTGTTTTAGAGTAGACTAAAAGTATGATGATCATGTTACTTTGTTAAGTAGACTGGGAAATCTTTTACTGGTTTCTTACATCTTATATCCTTCCTGTGCTGTTAAATGTCACATAAAGCTTGCATGGTAGTTCGAAGTTTTCCAGTTTTTGGAGAATTTTTCAGTCTCATCAAGGGATTTTATGCCTACTGATTTGGCCTTTCTTAACAGTTTCTTCTTTAGTTTCATATGGTTGACCTCTTTTTCTTTGACCTGTCATGTTCCGCTTGATAGCTTGTTTTGGGATTCTCTGACTGTTTCTTCTCATCACATGACCAACACATGTCTATCTTCTTTTTCTGATCACCCATGAGACAGGTTGTTGTTCACTCATCTGCCTTATCTCTGCGCTGTTCTTGAATTTGTTCCACTTTATACCGAGTATTTTTCTTAGGTTTAGGGTAGGTTTACTCAACTGTTTTTCATATTCTCATATCTATTTCTTTGATAACTGTTTCTAATATTTGTTTATTAAGTATTTCTCATGTTTGCTTATCTGCTTGGTGTTAACTTTTTCTCTTATCAGCTTAGTGTTAACTGTTTCTCATATCTGTGCAGTGTTTCTCATATGTGCACATATGTGTTCATTGTTAACCATTCCTCATATTTTATCACAAGTTCTCATTTCTTCACTTGTTAAATGTTTCTTATTAATTACTTATTATTAACTGTTTCTCATAACAGGGTCTGTTTTCTTCAGCATATCAGTAGTAAATATTTGCTTCATTTCTTCTTTGAGTCAGTTCTTTATAGATTGCATTGTTTTCCATTTTCAAACCCCTGTTTGTGTCTCCATGAGCTCAAGGTTGGTCTAATAAATGGAGATGATTTTTGCTTGAACATTCCCCCAGCCATGTGTCAAGTGTAGTTTGCTTGAACATTCTCCCAGCCATATGTCAAGTGTAGTTGGTTTAACATTCTCCCAGCCATATGTCAGTGTAGTTTGATTTAACATTCTCCCAGCCATATGTCAAGTGTAGTTTGATTGAACATTCCCCCAGCCATATGTCAAGTATAGTTTGGTTGAACATTCCCCCAGCCATATGTCAAGTGTAGTTTGGTTGAACATTCTCCCAGCCATATGTCAAGTGTAGTTTGGTTGAACATTCCCCCAGCCATATGTCAAGTGTAGTTTGGTTGAACATTCTCCCAGCCATATGTCAAGTGTAGTTTGGTTGAACATTCTCCCAGCCTTATGTCAAGTGTAGTTTGGTTGAACATTCCCCAAGCCATATGTCAAGTGTAGTCTTCTTCTTCTTCTTCGTTCGCACTGTCTGTCTATATCTGCAGTCCTGTCTCTTGGATAAATTTCACTGTTTTTTGTAATTCATGTATGGAACCATAGAGCTTATCTTCTTTAGTGGTTTCACTGGGCCAGTAATTATTTCTCAGTGTCTCGTAGTTGATGCAGTTCTGGAGGATATATTCCACAGTTTGGGGCACCTGGGCACATGTACATAGATTAGTAGTACCAACCTTAAACTTTGTATACATATGACTTCGGAGTCGGCTGTGTCCTGTTCGGAGACGGAAGATGGTGACTTGTTCCTTTCTGTTTAGCATGTGATAGTCATCATGTGGTGGTGTTTGTGGCTTCCTGTAGGTTTTTATCATGCTTTTCTTCTGATTATAAGTGACTGGTATGTCTGGTTGCTCCATTTCAGTGCCCTCTTTGGCCAGTTGGTCAGCTTTCTCATTGCCTGGTATCCCACAGTGGGAGGGAATCCATTGCAAAGTGACTCCATGTTGTAAGCCAATTTTTGACAAGGCATCCTTAAGGTCTGGTAGTTTGTTGCACTGAAGAGCCTCCAGTACTGATCTTGCATCTGTGAGAATTACTACAGGACATGTATCAATTCTGGAGTCTGATAGTTTTTCAACTGCAGCAATAATTGCCCTAACTTCTGCATCAAAGTTGTTGCAGTATTTACCAGTGGGTATGGAAATCTTGTCAATGGTGTTGTTTGGATATTCAATATATGCTCCTGCCTCTCCATTCTTTATGGCATTATGTGCAGATCCATCTGTATACACACGTATCCAGGTGTCACATGGATATTTGTCATCTAGAACACTAAGTGTGGCTGTTGATCTTACAAGACTGCTCTGCATCTCACCATTCTGCACACCTTTCACTTCAGTCTGAATAGTTATTTGTGTATAATCTGCTTCTTTCCATGGTGTATGCTCTGGTACAGATGATAGTGGAGCGACTATAGTTGGAAGGTCAGGTATCAGCTTACGCATACGCTTGGCCTGATGAATGAAGCTGCTTCTTTTAAGCCGTCCTAATGCCAAGTTATTGAATCTCTCCTTCAGGGGATGGCTTACAGAACTAAGGAATTTTTCTCCCAAGGTCATGACCTTTGTGTCTCTACGTTCCTTTAGTGGTTGAACACCAACTATTTTCTGCATTTCTACTATTGGTGTGGACCTCATGGCACCTGTGATAATCCATAGTGACTGATTTTGAACCTTGTCTAGATTATGCAGCGTAGTGTTTGAAGCTGTGCACCAAGATGTTGAGCCATATTCTAAATGTGGTAGAATACTTTGCTGATATACATTCTTGAGGATTCTTTCACTAGCTCCCCATGTGGTTCCACTCAATTTTCTTAATATGGCTAGTTTTCTTCTGGCTTTTGCTTCTGCACTGTTGATGTGTTGCTTCCAGGTCAGTTTTGAGTCAAGAGTCACTCCTAAGTAAGTGGGCTGGTTGTCCATCCTTAAGGATATTTCATTTACAAAGATCTTACCTGCTTTCTGTTTAGATGAGAGGGTGAACAGAGTGGTACTTGATTTCTCTGTGTTGATACTTACACACCATTTGTTTGTCCATGATGTCAAGATGTCTGCTGCTCTTTGGAGTCTCTGTGTAGCAGCTGTCGCATATTCATCTGTACACCACATGACCAGATCATCTGCATACAGTGCCGCTTTGATTCCATAGGGAAGTTCCTTGACCAGGTCATTAATGAATACAAGGAATAGTGTAGGCGAAAGGACTCCTCCTTGTGGTACACCGTGTCGCAGAAGTACTTTCTGGCTTTTGTGTCCATCCATTACTACTCTAGCTCTTCTATTGTGTAAATAAGACTTTATCCAGTTGTACAGTCTTCCATTCACATTGCAGTTTCTTAGTTTCCACAGCAGACCTTTTTTCCATACTTTATCAAAGGCTTTCTTCAGGTCTATCCACGCTGCTAGTACAAGGTTTTTCTCTTGGAATGCATCCTCAATCTCTTGAGAGAGATAGGTCACTTGATCTTCCGTACTGTAGTACTGCCTAAATCCTGCTTGTTGTGGAACGAGAAGGTTTTCACTTTCTAGGTACCATTTTAGCCTCAGGTCAATGATGCGTTCCATCGTTTTGCATAAGCAGCTGGTGAGACTGATTGGCCTGTAGCTGGAGGCAGTATCACTGTTTTTCCCTGGTTTTAGCAGTGGTACCATGCTTGCTTCCTTCCAGATTTGAGGTAACTTACCTGTGCTCCAGCACATATTGAAAATATCCAACAGCTTTCCCGTTGCTGCCATTCCCAGGTTCTTGATCATTTCATTGGACACTCCATCTGGTCCTGGTGATTTCCTTGGTTTCAGTTTACTAACTGCTAGGTCTAACTCACTGCGTGTGATTGGTGCATCCATGACCTCCACTTTTCTGACTTGTTCCTCCTCTTTCTGTGGCTTGATGCGCACTGTACGCTCCTTCTCTGGATGGATATCAATGTTGCAGTCCTGTGCAAACATGCGAGCAAAGTGATCTGCTACCTGCTTACCTGTAAGAGTTTTCCCATCCTCTATTAGTGTAACCTTTGTACTTCTTCCAGTACTCTCATCATTTAACTGTTTGATTAGTTTCCACAGTTTCCTTCCATCCTTTTCAAAGTTTAAGGACTCTGTTTTCTCTCTCCAACTTTCCCGTCTGGCTTGCAGCTTTGCTCTCTGAAATTTGGCCTTAGAATGTTGGTAATTATTGTGGTGTTCTTGGCATGGTCTATTTTCTGCTTGCTTTCGAGCTGCTTCCACGTCATCATGGAGTTTTCCCAGCTCACTAGACCAGTATGGTTTATAGTCCCTGCGAGCTCCTCTGGGAATGGTTTCACGAGCGGCCTGAAGGATACAAGCATTGAATTCCTTCACTATGCTGTTAATATCCTTACCTTCTATGGACAGCTGTCCCACCAGGATACCTGTAGGATGTCTGTACATTGTCCAGTTTGCTTTTTTATAGTTCCATCTGGGGAGAGGGTTACTGGTGTTAAGGAGTTGTCAAGTGTAGTTTGGTTGAACATTCTCCCAGCCATATGTCAAGTGTAGTTTGCTTGAACATTCCCCCAGCCATATGTCAAGTGTAGTTTGGTGTTGCTTGCCTTAGTAGTAAATACACATTGTGTTCTCATTCTTATTTATTAGTGCTTTTTATTGGTTTCACAAATGAGCAAAGGAGAATGTAAGACTATAGTGTCAGTTCCTATAGCTGTCAGTTTATTTTTGACATTTTATTGACAGCTAGAAATGATAGACTTTAACCCTTTTTAAACTTTGCGTTTTCTTTGTGCCTTATGTGTGCCGATATGTTCTTAGACATTTGGTTGAATGATTTGGCTGCCATCATATGAGTTAAATCTTCATATTGTAGGTGTCTGTGTTAACACAGTCTAGTATACAGTTAATGCTTGTGAAAGTATGCATATATCATACATGGATAGAGTGAGATACCATACAGCCAAGCACACACAATATCACACACACATACGCACGCACACACACTCACACAGAGGTTGGTTGAAGCTGTTTCTCATCTAAAATTGTACTTTAAGTTGACAAACTATCCACAGGCATGAATTTTTAATTTCATTTCAGCTATACCTCAAGATTAACAAATGTAAAATCCAAGTCATGCCTTCTGTAGTAATTTGAAATGCATAAAAATAGATAAGCTTAGTGGAAAAAGAAGAGGAAAAAAAGGACAGCGGACAACATGGAATCACGATTGTTGTTCAGTATTTAGGACATGCCGGCCAGCACCCAGGGATCACATATTGTGTACTGTGGTATGAGATTTTCTATAACCATGTCAGATGATAGCCAGTAGAAGACAGTGAAAACACATGATTGCTGTTTTTCTCACGGTGATTACATTTTCAGAAGCTTTGGAGCTGATTCCTTCCTTCCTTCCTTCCTTCCTCCCTCCCTCCCTCCCTCCCTATTCACGTGCATGCGTCCTGTTCTGCTGCATTCAGAGCTCTCTAGAAATCTCTCTCTCTCTCTCTGAACCTTAAGTGCCCAGGGCACATGGGGCTTCTGCAAGGGTTTTGCACAAATGCCTGTCCTTTGCCTTTTTTTCTGCTCTTGCCCAGGTGAGCCCTCTATTGCTCAGCATCCTTTCTGTTGTTCTTCTCCATGTCTCTTTTGGTCTACCCTTACTTCTGCTCCCCTGTGGTGTCCATCTTAGTGCTATTTTTGGTAGTGAGTTGTCAGTCATTCGGAGCACATGTCCCAACCATGGCCAGCGTCTTTCCTCAATAATTGTTTCTCTAGAAATGACCAAGTGATAATCTTCCGACTGAGAACAGTACACTGCAGGCTGAGACACAATCTGTACCAGAAGTTGAAAATTGGCGCAACAGACTTATATGCCTGCAGCAAAGAGCAACAAAACACCACATGATATCTTCCAGAGTTACCAGCTACACAACCTCCTCAAGCAAAGGACTTGGCCAAATCCTAGCCCCCTCTACAGGAGAAGCTCTGTGGTGATGCTGAAAACCTGAGACAAGGCTGCCACATTTTTGAGTGAGATTGGTGTCAGTGTCAGAGCAAATGCTGATGAAAAGAAAGAAGAAACAAAACTCCTGGCTTTGGCATGACAGATGGTTTGGTGGACTTGTGAGAAGGTGAAATCTGAGACATAATGGATATTGTGGAGGTTCTCAGTTATTCCTCCACTATTATAAAAGCATGTGAAATTTGACAATCAATATGTCAGAACACACTTGATCAGTGAACCCTTGAACTTTAGCTTGCCTGACAAACATTTGTGTGTGTGTGTGTGTGTTTAAATTCGGAAAATTATATACACATGCCATGGATGTATTACCTGGTTGCACTAGTTAATCAATATTCAAGCCACCTCTGGCTTTTAGATTTTCTTCATGCGTGACAAATAAAATCTTGTGTTGTTTCAGTTGTTTGAAAGTTCTGCTTGGACAATTCAGGTTGATGTAGGGCAAATTTTTCCCATTGATTGTTGCTGCATCTTGTAGATGTGAATTAGAATATTTCAGCTGAGGAAAATCACTTTGTGAAAATCATGGATTGAAGGGGTCTTAGTATGTTAGGAAGCTGAGTGGTGGTGGTGTGGGGGGGGGGGGTGGTGGGGTGTGTGAAGACGCCGTCCGATTTTGCAGTCGGTTACCCATAGCTGACATGCTGTTGTCAGTCGACAAACTATAACCGAGACCCTGTCCCACCTCTCTGTTGGTACCCCCAGTAACAGGCCTAGCCTGCCTAAGGGGTAGGGATCACCAGTCCCCATGGTGGTGGAG
Organism: Achatina immaculata; assembly: GCA_009760885.1. Classification (NCBI taxonomy): domain Eukaryota; kingdom Metazoa; phylum Mollusca; class Gastropoda; order Stylommatophora; family Achatinidae; genus Lissachatina; species Lissachatina immaculata. Next base: position 12,091,331 of record CM019715.1, read on the forward strand.
TCTGCTAAAGAAGCACTGCACATCCCCCACTCCCTTCAGTCAAGGAGTGAAAAACTAGCCACTGTAGCCAGCTCTTAAGTTGACATGATGCTGTGCTTCAACATCTGCATTGCATTGGGTTGCATTTCCAGAGAGAAGAAGAGGAAGATATGTCTTCAAGGGGTTTCTGACCTAAAAAAAAAAAGAAGGTTTGATCTGTGTCATAGACATCTTACCTCCGTAAGATATGATATATACATCATTCCCAATTTACTGCAGTCAGTATTTGAACATGACAGTAAAATGATTGCTTAAAGAAAAAAAAATTAGACCAAAAGTGAGATACACAAATACTTGTGTAACATCCAGCCGCAAGGACTGAGAACAGCTGGCTAAAAATGTGCCACTTGGAGGCAGTCTTTAGGCTGATCTGGAAAACAAGTGCAAATAGTCTGGACCTTACATTATGGTGTGTTGTTAGCGTCCAGTCAAATGTTGATAAACTTTGCCATGAAAGATGCTGCTCAACAGACTGACACGTGGCAAGTTCCACAGTGAACATCTGACTCTTTCAGAACTATCTTTTATGGTGAAAAGATTCACTATAAATTCTTAGAGGAAGCAGAATTTTGTTACCATGAAATGTTGTTGATTGTTTATTTGTTGTTGGATCATTAAAACTCAAGGTCTCCTCCTTTAGCAGATGATAATAGTTTGATCAAAAAATGGAAAATTCCAGTTTTACTTTTTTGTCTTATATTTTAATTACAAAGTTAATATTTTCTTTTAAAGTTATGTTTTCACTAAAAAAAAAGGTGAAAGTAAAAATAAATAAATAAAACAGCAGTCAGAAAGATTTTAATGTCCCCTTCCTCAGATTGCTATACCTGATGTTGTTGAGGCCAGCCGTGGGGCAGACATCCTCATCTTTGTGCTTCCTCATCAGTTTGTCAGAGGGGTGTGTGAGAAGTTGAAAGGAAACATCAAGACCAGTGCAGTGGCAGTTACATTGATAAAGGTAAAAAGAAAAAAAAGATGTACAGTAATTACAGGCAATAAAAAGACTAAAACCAGACAGATTAGGTTCAGAAAAGATAGATCAGACAGATTAGGTTCAGAAAAGATAGAGTCCCACATTGAATGATGAGTGTGTGTGTATATATGTGCATGAGATGCAGTTTGGCTGAGTTTAAAGTTCAGTATTCTCACCTGTATAGGCAGTTGCTTGTCCTCCAGGAGTCCTCTGGTTTGAGTCACAGTCATTCTGTTACTTTATTTAGAGGGGTCAGAGATGCCTTATGTGCGCAGAATGAGATAGTGATCAGAGACTCATGGCTGGCCGCTTGCATCAGAGTTGTTGAATTGTAGCCCTTCAGGACTCTGTTGTTTCCCCCACGAGGTGCCTGTTTTAGCAAACAGTAGTCTGTCTGGCTGAAAAGGGCAAGCCTGGAGCAGAAGTCTGTCTGGCTGAAAAGGGCAAGCCTGGAGCAGAAGTCTGTCTGGCTGAAAAGGGCAAGCCTGGAGCAAAAGTCTGTCTGGCTGAATAGGGCAAGCCTGGAGCAAAAGTCTGTCTGGCTGAATAGGGCAAGCCTGGAGCAAAAGTCTGTCTGGCTGAATAGGGCAAGCCTGGAGCAAAAGTCTGTCTGGCTGAAAAGGGCAAGCCTGGAGCAAAAGTCTGTCTGGCTGAAAAGGGCAAGCCTGGAGCAAAAGTCTGTCTGGCTGAATAGGGCAAGCCTGGAGCAAAAGTTTGTCTGGCTGAATAGGGCAAGCCTGGAGCAAAAGTCTGTCTGGCTGAATAGGGCAAGCCTGGAGCAGAAGTCTGTCTGGCTGAATAGGGCAAGCCTGGAGCAGAAGTCTGTCTGGCTGAATAGGGCAAGCCTGGAGCAGAAGTCTGTCTGGCTGAATAGGGCAAGCCTGGAGCGAAAGTCTGTCTGGCTGATTAGGGCAAGCCCGGAGCAAAAGTCTGTCTGGTTAAATACGCCAGGCCCAGCGCAAAAAATAAGCCAGGTTGAAGCCTGATGTCTCATCTCCACAAGATAAAGGTTCTGCCAACAGCCCAGTGCATGTGCTAAACTGGCCCCCTCATACTCTTGAACACAAACTGCAAACCTGCACTATGTACAGAGACTTCAGAGCCCAGGTATAGCCCCAAAAGAGAACCATGGAGGAGAAACTCTAGTGTTCCTATAAAGACCTACTGACAGCAGGATTCAAGGAGGCGACCCAGCTCCCTGTTTAGAAAGCTGAGCATATGTAACTGAACGAAGAAGAAGAAGAAGAAGCCTGATGAGTCAGACTGAAGGGAGCATATACAACATCCTAGCAGCAAACTGTAACACAATTTTCCTTTTGAAAAAAAAAGAGTCCTGTATTTATTCAGTTTGAATGTTAATTTTTTTTTCTCCTTTATTCTGGGGCCAAAGTTCACATATGAAGTGTCACTGAATCATCACAAGTATGTTTACAGTAGAGAACAAGCCCTGTATTTGAAGTGTTAGTAGCTGAAAGCTGCTGTATGTTGTTGTCCTGACTATATGTCCTAGAGGAGTTTGAAGAAATGAAATTTGAAGCAGTATTTTACACTCAGTTTTCAAAGATAGTAAATAACATGGTCCAGTGGTTTCCATATTTTTTTATATTCAGGGACCACCTTTCCACCACCACCACCACCACCATCATCATCATCATTCTGTACTCCCAATGGAGCATAAGACAACAACAAAGGTTCTCCAGCCAGTCATGTCTTGAGCAGGTTGGATACATCAGGCCATGTCTTTCCCTCCCCTTTAGTTCTTTCTGTATTGTGCATTACTATATCCCAAATGGCCTGCCCCTCTTTCTTTTCCCTTGAGGTATCCAAGTCAGGGTGGTTTAGGGGTGTCTTGTTTTTTCCATTCATAGTGTGTAGCCCGACCATTACCATCTTCATCTTTTAACCTCTTTAGTAATGTTCTCAATAACTGTGCCCCATCTTTCCAACTACATATAAATTCGAGCCCAGCATCTTGTGTACAGTATCATAGTGCCATAAATCCTTCATTGGGTTTAATTCAATAGATGACACTTGGTACCAAATTGATAACTCAGCTGCAGACTGCCTGATGTTGCACTGCAGACTCACAGATTGGGAACCACTGATTCTTGAAATGTTCTCAAGGTTTGTGCTGGAAGCTGGTCAGACATTGTTCTTTCTTTCTGGAACTGCATCTTTCAGTTTTGCTGTCCGATTAGGTGGTCATAGGCCCGTAGCTGATATGCTAGCGTCAGGGTTAGCGAACCATAGCTGACCAAGACCCTGTCCCATCTGGAACTGCGATGTTCCAAGCAGCTGATGCAGTGAACGAGCTGAAGCATAAGCATCTTGTAAAACTGGAAGTGAGTTCACTTTCAGTAGTGCTACTCTTATGCATTTCACTTTTCACCTACATTATTCCAATGTAGTTAATGTATTACTGTAATGCAGTTCACCTTCATCTGTATTACTCAAAGCAGCTGACTTTCAGCTGTAGTTCTGTAATGCTGTTCATTTCCATCTCACCAGTCCAAGAAAAGTTGCTCTGTTCTTGGTTTTTACGGTGCACCCAGCCAAGCTCAGTTTGATCCAATTTTTTGTTTATGTATTATTGTCGTTCTCTTCCTCTATTTACTTCAGCTTCTCCCTCTAGTTTGGTTTTCATTATTGTATTATACTTCTTGATGTGACCAAAATATTTTAATTGTCTGGTCCTGACGTTTTTCCTTATATCTGTTTTCAGTCTCAGTTGATGTAGTACTTCTTTGACAGATTTGACACCATTTGTTTTCTCCTCTGTTTATGAAGTTTGTCCTGTTCTTCTGTTTATCCATCTTTCAGGTGCCTCAGTTTTCTTTTCAGTTTTCGTAGTTAATGTCCATGCTTTTACATCATAAAGCAGCGAAGAGTATACACAACAGTTGATGATTCTCAGCTTCAGTTGTGTTATATGTAATTTCTTACTGTGTTACCTGATGCCAGTTTATGCTTATTAACACTCTGATGTACGTGCATTATGTGAAATGTGAAATAGTTTTCTCCTCGTGTGCTTTTTTCTAGGGTTTTGAAGTTGCAGAGGGTGGAGGCATTCATCTCATCTCAAACGTGATCCGTGGCAGTCTTAACATTCCCTGTGCTGTGCTAATGGGGGCCAACATAGCCAATGAGGTTGCTCAAGAAAACTATTGTGAAGCCACGATAGGTACTTGTTTAAAATCATTTTTGTTCGTCAAAGCTGTATTTAGTTTATTATTATTTGTGGATGTCTGTGTAAGCCAGGATCTTTATCCACATTGCCGCAGTGTGGATAGTTCACTTAGTTTGCTCAGGTTTGTTTGTTGAAGCTGTTTATTATTAGTGGATGTCTGTATATAGCAATGTTCCCTCTAAGCTGAGCGTGTGAGCAACCACCCACATATTTTTATTTTGATATTGCTTATAAATTTTTAATGGTGTTCTGTAAAGGGATTGACTATTTGGTAAAAGGTAAAATTCCCGTTTCCATGCCGTTACAGCATATTGGGGATACAATGTTAGGCCCATATTTCTAAGATGATCAGAATATGAAAGTGTGATGTAACTATTAAGTAATAAAGCAGATTGATGCTTGCTGCTCATAAATTATGGCTCATGCAAAAATATTTTTGTGTGCGTTGAATCTTTCCTTAGAGGGAACATTGGTGGGCAGTACTGTTCCCATGTAAGGTGATGGAATGATCCAGGGAGCCAGTGAGTGGAGCCACACTTGCCCATTGAATTTTCAGATGAATTGATTCGAGGAGCATCAATGTTTTATAGGCATTCAATAACATAGTCATTGAGTTTTGTGTTCAGTAAGTTTCACGGGATTCTTGTGTACCTGTCATGAGTTATTGTCAAAAATTCTGTTTTGACTAGTGTCACTTTTCTGTGCTCATGAATCATCTGCTGAGTACAATTCAGGTCAGCACGTGAAGTTGATGACCAAGTGAATGTTTCAGGCAATTTGCCCTTGTCTGATCAGCACACTTCAATTTAAATCGCAACATCGTATTTGTTGCGTTTATTTTTTTTTAGCTGTATGATTGCAGGGTGCAAAAAGATGCAAAGTCATTTATTTTATAATGTACATTATTTCAGGCTGCAAAGACATAATTCATATTATTTTAAGACATTACTGGGGGCAGATACGCTGTCTGTTTTGGCAGTCAGCGACCCAGAGCTGATATGCTGGCGTCAGGGTTGGTGAACCATAGCAGGCCAAGACCACGTCCCACCTTTCTGTTAGTACCCTAGAGACAGGCCTAGTCTGGCTAACAGGGCACAGATCACCATAGTCCCCATGGTGGTGGAGACTGCTAAAGAGGTACTGCACACCCCCTAGCTTGTTTAGCTGCACACCGGGACGGAAGAACTAGCTGCCATAACCCAGTCCCAAGCCAGATGATGTTGTGTCTCAGAATCTTCATGACATCAGCTGTAAAGAAAACCAGCTCGCGGTTCCAGGGAGACTGAAGAACAACAAGAATGTGCATTATATCAGACTGCGGAGACATAATTCACATTATGTCAGACTCTCTCTCTCTCTGAACCTTAAGTGCCCAGGGCACATGGGGCTTCCGCAAGGGTTTTCCACAAATGCCTGTCCTTCGCCTTTTTTTCTGTTCTTGCCCAGGTGAGCCCTCTATTGCTCAACATCCTTTCTGTTGTTCTTCTCCATGTCTCTTTTGGTCTACCCTTACTTCTGCTCCCCTGTGGTGTCCATCTTAGTGCTATTTTTGGTAGTGAGTTGTCAGTCATTCGGAGCACATGTCCCAACCATCGCCAGCGTCTTTCCTCAATAATTGTTGTCAGTGGTTTCATCTGCATTTCTGCTAATAAGATGTTATTTCTTATGCTGTTTGGCCAAAATATTTGTTTAATTCTTCGTAAACATTTAGTCTTGAAAGAATTCAACTTGTATTCTATGGTTTTGGTGATTTTCCAGCATTCACTTCCATAGAGTAGTACACTTAGAACATTACTCTTAAATGTCCTGATTTTCATATTTATGCTTAGTTTTTTTGATTTCCATATAGTCTGCAGCATTGCAAAAGCCTGGTTTGCTCTAGTAAGTCTGCTGTTGATGTCCTCTGTGCTGTCTCCATTTTCTACTACTCTGCTGCCAAGGTATACAAATTCGTTGACCTCCTCCACTAACTTGTTATCTACTCTGAGTGCATTTCTGTTGTTCACATTTTGCTTCATTAACTTTGTCTTTCCTATGTTGATCTTTAGTCCTATGTTGTTTGCATTCTGAGTTAGCTTGTTTATTTTATCTTGCATATCTTTGTGACTGCTTGATAATAGACAAATGTCGTCCGCAAAGTCAAGGTCCTCCAGCACTGTGTCAAAGGTCCATTGTAATCCTCTGCGTTTATTATTATATCAGACTACAAAGACATAATTCATATTATATCAGACTGCAGAGACATAATTCACATTATATCAGACTGCAAAGACATAATTCACATTATTTCAGGATGCAAAGGTGCAATTCACATTATTTCAGGATGTAAAGGTGCGATTCACATTATTTCAGACTGCAGAGGCGTATTTCACATTATTTCAGACTGCAAAGACATATTTCACATTATTTCAGGCTACAAAGACATAATTCGCATTATTTCAGGCTACGAAGACATAATTTGCATTATTTCAGGCTGCAAGGACGCTAAACTGGGACAGCATCTCAAAACAGTCTTTCAGACAAACTACTTCAGAATTGTTGTCGTAGAGGATGAGACAACTGTGGAAGTTTGTGGCGCTTTGAAGGTTTGTACCATAAATATGGTTTAGGTATAATATTAGCAAGTTCAAAGCAACAAGGTGTATGGACAGGAAAGTGTTAGAGAAAAGCATGTAGGATTAGTCATGAAAAATAGTAGACAAAGCTCTTTATATGTGAAAGAAAAGTAGTAAAAGAACAAATGTGATTCGAACCTTGGACTGCCATATGGTAAACTTCTGTCCAGCCAGATGAGGACAAAGCATTGTCAACTCAGCCACCCTTGCATTCCTAAAGCATCATCGTCATGTGCCTTCTTCAGATTGAAGGTTGGTGGTAATGAATTTCAAGTTTCATTGATCCCTTGCCTTGATGGTGCACTCAGCCAGGCTGTCCATTCTCAGACATCTTCCCATCTGCACTTGGAGCTATTCTAAAACTTGTTCTTTTGTTCTTTTCATTTTCCATGTTATATGACCTAGTTTTCTATAGAACCACATTTCTGCTGCATTAATCTTTCTCTCCAGCTTTTTGCTTAGAGTCCAAATTTCTGCTCCATACAGTAAAACAAAGTAGATACAGCATTTTACAAATCTTAATTTTGTTCGTATGGACAAATTCCCAAATAACAGTATTGTCTTCATGGTGTTGAAAGTATGTTCTTTTTTTTGCTATGCCTGTTCTTTTCTTTCTCTCCATCTCACATCTCCCATCTTCAGTTAGTGTATGCCCTAGGTAGCAGCAGTTAGTCATTTGTTCTAGATTCTCTTATTTTACAGTTATATCCATCTGTGGCTTCTAGTCTTTTCTGCTGAACACCATTACTTTAGTCTTCTTAATATTGATCTTGAGTCCCCATTCTTGGCTTGTGTTTTGTATCTTATCTGTTAATTTTCCTAAATTCCTAAATACTGTCAGGTGTTTTGTCATTTGTGGTTGTTTGTTTATGTCAGGTTGCTTACCCACATCTGTCTACAGATGACACGCATGTCAGTGTATGTCGCTTAATATACCAGGCAGGTGCATCACATTGTTTCAGCGTATCTGTCCAGCTGTTCGGTAATTATGTGTGCTAAATATGGACTCTTGTAGTAGATGTCATTAATGATTTTAACTATAATGATGTTCTTAGAATATTGTGGCCACAGCTGCTGGCTTTACGGACGGTCTGGGTTATGGTGATAACACAAAAGCGGCTGTCATCCGGCTTGGTTTGATGGAGATGATCAAGTTTTGTGAAGTATTTTATCCAGGTAATTTACATTCTTAGAAAGAGTGTGTGCATGTACGTGCATGCGGAAGGGGAGGAGGGTTATTAGGAATGGTTTAATAGATCTGGTATGGTATACATGTATGTCCATAGGCATGTGAAAACAGCATGGTTTATATGTATGTCCGCAAGTATGTAGGAGTATAAAGTATAGATATATTCACAGATATAGCCACAGATGTGTAGGAGTATGGGGTATAGGTATATTCACAGATATATCCACAGATGTGTAGGAGTATAGGGTATAGATATATTCACAGATATAGCCACAGATGTGTAGGAGTATGGGGTATAGGTATATTCACAGATATATCCACAGATGTGTAGGAGTATAGGGTATAGATATATTCACAGATGTGTAGGAGTATAGGGTATAGATATATTCACAGATGTGTAGGAGTATGGGGTATAGATATATTCACAGATATATCCACAGATGTGTAGGAGTATAGGGTATAGATATATTCACAGATATATCCACAGATGTGTAGGAGTATAGGGTATAGATATATTCACAGATATATCCACAGATGTGTAGGAGTATAGGGTATAGATATATTCACAGATATAGCCACAGATGTGTAGGAGTATGGGGTATAGGTATATTCACAGATATATCCACAGATGTGTAGGAGTATAGGGTATAGATATATTCACAGATATAGCCACAGATGTGTAGGAGGGTATAGATATATTCACAGATATATCTACAGATGTGTTGGAGTATGGGGTATAGATATATTCACAGATATATCCACAGATGTGTAGGAGTATAGGGTATAGATATATTCACAGATATAGCCACAGATGTGTAGGAGGGTATAGATATATTCACAGATATATCCACAGATGTGTAGGAGTATAGGGTATAGATATATTCACAGATATAGCCACAGATGTGTAGGAGGGTATAGATATATTCACAGATATATCTACAGATGTGTTGGAGTATGGGGTATAGATATATTCACAGATATATCCACAGATGTGTAGGAGTATGGGGTATAGATATATTCACAGATATATCCACAGATGTGTAGGAGTATAAAGTATAGATATATTCACAGATATAGCCACAGATGTGTAGGAGTATAAAGTATAGATATATTCACAGATATATCCACAGATGTGTAGGAGTATAGGGTATAGATATATTCACAGATATAGCCACAGATGTGTAGGAGTATAAGGTATAGATATATTCACAAATATAGTCACAGATGTGTAGGAGTATGGGGTATAGGTATATTCACAGATATATCCACAGATGTGTAGGAGTATGAGGTATAGATATTTTCACAAATATAGTCACAGATGTGTAGGAGTATGGGGTATAGGTATTCACAGATATATCCACAGATGTGTAGGAGTATAGGGTATAGATATATTCACAGATGTGTAGGAGTATAGGGTATAGATATATTCACAGATGTGTAGGAGTATGGGGTATAGATATATCACAGATATATCCACAGATGTGTAGGAGTATAGGGTATAGATATATTCACAGATATATCCACAGATGTGTAGGAGTATAGGGTATAGATATATTCACAGATATATCCACAGATGTGTAGGAGTATAGGGTATAGATATATTCACAGATATAGCCACAGATGTGTAGGAGTATAGGGTATAGATATATTCACAGATATAGCCACAGATGTGTAGGAGGGTATAGATATATTCACAGATATATCTACAGATGTGTTGGAGTATGGGGTATAGATATATTCACAGATATATCCACAGATGTGTAGGAGTATAGAGTATAGATATATTCACAGATATAGCCACAGATGTGTAGGAGGGTATAGATATATTCACAGATATATCCACAGATGTGTAGGAGTATAGGGTATAGGTATATTCACAGATGTGTAGGAGTATAGGGTATAGATATATCCACAGATGTGTAGGAGTATGGGGTATAGATATATTCACAGATGTGTAGGAGTATGGGGTATAGATATATTCACAGATATATCCACAGATGTGTAGGAGTATAGGGTATAGATATATTCACAGATATAGCCACAGATGTGTAGGAGGGTATAGATATATTCACAGATATATCTACAGATGTGTTGGAGTATGGGGTATAGATATATTCACAGATATAGCCACAGATGTGTAGGAGGGTATAGATATATTCACAGATATATCCACAGATGTGTAGGAGTATAGGGTATAGATATATTCACAGATATAGCCACAGATGTGTAGGAGTATGGGGTATAGGTATATTCACAGATATATCCACAGATGTGTAGGAGTATAGGGTATAGATATATTCACAGATGTGTAGGAGTATAGGGTATAGATATATTCACAGATGTGTAGGAGTATGGGGTATAGATATATTCACAGATATATCCACAGATGTGTAGGAGTATAGGGTATAGATATATTCACAGATATATCCACAGATGTGTAGGAGTATAGGGTATAGATATATTCACAGATATATCCACAGATGTGTAGGAGTATGGGGTATAGATATATTCACAGATATAGCCACAGATGTGTAGGAGTATGGGGTATAGGTATATTCACAGATATATCCACAGATGTGTAGGAGTATGAGGTATAGATATTTTCACAAATATAGTCACAAATATAGTCACAGATGTGTAGGAGTATGGGGTATAGGTATATCCACATGTGCATAGAAACAGTACGACACATATCAGTGATTCCCAGTATTTTCTTTGGACTTCTCTCCCTTACCTCCCAGGTCACATCCTGAAAAGCTTTTTTTCCCCTCCTTTTCTTAATTGCCCCAACTACTCCTTCCCTCACATCCCACTTGAATCTTGCCAGCACCCCCAGGGGGCTAGCTCTGCCCACTTTGGGAATCACTGATGTATACATTTATCATTAAAGTGAATATACATAGTTACTGCAGTAGAACTATGTAAAGTAACTTAACATAATAAAAAAAGAATGTAGGAGCAATCTTCCCTTTATTAGAAAAGACCATGTAATATTTTGGCTTACAGCTTCATCAGACAACAAAAATATAAAAACACAGAGAAATGTCTTCAAGTATCCATCCATCCATGTTCTTAGTTGGCAGTCTGCTAAGCAGTCACCACCCAGTACACCCTGTAGAGTCTTGCAGGGCGGAAAAAAAATTCTCTTCACCTCTTACCGTCTGTGGCCAGCCTTTGTATTGCGCCCCCAGCTGTGCTGTGTGCTACTCATTTCTGCTTCTACAGTTCTCCACCAGGTAGCCTTTGATCGGTCTCTTGATTTCCCTTGGGTGTCCATCAGTGGCTGTTTTAGCAGTGATGCTTGGGTCTTTTTGAAGTATCAAAGAGAGAAATTAAAATATACAAGAATACTGAACAGAAAACTCAATTGGGAGAAGCTAGTAATACTGAATGAATTCTCCACGTTTTTTTTTGCAATTACAGGTTCAATTTTAGCAACTTTCTTTGAGAGCTGCGGCATTGCAGATTTGATTACGACATGTTATGGTGGTAGAAACAGACGTGTGGCTGAAGCATTTGCAAAGACTGGGAAGGTAAGATATCTGCAGTCCTACTTTTACTAATACTGAGAAGGTAATATATCTGCAGTCCTACCTTTTACTAATACTGAGAAGGCAAGATATTTGCAGTCCTACCTTTTACTAATACTGAGAAGGTAAGATATCTGCAGTCCTACCTTTTACTAATACTGGGAAGATAAGATATCTGCAGTCCTACCTTTTACTAATACTGAGAAGGTAAGATATCTGCAGTCCTACCTTTTACTAATACTGGGAAGATAAGATATCTGCAGTCATACCTTTTACTAATACTAATGTAATAAAATTATGTTTTATTACATATCATAGTTTTTCCCATGTTTATTAACAATTTAAAAAAAAAAAAAATAATTCAGAATTTCTTTTGTTCTTTAATAACTGGAAGTATATACATGAAAGACGAGCAGTCAAATTAGACATGTTGAATGTAAAAACAGATATCGGAAAAGATCTGGTGAAAGCAACATACAAAGAGCTAGACAAGAAAGTAAAAAGTTCAGCTAGAAGGGATAAAAGAGAATACAGAGATATTATGGTGAAAGAGGCAGAAAAAGCAGCAAAAACAGGAGACAGCAAAACTTTATATAACATACAAAAGAGGCTAACAGGTACTATTACATCTAAAGAAAGACCAATCCTTAGCAAAACTGGAACCCTATTAACATCAAGTAAAGACCAAAAGCAAAGATGGGCTGAACACTTCCAAGAAATACTTAATCGCCACACCCAAAAGAATTGTTAAACCTTGAAACCGACTTACCAGCCCCACAACTAAATGTCAACCTAGATGAAATTAAATTGCATGAAATTGAAACAACAGTGAATTTAATGGTTAATAAAAAAGCTGCAGGTGAAGATGAAATAACACCCGAAATGCTAAAAGCTATCGATAGTGACAACATGCTACAACTACAGAGAATGTTTAACAAGATTTGGAAAGAAGAAAAGGTCCCTTCTAAATGGAAAAAAGGAATCATTGTTAAAATACCAAAAAAAGGCAGCCTTAGTGACTGTGACAATTGGAGAGGAGTAACCTTAATATCAGTTGTGTCAAAAGTATTTTGCAAGGTCATTTTGAATAGACTTAAAGATATAGTGGATACTGCAATGAGAGAAGAACAAGCAGGATTTCAAAAAGGGAGACATTTAATGGCATGGGAAGGATATAAGATAAGAATAAACTGAAGCATTGCATGCCAGATAGATGAGTACAGCAGAATGAAGTTGTTGGAGTTTTCACCTGTCTGGTGTGGAATGTCTCAGTTGTTGGAGTCCGCTGCTGGCGAGATTCTTCAGCTGCCGTGTGTGGGGTGAAACTCCTCTCGGCCAATGAAGAAAAATGCGATTAGGGTTGCTGCGCAGCGCTGTCATGGAAAAGGTGAAGGAAAGGATTAAGTGAAGTGACCAGTAGTTTCGAGAACTACTCAAATCATGGCACCTCTGCTCTAGAGGCTGGCCACGTCCTATTTACACCCATACTGGGGCAGATTGCCTAAACCGGCTTAACTCAGGGGTTGAACTAAGACATTGCTGGCGAGATTATGTGGCTACTGTGCGTGGAGCGAAACTCCTGCCAATGAAGAAAATGCAACATGGGTTGCCAGGCGGCACTGCTGTGAAAAGGTGATGGAAAGGATAAAGTGAGGTTTAATTGGTATGTCCAGTAGTCTCGCGGCGAGAGCTACTCAAAACACGGCACCTCTGCTCTAGAGGCCGGCCACGTCCGATATACACCCATACTGGTGAAATATGTCTAAACCGGCTTAACCCAGGGGTGAAACTTGATGACTACTCATGACACGGTACCTCTGCTCTAGAGGTCTGTCACGTCCTAAACACGCCCATACTGGGATAATACACCTAAACCGCTTAACCCAGGGGTGAAACTTACTGTTGACGAGGATTTGTCCTCCTGTACAAAAGCTCCATCCTGGTCACAACTAGGATGGGTAGCGGCCACGACCACAAACTGCTGAAGTTGGAGACACTGGACCAGTGCAGTCTAGATAGGCAACCACCTCTCGCCCGGCAGGGATGTATACATATCCTAAACATGTTGAGGTTTTCTGGTGAGAAAGTCCACACTGGACTGGATGGACAACCACCTCTCACCCAGCAGGGATATACTGATATCCAAAACACGTCTAGGTTTTCCGGTGAGAAAGTCCAACTCTAGATTAAACTGGTGTCACGCAATCTCGCTTCTGTGACCCACCAAGAATACAGGCCCAAGCCCTGCGATACTCTGAACCTCTTGTGGTCCTCTCGGGGATCTCGTGTGGTCCTTTTGAGGACCACGGGACCTATTGAGGACCGCAGGAGTAAATTTAGTAGGATCGTGGGGCGGTCTTGGTGGTAGAAGTGAACAAAGAAGAAGAAGTTGTTGGAGTTTTCATCAGTCTGACATAGAATGTCTCAGTTGTTTCAGAATATTCAGTTAATTAGGAAGGCTCATCATCCATGCGCTCCAGACACATCCATAGCTACTTGGTCTCCTATCAGAATCTCTTTCATCATACAGTAACTGATTACACCCATTCTCTGTTGGTTGATCATCTATCTGGAGCTCTTGTTGAATCTTTTTTTTTTTTTTTTTGATACCCCCAAGTTTCAGCCCAGACTCCTTCATTCTTGATGATGACACTGGTCCACAGTTGTCGGTGAAGTTCTTTGTTTGACCAGCTTGTGTAGCACTGATGATATCTGCCTGGTTCATTTGCCTTGCCCTTCCTTCAGCCAGCTGATCTGCTCCTTTACTTGCCCTGTCACCTGCATTGCCTCGTGCAAAAAGTGATGGTCAGCCATGGATCTGTGACAATCTGCAGGGATTCAAGCCACTGTTGCCTGAGAGAGTCAACCTGAATTTTCTTTAGCTTGTTCATCGAATTGCTCAAGATATATGCATGCATAGACCATTCTGTATTCAGTCTCTCTTTCTTAGGTTTTATTTTTTTAAAAATTTCGTACTGTTGTTCCCTTTCCTGTCTTCATAACAATTTTTGTTGTTGTTATTGGATAACATTCTGGTTAGATAACCGTGCATCTAAAATAGAACTCAGTGTTCAACATTTCAATACAGTGGTGTGGGCAGGTTTAGAAAGAAAGACATAGATATCTGCTACGCTTTCATCATGGAAATCCTTAAAAACAAACAGTAGCTAAATATTTGTAGAAAAGATAACAAGTTTTTAATAGGAAAAAAGAAAGGAATAATTTTCAGAAAAAAAAAAGGCGCTAAAGAAAAAGATTTCGACTTCCATCATGAAGTGTTTCATGCATCTTCTTCCTATTCTTCATCTTCTTCGATCATTCTCAGATGACGGCTTGTAAACCTTTGAAGCAATTGGTGATCAGCTGGAGCTGGTGTGAATCTCTGTCTAGCTTCTCGTGAACTGATTTAGGTGTTGGCCACATCTGTTTTATTGTACACCTGATATATTTGGGCAGTCCTTTCAGAATATTTTCTCCTATTTCATCAAATCTGTTTTCTCTTTTTCTGTTTCCTGAGCTCTAGTCTCTCTTCTCAAGTACTGCCCAGGTATTGTCTGTTAGTTTGTGGGCCTAGTTCAAGTTGTAGATAGTCTGTGGGTTTATTTCAAGTTGTAGATAGTCTGTGGGTTTAATTCAAGTTGTAGATAGTCTGTGGGTTTAATTCAAGTTGTAGATAGTCTGTGGGTTTAATTCAAGTTGTAGATAGTCTGTGGGTTTAATTCAGGTTGTTGTTTGTTGGCTTAATTCAGGTTGTAGTTTGTTGGCTTAATTCACATTGTAGATGATTTGTAGGCTTAGTTCAAGTTGTAGATAGTCTGTGGGTTTAATTCAAGTTGTAGATAGTGTGTTGGCTTAATTCAGGTTGTAGTTTGTTGGCTTAATTCACATTGTAGATGATTTGTCGGCTTAGTTCAAGTTGTAGATGACTTGTGGGTTTAATTCAAGCTGTTTTTTTTTTTTGACCTACATTTTTTTTTGGTAACCTATTAATCATTTTCCAGACAATTGAGGAACTGGAGAAGGAGATGTTGGATGGTCAGAAGCTGCAGGGTCCACCCACAGCCTTTGAGGTCAACTACATGCTGAAGGCCAGAAATATGGAAGAAAGGTAAAGTATAAAGATTGCCCAGGGCACCATGACTCAGATAAATTTTCTTAATTTAAAGATAGAGGGAGGCGGGGGGAAAGCCACCTTTTTGGTATAGCCTTTCTTTGAAATTGTGATTTTGTAATATAACCGGTTGTAGTTTACAGTGTGGTTCTGTAACAGAACCAGCTGTAGCTTTCAGTGTGATTTTGTAACAGACCCAGTTGTAGCTTTACAGTTATAGATCACAGAGTGCTGCCTGTAGAAACAAGGTTTTGAAATAACATTTTGTATTTATAGTAGTATCCAAGCTGATATCATCTAATGCAGTAGTTCCTAACATGTAGTCTGTGAGACTTTATTATGTAGTCCATCACTGTGTTATTGAATTGATACTTAAGGCTGTCTATTAAAGGGTTCATAGTGTTACAGTTCGGCATAGGGCCAGCAACCCTATCTGGTAAAAAAACCATCAGACTGCTACAGAAACAGAAGCAAGGGACGTTGGTGATGGTTGGGACATGTGCTCCGAATGACTGACAGCTCACTACCAAAAATAGCACTAAGATGGACACCACAGGGGAACAGAAGTAAGGGTAGACCAAAAGAGACATGGAGAAGAACAACAGAAAGGATGTTGAGCAATAGAGGGCTCACGTGGGCAAGAGCAGAAAAAAGGCAAAGGACAGGCATTTGTGGAAAACCCTTTCGGAAGCCCCATGTGCGCTGGGCACTTAAGGTTCAGAGAGAGAGAGAGTGTTACAGTATTACATATAAAATGGTAGCCCATAATTGCATGTAGTTGGCCAAGGGATCCCCTTGCATAAAAAGGTTGGGAACCACTGATCTAGTGAAAGTAGTTAAAGGAGGATTTATTGATATTTTGTAATAAATTTCTTGTGGTCTTGCAAAGATTAAAAGGGATTCAGCAGACTTAGGAAAAAAGAGATGGTGGTATTATAGATGAATTGACAACAGTAAGAAATAGATATGGGTCAGCTTGACACCATGGAAGTGAGAGGCAGTAAACTAACCTTTCATGCTGATGATGAGGTTGCAGATTTTGAAAGCAAGAGACAGTAAATAAGCCCTTCAGATTTAAGTAACATTTCATGTTGATATAGCACATGATGATGATGCTGAAGGTCTTGAAAGTGAGAGACAGTAAACTAACCTTTCATGTAGAGATAGCACATGATGGTGATGATGCTGAAGGTCTTGAAAGTGAGAGACAGTAAACTAACCTTTCATGTGGAGATAGCACGTGATGGTGATGATGATGGCAGAAGTTCTTGGTGATCTTTGTTTTACTTGTTTAAAAAATAGTTGTAGCTTACAGTGTGGTTCTGTAACAGAACCAGCTGTAGCTTTCAGTGTGATTTTGTAACAGACCCAGTTGTAGCTTTACAGTTATAGATCACAGAGTACTGCCTGTAGAAGCAAGGTTTTGAAATCACATTTTGTATTTACAGTAGTATCCAAGCTGATATCATCTAATGCAGTAGTTCCTAACATGTAGTCTGTGAGACTTTATTATGTAGTCCATCACTGTGTTATTGAATTGATACTTAAGGCTGTCTATTAAAGGGTTCATAGTGTTACAGTTCGGCATAGGGCCAGCAACCCTATCTGGTAAAAAAACCATCAGACTGCTACAGAAACAGAAGCAAGGGACGTTGGTGATGGTTGGGACATGTGCTCCGAATGACTGACAACTCACTACCAAAAATAGCACTAAGATGGACACCACAGGGGAACAGAAGTAAGGGTAGACCAAAAGAGACATGGAGAAGAACAACAGAAAGGATGTTGAGCAATAGAGGGCAAGAGCAGAAAAAAGGCAAAGGACAGGCATTTGTGGAAAACCCTTTCGGAAGCCCCATGTGCGCTGGGCACTTAAGGTTCAGAGAGAGAGAGAGAGAGTGTTACAGTATTACATATAAAATGGTAGCCCATTATTGCATGTAGTTGGACAAGGGATCCCCTTGCATAAAAAGGTTGGGAACCACTGATCTAGTGAAAGTAGTTAAAGGAGGATTTATTGATATTTTATAATAAATTTCTTGTGGTCTTGCAAAGATTAAAAGGGATTCAGCAGACTTAGGAAAAAAGAGATGGTGGTATTATAGATGAATTGACAACAGTAAGAGATAGATATAGGTCAGCTTGACACCATGGAAGTGAGAGGCAGTAAACTAACCTTTCATGCTGATGATGAGGTTGCAGATTTTGAAAGCAAGAGACAGTAAATAAACCCTTCAGATTTAAGTAACATTTCATGTTTGGCACATGATTGATGATGATGATGCTGAAGGTCTTGAAAGTGAGAGACAGTAAACTAACCTTTCATGTAGAGATAGCACATGATGGTGATGATGCTGAAGGTCTTGAAAGTGAGAGACAGTAAACTAACCTTTCATGTGGAGATAGCACGTGATGGTGATGATGATGGCAGAAGTTCTTGGTGATCTTTGTTTTACTTGTTTAAAAAATAGTTATCTTTTTCTTTGCTTTTACAGATTTCCCTTGTTCACAGCTGTACACAGAATCTGTAAAGGGGAGCTGCCCGTACAAAACATGATGAACTGTTTGAAAAACCACCCAGAGCACATGTAGACATACATTATATATACATATATATATATATATAAGTCATTTTATTGTAAATTACGAGTTAATGTAAATTTTATCATTGTAAATTACACTGTTAAAGGATGCAGCTTTGGAAACCAAGATGCACTTTTCCACAGAAGCACTGGTACTATGATATTATAAAATTTGTTCTTGTTCTTGTAACATAGAATAAATTTGTAATGAAAATGATTCCCTTACTCTGCCATTTTTTTTTTTTGGTTGGTTTTAATCATTTTAACTTTGGCATTCAAATTATTGTGCCAGATTTTTTTTCCTTGACAGGCTAGTCAGACTGAAAAAAAAAAAAGTATTAAGTCATAATGGAAAAAAATTTACTTCCATCTAATAATTAGTTATTTAAAAAAATAAAAATGTCATGGCTACAAATTTCACATTTCTGTAGGAAGAAGAAAGGAGAATGCATTAGAGGTTAAGTGAAGTGAAATAACTTAAAATAGGTTGAAGATTAAATTCAGTCATGGCAACACTTTTTTTTTTTTTTAATAAAAGGATTAGAAAGGGCTGTGACAAATTGTAATATCTGAGAGAATTACAACAGTGTAAAATGAAATTTAATTAAAAAAAAACAACAAACACCAACCCTCTGTATTAACATTTCATGACCAAACTTTTTTTTTCCCCCCTCCGAAGACAAAATTAGAACAGTTACCAGAAGTTGCTGATCTGAATAAGTATTTGAAGTGAATACTGTAGCAATGCTAGCAAACTAGACGTGTAATAGTACAGCCGAGAATATGAGAATCATTAAAAATTAATGCTGCAGGTGTTAATATGTCAAAGCACAACCTATTTGTTTCGTTACACTTTGAGATTTAGTTTTTTGTTTGTTTCTTTGACACATCCGTCATTTTTGTAATTTATGTATACGCAACATGTATGCAATGTCTCCGGTTATATTTGTTAATAAATGGATATTTTGTACATATAAAAATAGTAAATAAGTAAAACATCCATTATTGTAAGGCTGAGGAAATAGGATCAGACTAAAGTTAAAAAAATAGAATAAACATGTTTGAAGGAAAAAAAAAATGTGCTTAGAGCCAATGTCTGAAGTACTGACTTTCTCAGTTTCATGTCTGTGTTGCATATCATTTAGTTTTGAAATGTGGATCATGACCATAATAAATGAACAAACAAGAGGGATGTTAGTTCATCATAGGTAGGATAGGGTGTTAGTAGATCATGGGTAGGGTAGGGTGTTAGTTCATTATGGGTAGGTAGGATAGGGTGTTAGTTCATTATGGGTAGGATAGGGTGTTAGTTGATCATGGATAGGATAGGGTGTTAGTTCATTATGGGTAGGTAGGTCAGGGTGTTAGTTCATTATAGGTAGGATAGGGTGTTAGTTCATCATGGGTAGGATAGGGTGTTAGTTCATTATGGGTAGGTAGGATAGGATGTTAGTTCATTATGGGTAGGATAGGGTGTTAGTTGATCATGGATAGGATAGGGTGTTAGTTCATTATGGGTAGGTAGGATAGGGTGTTAGTTCATTATGGGTAGGGTAGGGTGTTAGTTGATCTCGGGAAGGATAGGATGTTGGTTCATCATGGGCAGGACAAAGAGCTAGTTCATCATTGATAGGATAGTGGTTACAGGATGTTTTTTTTTCCCACATTATATGCTCATATAAAACAGAAAATATCTCCACCTGATTTAATATGGTCTGCAAAGATAGTGATAACTATACAATACACAGCGCATAGAGAATGCAACATCTGTACCTTAACCGGATCATATGATCGTATGACAAAGATGAGACAAAGAAAATAGTGGAAGTTTCTGCATGGAAGAAAGGACAGAGTGGGACAGATTGTTGATGGAGATGAACTGGAGTTAAAATAGGAAAGAAAGAATTTCTGTGTTCTTCCAGAATACATTTTAAATTTTGGAAGTTTCTCAACAATTTAAAAATCTGGTTTTGGTTAGAACTGTGCTATGTTTCTCTTTACTTTTATTGATTAAAACTTCACCTAAATATTGCTCCGAGCATCGACTTGAATAGGCATGCTGTTTTAATGAGCTTTGCCGGGGATTGATGGATCAGTTCTCTTGTCTGAAGACCGGTTTTGTGGCCATCCTCGATCTAGAAATGAGGACCTGATACAGTATCATGGTGGGGGGTTAACTCTTTCTGTGCGTATGGTCGATATATCGACACCGGAAGTGTCCCTAAGCTACCGTATGGTCAATATAGTGACATTGTTTGTTTCATTAAAACAAGCGGTGTAACATTTAGATTGTACATATTTCGTCAGCGATTCCGGTGACACTTTCAAGATGGAGAATGCGTGCCTGGTTACGAGCGATGCCGAGCGAGAACAAGGAGCGAAGCATGGACATTTTTCAATTTTTGACGATGTAGATAGGGGTATGGACATAGCCTATGACCACCCCGCTGCTCTTGAGTGTTTTCTAAGTAGATCTAGACGTATTTAGACGACTGGAGAAGTAGTTAGGAGTAGTTAGGAGGTTAGTTCAGACATTCATTCAGTGAGAATGCAATACGGAGTCACAATACGAGATCGACAAGTAGATCTACACATCTCAGATGGTAAGTAGTGTGAATCTAGACCAAGCCGATGGTGAGCTGGCCACAATCAGTGTCTAAAAACATCACATTACTTCTTTTTTCCTAAAAAACTCTGCATTTATGAAATTTTCATTCATTTAGCTATACTTTGAAACATATTAAGTATACGGAAGTACACGGAACTACTGTTTTCCATTCCATTTTACAACTAGACCCCCTTACAGTCAAGACCTGCGTTTTTACTCCCGCATCCCAAGACACGTCCGTGTTTCTTCCTCCAGCACAGAAAGAGTTAATCTGCAAGGCAAGATGCACTAAACTGCAGTGCATATGCATATGACTGTCAAGGAATGATGGGAAAATGGATATCACAGGAAGATAGATCTTAGGAATAGGGGGATTTACCCAAGATAAAAGCTTTGATTGTAGAAAAAAACACAACAAAAGCTGACTGAGGTATTTGCACAGGATTTTTATGTGCCAGTTATTGCCTTGGCCCAGTGTGTTGCTATTTACACATTGGGCCACATTGCGGCTGCATGTCTCATGGCCCTAGCCCAGTGCAGAGTAGCATTGTGATTTCCAGATTGGGAAACATACAGCCTGTGGCAAATTCCTAACCTAAGCATGAAGCCTTCAGAAAATGTAGATATAGGATTCATTTTAATATTGCAGCATGGAAAATAGTGGTTATGTGTGCAAAAATGTGAGTGCAGAAATCAGGTTAAGATCAGGTTATAGTGGACATTCAGAATAACTTAACTCTTCCTGGGCCCAGGAAAAAAAAGCGGACGTTCCCATCTGTGCCACACAAAAACCGCGGGTCTTGATATGTCAGGGGGTATAGTTGTAAAATGGAATGGAAAACAGTATTTCCATGTACTTCCGTGTACTTATTGTGTTTCAAAGTATAACTAAATATATGAAAATTTCATAAATGCAGAGTTATTTAGGAAAAAAGAAGTAATGTGATGTTTTTAGACAATGATTGTGCCCAGCTCACCGTCAGCTAGGTCTAGATATGCACTACTTACCATCTGAGATGTCTAGATCTACTCGTCGATCTCGTATTTTGATTCTATGTTGCATTCTAGCTAAATTAATGTCTGAAATAACCTCCTGACTACTTCTCCAGTCGTCTAAATATGTCTAGATCTACTTAGGATACATTCAAGAGCAGTGGGGTGGTCACAGGCCACGTTCATACCCCTGTCTACATCATCAAAAATTGAAAATTTTCGATGTTTCTCTTCCTTTTTCTCGCTCGTAACTAAGGACTCTTTCACCATTTTGAAAAGTGTCACCGGAAACGGGGACGAAATATGTATAATCTGAATGTTACACCGGTTGTTTTATTGAAACAAATGAATTGTCACTATAACGACTATGGCACCCAACTCAGTAACCAGAAATAATCACTATAGCGACTTTGGCACGGGAAGAGTTAAATTCCAGGATTAGGCTGGTGGTACACAAAAATAGACACATGTGCCCTTTTAATTTTTTGTTTCTTATATTATCCATTTACAGTCATATTTAATGAGCCTTATTTCATAATAATTTGAATGGCAAGACTTAAGAACTAGCTTTTTCAATGCATGTTTTAAAAATCTGGCTTCAAGGCATCAGACACTTACTTTTTCTTCAGCCTTACTGAGAAATAGGTTTCGTAAAATGTAAACTTTTTAAACCAAAGAGAATATGAATACTTCATTGGTTAAAATTTTTGTTTTTCATTAACATGGATGAAGCTATTATTATACCAAAAATATCCCACATTACTTTCATCTGCTAGGGCATTCTCAATTTTATGATCAACAAAAACTGTTCTGTGGCTGAAAATGTGCATGAAAAATGGAGAAAGGGGTTGAGTATTATTCCGAACGGCTTGATCATGTGATGTTGGAATTCTGTGAAAAATTAACTGTTATCCTTAGTTTAGTTAGCAGCTTTGATCAAGTGGAAATGAGCATGGCTAGTACTTCGATAGTTGACCACTTTGGAATGTCACATATCTGTGGCAGATTTATACTTTTTTTTTTTTTTTTATGCCCGCATGGGCTTGCTGGATAATTTTACCACGTGCGTGGTGAGGGTTTGTTGATTAAAATAGCCAAAGGGCCGAGAAGCGATTCTCACATTCAGTTCCTCGTTTCCCTTTCCCAGCGGCCAGATTTATTTTTTTTTTTTTTAGACAACGAAAACAACAGGCCGTGACCCGGTGGTACTGCAAACCGGGTCCACCCGTAACGAGATGTGGACCATACCCCCGGCATTCAATGTGCAGGGCAGGCCTCGGGCATCTCGTTTAGTTAAAAAAAAAATAACGACGCTTTTGTTAACCAAAGGGCATGTTGATCAGGGTACCTGCTAAGAGGACAGTTTGACCTCAGCCACTTTGATCTTAGCCAAAAGGCGGCCAGATTTATACTCCTTAGTTCAACAGCTGTTTTTTTTTTCTCTCAGAACTGAGGTTTTGGAAGAAAAGAAAGAAAGAAAGAAAAATTTTTCCCCCTTCTGGAATAGTAAATTTAAATCTTCTGAAATTAATTTTCCTGAGTTTGTCAAAAGCAGGTTCAGTGATCGTGAGTGAGCATTTATTTAGTTGCTTTGTAATTGTTCACTTATGTATTATTGGTAATACGTCCAGATACAAATGATCTTAGTTTAGGGTATGACGAGAATAACAGTGTAAAACCCCCCAAGTTCTCCCCCTTCCCTTTGATGTGGCAGACCAACTGTGTCAGGATGTTTCAGTAATGGGCTGGTTGGAATTGTACTGCCACTTTCATTTTCAGATATCAGTGAATTATTGAATGTTTAGAAAGAAAGTGTAGGGGTGTGTGAATCAGTGTAGTGTGTTGTAATACAGAAATATTGAATGTTGTTTACTACTTGTATGAAATTGTTATACATTTCAGGTACTTGTCATATGTTTTTTTTTTTTTAATGTAGTGACTAAATGTATAAAATAAAAATTCCATTTTTTTAAAAAAAGATTTTTAAAAATCCAGTAGCAGCATGCTTTATTTTTATTGGCAGCACAGTTATTGGTGGTATAAGCTGGAATTTACCAGATTTCTTTTAAAAAATATGTCACATTCCAATTAATAGGCTGAATTCACTCATATGAAACCACCAAAGAAGTTAAGCTCTGTAAGAAAAGAAAAAAAGGTCCAATTTATCCAAAGGTCATAACTGCAGATAAGCAGTACATAAAAGGAAGATTAACTCTCATTTCTCTCATTCTATTGTCAAATATCGCTGTCAGTCTCATCATCTTCTCCCCCTGTGATTTGGTGATATACTTCAGGAGCATATCTCGATTCAACAGGTCTCCTGGGGTAGACGATGCCGAGAATGATGTCCACGAGAACGAGAACTTAACATGCTTTCAAACAAAGAGTAGACTGTGATGGCAGGGAAGGCAAGGTGTCGGCACAGGATAACGGGACCATGTAGCTTCGAACAATCTGTAAATTTAATCAAGTCATATATCCAACTTCTGCTTGTGTTGACGCTTATTTTTGCTAGCTTTCATGGTGCACTTTCCATTTAATCAGCTTTTGTGAACGTTCTAAGACTTTAGTGATGATTATTGCTGAACATTATATTGCATTGAAAGTACCCTAACTAGCCTGTGATGAGTTAGCACCTTATCCTGCCCATGATGAGTTAGCACCCTGTCCTGCCCATGAGTTAACACCTTATCCTGCCCATGATGAGTTAGCACCCTATCCTGCCCATGACGAGTTAGCACCCTATCCTGTCTGTGATGAGTTAGCACCTTTTCTTGCCCATGATAACACCTTATCTTGCCCAGGATTAGAAAAACCAGTGTTGTGTTAATACTAAATGAAGGATTCAGCAACAGATGTTAAATTATAATGGAAAATTGAGGAGTATAAAAAACAAAAAAAATCTCTGATTCATTTAATAATCCTCAAGCCATTTTGAACTCCGTGTGGATGTGCATTAAGATATAACAGACTGAAGTCTTTGTTAAACCAGGGAAATAATTATTGCTTGAGGAAAATCATGGACAAAATGGGCAGATCAAATACAATTTACTGTAAAAACCAGGGGGAAATGGAATTAGGATGGGAAATTCATGGACGTATAAAACTAATGTACAACCATGGACAGATCAGTGAAGCTATGGTCAGACCATATCTGCCTTCTGAGTCTCTGAACAGCATGTAACTGCTTTTATGTCTCCGGATTCACTTCTGTAACTGCAGGCTTATCTGCTACTCTCTCTCTGGTCTGTGTCAGTCAGGCATTGGCCGTCATTGATTTCCACAACCATCTGTCCGTTGCTCTTTTTTATAAGATGTCTGTTGGACCATGCTCCATGCTACAGTATTAGTCTGTCAGGTATCTTGTTTCTTTGTCTTCCTCTGTCCCTTTTGCCCCTCCATTTTTCCTCTTGTCATTAGGTGTTCCAGTTTGCCCTTTTTTCAAAACATGTCCTACAAATCCTGGGTTTGCATGTTCTGAATTTTGTCATAATTTTCTCATAAATTTCTCTTTTGCCCAACCTAACTTAGAGCCTCTGCATTTGTTTTCTTGGCTGTCCATGGCATTCTTGCCACTCTTCTTAGGAACCACATGTCCGCTGCTTCCACTGGATTTTGAGTGTTCTTGGTTACTATCCATGCTTCACATACATCTAACATTATGAGTTCAGTTTAACATTGAGTAACTCTCTTTTTGGTATTCATCAACAGAGCTTTATTGCATAGTAATGTTTTTCATAGTTTTTTTTTTCCTGCTACAGCAAGGCACATTTTAAAGCAAAATTCACTTCTCTTGTTATAAGAAAATTCTATTCTGTGTCATTTTAAAACTCTTTGGAAATAGTAGAATTGAATTTATTTGCCTAAGTGAATTTTAACTGTAAGTGATTGAAAGGGCAGTAACTTCAGAGAAGTTATGTGAAACATTTTTTTCTATCACAAAAAATGACAATTGAGATTGTTTCTAGTCAATAATAGGTTGCAGTTTTTTTATAAGCAGAATGTAGTCAGCATTACTGAAATTGAAAACTATAAAGATTTTTGCTGTCTTTATGTTGTTTTTTTTTTAAGTTAGAAAGCTTTTTTTTTTTTATTTTATAGGAAAACAACATGATATTTTGACTGATGCCTTCAGCAGGGGCAAAAGAAGAACTACAGTCTGTAGTGTGAATCATTCATGAAGGCCTTAAAACCAGGGACTATCATCCAGTGGGAAATTCTTCCTTGGGTATGTGGTTTGGGGGGGGGGGGGGGGGGAATGGGATCACAAATTGACAGACTCAGACTTGTGGAATATTGATCTACTTTGTAGAAAAATCAAAATAGTTTGATTTTGGCAATCTGTGGTCCCAGTTAACCCTCCAGAAATCCTAAAATACTCTTGGAGGAGGGTTGTGTGCCCCACTGATTGAGAATCCCTGATAAACACTTCTAGAATTCTTTAAAAAAAAAAAAAGAAAGCTACCAGACATTGCCCATATATTTATATTCATTTTTTCCTGCTCATTTCCCTAGTTTATTGTCACAAGCTAGAAGCATCAAGACATAATGGTTAATGTAGTTATTTCTCATAAGGTTAATGTGTGCCCAACTAGTTTAGTCATTCCAGCTGGATTATTTGAAGAGCTGTCGAAGGAAAAGTGGCCAGACATGGTGCATTATATCCCAGAATATCTTTCATAGGACAGAACGTTGCTCTGTTTTCCCTTTTTTTTTTTTCCCCGGGAAAGCGGTACAGATATAATACACCCTTGATGACTCATTTTATTAGAAATCAGCAAGTATTGTATGTTGTATGTTGTGTCAGACAGTGATGGCATTCTGTGTGCATGCATATGTATCAGTGGTTCTCATTGTTCTGAGCTGCTGGCCCCCCCCCCCTCCCAGGTCACTTCCCTACTTCCTGGCCTCTCCCCACTTCATACATATACACGCATCATTTGGCTGTGAAACCTTCTACCCACTCCCTTTCCCCAATTCCCCCCCCCCTCGATCTTTCCAGTGCCCCCAGTAAGGCAAAACCCACCCACCCACCCAACTGTAACAATCATTGATGTATAACATTCAGAAAGTTGATGATTACTCAGAAAACTTGCATCAGTTTTATTACCTCCCCCTGCCTCTTGCCATTTAAAAAAAAAAAATACAATTCTTATCATGTTTCTTTTTTGTGATATTCTAGCCCTCATCAGTGGCTAGCTATGCATTCTAATGTTTCTTGTTAAGTTTTATTATTTTAAAATATGTTTACTGTAACAGCAAAGGTAGAATTGTGTAATTTTGGTATTGTTGCTTGAAGTTGGTTGGAGAAAGTGGTGGAAGGCAAGCATTGGTTGGTATAAAGGCAAGAATGTGATATTTTAGCTTGTGCCTTCATCAAACACAACAGAAATATAGATATAAGATGGGCGAACAGTTTTTAAGTGAGAAAAGTTGAGGTGGTTAAATAATGATAATAATTTAACATATGAAATATTTCATTGTTTTGGCGTTCTTAGCTTTAAGTGTGTCAAAAGCAGAATGCCATATGGCAGAAGTAAATATTTCACAGTTATGTGATAACGCCTCCATTTTTAATAGAATGCATAATGTAAAATACAACAGTTTTACACTTTTCATCTTCTGTAAGTAGACCTGCATCTCCTATCCTTGTTACAGATTTCTTAGGTAAATCAATTTTGGCATTCAGTACTTGTGTCCAGATTTTTACCCAGAATTGAATACTTAGAAAACTATTTAGATTAGTTAAGTTCCTTTTCTTATTTAAATTACATTTCAAAGTTTACGTTTCATAAATTACAGTTCACTTAAAGCTAGAAGGATAAAAAAATACATGAAAAACTGCCAAATGAAGTTAAAGGCAAGAGATAAATTTGATATACACCTAAAAAATAGCCAGTGGTTAAAAATCACTTCGTTTAACCTGGACCATAGGCTAGTTGTGATATCTTTTGCACTTTCTCGTTGTGTTGTTTTCATAGTTCATGTTCATTTTTTGAAAATTTCCAGAAACAGTAATAATTCCAAAATTTTAAATAGCCAGTTCTGTATGATATTTTTATTGCATTTAATTGACGTTTCAGTCCCCGGAGTTTAGAAATTTAGTTTTATTCCATTTCTTCTGCATGTGCATATTTTACATCAACTAATAAATCCGGCTTATTTCTTTTTTTGTTTGTTAAACCTTTCATTGAAAGCTCACAAGGTCCATTTTGTTTTATGATACTATGCCTCATTTATTCGGAGTTTTTGGGGATCATGAAAAGCTGGCATCTGTAGAGATATATTTCGAGTATCCTAATTGTGGGGACAGGATTGTTTCGTTACATGTTACTAAGCAGTTTTATAAGTTTAAAATAAGATTTGTCTGCATTTATGAGAAATTGCTGTGTATTTGTATGTATTGCTCAATTCTTGTCCAACTTACATATTTATGAGAAGATGTGTGTCTGTACATTTATGAAAGAAAGACTTACAAATTGTCCACTTTCTTGTTTGTAGTTTTCTGTGATTTGTTTCTTGTTTGTAGTTTTCTGTGATTTGTTTCTTGTTTGTAGTTTTCTGTGATTTGTTTCTTGTAGTCCAGAGCCCGGTGAAGTATTTCTGGTCTGTGGGGGTCATGTAGATTTAGGTTTTTTGGTCATGTTGTGATGAAGTTTCAGTTGTTACATGACGAGGGTTCAGTTATGTTGAGACATCAGGATGACCATGCTGAGGGCTTGACCATGTCATATCAAGACATCTAGATGGTCGTGATGAGGGGCTTGGTTGTATCAAGACATCAAGACAGCCTTGATGAGAACTTGCTCATGTCATGTCTCAGGATATCTAGATGACCATGCTGTGACATCATTTTCATCATAATTGAGGTCCCAGTTGTCTTTCCCTGGTGGTTTTTAACTTTTTCGTTGTGGAATGTGACAAATACTAGAATATTCTATCTCCACAGTTTTGGCTTTCATTCTTTATCATTATTTATGAGTGACCTCAGTAAACGGTGTGAGTATAACAGATGATTCCTTCAGAATAGTATTTATGTACAAAGGTATGATCACAACTTCCATATAAGTTTATAATGAACACAAATCTGTTCTCAGATTAAGCAGAGAATTGAGATGTTTGTGCCAGATTTACATTACTAAAATTAAATAACAGCAGGGTAAAAACTGTGGAAAAACTGATTAAAAGGATTATAATTAATAAAATATTTATTTGGCCAGTCATTCTCCCAAAAAAAAAAAAACCCAAACTAATACCTGGCAGCTTCCTAATGTCTGCTCTTTGAGGGTGAATTGATTCAGAATGCACACTTTTTCTGAGTATTGCTTATACTGCACAGGAAATCACACATTTCTGTATTAAACTTCCTAGTTTTCAGAAGATTGTGACTTATTGATCTGCGTAGTCAGTAGTGATTTCCCACATGTCTCTTCTGCAAAAGAAAGAAAATGCAGAGCATGTTCATGTGGCAGTTTTTTTTAATTATAGCAGATGTAATTTCTTTTGTTTCTCATTACAAAGATTTCTTGTCCTGCAATTCTGCCAAGTACATCTCACTCGATAATTTTCTTGATCTGGAGTCATTTTTTGGATTTCATTTATTTAGTCCCTTTGGGTTTTTTTTTTTTTTGTTTTCAAAATATGCTCAGATGCTGTTCTGTTAATTTCAGATTATCCATAATACTGTAATGTGATTTTAATTATTTTGTTACATATTTTATGTCAGATTGGTACTGTGTGATGATGTTGACCATTTCTGGCATACACCAGTATTTAACGGACAAAGAAACATTGCTCATTTTAACCATTTGTGCATGAATTATCAAAACAGTTACCCATTTTAATTGTTAATTGGATAATTATGTAACATCTGGTTGATAATTCATGTTTGGCTGGTTATCACTCATTTTAACTGTTTACGCATGAATTGTTCAAATGTGAATCATCACTCATTTAACCGTGTATTAATTGCTTATCCAAACATGAATTCTTCACTCAAGTTTATTTGGGTAGTTATGTGACAGTTGAGCCTGGGAGAGAATTGTGTTTGGCTTGAGTGAAGTATCACCCATTTGAAGCAATGGTTAATGAATTATCCAGAAATGTTCTTTCTTTGCATGTGGTGTATGCACCACCATAGAAAGTGAGACTTTATATATAGACCATGAAGTTTTTGTTTATGCCAGTTAATGTTGGTAGTGAAAAGACACCATAATCATGTTTGTGAACAGGGGTGGAATACCAACTTGCACTGCATCAGCTGGAGATAGCAGCACATTACTTTTATGTTTAGTCATGATGTGAGACAACTTTTTAAAAATTTTTTTCATGTGTGTTATATTTGGGGGAGGGGAATGTTGTTGTATTGACCAACTTCAGAGGGTCCAAGGGCCACATCTGCATCCATATATTGGGTGGGAATTTTACTTTAGACTGCACACAGTCAACTGGAGCTATGAGGATTCCTCCTTTCACGGTATAAACTAAAACTTGATCTTGGGTAACAACATTAACTTTAATACAACGTATTACATTTTCATGGTAACATTATGGAAGCCACAAAGTAAGATTCCAAGGGCCACCAGTTTTTAGACTATTGGAGACCAGTATCTGTCGGGAAGAAAAAAAATTATGTTAATGTGTAATACTCTGATAGATGTAACATCGAATTCCCCTCATATGCAGTTGTAATATTTGGATGCTGAGGCGGTTGTTCACGTGTTTAAGAGATTTACTTAAGATGTCTTTATCCAGCACGAACTTAACTGTGAATGGGTGTTTGTTACAGAGACTTTTGTCTCTTCATAGGTCTCAGGGGGTATAGGTTGTGGTTACTTGTTTAACATTGCTAGTCTGTGTAATGTTATTTTATTATATGTAATTCATTTATGTTTTGGTGATATGTTTAGGTGAAACATTTCAGTTAAATATGTTTAGGTGAAACATTTCAGTTAAATAATGAAAATAGTCAATCTTTTTTGTATGCGATTTATGTCCCAGCTTGTGATAAATGCCCCAATATGTCCATCACAACTGTTACATATCTCAGTACATCATCCATCACAAATGTAATGCCCCAATATGTCCATCACAACTGTTACATATCTCAGTACATCATCCATCACAAATGTAATGCCCCAATATGTCCATCACAACTGTTACATATCTCAGTACATCATCCATCACAAATGTAATGCCCCAATATGTCCATCACAACTGTTACATATCTCAGTACATCATCCATCACAAATGTAAAATGTCCCAGTACATCCATCACAGATGTTAATGTTTAAAAGTAATGTTTTGTTCTGTTAACTTCCTTGATAAGAAGTATTTGATTACAAGGTCACTAAAGTTAACCTATGGTGCTTACCAGGTCAGTGGCACCTTATCTATTCTCTTTGTGGTTTTGACTATGATTCTTGTTATGAGTTGTTTTTGGGTTTTTTTTTTACTTTTTTTTAAAATCACAGTTTAATCACTGGTTTTTTTTTTTTTTAAAGAAATCCTTACTTTTGAGGGGTGTGGTAAATTTCCTATCAAATTCTTTTCTTCTGTTACAGAGCTTTTGTTTGAAGTTTGGTGTGTCCAGAAGAGGTTTTTATATAGCTTCTCAGTTTATCGGTGCTAGAGTTAAGTTCTTTATATTATAGTAGTTCTCTCTAAGTGGGCTGTTTATTTAGGTGCTAGTTTAATTGTTGCTGTACTGTAATTGTTCTGTTTTTTTTTTTTTTATGCCATTGTCATTCTTGTGTTTGGGGTCATTTATTTGTATGGACAAAAAAATGAATTGGGCATTTGTTATTGCTTTTTATTTTAATATATGATTCTGATATAGTAAAGTTTCTGCCAGTTACTGATGTGCGTTGGTGGTTGTTGAGAAAATTTGTGTGAGAGGCAGTGAGGAAAGATTACAATATTGAGAATGAATGAACGAAGAGACTTTATTTTCGAAGAGTTAAGAATTGGGCACGCATGCTCGTCTACCATTCTGCCCTTCATCATACAACTTTCATTCAGTCACAGATATTCAGCAGAAGACTGTGTAAGAGGGGCAGCGAGGACAAATTATAATATTTAGATGTGTGTGAGAGAGGCAATGAAAAAAGATCCGAATATTGAGAAGACTGTGTGAGAGAGGCAGGCAGAGAAGATTAGAATACTGAGAAGGCAGTGAGAAAATATTAAAATATTGAGAAGACTGTGTGAGAGAGGCAGGCAGAAAAGATTAGCACCTGCCTGGTGGTGATGATGCTGGAACTTCAAGTGGGAACATCTTTGCAGCTGATGTGGTGCTGAGTTGGGAGCAGGTTATGGTGGATATTTCTGGAGATCAGGAGTGGAGTTATGAAGCTGGGAGATGCAATGCTTCTATAGCAGACTCCACTACCATGTGGACTGTAATGATCTCTTCCAGGGAGGGCTGGCTGCAATGTCCCTCCAACCTGCTATCTCCCTTGTTTTTACAGAGCACTTGGCCAAGGCTGAATCCTTTCCTTTATGTTTCTGTCAGCCCATTTCCACCGTTGACCTCTTGCTCTTATTTATTTAACTCTTTCCTTCTAGGATGGTTTTCATTATTATATTATGCCTCTCGATATGACTATTTCAACTGCCTGGTTTTAAAGTGGAAGGTGAAATGTGGTACGTTCTAATATAAAGCCTTTATTTTCAAGTTCTTCACCACAAAACAACTGCCAAAGAGTTTCTAGTTTGCAAAATGTAAGAGGAATGAACAGCTACAACATATCTCAAATACACAGCTTAGGGGGCAAAGACACAGCACTCGAATGATACAGCAATCTGCGATCCACATTTAACTGCCTATGCCAGAATTTGCAGAACCACAGCTGGCTAAGACTATTCTATGGCCCTAAAAATACACTGAGCTGAAGTTGGATGTGGTGGGCCTAATGCCACCTAACTGCAACCAATGCCTTTTGCGAGGGCAAATGCCAAAGAAGAAACATGCAGTTTACACTTATAATTCTCAAATTCTGCATCAGTAATAAATTAACTTCACACACACACACACACAAACCCAGTTTATACTAGCAATAATAAAAATTTATCTATAAATAATGCAGCATAATTATACAGTATTTCAAATATCACATATCTCATATATACAAAAATACAGAGTGCACTGAAACAAAACAAAAAAATTTCTCGTTACTAGCTTTCCAAGTAAAATTTTTACTGCAAAAAAAATGTCTCCAGCTGTCTCAGTTATTTAATCTTCCTGGACCATTTCATGGTTTATGGCTCCAGCAGCTCATTTTCCATGCCATCTCTCCATCTATCCTTGTCTTGTTCCTGCCACATCCTGAATCCATCAGTTTCCAAGATTTATCTGCTGAATCCATCATTTCCCAAGATTTATCTGCTGAATCCATCAGTTTCTAAAATTTATTTGTTGAATCCATCAGACCTCTAGATGTCTCTATCTGCTTCATGATACCCGATGTTTTATTATCCTTGGACTTGTGTTGCTGGCCCAATGCCCCAGAATGGAAGACCAAGAAATCTTAAGTTTGGGCCCTTCCCCTTGATATGCTGAGAATAACTGATGAAAAGTATGAGAAAATTTATAAGCAATATCTGCCATTAAACAAACAGGACATGAGTTCAACCATAATCAAGAATTATGAAACAATTAAACCTTCAATTATTATCAATATTCGATATCTTAATAATTATAATTACTGTGGTACCGAGAAGTGAAATGCATATTTTGTCTGAATTTAAAATCTTGCATGTTATTAAAATGCCACATTGGAATACATGTTACATTTAATATAAAAAAAAAATATATATAGAAAGTACTTGATGCTCAATCTGGTCATAAAATGTTTCTGACTGAATGATAAAATCTTGTTAAAACTGATTAACAGTTCCTAATTCTGTACTTCAGACAAAATAATTATAAGCCGACATGGAGAGTTCCTGTATAACTTAAGAACAATGCATGTGTGTTATATTTGGGGGAGGGGAATGTTGTTGTATTGACCAACTTCAAAGGGTCCAAGGGCCACCACATCTGCATCCATATATTGGGTGGGAATTTTACTTTAGACTGCACACAGTCAACTGGAGCAATGAGGATTCCTCCTTTCATGGTATAAACTAAAACCTGATCTTGGGTAACAACACTAACTTTAATACAACTTATTACATTTTCATGGTAACATTATGGAAGCCACAAAGTAAGATTCCAGGGGCCACCAGTTTTTAGACTATTGGAGACCAGTATCTGTCGGGAAGAAAAAAATTTATGTTAATGTGTAATACTCTGATAGATGTAACATCGAATTCCCCTCATATGCAGTTGTAATATTTGGATGCTGAGGTGGTTGTTCACATGTTTAAGAGATTTACTTAAGATGTCTTTATCCAGCACGAACTTAACTGTGAATGGGTGTTTGTTACAGAGACTTTTGTCTCTTCATAGGTCTCAGGGGGTATAGGTTGTGGTTACTTGTTTAACATTGCTAGTCTGTGTAATGTTATTTTATTATATGTAATTCATTTATGTTTTGGTGATATGTTTAGGTGAAACATTTCAGTTAAATAATGAAAATAGTCAATCTTTTTTGTATGCGATTTATGTCCCAGTTTGTGATAAATGCCCCAATATGTCCATCACACATATCTCAGTACATCATCCATCACAAATGTAATGCCCCAATATGTCCATCACAACTGTTACATATCTCAGTACATCATCCATCACAAATGTAAAATGTCCCAGTACATCCATCACAGATGTTAATGTTTAAAAGTAATGTTTTGTTCTGTTAACTTCCTTGATAAGAAGTATTTGATTACAAGGTCACTAAAGTTAACCTATGGTACTTACCAGGTCAGTGGCACCTTATCTATTCTCTTTGTGGTTTTGACTATGATTCTTGTTATGAGTTGTTTTTGGTTTTTTTTTACTTTTTTTAAAAATCACAGTTTAATCACTGGTTTTGTTTTTTTTTTAAAGAAATCCTTACTTTTGAGGGGTGTGGTAAATTTCCTATCAAATTCTTTTCTTCTGTTACAGAGCTTTTGTTTGAAGTTTGGTGTGTCCAGAAGAGGTTTTTATATAGCTTCTCAGTTTATCGGTGCTAGAGTTAAGTTCTTTATATTATAGTAGTTCTCTCTAAGTGAGGTGTTTATTTAGGTGCTAGTTTAATTGTTGCTGTACTGTAATTGTTCTGTTTTTTTTTTTTATGCCATTGTCATTCTTGTGTTTGGGGTCATTTATTTGTATGGACAAAAAAATGAATTGGGCATTTGTTATTGCTTTTTATTTTAATATATGATTCTGATATAGTAAAGTTTCTGCCAGTTACTGATGTGCGTTGGTGGTTGTTGAGAAAATTTGTGTGAGAGGTAGTGAGGAAAGATTACAATATTGAGAATGAATGAACGAAGAGACTTTATTTTCGAAGAGTTAAGAATTGGGCACGCATGCTTGTCTACCATTCTGCCCTTCATCATACAACTTTCATTCAGTCACAGATATTCAGCAGAAGACTGTGTAAGAGGGGCAGTGAGGAAAAATTATAATATTTAGATGTGTGTGAGAGAGGCAATGAAAAAAGATCAGAATATTGAGAAGACTGTGAGAGAGGCAGGCAGAGAAGATTAGAATACTGAGAAGGCAGAGAGAAAATATTAAAATATTGAGAAGACTGTGTGAGAGAGGCAGGCAGAAAAGATTAGCACCTGCCTGGTGGTGATGATGCTGGAACTTCAAGTGGGAACATTTTTGCAGCTGATGTGGTGCTGAGTTGGGAGCAGGTTATGGTGGATATTTCTGGAGATCAGGAGTGGAGTTATGAAGCTGGGAGATGCAATGCTTCTATAGCAGACGCCACTACCATGTGGACTGTAATGATCTCTTCCAGGGAGGGCTGGCTGCAATGTCCCTCCAACCTGCTATCTCCCTTGTTTTTATAGAGCACTTGGCCAAGGCTGAATCCTTTCCTTTATGTTTCTGTCAGTCCATTTCTACCGTTGACCTCTTGCTCTTATTTATTTAACTCTTTCCTTCTAGGATGGTTTTCATTATTATATTATGCCTCTCGATATGACTATTTCAACTGCCTGGTTTTAAAGTGGAAGGTGAAGATGGCTGCAAGACATCACTGATAATCTACAAATGGATGCATCAGCATCAGGGCATTTTGTTTACAACCAAGAGGCCTACAGGAGGGCTGTTAGGGAGGCAAAGTTCCGCAAGGGACATGCAAATGACTGACTGGTTTTAAAGTTTTTAATTATTTCTTTTCAGTTTCAATTGATTTAGTACTTTCTTCATTATTTACATTTATGTCCATGGAATTCGCCACATGTAACATAACACAGATGCAACTTCCAAAAAGTATGGAACGCCAAATGTGGTACGTTCTAATATAAAGCCTTTATTTTCAAGTTCTTCACCACAAAACAACTGCCAAAGAGTTTCTAGTTTGCAAAATGTAAGAGGAATGAACAGCTACAACATATCTCAAATACACAGCTTAGGGGGCAAAGACACAGCACTCGAATGATACAGCAATCTGCGATCCACATTTAACTGCCTATGCCAGAATTTGCAGAACCACAGCTGGCTAAGACTATTCTATGGCCCTAAAAATACACTGAGCTGAAGTTGGATGTGGTGGGCCTAATGCCACCTAACTGCAACCAATGCCTTTTGCGAGGGCAAATGCCAAAGAAGAAACATGCAGTTTACACTTATAATTCTCAAATTCTGCATCAGTAATAAATTAACTTCACACACACACACACACAAACCCAGTTTATACTAGCAATAATAAAAATTTATCTATAAATAATGCAGCATAATTATACAGTATTTCAAATATCACATATCTCATATATATACAAAAATACAGAGTGCACTGAAACAAAACAAAAAAAATTTCTCGTTACTAGCTTTCCAAGTAAAATTTTTACTGCAAAAAAAATGTCTCCAGCTGTCTCAGTTATTTAATCTTCCTGGACCATTTCATGGTTTATGGCTCCAGCAGCTCATTTTCCATGCCATCTCTCCATCTATCCTTGTCTTGTTCCTGCCACATCCTGAATCCATCAGTTTCCAAGATTTATCTGCTGAATCCATCATTTCCCAAGATTTATCTGCTGAATCCATCAGTTTCTAAAATTTATTTGTTGAATCCATCAGACCTCTAGATGTCTCTATCTGCTTCATGATACCCGATGTTTTATTATCCTTGGACTTGTGTTGCTGGCCCAATGCCCCAGAATGGAAGACCAAGAAATCTTAAGTTTGGGCCCTTCCCCTTGATATGCTGAGAATAACTGATGAAAAGTATGAGAAAATTTATAAGCAATATCTGCCATTAAACAAACAGGACATGAGTTCAACCATAATCAAGAATTATGAAACAATTAAACCTTCAATTATTATCAATATTCGATATCTTAATAATTATAATTACTGTGGTACCGAGAAGTGAAATGCATATTTTGTCTGAATTTAAAATCTTGCATGTTATTAAAATGCCACATTGGAATACATGTTACATTTAATATAAAAAAAAAATATATAGAAAGTACTTGATGCTCAATCTGGTCATAAAATGTTTCTGACTGAATGATAAAATCTTGTTAAAACTGATTAACAGTTCCTAATTCTGTACTTCAGACAAAATAATTATAAGCCGACATGGAGAGTTCCTGTATAACTTAAGAACAATGCATGTGTTTTTGATGATTATTTGAAGAAAGGAAATAACAGTGTCCAGTTACTTCCCCCTGGTTATGACTAGAATATAGTCTAAATTGTAACTTTTCTCTCTCTCTCTGAATCTTACGTGCCCAGGGCACATGGAGCTTCCGCAAGGGTTTTCCACAAATGCCTGTCCTTCGCCTTTTTTTCTGCTCTTGCCCAGGTGAGCCCTCTATTGCTCAACATCCTTTCTGTTGTTCTTCTCCATGTCTCTTTTGGTCTACCCTTACTTCTGCTCCCCTGTGGTGTCCATCTTAGTGCTATTTTTGGTAGTGAGTTGTCAGTCATTCGGAGCACATGTCCCAACCATTGCCAGCGTCTTTCCTCAATAATTGTTGTCAGTGGTTTCATCTGCATTTCTGCTAATAAGATGTTATTTCTTATAGTGTTTGGCCAAAATATTTTTCTAATTCTTCGTAAACATTTAGTCTGGAAAGAATTCAACTTGTTTTCTATGGTTCTGGTGATTTTCCAGCATTCGCTTCCATAGAGTAGTACATTTAGAACATTACTCTTAAATATCCTGATTTTCATATTTATGCTTAGTTTTTTGATTTCCATATATTCTGCAGCATTGCAAAAGCCTGGTTTGCTCTAGTAAGTCTGCTGTTGACGTCCTCTGTGCTGTCTCCATTTTCTACTACTCTGCTGAAATTGTAACTTTTATTTCTTCCTTATTATAGCTGGTGCTGTTGTGGTGTAGTAGTTAGTGTGCCTGCCTGCAGATCAGAAGGTCCCTGGTTCAATTTCGCACTTGAGCAGGAATTTTTTTCAGACTGACCAACACTGGAGTCAAACAAACCTCAGAAAATGAGTAACTGGAAAACAAAGACAGTGAGGACCAGGTGCTGGCATCCCTACTTCAAATGTTGAAGTGGTCTAGAAATGTGAAGGCACTAACACTTCACACTTATACTGCATGCAAATGCAAATGCTCCTTCCCCAGGCAAGAAAACGAGAGCGCTTCTGCTTCAAAGACACAAGGTCTGTTCAAAAAGCATCCGACTTTAATTTTTCCTGTGGAAACAAATCAAGCATGGGAGGTATCTCCAGTGGGAAGGGTGCATGGGTCCTTCATGCACATTCATGAAATGTTTCCTACTTGCAGAGTACGTCAGTCACTAGCAGATGGTTTGTGAGTGAATGAGTATAGTGAACGTCCGTCGGCTTTTCACTGCCACGAAATGACGGAATGACTTGAGCAACAGTTTTGTATCAAATTCTGCCATAAGCTTGGTGATACACAGGTGGAAGTCAATCGGAAGATTCAGCAGGTATTTGGTGACGATTCCATGAGTAGTGTACAAATTAAAAAGTGGTACAAGCGGTTCAAAGATGGCCAGACTGGTGGAAAGCAGACCACATTCCAGCAGTCCCTCAACAAGCCAAAATGATGAGGTCACTGACCTAGTGCAGACTTTGGTCATGTAGAACTGTTGTGTCCCCACACAAGAACTTACAGATGAGGTGGGGATAAGCATTGGTTCAGTATACTCTACTCTGGTGAAGGATTTGGCCATGTGGAGTGTCCATGAAATTCACGCTGAAACCGTTAACGATGGAGCAGAAGCAACTCAGTCTGGAAGTCGCACAGGACATGTTGGACTTCGCAAACAGCAACAGTGACTTCCTGAACACTGTGATCACTGGTGATTAGTTGTGGGTTTACAGGTATGACCTGGAAATCACAGTGGAGACAATCATCATCCCTGAGGCGAAAGCATGGCAGGTGCAAAGCAACACCAGTCACACTGACCACTTTCTTTGACTCCTATGGTGTAGTGCATCACAAGTACACGCCACAAGGCCAAAATATTACCACAAAAGTACTACCTGGAGGTCATCCATGATGCTGCATGATGCAAAAGACCAAACCTGCGGGCAAAGGGAACTTGGCAGCTCCAACATGACAAAACACCAGCCCATTCTTCACATCTGATTCAGACTTCCCTGGCCAAACACAACATTCCTCTGGTTTATCAGGCTTCATACTTTCCCAACATGTCTTCTTGCAATTTCTGGCTGTTCCCCAAACTGAAAATGTCACTGAAAGAGATCCAATTTGAATCTTGAGAAGACATTATGCAGAACACAATGTCTGAGCTGTATTCCCAAAAAGGCCTTCATGAAATGCTTCCAACAATGGTAGGACAGCTGGAAGATGTGTGTGCAGTCCTAAGAAGAATACTGTGAAGGGGATTAAGGTTTCAGACCTCCAGGCCAGCTATTGTATTTTTCCTGGCCAAGAGTTGGATGCTTACTGAACAGAAGTTGTATAATGCCAGCGATGTGTGTTGCAGGGAAGCAAGTCATTACATACAAATGCCAATACTTCTGCATTCAGGTTCATTTGCTCAGCTATCTAAACAAGAAGAGTCACCTCCATGAATCCCACTGTCAGCAGGAGTTTCTTCACATGCACCCCCACAATTTTTCCATCCATGTTCTTTTCCTGGGGGTTAGATTTGAGTTCTTAGATATCTGCAAGAGTTCAGAGCTGTAGGATGTGTTCTGGAGAACATTTTGGCAAGGGAAGAATGGAATCTGAGCTCCCCTTTCAGTTCGTGCACATGAGTTTGTGGCATCCCTGCCTGAAAACTGTGGTTTACTGTGTTCTGTCTAGCTCTGGAGTGGGAGATATCTTCTGTCTGTTAATACTTATGGCTGAAGGAGCCATGTATCAAGATGCCAGCAAACCGACAAGGTCATACATCATACAGAAAAAAACATAAGAACATCCTTCATACTTAAATCATCCACATTCCCCACGCAGTCAGAAAGTCAACTCTGCATAGACAACATCCATTTCCACACCGAACTCCTTCCCCCATGGTTCACTTAAAGCATTTATGAAATCTACGGTGCTCTGTCTGGTGGCTAAGGTGACATTCCAGTTAGCAGAGACTCCTTCTGTCTCATTAAAGAGTTCAAGTCTGATCTTCTTCATAGTTGCCTCACAGACTTCCTGTTAAAGAACAAATAACGAGAATTACTTGGCAATCTGATAGGTTTTCCAAACTGGACAGACCAATAGGTAACCAACTGATGATGTGGGACAAAATGGCCTTTTAGCTTGAGGGGTATGCACATGCTGGCAACCCTGGAAATTTTAAAAAAATAAAATGGGAACAGTAACAAAAGTTGGGATTTCCAACACATTTGATACAAATAACATCACTGCTGTATCTAGACCAACAGGCAGCAGTAAGAATAAATGATGAAACAACAACTTGGTTTGACATAAAACAAGGGATCCATCAGGGGTGCTTACTGTCACCTTACTTATTTAATTTGTATACTGAAAATATAATGAGGAATGTTAGAGAAGATGTAGACAAAGAATATTACAATGCCATAATAATTGGGGATTATGAAATACCAGAGATTAGATATGCTGATGACACAGTGTTACTGTCCACAACACAAAAAGGAATGGAAAAACTAATTATGTCAGTCCATAAGAACAGTGAAAGAGCAAAACCTCTATCTTAATGCGAAGAAAACTAATTTGATGACAAATGACAAAAGAAACAAGGCAGGTGAAATATATATCAATGAGGAAAAACTGGAAGAAGTGGAGAGTTTTGAATATCTTGGATCACTACAACAATGAAGGAAATTAAAAGGAGGACATATATCATTCTTCAGAAAGTAAAACAATTAAAGAATCTATGGATAGGAACCGACAGAACTACAAAAATTAGATTTTTAAGGGCATGTATCTTTCCCATTGCAACATATGCCTGTGAGACCTGGACAATTAACAAAACAGGTGAGAAACACATAAATGCCTTTGAATGTAAATGCTACAGAAGAATCCTTCAAATATCATGGACACAAAAAAGAACAAGTATATCCATACTACAAGAACTTAATACTGAAGAAGGTTGGCTGGTAATGAAAATTAAACAGAAAACTTAAATATTTTGGACATATTAAATGTCACGAGAATCTGGATAAGACCATCTTGGAAGGATACATAATAGGAAAAAGAAAGAGAGGAAGACCAAGGCAAAGATGGCTGCAAGACATCGTTGATGATCTGCAAATGGATGCATCAGCAGCAGGGCATCTTGTTCACAACCGAGAGACATACAGGAGAGCTGTTAGGAAGGCAAAGTTCCACAAGGGACATGTAAATGAATGAATGAACAAAAGGGGGTATTAAAACCAAATGATTTGGATATAGGATTTAACAAATATTTTTAAAATTGCTGTCAGAGTATTACTTCAGTTGCTCTGTTTCTAGCTATCTGCATATAAAGTAAAACCAAGAAACAGCCTGGGACAGATATAAATGGAGAGCTCTTGTTGATGGCCTATGCCTGACAGGTGTAAGGAAGGTGAGAAAGGAAGGAAGCTATTAACATCTTTTGAAGCTAATTTGAAGGAACAGAAGTAAGGGTAGACCAAAAGAAACATGGAGAAGAACAAAAGAAAGGATGTTG
This sequence comes from Achatina immaculata, assembly GCA_009760885.1. Taxonomy (NCBI): domain Eukaryota; kingdom Metazoa; phylum Mollusca; class Gastropoda; order Stylommatophora; family Achatinidae; genus Lissachatina; species Lissachatina immaculata. The sequence goes on from CM019715.1 coordinate 12,133,354, forward strand.
AGCAATAGAGGGCTCACGTGGGCAAGAGCAGAAAAAAGGCAAAGGACAGGCATTTGTGGAAAACCCTTGCAGAAGCCTCATGTGCCTTGGGCACTTAAGGTTCAGAGAGAGAGAGAGAGAGAGAGAGAGAGAGAAGCTGTACTAACACCTGTGTAAATATGACTGGGTCATGATGATGATTTTGACAGTCTGGTGAAGCTGGTATGGAGACATACTGGGCAATCTGTTACTGGGTTTGGGGGGGGGGGGCGCGGGGTGTGTGTCTGTACTCACACAAGGGTTAATAATACCCGCAAATAACAGGTAACCAATCTATATGCTGTAACTGATTGTTTTCTAAATGAAGTCAAACATAACTACAGAGCATTTCTAGTCAAATGTCATAGAGTCCTACCTGCTGAAAGCAGATAAGAAGACATAACGACAGCAAGAAAGGTCATCTGCTCTGAAATGATCCGGTCTCTGTAGCTGTAACCGACATGTGACAGACGTTTGTCTGAATGAGAAAAAAAGAGGTCCTAGGGCTAGCTGGTAAGAACTGCAGAATTAGGATGGACAGCACGCAATGCAACAGAAGCATCAAAGGCTGGCTATAGACTATGAAAAGCGGAGGCAATTTGTTGCTGTCCTGCAAAAAAAACACTACAAGTTACTGGGTAACGACTGTCTAGTTAATGACTGTTCAAAAACCAAGGACGCACGGAGACCTACCACAGAAGCTATGTTGCTGATTTTCTGCCTCTCCAGTACGGTGAACTGTTTCCCTACTGTCTCCTCGGTGATTGGAGCCTGCAGGCGGGGCTGAGGCCACTGATGATTGGTGCGTACCAAGCAAATGTCACAGGACGTGATAACAAAGCTCACGGGAAAGAGCTTCTGGTTGCCTGAAAAAAATTACCCAAAAAAAAAAAATTATTACATCACATATTAATCCTTTTATACTTCCACATGATCACTTTATTGCCTCTTTTGCCACTGCTTTTCACTTGTACTTCTTTCTATTTTTTTTTTGTTTTTTGTGTGCAAAACTGCACAATATGCCTCCATCTCTGCTCAACTAGAACCAGTTTCGGGAAATGAAACAGCCGATAGACTAGCAAATGAAGGCACAAAGGAAGAACAATTCAGGCATGGAATATCACAAAAGGGAGTGAAAATGCGGATTAAAAGAAAATACCAAAGACACTTGAAGGCAGAGGACAAACAGCAGAGGCCCACAGGACCCCATACTAAGACTAAATAAACAACTACAATCTTCAGGTTACCGCTGGAAACTCAATGCTCATCTCCATAGGATACAGGCTGCATCAACAGCCCAATGCATGTGCCAAAATGAAAACATACTATACACCTGTACCATGTACAGAGACCTCAGGGCCCAACCATGGCCCTGAGAGAGAAGTGCAGAGAAGAAACTGGGGTTCCCATGAAGACCTGCTGACAGCAGGATTCATGGAGGCAACCCAGCTCCCTGTTTAGAAAGCAGAGCATACAAAACTGAATGCAGAAGAACCAGTTTTATTGCAGTCCTCAACTTCTCTCTCTCTCTGAACCTTAAGTGCCCAAGGCACATGGGGCTTCCACAAGGGTTTTCCACAAATGCCTGTCCTTTGCCTTTTTTTCTGCTCTTGCCCAGGTGACCCCTCTATTGTTCAACATCCTCTCTGTTGTTCTTCAGTCCTCAACTTATCTAACATAATCTGTGATCATGTAGCTGAGATGTCTACATCAGGAGCAATACGATTATCAGGGGTAATGCTACTACTGTGGATAAAGATGCTGTCTGATCTGAGTTATCAGGGCTAATGCTACTACTGTGGGTAAAGACGCTGTCTGATCTGAGTTATTAGGGGTAATGTACTACTGTGGATAAAGACGCTGTCTGTCTGATCTGAGTTATTAGGGGTAATGTACTACTGTGGATAAAGATGCTGTCTGATCTGAGTTATTAGGGGTAATGTACTACTGTGGATAAAGATGCTGTCTGATCTGAGTTATTAGGGGTAATGTACTACTGTGGATAAAGATGCTGTCTGATCTGAGTTATTAGGGGTAATGTACTACTGTGGATAAAGATGCTGTCTGATCTGAGTTATTAGGGGTATTGTACTACTGTGGATAAAGATGCTGTCTGATCTGAGTTATTAGGGGTAATGTACTACTGTGGATAAAGACGCTGTCTGATCTGAGTCAGCAACTCATAGCTGACATGCTAACTTTGGGCTTGGTGAACCATACCTGACAAGACCCTATCCCACCTCTCCACTGGTGCCCTTCTCTAACAGACCTAGCCTGACTAACGGGTCAGCAGGGATCATCATAGTCCCCATGGGGGTGAAGCCAGCTAAAGAAGTACCGCACACCCTCTGCTGTTTTATCTCCTCCCAAGGACTAAAGAAACAGCCGCTGTAACCCAGCTCAATGCAGAGCCTTAACATCACCATGTCAGCTGCAAATGGCATACGCTGAATAGAGGGAAACATAAATCTGAACACAATTCATTACATATTAAACTAATGATTGGACTTCACTGATTATCCATGCCTGGTGACAAAGCAACATATGATGACTGCAACCATGTGTAGAAGATAGTAAAGGTAGTTGCCATGAACCACCGTCATCACACACGGCCAAACCAAAAGTGCTTTGCTGCCTAGTCAACAGTCAACCAGGAACTGTCAACTAGTGTCTCCACCAGCATGAACTCCGTAGCTTGCGGTGTTATTCCTCTTCCTTCCCAAAGTGTTAACCCTGGCGCTCGGTTTTTTTTCTTGAAAGCTGGGTAAATGCTGGGAGTTTTTTGCTAACCGTGGTCTAACCATCACTTTCCGTGTGAGTGGAACTCAAACCCGGTTAACCTGATCAGCAAGCGAGTGTCTAATCCACTACACTAGTGCAGCTTCTATACAATGTCACATAATGTGATGACAATTTATATAGCTCCGAAATATCATTTCATCACTATCGTAACTTTCCAGATGGCCCACTATGTTTATATACATATCTAAGTCATTAAATATTTTCATGTATTCTGTTTTCATTAACCTAACAACAAGTGGTCACCTTTTTTTCAATTTGTTGCATAGATTTTTATATATCTGTTAACAAAATTAATATTAACTCTAATCCTATGAAATGGTTACTGCACTGGTCTCTCATTGTGAAGGTCAGGAGTTTGAATCTGGCCGGAGGCACCCCAGTCACCCAGCTGTAGAAATGGGTACCCAACTTCTTCTGGAGTTGGGGAAGGAAAGGTGGCCTAGCATGATACTGACCATATCACCCTCTAGTGTGCTGACAGGTCAAGGAAAATATGGGCACTAAAACCATATCCCTATGTGCCTCTATGGCATGACAGGATTACCTTTACCTTTACTTTAATTTTTACCTATCAAACATCCACGACAATTGAACATTTTTAAAATCAAATTTGACAGCAGCCATTTTTACTACAGAATAACACAATGAGTATTTTTAGTGTTAATGACAGTTTAAAATTACTATATGTCACTTTAAAATTACAATTGTGAAACAAAACCATGTGATTGGAGTTATTTTAAATTCTTTAAATTCTATTTAAACGGCTTATGGTTGTAACATTTAAAAAAGAATTTTAAAAATTACGACGTTTTACCTCGCTCAATGAAACCCATGCAGTAATGCAACAGCCTCTGGTCTGACTTGACCTTTGACACCACATCATGTTCAAGGTTGTCCACTGTTACCTGGTCAATGTCTTCGTTTACAACCACATGAGATGCAATACCCTGAGACACGGCATACTTGGCCAGATTGGCTGTAAGATGGCCAAAATATGTTCTTGTTAGAATACAGAAAGTGACAATGAAAATAATTATTGCTGTAAAAAATGTGCATTTTGAAGCAAAAATTACATGGATGAACCAAAAATGTGAGAAGACAGAGTAACATACACAGTTAAACCAGCCGGATGGAAGTGTCTGATCAAACACAACCAGCCAAAATTTTACTTCCCTCTCTCACCAAACTCTTAAAGATACAGATAAAGATGCCAGAAAGGAATGGATGATGAAGTGGACCAGTATAAGGTGTAGTTTAATGGGAAACCTTGTGTCGCAGCTTTCACACTGCTTTATCTTCATGCCATGATACTTGAGACACATCATGTGCTACTCAGCTAAGACACGTCATGTGCTACTCGCTAAGACACATCATGTGCTACTCAGCTAAGACACATCATGCGCTACTCAGCTAAGACACATCATGTGCTACTCAGCTACTACCAATAGTACTGTGCTACAGTACTGAGAAAAACACCAACAACAACAAAGACACAAAAAAAAAAAAAATCAGGAACATCAAATCTGTAAAAAAAAAATTGAACAATTTAAGAAATTACATGTAACATAATCTATCTATTTGTATGTGCATTATATGTGAAGTTCTAAGTTTGGTCATTCTCAAGGTCTTATATCTTCACATACTGATATTTACACCTTACATACATTATCTAAGTCATTAAATATTTTCATGTATTCTGTTTTCATTACACTTAACATCAAGTGCTCACCTTTTTTTCAATTTGTTGCATAGATTTTTATATATCTGTTAACAAAATTAATATTAACTCTAATCCTATGAAATGGTTACTGCACTGGTCTCTCATTGTGAAGGTCGGGAGTTTGAATCTGGCCGGAGGCACCCCAGTCACCCAGCTGTAGAAATGGGTACCCAACTTCTTCTGGAGTTGGGGAAGGAAAGGTGGCCTAGCATGATACTGACCATATCACCCTCTAGTGTGCTGACAGGTCAAGGAAAATATGGGCACTAAAACCATATCCCTATGTGCCTCTATGGCATGACAGGATTACCTTTACCTTTACTTTAATTTTTACCTATCAAACATCCACGACAATTGAACATTTTTAAAATCAAATTTGACAGCAGCCATTTTTACTACAGAATAACACAATGAGTATTTTTAGTGTTAATGACAGTTTAAAATTACTATATGTCACTTTAAAATTACAATTGTGAAACAAAACCATGTGATTGGAGTTATTTTAAATTCTTTAAATTCTATTTAAACGGCTTATGGTTGTAACATTTAAAAAAGAATTTTAAAAATTACGACGTTTTACCTCGCTCAATGAAACCCATGCAGTAATGCAACAGCCTCTGGTCTGACTTGACCTTTGACACCACATCATGTTCAAGGTTGTCCACTGTTACCTGGTCAATGTCTTCGTTTACAACCACATGAGATGCAATACCCTGAGACACGGCATACTTGGCCAGATTGGCTGTAAGATGGCCAAAATATGTTCTTGTTAGAATACAGAAAGTGACAATGAAAATAATTATTGCTGTAAAAAATGTGCATTTTGAAGCAAAAATTACATGGATGAACCAAAAATGTGAGAAGACAGAGTAACATACACAGTTAAACCAGCCGGATGGAAGTGTCTGATCAAACACAACCAGCCAAAATTTTACTTCCCTCTCTCACCAAACTCTTAAAGATACAGATAAAGATGCCAGAAAGGAATGGATGATGAAGTGGACCAGTATAAGGTGTAGTTTAATGGGAAACCTTGTGTCGCAGCTTTCACACTGCTTTATCTTCATGCCATGATACTTGAGACACATCATGTGCTACTCAGCTAAGACACGTCATGTGCTACTCAGATAAGACATGTGCTACTCAGCTAAGACACATCATGTGCTACTCAGCTAAGACACATCATGCGCTACTCAGCTAAGACACATCATGTGCTACTCAGCTACTACCAATAGTACTGGGCAGCATGTGCTGCTACAGTACTGAGAAAAACACCAACAACAACAAAGACACAAAAAAAAAAAAAATCAGGAACATCAAATCTGTAAAAAAAAAATTGAACAATTTAAGAAATTACATGTAACATAATCTATCTATTTGTATGTGCATTATATGTGAAGTTCTAAGTTTGGTCATTCTCAAGGTCTTATATCTTCACATACTGATATTTACACCTTACATACACCTTACACTAAATGTCATATTGGGTTTGCATTGTAGTTTGCCATGTTTTTCTGTGAGTTTTCAAACCTCATCAAGAGATCTTATGCTTACTAACTCAACCTCCCTCAACAATATTCTCTTTAGAGTTTCATGTGGTCAACCTCTTTTTTTTTTTTTGTCTTGTTGTGTCCCATCTGACAGCTTGTTTTGGGATTTTCTGTTTCTTCTCATCACGTGACTGATAGACGTCCATCTTCTTTTTTCAATCGCTAATAAGACAGGTTGTTATGTGTTCATTCTCCTTATTTCTGCATTGGTCTTGAATTCATTCCATTGTATATAGAGTATTGTATGCCAACACTACATTGTATATAGAGTATTGTATACCAACACTACACTGTATATAGAGTATTGTATGCCAACAATACATTGTATATAGAGTATTGTATGCCAACACTATACTGTATATAGAGTATTGTATACCAACACTACACTGTATATAGAGTATTGTATACCAACACTACACTGTATATAGAGTATTGTATACCAACACTACATTGTATATAGAGTATTGTATACCAACACTACATTGTATATAGAGTATTGTATGCCAACACTACATTGTATATAGAGTATTGTATACCAACACTACACTGTATATAGAGTATTGTATACCAACACTACATTGTATATAGAGTATTGTATGCCAACACTACACTGTATACAGAGTATTGTATACCAACACTACACTGTATATAGAGTATTGTATGCCAACACTACACTGTATATAGAGTATTGTTTACCAACACTACACTGCATATAGAGTATTGTTTACCAACACTACACTGTATATAGAGTATTGTTTACCAATACTACACTGTATATAGAGTATTGTTAACCAACACTACACTGTATATAGAGTATTGTTTACCAATACTACACTGTATATAGAGTATTGTTAACCAATACTACACTGTATATAGAGTATTGTTTACTAACACTACATTGTATATAGAGTATTGTTTACTAACACTACACTGTATATAGAGTATTGTTTACCAAGACTACACTGTATATAGAGTATTGTTTACCAAGACTACACGGTATATAGAGTATTGTTTACCAAGACTACACTGTATATAGAGTATTGTTTACCAAGACTACACTGTATACAGAGTATTGTTTACCAAGACTACACTGTATACAGAGTATTGTTTACCAAGACTACACTGTATATAGAGTATTGTTTACCAACACTACACTGAGAATAAAAAACCATGACCAGGAAACAAAAACAAGAAAAAAACTAAAACATTAAAATTGTTAAAAAAAAAAAGTATAAATAAATCCTTACTGTGCAGAATTTCCACAAACTGTAACGTTTTATCTCTGTTTCGGGTGATGAAAGTGTAGCTTGAGCAGTCGGTAACAAACTCAAGCCGAAGACTCTGCCCACCGAGCCCAACATCAATGTAGCGCAGTTCTGGAACAGGCTGAATTTCCACGCAGTGCAGCCACTGGTCCGGTGGTTTACTGTGGAGAAAGTATTGACAGGAACTGTGGTCATTTGTTTAATCTGAAGCTGATTTTCTGCGACACTTTGAGGGCACAAGAGGGATTGTAAACAACGTAGAACTGATGCTAGCAATCTCTGTACTCTTTAAATTGAGGAGGAGATAGAAGATGGGATCAAGTGCAAAATGAAATGATACAGCAAATGGTGGGAACACTTGTCAAGGCCTACATTGAAAATCAGAAAGTAAAGTTATATGGGGATTTGATACGCATGAATTCAGAACAACCAGCTGCACGTGCATACAACTTGAAAACATCTGGATATCGAGCACAAGGATGACCAAGAAAAAAAGTGAACAGACAGGTTGAAAGACATGCTGGGGATACATATAATGACAGCTGCCCAGGCCTCTCACCTTGTTCTGCATCAATGTCTGAAACTCCCTGTGATGCTAATGGAATAAGCAGACAGATAAGATTTATGCATCTGTCTGAAGCATAATAATCTAGTTTATGTCCTCATCTCTAATGGTTAGGATGATGGTTCAAGTTACTGGCCAGGGATGCTCAAGTTATTGGCCTGGGGTGCCCAAGTTACTGGCCTGGGGTGCCCAAGTTACTGGCCTGGGGTGCCCAAGTTACTGGCCAGGGGTGCCCAAGTTACTGGCCAGGGGTGCTCAAGTTACTGGCCAGGAGTGCCCAAGTTACTGGCCTGGGGTGCTCAAGTTACTGGCCAGGGGTGCCCAAGTTACTGGCCAGGGGTGCCCAAGTTACTGGCCAGGGATGCTAGAGATACTGGCCAGGGGTGCCCAAGTTACTGGCCAGGGGTGCCCAAGTTACTGGCCTGGGGTGCTAGAGATACTGGCCAGGGGTGCCCAAGTTACTGGCCAGGGGTGCTCAAGTTACTGGCCAGGGGTGCTCAAGTTACTGGCCACTGGTGCCCAAGTTACTGGCCACTGGTGCCCAAGTTACTGGCCAGGGGTGCCCAAGTTACTGGCCTGAGGTGCCCAAGTTACTGGCCAGGGGTGCCCAAGTTACTGGCCAGGGGTGCCCAAGTTACTGGCCTGGGGGGCCCAAGTTACTGGCCAGGGGGGCCCAAGTTACTGGCCAGGGGGGCCCAAGTTACTGGCCAGGGGTGCCCAAGTTACTGGCCTGGGGTGCTAGAGATACTGGCCAGGGGTGCCCAAGTTACTGGCCAGGGGTGCTCAAGTTACTGGCCAGGGGGGCCCAAGTTACTGGCCAGGGGTGCCCAAGTTACTGGCCTGGGGTGCTAGAGATACTGGCCAGGGGGGCCCAAGTTACTGGCCAGGGGTGCTCAAGTTACTGGCCAGGGGGGCCCAAGTTACTGGCCAGGGGGGCCCAAGTTACTGGCCAGGGTTACCTTGCTGCAGAAATGAGCACTTGGCTCTTCTGCAGAAGTAAGGGCAGCCAGGCATGATACTGACCACATCATCCTCCAGTCCTAGCTATCCAAGCTGATTCTCCACATTAATGTTTAAAAACTATAACTAGTTCTATAAACTTTTTTCTATGCACAAAGTCCCTCAGCAGGCTAGCACTGCCATAAAGTCTGTAGGGTAGGCCTGAGATTAAGAATCACAACAGCCTTCCACTATATCTGTTTTACTCATCAAACTGGGCATCACTCTGCCCAATGCCCTCCAAATACCAATCAACCAACAAATGAACCTGTGAAATTGTGTTAATAAACCTTAAAACAATTTGGAAAAAACAAGAGGAAAAAAAACACCCTGAAAATGACACTCACAGCACAAAACCGCAGACTCATAACATAACTATGAGCTATGTTAAGCTCACCATCATAATCATCATTGCCTTTCACTCCCCTGAGAGCACTGGCCTGGCTAAGTTCATCTTACATCCTTCTCGTGCTGCTAAACATCACATAGGGCCCGCATGGTAGTTCACCAAGATTTCCTGTCTTCAGCGAGTTTTTCAATCTCATCAAAAGATGTTATACCCACTGAACTGGTCTCTCTTAACAATGTCCTCTTTAGAGTTTCACACAGTCAACCTCTTCTTCTTCGGACTGTTGTGTTCCACTTGACAGCTTGTTTGAGGATTCTCTGATTGTTTCTTCTCATCACATGGCCTTCCATCTTCTTTTTCTGATCACCCATGAAACATATTGCTGTTTGCTCATCTGTCTTATCTCTGCATTGTTCCTGAATTCCTTCCACTTTATACCAAGTATTTTCCTTAGGCATTTGTTTTTGAATGAGACTAATTTATTGTCTATTTCTTTAGCTGTTTTCCAGCTTTCATTTGCATAAATGAGGGTGGATATTACATCTGAATTGAATAATCTTAACTTGGTTTTTTTGCTTACAACTTTTGAATTCCATATGTTCTCAAGATTTTTGAAGGACAATGCTGCTTTTGCAATTCTAATTCTAACTTCCTTTCTGATGTCACTATCCTGGTCTATGTAGCTGCCGAGATATGCAAATTGGTTTACTTCTTCAAAAGATGTTCCTTCTATGTATATTTTTCCTTCGTGGTTAATGAGAAGATTGATTTTTTTTTTTTTACCTGTTAATTTCAAGTCCTATTTTACTAGCCATTGAAGGCAGGGTATCTGTTTTTTCTCGCATTGACTTCATATTGTCGCTGATAAGAGTTATGTCATCTGCAAAATCAAGATCTTCCAGTTGGGTCTCATGTACCCAATCAATGCCCATTTTGCCTGTGCAGCATTTTTTCATTATGAAGTCTACGGCAATTCCAAAAAGCAAGGGAGATAATATACATCCTTGTTTCACGCCTGTTTCAATCTGGAACCATTCACTCATTCCTTCGTCTGTTCATGGTGGGGATAAATTCCAGAAACTCTTTCCTCCCACACTATATGTGGTACACATCAAGCAAAGTATGGGCACAAACACTGTACCCTCTATACGTCTCAAAGGCATGAAACAGGACTCAACTGATTCATTATGTTCATCTACTACACTTTGCCCATAAGTTTTTAATTACTTAACATCAACTGATGCCCCACATAAGCTACCTTTCAAAGAAGAAACAGCCAGTATTAAAAATACTACTCTTTTTTACATATAATGTGGCACATATAATCATACAAAAGTAACTAATGGGAAAGCTGGATTACCTGTGATCCTCTGATATGATTTTAAGAATATAGAATCTTGTGGAGGACATGACTAGAACTCCCTCATAAGGCTTCTCTATAATGTACTGCACAACTTGACTCTAAAATGTGGTGAAAGACAAAATGATAAAAAAATGTTTTTTAAAATAGGTACCTGGCTCCTCCTAGTGACAGGGCAGAAAAGGCAGACAAAGAGTGTTACTGGCCACATCATCTTCTACTGCACCATCAGGTCAAGGAAAACACAGGCATTAAACAGGGTCAATATGGGGGGAGTATCAGAAAGTTCCCAAACTGGTCCTTAAAAAAACAAACTTACAGGCTTCTTTAAGTTTGGCTGCCTTCTCCTTTGAAATTATCCTCTTCAGAATGTACATTGATCTCAGCACCTTTTCCTTCCACGTCTCAAAGGAACTGCCAAAGTCATTTTCTCTGATCACCCATGAAACATATTGCTGTTTGCTCATCTGTCTTATCTCTGCATTGTTCCTGAATTCCTTCCACTTTATACCAAGTATTTTCCTTAGGCATTTGTTTTTGAATGAGACTAATTTATTGTCTATTTCTTTAGCTGTTTTCCAGCTTTCATTTGCATAAATGAGGGTGGATATTACATCTGAATTGAATAATCTTAACTTGGTTTTTTTGCTTACAACTTTTGAATTCCATATGTTCTCAAGATTTTTGAAGGACAATGCTGCTTTTGCAATTCTAATTCTAACTTCCTTTCTGATGTCACTATCCTGGTCTATGTAGCTGCCGAGATATGCAAATTGGTTTACTTCTTCAAAAGATGTTCCTTCTATGTATATTTTTCCTTCGTGGTTAATGAGAAGATTGATTTTTTTTTTTTTACCTGTTAATTTCAAGTCCTATTTTACTAGCCATTGAAGGCAGGGTATCTGTTTTTTCTCGCATTGACTTCATATTGTCGCTGATAAGAGTTATGTCATCTGCAAAATCAAGATCTTCCAGTTGGGTCTCATGTACCCAATCAATGCCCATTTTGCCTGTGCAGCATTTTTTCATTATGAAGTCTACGGCAATTCCAAAAAGCAAGGGAGATAATATACATCCTTGTTTCACGCCTGTTTCAATCTGGAACCATTCACTCATTCCTTCGTCTGTTCATGGTGGGGATAAATTCCAGAAACTCTTTCCTCCCACACTATATGTGGTACACATCAAGCAAAGTATGGGCACAAACACTGTACCCTCTATACGTCTCAAAGGCATGAAACAGGACTCAACTGATTCATTATGTTCATCTACTACACTTTGCCCATAAGTTTTTAATTACTTAACATCAACTGATGCCCCACATAAGCTACCTTTCAAAGAAGAAACAGCCAGTATTAAAAATACTACTCTTTTTTACATATAATGTGGCACATATAATCATACAAAAGTAACTAATGGGAAAGCTGGATTACCTGTGATCCTCTGATATGATTTTAAGAATATAGAATCTTGTGGAGGACATGACTAGAACTCCCTCATAAGGCTTCTCTATAATGTACTGCACAACTTGACTCTAAAATGTGGTGAAAGACAAAATGATAAAAAAATGTTTTTTAAAATAGGTACCTGGCTCCTCCTAGTGACAGGGCAGAAAAGGCAGACAAAGAGTGTTACTGGCCACATCATCTTCTACTGCACCATCAGGTCAAGGAAAACACAGGCATTAAACAGGGTCAATATGGGGGGAGTATCAGAAAGTTCCCAAACTGGTCCTTAAAAAAAACAAACTTACAGGCTTCTTTAAGTTTGGCTGCCTTCTCCTTTGAAATTATCCTCTTCAGAATGTACATTGATCTCAGCACCTTTTCCTTCCACGTCTCAAAGGAACTGCCAAAGTCATTTTCTCTGAAGGCCAGCAGATGTCAAGACCATGTTCAGGTTTTCTGTGAGGATCTCCTGACAGACTCCGTAACTGACTCCAGTCATGTCAGACAGCTGGTGAATTGTTCGGTGGCAGTCCACAAGAATGAGCTTACAAACTTTTTTTTTCCCCACATTTTCCGATGTTTTTCAAATGACTCGTCATCTTGAACAAGCACCTGACTAGCCTTAAAATGAATGTGCCACTCAAAAAAACCTGTGTCTGACCTAAAGATTGTTTGCCAAAAACCTGAAGAAGTATTTTAAAAGTCTTGGTAGCAGAGTAGCCAAGATTCATAAAAAATTTGATGCAGACTTGTTGGTCGAATTTGTCAGCCACTGTAACGATTGCAGATTGGTCCTAATCCAGGTTTACAAAACCTCATGTTCAAACTGAACACATGTAGACAGTACAATGCCAAATGGTAGATCAACTCAGCAGGCTTAAGAATAATAACCTTCAGCGTCCTGCACACATTGTGTTGAAAAGTATAAACATGGCAAGAACAGTCCGGGAACTTTCCTATGCCACCTCTTACGTCACCTAACATCCGTTAAACGCCTCAATGTAAATTTAAAGTCATTTTCCACTGGAATTCAGTGAAGTGTTGGTCATTTTAGTTGAATTTTTTTTACAAAATCCAATTTCAAACAGAAACAGTAAGAAGAGATATGGCCTACTTCTAAACTTCAACCACACACAATTCTTGGCTCTAGCTATGTTCAATATGACCCACCCAGATCATACGTTTGTTCCAAAATGGATCAGTAAACTGTTACATTCTCATTAAAACATAAAGTGGCCTTTAAACAGAAATTCTGGGTAAAAAAAAAAATCATCATCTGATCAGCCTGTACCATTACATCATCTTTCATCCATTTTCCATCTATGTGTCTCACATAATTAAGAGACATCTGCTTTTATATTAACCACAATATATTTACTTGGATTTTACAAAGAATCACTGGAGACTTATCTGTATCTTATAAATAATCAAGAGACATCTACTTCTCAGTCTCACAGACAACCAAATGGCCATATATATATTACAGAAGAACATATAGCTCAGACAGTCAGTCATTTGCATGTTCCTTGCGGAACTGCCTCCCTAACAGCTCTCATGTAGGTCTCTCGGTTGTAAGCAAGATGCCCTGCTGCTGATGCGTCCATTTGCAGATCATCAACGATGTCTTGCAGCCATCTTCGCCTTAGTCTTCCTCTCGTTCATTTTCCCATTATGTACCTTTCCAAGATGGTCTTCCCTAAACTATCATGATGTTTAATATGTCCAAAATATTTAAGTTTTCTCTGTTTAATCTTTCTTACTAGCCAACCTTCTTCAATATTATATTCTTATAGTATGGATACATTTTTTTCTTTTTTTTGTGTCCATGATATTTGAAGGACTCTTCTGTAGCATTTACATTCAAAGGCAATTATGTGTTTCTCAGCTGTTTTGTTAAGTGTCCAGGTCTCACAGGCATACGCTGTCATGGGAAACAAGATTGTTGCTGTCATGGGAAACAATCTTAACAATCTTATTTTTGTAGTTCTGTCTGTTCCTCTCACAACTTCTTTAGTTGTTTTATTTTTTGAAGAGTGATAGATATTCTCCTTTTAATATTCTTCATTGTATCTCCATTATTAGTTAGTAATGATCCAAGATATTCAAAACTCTCCATCTCTTCCAATTTTTCCTCACTGATGTGTATTTCAGCTGCCTTATTTGTTTTGTTAGTTGTCATCAATTTAGTTTTCTTTGCATTAAGGGTACAATAGCTACATACGTATATATTGCAGACAATCAATGGCTACATACATACTCATATATATTACAGACAACCAATGGCTACATACATATATATTACAGATACTCAATGGCTTCATACAAACATCTTACACACAACCAATGGCTACATACATATACAAAACCATTGGCCACATACACATATCTTACAGGCAACCAATGGCCACATACACATCTTACAAGCAACCAATGAGAAAGTTGGATTACCTGTGATCCTCTGATGTGATTTTAAGAATATAGAATCTTGTGGAGGACATGACTAGAACTCCCTCATAAGGCTTCTCTATGATGTACTGCACAACTTGACTCTAAAATGTGGTGAAAGACAAAATGATAACATTTTTTTTAAATAGGTACCTGGCTCCTTCTAGTGACAGGGTAGAAAAGGCAGACAAAGAGTGTTACTGGCCACATCATCTTCTACTGCACCATCAGGTCAAGGAAAACACAGGCATTAAACAGGGTTAGCGACAACATGGGGGTAGTATCAGAAAGTTCCCGAACTGGTCTTTAAAAAAAAACGTACATTCTTTAAATTTGGCTGCCATCCACCTTTGAAATTATCCTCTTCAGAATGTACACAGTGATCTCAGCACTTTTTCTTTCCACGCCTCAAAGGAACTGCCAAAGTCATTTTCTCTGAAGGCCAGCTGATGCCAACTTTATTTTCATTTTTTATTTCATCTGTGTGTTGAACCAGTGCGCCTTCAGCTTCAGTTTCATTTTGGGAAACCAGGTGAAGTTGGGGGGGGGGGGGAGGCTGGATTGGATGAGTATGGAATGTGTGGGACATTCTTAGCTGTCTCATGAAACTCAAGGCACACATCAAGACACCACTGCTTTTGATCAAGTGTCATGGAAAAAATGGAGGGAGGAAATTTCGCAACTACACGGACCATGTTTAGGTTTTCTGTGAGGATCTCCTAACTCCGTAACTGATTCCAGTCATGTCAGACAGCTGGTGAATTGTTCGGTGGCAGTCCTCAAGAATGAGCTTACGAACTTTTTTTTCCCCACATTTTCCGATGTTTTTCAAGTGACTCGTCATCTTGAACAAGCACCTGACTAGCCTTAAAATGAATGTGCCACTCAAAAAACCTGTGTCTGACCTAAAGAATGTGTGCCAAAAACCTGAAGGAGCATTTTAAAGATCTTGATAGCAGAGTAGCCAAGTTGCATAAAAAAATTTGATGCAGGCTTGTTGGTCGAATTTGTCAGCCACTGTAATATTGCAGAGTGGTCCTAATCCAGGTTTACAAAACCATGTGTTCGAACTGAATACATGCAGACAGTACAATGCCAGGCTTAAGAATAATAACCTTCAGAGTCCTGCACACATGTGTTGAAAAGCATAAACATGGCAAGAACAGTCCGGGAACTTTCCTATGCCACCTCTTACGTCACCTAACATCCATTAAATGCCTCAATGTAAATTTAAAGTCATTTCCCACTGGAATTCAGGGAAGTGTTGGTCATTTTGGTTGAATTTTTTTTTTTTAAAAATCCAATTTCAAACAGAAACAGTAAGAAGAGATATGGCCTACTTCTAAACTTCAACCACACACAATTCTTGGCTCTAGCTATGTTCAATATGACCCACCCAGATCATACGTTTGTTCCAAAATGGATCAGTAAACTGTTACACTCTCATTAAAATATAAAGTGGCCTTTAAACAGAAATTCTGGGTAAAAAAAATCATCATCTGATCTGCCTGTACCATAACATCATCTTTCATCCATTTTCCATCTATATATTTCACATAATTAAGAGATATATGCTTTTATATTAATCACAATATATTTACTTGTATTTTACAAAGAATCAATGGAGACCTATCTGTATCTTATAAATAATCAAGAGACATCTTCTACTCAGTCTCACAGACAACCAAATGGCCATATACATATATATTACAGACAACATATAGCTCAGACAGTCAGTCATTTGCATGTCCCTTGCGGAACTGCCTCCCTAACAGCTCTCATGTAGGTCTCTCAAATGTAAGCAAGATGCTCTGCTGCTGATGCGTCCATTTACGGATCATCAACGACGTCTTGCAGCCATTTTTGCCTTGGTCTTCCTCTCTTTCTTCTTCCCATTATGTACCCTTCCAAAACCTTCCAAGATGGTCTTCTCTAAATTATCATGACATTTAATATGTCCAAAATATTTAAGTTTTCTCTCTTTAATCTTCTTTACTAGCCAATCTTCTTCAATATTAAGTTATTATAGTATGGATACATTTTTTTCTTTTTTTTTGTGTCCATGATATTTGAAGGACTCTTCTGTAGCATTTACATTCAAAGGCAATTATGTGTTTCTCAGCTGTTTT
Source organism: Achatina immaculata (assembly GCA_009760885.1). Classification (NCBI taxonomy): domain Eukaryota; kingdom Metazoa; phylum Mollusca; class Gastropoda; order Stylommatophora; family Achatinidae; genus Lissachatina; species Lissachatina immaculata. The sequence continues at coordinate 12,150,004 of CM019715.1, forward strand.
GTTAAGTGTCCAGGTCTCACAGGCATATGTTGCAATGGGAAACAATCTTAACAATCTTATTTTTGTAGTCTGTCTGTTCCTCTCACAACTTTAGTTGTTTTTTTTTTCTGAAGAGTGACAGATGTCCTCCTTTTAATATTCCTCAATGTATCTCCATTATTAGTTAGTAATGATCCAAGATATTCAAAACTCTCCATCTCTTCCAATTTTTCCTCATTGATGTGTATTTCAGCTGCCTTATTTGTTTTGTTAGTTGTCATCAATTTAGTTTTCTTTGCATTAAGGGTACAATAGCTACATACATATATATTGCAGACAATCAGTGGTTACATATATATTAAGGACAATCAATGGCTACATACATACTCGTATATATTACAGACAACCAATGGCTACATACATATATATTACAGACATTCAACGGCTTCATACAAACATCTTACACACAAACAATGGCTACATACATATACAAAACCAATGGCCACATACACATATCTTACAGGCAACCAATGACCACATACATATCTTACAAGCAACCAATGGCCACATACATCTTACAGACAAACTCCTCATCAGACCCAAACAAGGACATCATCATGTAGAGCATAAGACGGTGGTTGAGGTGGTGGAAGGCATACTGTGGAACAACACTCTGGTCATCACTTTCATCATCTTCATCATCAGCTTCATCTGGGACTGCCAGCATGTCTTCCACAGCATGGTTATATGATGGTCCCCCTGCCTGCAATGGGGTTGTTGCTCTTGACCCAGGCTGTCCATCAAAGGCCATAACTGCAGATTCCTCATGTGAGGGGCTAGATTTAGATGGGTCAGTGGAAACAACGGAAGTTGACTTTACTTTGGCGCCGGCTTTCTTTGCAGATGAAGACCTCGGTTCTCTTGGCCGGTCATATATACTGGTCAAATCCTCTGAGGACCCACTGCTGCTTGACCCAATCACAACAAGATCTGTAGATCCGTCAGCATTGCTTGCACCACCAGCAACTGTGTGAGCGTTACTGTCGTTTTTCACCAGACCACCATTTTCTTGCTCGGAGTTGTTCACGGATGTCTCATACACGCTGGACACCATGCTACTGCAGATACTGGAGCTCAGCGGAGACACAATGTTTGTGCTACCCTTTTCTGAAGTTTCTGCGAGACTGTCACTTCCAACAAAGCTCCCCACCGTGAATGTTACAGGCACTGATGAACTAACTGTAGTTGGAGTGCTCTGTGATTCTGGGTTGATGCTTGAAGCTGGGACTGGAAGCACTGCTATACTTGAACTGCTCTCAGAGTGCCTGATGGCATCACTACTTCCCACAGAAGCAACACTTGTCCTTCTGTTCTGACTATGTGATGACCTCATGAAAGTTGCTACACTGACGCTCTTGCCCTTTAAACTGCTGTATGAGCCAGCAACAGAGCTCTCCTGCTCCTGTTCTTCTAAGCATCTTCCCTCGCTGACTAAACTGTTCACAATATCTTCCATGGTCGCTAAATTCTTGTGCACAGAAGATCTTCCCGAGCCTTTCAATTTATTTTCTTCTGTTTCTTCTTTTCCTCCTGCTCCTTGATCTTCTGAAACTTTCACTTTCCATCCGATAGCTATTGGTTTGCTTGAGTTATCTACACAACTTGTCACTCCATTTTCATATCCGCTGTTCATTAAATGTCTTTGTTTCACATCCACTGTTCTGGGCTCATTTTGGCCAACATCCGACTGAAGATCTCTGAGAGATGGCCTGCCAACATGTGCCATGCGGCCTCTTGTGGAGGAATCCCCCCGTAAACTTGTGGTCATTTCTGCAAGCTGAGCTGTTGTCTGGACACTGGTCATTGTCTCGGAAGAGAAGTGGTCCTCCACATACATCAGCTCATCTCCCTCGGACGTCCTCATCTCTCCCTGAAAAGAAAAAAATCAGTGATAAATTCAGTCAAAGAGAATCCGTCATCGCACAGACTATTCATATTTGACTGACTAGCTTCTAGGTATCATCACAAACGAGACTTCCTATAACTGCTCCACCACCTGTGCCAGTGAATATCGCACAGAATACTCATTGACGGTCAGTTGTTTTAATTCTTAATGATGATCAACCAAATGAGAACATCACTAATTTTAGTTCTTAATGATGATCCACCCAATGAGGACACCATTTTAGGAACTACAGTGGTCCAAAATCGAAACTAGTCAATGCTGCTCTCGGTACGAACTCTGTTGGTAAAGTGCCAAGCCAAATCCGAACACACAAAAGACCGCCATAGTTCACAATTGGCCAGGTAGACATAACAAAGAAAGACTACTTGTAGCATTGTAGGAATGTTATCACTGAAGTAAAACACAATCAGATACTGCAGAAGGATCACCTTGTAACATCAAATTAGAAACTATTAACATATGAAGCCAAGGTAACTTGCTAAAAAAAGATATCACATTAGACTGGGGTGTGCCAAGCTGGCTTTATTCACTCCTTTGAATGGATTTTAAAAATCTCAAAAGGCTGCATCAATCTGAGGCTGAGTTTTATGCCAATACGTTTGTCCTTAATACTTTAATTTTAATTGTATACTTGTCTTGTAAGTAGAATTATTATTTTTTTTAAGGGGGTGAAGACGTCCAATTTGGCAATCCACGAAACATAGATGATATGACAGCATCAGGGTTGGCAAACCATAGCTGATCAAGACCCTCCCACCTCTCTGCTTGTACCCCCAGTAAAAAGAGCCAGCAGGAATTCCCACAGCCCCCACCCCATGGTGGTGGAGTCAACTAAAGAAGTACTGCACACCCCCTTGTTTTTAAGATCCACTGAAGGAAAAAAAAAAAGCAGCCGTCATAACATGTTCCCACTCTGACATGATGCTGTGCCTCAACTTCTTAACTGCACCAGCTGCAAATAATACCAGCCTGCAGTTCTAAGGAGACACAAGATCAAGAACAAGAACAAGAACATTTTTTTTTTACATCTTGGTATTCAATCAAGCATCAATAAAAGAATCATAAGTTTGTGAAAACATCCTAGGAATCTATTACTTAAACCTGAGATCTCTCTCTCTCTCTCTCTGTCGTTCTGTCTCTCTCAATCTCTCTCTGTCTCTCTCTCTGTCTGTCTCTCTCTCTCTCTGTCTGTCTCTCTCTGTCTGTGCGTGCGTGCGTGTGTGTGTGTGTGTGTGTGAGAGAGAGAGAGAGAGAGAGTGAGAGACTGCATTTTTTTCTGTCATTATTAGTTTTAATTTTTTCCAGGTCTAATCATACAGCACTGCATTCTATTACTTTACTGTATGAAAGCTTTGTTGTCTTCTATTTGATAAAATCTGTAGTTGTGAGAAAGTTTATAAAATAAACTTACAGAGATTATAGGGTGTTTTTAAAGTCTCGCTACACTTTCTATGTAAAAATGAAGAAAATGATGTCATCAAAAAATGTGCTGCACAGTCAATCGTGAAGAAAAATGCAGTGAATGTTTGCCATCTGCTGGAGTAATTTTTTTTACTCAAAACAGAATGGTGTTATCAATGGAAGAAAGAATTTTTTTGGTTGAACAAGTGTTTCGAAATGGCGGTCGATACACATGGATGGTTGTTCAAAGATTTATAGCAAAATTTCCCGATAAACAACCTCCTCATAACACTACAGTTAGAAATTTGTTGAATAAGTTTCATGATACGAAAACTGCGGAAGATGCTCCACAATCTAGTAGGCCTGCTGTGTCTGAAGAAAAATGTCTAGATATCCAAGACAGAATCCTGAAAAGTCCATGCAATTCCTTATGGAAAATGTCACAAGAAGTGAACATATCACTGAGCACAGTGCACAAAATTCTTAAACATCGGTTAAATTGTCATCCAGACAAGATTTCTGTTGTGTCTGAACTAAAAGAGTGTGATAATCAATCCAGAGTCAACTACTCCACATGGTTTCAAGCATTTTTAGCTGAAGAAGATGAGTCAATTCTCAATTTAACATTCTTCTCTGATGAAGCATGGTTTCATCTATCTGGATACATTAGTAGGCAAAATAATCGTATTTGGAGCATGTGTTAATCCCAATGCACTTCATGAAGCGCTGCTACACAATGCGAAAATTTGGGTATGGTGTGCCGTCAGTAGAAAACATTTAATTGGACCAATCTTCTTCAACACTATAAATTCCGATCGGTACCATACTGACATTCTGGAACCTTTTTTAGATCAGCTGAATGAACATGAAATTAAAGAAGCATGGTTCCATCAAGATGGTGCAACTGCACACACAGCTAGAGCAACACACGGTTTTTTTGGAAGAAATTTTCACAAATCGCATAATATCTCATGGAATTTAGCCTGCTCGTTCTCCAGATCTAAATCCATAAGATTATTATCTATGGGGTTTCTTGAAAGGAAATGTTTACAAAAATAATGTACAAACAATTGAGGACCTGAAAGAAGCAATCAGAATTACCATTCAAGAAATAACAACAGACACGTTGCACAAGGTATGTGACAATATGAAGAGACGTGCACAGTCACAACCTTGAAGCCCATGGTGGAGATTTCCAACATCTGTTATAATTAATATTTCAGTGGTACATTCCAGCTAACCCAAAACAGCATTGTATCATTGCAGTCACTATTGTAACTAATTAAATGACTTTTTTAGCACATTTTGTGATGATGTCATTTACTTCATTTTTCAATTTTTTTTTTTTCATAGAAAGCGTAGTGAGACTTTAAAAAAACACCCTGTATAAGAGAGAGTTTCTAAAATAAACTTACAGAAGTCATGAGAGAGTTTCTAATTAAACTTATTACGGGCTATCAGAGGGAGTTACTTGTATAAACTTATGGAAGTCTGGAGAATGAGCTTTCAATATTAACTTACAGAAGTTATGAGAGAACTGCTCATTCCAGGTGGTGCTCTGAAGGCACTGCTTCTTTCTCTGCTGGTGGGTACTGCTGGTAACCTTGATTGGATGTTTCTTGTCACGCTGCAACATCAGAGAAAAATAGTATCATAGTTAGTAGAGAAAATAATACAACAGTCAACAACAGCTGTAGTACCACAGTAGACAACAGCCATATAAAGAAATATGCATACATTTTTCGGAAATGGAAGATTTCACCCACTAAAGTTAAACACAACCCATGGTAAACCACATAAGTAGCCAAATCTTCCCATCCAAAAGCAGCTGACTCGAAAACTGCTCTGCTGTAGACTTCTGCCAATCCTGTGGGAAAGATTATGAGAGATAAACGAAATAATGACTGTGGTAATACTGGTTCTAGTCATGAAGGTGGACGAAGGTGTGGGGTTCAGTTTTACAAAAATGTCTTGTCTTGTGCTATCTTCCTGTAACTGTGAGCTGGCGTTCTCTGCAGTCGATGCTGTGGAGGTGCTGAGGCACATTGTATCGGCTTGGGAGGGGTTATGGCAGGTATTTTTTCACTTCCAGAGCACAGCTAAAAAAAGCAGGGGGTGTGCAATACTTCTTTAGCAGACTCCACCACCATGGGGACTATGGTGATCTCTGTCCTGTTAGCCAGGCTATGCTTGTTACTGGGGGGTAACAACAGAGAAGTGGGACAGGGTCTTGGTCAGCTATGGTTCACTAACCCTGATGATACCATATCAGCTATGGGTTGCTGATTGCCTAACTGGACAGTGTCTTCACTCCCTTTATGAAAAGATAGAAAGAATGAAGAAACCGGGTGGGAACAAGACTGGCAGAAAAAAAGATGAGCACGGGCTGACCTTTCTTACAAGAAGGACACCAAAAGAGCTAAGTGTTTAATTTTTTATGTTTTTAATCTGTTGCATTGTTTTTGTATGTGATCCTTGAAAAAACGGTTTTTATCAAAATAATGGACTGTAAAATCTTCATCTATACGTGCTCATCTTACTTTCTGCCTTCTTGTTCCTTCCCACTTTCCTCGCTCTATATTTCTGTAAAACTGAACATACACTCCTGTCTATCTTTATTAGTAGTAAAGATGAGTAGTAAACATACCAAGTGAAAAGTCCCTCTGAAATCAGAGAAAGTATGCCTACCAGGCCAGGCATACCAGGATACACTGAACACAAAACCCCATCAGATTCCTTGGGTAATCTCATAAGTACATCCTTCGTGCTTATCTCCCCCAACCCCAGATAACAAGATGGTAATTCTGAGAGCAACTTATCTGTATTCCTACCGGTAAAGGCAAAGGCAATCCTGTTATGACACATAGGGATATGGTGTTAGTGCCCATATTTTCCTTGACCTGTCAGCACACTAGAGGGCAATATGGTCAGTATCACGCCTGGCCGCCTTTCCTTCCACAACTCCAGATGAAGTCGGGTACCCAATTCTACAGCTGGGTGACTGGTGTGCCTCCAGTCGGATCTGAACCCTGGACCTTCACCACGAGAGACCAGTGCAGTAACCACTTCGCCACTCAGACACCCGTATTCCTACTGGCATAAGGTTAATCTAAAGTGACAACAGTAAAATGATGGTGATGATCTATTAACAGCAGTTAATCCCAGGAAAGCTAAAGATGCAAAGAAAAAAGCAACTAATTGCAAGTTAGTGGTCCATTAAGTTTAATTACAAATCAGTCATCCTTTAAGCTAATCACAAATCAATGACTCATTACATTTATCATAGGCCAATGGTCCATTAAGTTAATCACAAGTCAGTGCTCCAATTAAGTTAATCACAACTCAGAGCTCCATTAAGTTAATCACAAGTCATTCATGGTTTATGGTCTGGATCATCATCATTGCACTCCAGACATGTCCATAGGTACTCAGGCCACCCCACCTCCCCTCCCCCCTTCAACATACCCGTTGCTAATGGTGCCTGTCCTGTGTTGGTTGACCAGTTGTCTCACATGTCCAGTATGCCTTTCGATCCTGGCCATGTCGATCTGTATTCCCAGGTCTCTCAGTCTGAGTAGCTTCGTAGATTCAACGCCCTTGAAGTCCTCCACTCTGCTTATCTCCCTGAATGTGTTAACAATATCAGCTCAATCCAGTGGTTGTCCATCTGCAATGATGGCAGAGCCTGCCAGCCTATCAGCTCTCTCATTTCCCTGGGTGCCTACATGCCCATGAACATAGATGATGGTGACTCACAAGTCAGTGTTCCATTAAATTAATCACAAGTCAGTGATCCATTAAGTTAATCATAAGTGGGTTCATTAAGTTAATCATAATTCACCCAGAACAGATTAGTTATAAAAAAAATTTTTTTTACTCAAAACTCCTCCTTTTCAATAAGGGTGTTGTCTTCTTAGCCTGGCTGATGTAACTCCCTGAGGATGGTGTGTATGACCCAGCAGGAGTTGATGAAGCTGAGCCCGAAGTTCTGATGCCAGCAGTGGGTGTTGATTCCAGCTCTATAACAAGAGAACTTCCACACTTGGGACACATCAGTGCAGGTTTTCCTGCAGATATTGAAGCAGAGGTATCAGGTAATGTACTAGAAATTAACTTCAATTTCAATCTATCCATCCATGCTCTTATTTGGTGATCGACTAAGCAATCACTGCCCTGTGTGCCTTGTGGCATATCATACTGCAGGGCACTGACATGATCTACAGCCAGATTCTGTACAGTGCTCCAGCTGTGGCTACATTCTATTCATCTCTGTTTCTACAGTTCTTCACCAAGTTGTGAATGGTTGGCCTCTCTTTCTCTTTTCCTCTGGAGTCCATCATTTGACAGTTTTAGAGATGCCACTAAGGTCCTACCAGAGAACATGACCAATCAATGTCCAGTGTCTTTTAACTATCTGTGCATGTTTTCTTGTTTATTCTGAGCAAAATAAGAAGGACAAAGACATACACAAGCTGAATGAGACAGTGGACAATGACCCACAGCTGACTGCTTGCATAAGGGTTGGCTAACCATAGCTGGCCAAGACCCTATTCTACCTCCCAGTGGAGCCCCTGGAAACAGACAGGAGTTCAGCCAAGTGACTCATTCATTCATTCATTTGCATGTCCGTTGCAGAATTTTGCCTCCCTAACAGCTCTCCTGTAGGTCTCTCGGTTGTGAGCAAGATGGCATGCTGCTGATGCATCCATTTGCAGATCATCAACGATGTCTTGCAGCCATCTTCGCTTTGGTCTTCCTCTCTCTCTTTTTCCCATTATGTACCCTTCCAAGACGGTCTTCTCTAGATTATCATGACGTTTAACGTGTCCAAAATATTTAAGTTTTCTCTCTTTAATCCTCTTTACTAGCCAGCCTTCTTCAATATTAAGTTCTTGTAGTATAGACATATTTGTTCTTTTTTGTGTCCAAGCGGCTAGGGATCCTAAAAATGTATCTAGCCAAAGTCCAGACGTGTTGACCCTATAGAGGTATAACCGCACCGTAACATAACACAACCACCACCCTTCTGAGGGAGAAAGATGAAGAAAAAAGAACAAGAAGTTAGTCTTTGCTATTAATTATCTGTGGTCAGTAAATATTCGTGGACACAAAAAAGAACAAATATATCTATACTACAAGAGCTTAATATTGAAGAAGGCTGGCTAGCGAAGAGGATTAAAGAGAGAAAACTGAAATATTTTGGCCACATTAAACGTCATGATAATTTAGAGAAGACCGTATTGGAAGGATACGTAATGGGAAAAAGAAAAAGAGGAAGACCAAGACGAAGATGGCTGCAAGACATCGTTGACGATCTGGAAATGGATGCAGCAGCAGCAGGCCATCTTGCTCACAACCGAGAGGCCTACAGGAGTGCTGTTTGGGAGGCAAAGTTCCGCAAGGGACATGCAAATGAATGATGAATGAGTAAATATTCAAAATTTTATCTGAAGCAGTTTATGTGGAATTATCATAATTTCAAACATTTAATATCATTTGTTGTTGTTGTTGTTGTTGTTGTCTTCTTATTCAAGTCAAACCCCTTCACACCCTTCTAAACAGCACTAATTTTTTTTTTTTCAATACAGACATGTTATCCATCTTTATTTTGTCTCAATTATGCCAACAAGCATTCTTATAACAGAAAAAAACATATGTAAATACCTATGCTTTATCACTTCACTATGTATATCTTCACAACTGTTATTTCAGTGATAGTTCATAGTGAAACGATGTCTCCTTCTTCTTCTTCTCCAACATTTTCGAGCTCTAGGTCATGTCTTAATTGGGATCCCAAGCATGTGGATGAAGTTCATAGCTTTCTCCTAGCTTTATCCTGCAAACTCCATACCTTTCCTCTAGCTTTATCCTGCAAACTTCATAGCTTTCTTCTAGCTTTATCCTGCAAACTTCATAGCTTTCTTCTAACTTATCCTGCAAATTTCATAGCTTTCTTCTAGCTTTATCCTGCAAACTTCATAGTTTTCTTCTAGCTTTATCCTGCAAACTTCATAGCTTTCTTCTAGCTTTATCCTGCAAACTTCATAGCTTTCTTCTAGCTTTATCCTGTCTTCTTCTTCTTCGTTCACTTCTACCACTAAGATTCCCGCGATCCTACTGAATTTACTCCTGCGGTCCTCGACAGGTCCCATGATCCTCCTGTGGTCCCCAAGAGGACCACACTAGATCCCCGAGAGGACCACAAGAGGTTCAGAGAATCGTGAGGCATTGGGCCTGTATTCTTGGTGGGTCGCAGAAGCGGGATTGCATGACACCATGGTTTTTTTTTGCATCAGTTTAATCTAGAGTTTGGACTTTCTCACGGGAAAACCTCGACATGTTTTGGATATCAGTATATCCCTGCCAGGTGAGAGGTGGTTGCCCATCTAGTCCAGTGTTGGACTTTCTCACTGGAAAACCTCAGCGTGATTAGGATATGTATACATCCCCTTCGGGTGAGAAGTGGTTGCCTATCTAGACTGCACTGGTCCAGTGTCTCCGACTTCAGCATTTTGTGGTCATGGCTGCTACCCTTCCTAGTTGTTACCAGGATGGAGCTTCTGTCCAGGATGATGAATCCTCGCCACCAGTAAGTTTCACCCCTGGGTTAAGCCAGTTTAGGCATATTATCCCAGTATGGGCGTGTTTAGGACGTGACCGACCTCTAGAGTGGAGGTACCGTGACATGGGTAGTCATCAAGTTTTACCCCTGGGTTAGGCCGGTTTAGGCATATTGCCCCAGTATGGGTGAATATCGGACATGGCCAGCCTCTAGAGCAGAGGTGCCGTGGTATGAGTAGCTCTTGCCAAGAGACTACTGGACATACTGATTAAACTTCACTTTTCCTTTCCATCACCTTTTCACAGCTTTAGTCCAGCAACCCTAGTCGCATTTTTCTTTATTGGCCAGAAGGAGTTTCACCCCATGTATGGCAGCTGAAGAATCTCGCCAGCAGCGGAAATCAGAGTTTTCCTTCTCCTTGATGAGCTACCAAACATGACTCTCATCTACCCAAAACAACTGGTTTTCAGGCGCCAGATATTCGCCTTCGCCCCTTCTCCTGTCAGTTTGAACAAGTCTGCCACGAGAAGACCAGGAGCTGGACGTGGACTGTCAGAGGCTATTTGAGACGCACACCTTGGAGACATTTAATTGGAGTGGAGAGCGTATCCCTCCAGCTATGACAGTCCTTAGAACCTTACGCTGTCAAATTTCATAGCTTTCTTCTAGCCTTATCCTGCAAACTTCAAAGCTTTCTTCTAGCTTTAGTCTGCAAACTTCACAGCTTTCATCTAGCTTTAGTCTGCAAACTTCATAGCTTTCTTCTAGCTTTAGTCTGTAAACTTCATAGCTTTCTTCTAGCCTTATCCTGCAAACTTCAAAGCTTTCTTCTAGCTTTAGTCTGTAAACTTCAAAGCTTTCTTCTAGCCTTATCCTGCAAACTTCAAAGCTTTCTTCTAGCTTTAGTCTGCAAAACTTCATAGCCTTCTTCTAGCTTTAGTCTGCAAAACTTCATAGCTTTCTTCTAGCTTTAGTCTGTAAACTTCATAGTTTTTTCCTAACTTTATCCTGCAAACTCCAACCTTTCTCCTAGCTTTATCTTGCAAACTCCATGCCTTTCTCCTAGCTTTATCCTGCAAACTTCATAGCTTTCTCCTAGCTTTATCCTGCAAACTCCAACCTTTCTCCTAGCTTTATCCTGCAAACTTCATAGCTTTCTTCTAGCTTTATCCTGCAAACTCCACATTTTCTGCTGCAGATCAAGACCCTGTGACCAGGTCTATGTTTGCAAATAGTGGAAATCCTGAAGCATGTGCTCTTTTATCTCATATAAAAGGTAAAATCCTCGTTTTCCTGCCACCAAGGCATATCGGGGCTACAGTGTTAAGCCCGTATTTCCACAGCCATCCAGCACATGAAAGCGTGATGTGGTAAGTATCATGCCTGGCCACATTTACCTTCCCAGATTTCTCTGGTACCAGCTGTTAAAACTTGGTGGGACTATGGGGGCCTCTTTGGTGTGGTGGTACCATAAAAAAACAAACAATCCCACTGCTGGGACTTGAACTCAGTACCACTGGATTAGTAGATTGAGCACCTAACCAATCAGCCAAACAGGCTGCCTTTTAGCTCACATAAGACGAGGTGACTCAGCAGTTTGTAGTGAACAGTTCTTTAATCCATACAGGAATCTGCATTATCAAAAAGTGGAACATGTGAAAAAGAGTGTGAAAACTTGTAAACCCGTTGATTAGAAAAGTCAGACAGTCCATATAGGATAGTTTGCTGATTGTATGAAGAATGTGACATGGTTTCAACTCAGTGTTTCCCAATGCGGGGTGTATGTCACACAGGGTGGGGTGGGGGGCAATTTGAATATACTTTTAATAATTACTGGCCCAGTGAAACCACTAAAGAAGATAAGCTCTACGGTTCCATACATGAGTTACAAAAAACAGTGAAATTTATCCAAGAGAAAGGACTGCAGATATAGACAGACAATGCGAACGAAGAAGAAGAAGAAGAATATACTTTTTTCAGAACTTGGTTAACTATTAGGCAGTAGAGGAGAAGGGGGGAGGTCAGAATCTTTGCTGAAGTTGGGCATGATCCAAATAAAGGTTGGGAAACACTGTTTTAACTGATAAAATGAAATAGTACAAAAATGTAGGTCTAGTTTACCTGCGACGTCCTGAAGTGACTGCAGATCTTTATTGCTCCCTGATGTGGGCAGTTGTTGCCTGTGCTCTACCAGTTCACTTTTAAGAAACTTTTTGTTGCATTTAAGGCACTGAAAGGCAAGGGGAAAAAACTCAAATAAAATGCCATTTTATCTCCAAAACTCATTTGCCAAAATGGAGGCATGGATTGCCACATTGTTTAGAATGATACATAATGATTTTATCTATACAATTCCTAATAAGAAATATACAAGAAAATTTCTTCAATGAAACACTAGGCAATCTCATTACAGAACTTCAGTCTTCACGGTACATTACACAACCAGGCTGTACATAGAACTATAGATACCTGCATAACAACTGATGACCTCGCTCTCTCTTTATCTTCCCTAGAATCTAGGAATGGCTGAAGATGTGCCAGGATTATCTGTGAACATATCAAAGTGATGAACAACTCAACATATAAAACAAAAAATAAAAAAAGAACATTAAACTTATAATAAATTTTGGCTGCAAAATTCCAATCTGACACATTACTGCTTGACAGTACACCTATGAAACACATTACTGCTCGACAGTATACGTGTGATAGTACCTAAGTAAATGAAAAAATAAACTTATCTAACTATATTTTCAAAACCTGAAATGCTGCCAATCTTCATTTTTTAACACAAAAGTCAAGTCAAGTCAGTCTCTGCAGGCAGATAATCCTAAATTGCAACATTCAAAACTGAATTCTGGAATAAAATAAAAGGAAGGTATGCCTTACCTGTCCATCTGCATGCTCCATCACATATCTTCTACTTTGCCGATCTTTCCTCATATAATCGAACTTCAAATCCAGCTGCATACTTTCCACATCCTCGTTTGTTTTATCTTTTCCCTTCTCACTTTTCTTCTCCTCACTTACAGCTATTCTATCACTGTCCAATCTCTCTCCCGAATTATCATCCAACACCTTGCCAGATTGTTCGACAGCATCATGAATCATTTTTTTCAAGTTTTCACACTTCACACTGATGAGGCCGGCCAGTTCCAGTCTCTCCGTCACCTTTCCACGGACATCCTTCTCCAACAGGAATGTGTCTGTCAACGTTAAGATTATCATCTCATTGTTCTGTAAGGGGAGGGAAGCAAATACCGACTCAGCTACATTTTCTTCCTCCGCTGCAAAAAGAAAAGAGATAGAAAGGCATAAATATCATTATTTATGTGAAAGCTACTCTGGTAAATCCTATTTATCATATTGCCGTTCTATGGCCAAGGAACACTGAACAGATTGCTCTTAGGAGCTGACACTTGGATGGAGTTTTAATAAAAGTATCATATCATATTGAGAGTGGGTGGGGGTGAAGTCACCTGTCCAATGAGGCAATCAGTGACCTATAGCTGATATGCTAGCATCAGGGTTAGCGAACCATAGCTGACCAAGACCCTGTTCCACCTCTCCATTGTACCCTGGCTGATGGGGCAGGGATCACCATAGTCCCCATGGTGGTGGAGTCTGTGAAAGAAGCACTGCACACACCCCCTGCTTTTTAGCGTACTCCGGGACTGAAAAAGCAGCTGTCATAACTCGCTCCCACGTCGATACGATCCTATGCCTCAACACCTCTATAGCATCGGCTGCGAAGAACAACAGCTCGCAGTTATGGGGAGATAGCACAAACAAACAAATTGAGTGTGGGTTACTATTATTAGCTCCAAGACCCACAATGGATTCAAACAGCTACCTTTTTAATGGTATCCACTACCATGAACCCTCCCTTTTTGTTAGCATAATCCTGTTAGCGGGCGCACCAATGATGAGGTGGAATAAAATCCTGCCCAGCTCTGGTCTGGTTTGTCAGTCCTGATAACCGTGTCACCATTCTAACATGGTCATCTTTGCTCTCTCTCCACAACAACCATGTAAAATTAACTCAGTCTTTCACAGCTGAGGAAAGGTGTTGCTAACCAGTCCCATCATGCTCCTATCATCTTGGGTGTAAAAATGGACATCTGACACCTCCAAAATCGGGGAAAATGTCAGCCTGCAGGGCGAGGCACACCAATGAACAGAACACAGCTGTCGGAGTATTAAAGATAAAATGTTAAGTGCTGACAAAATATGAATTCTATTACATCTGTAAACCTGCTTCCAAATCATGTACTGGCAAATGAAGCAAAACACTTGTACATTACTCTTATAATGATATAAATACCAGCGGTGTCCAAGTTATTGTTTGTAGCTGACAAAAAGGCCAGCATTCATGCTATTCTCAGTACTTTTAACAAACAATTTTTCTCTGATTTCAGAAAAGATTTAAATATTTTCAATTTGTTTAAGGGTGCCTAAATCCTGTCTCATAAAGTGAAGCCAGAACTATAATCCAGCATTTGTACAGGAAGCTATGGCAGCACAGCCCACTATCTAACGATTACATGCTGTAACTCTCACAATAAAGAACAAACCACCATCTTCAGACTACACTTGGGATGACGCCGACTGCGAGCACACCTGTACTGCCTCAGTATGTCATACACCCCTGACTGCACACGCAAATGAGATGTCCAGGCTACAGAAGCACGTCCTGCGGCTCTGCCCCTTCTACCAAGAAGTTTAAACCCAGCTCTGGTCACAGGGAGCTACACTGGAAGACAAACTTTGGGACACAAAGCATGGCCTACAAAAGACTACACAAGTTACTGGGACAATAAATATAGATGTCTGAGATAAGAACCATGGAATGCAAAGGAAAGGTAAGAAGATGGCACATATTTTTTATAGGATATGATAACCTGTGGATAAAAGGATATGATATCTTGTGGATAAGCCTTGAGGGTGAGGGAGGAGATGGAGATATCCTAATGATGCTCCACTTTTCAGATACAGATACAGCCTTGACCTAGAAATGCAGGTATTAAGACTGATCAAGATGGTGGGTTCATGTGGCTTTCTTGAATTCCTAAAGTGGTCTGAAGCAGATTTTTTTTTTTAGCAGACTCTGCCATCTTATTCTAGGATGTCTTCTGCTTCAGACTGCTTATGTTCTGGAGTCATAGGCTCTTGCCATTGGTTGATCTGACAGGGTCTTGCTATTGGTCAATCTGACAGTCTTGCCACTGGTTGATCTTAAAAGTTCCTGTCATTGGTAAATCTGAAGTGGTCTGATGTAACACAACAAGGTGCTTCTGAAAGAACAGGCAGTCCCAGAGTTATGATCGGGTTCCATTCCCAAAGTCTATTTGTAAGTCAGATTTGTAAGCAAGTACTACAAAGCACCACCCATTATTACAAACCATTGCATGTAAGTAGAATTTTTAATAGGTTTTATGGGAGTCAGTCATAACTACAGGTTGCAAGTAAGTTGGACATTTGTAACTCAAGGAATGCCTTTACTGCTTGGACATTTGTAACTCAAGGAATGCCTTTACTGCTTGGACATTCCTTCAGTGCAGCACCTTCCCTCCTCAAAATGTATAAACTAGGAAAAAAGTAGGAACAGTTTTATCATTTAACGATAACACACTTGTGATGTTTCGGTGCGAGCCTTTGTCAAACAAAAACAAACAGGACAAAGAATCAGAGAGAGGAAACAAGGTACAGATTCACATTAATTGGATTTTAACAAAACAAAAAAATGAAAAAAATTAAAGAAAATGGCAAATGACTTCCCTCCCCAAAGCTGCATACTGAAATATAAACTGGTAGACATAACTTACAGATAAATGTTGAGCTGGTGGAATCTGGTTTCTCTTTCTGTAATCTTCTATGTGTGTTCAATGAACTTTTTAGATCACTGCTAGGCTTCTCTGAAGGAGATGAACTCCCATCTTGTGATTTAAATGCAGGCACATCTTCAGTCTGTTTCGTTAAAAAAGTCACGTTCTTCTTAGCAGGAACTTGAAGACGTGGCTGTGAATCGCTGACTGATGATGGCATTGGCTTTAGGTCTTCACTCAGAACCTGACTGCCATTTACCATGACCCTTTTATCAATGCTCTCTTCAATGTTTGAGACAAGGCCCAATGTGGCAGACTTTATGGAAGTTTTTCTGCCGATTTCACTTGTACCATCTGTGGCGATGGCAGATTTCTGAAACTTTCTTTCTTCATTGACTAAAGTTCCAGACACTGAAGCTTCAAACTCTGGAAGCTTTAACATTGTGACATCACTGTCATCTGCAGATTCTCCAGAAGCTAACTTGGCAATGGCAGCCATGATTGGGTTGTTCATGTCATTGGCCCGCGCATCCAGCAGATCCAAATCATCATCTGTCTGGAACTCATCTTTCCTGAGCTGGCTGTCTGACTCAGAAATGCCACCTCTGGCACTCTTCCTATCTGTGCCATGTCCAGCGTCTGAGTCACTGCTGCTTTTGAACTCAGCGGTAAACTCTGTGCTCCTATGACTCTCCGACCTTCTGTTCACAGCTTCAGCATCAGATGACCACGGTGACGACGGAGCCGGGGTTGCTTTTCTTTTGTTGAAAATATCTCTGTCCTCAATTGCCTGAATGTTGGAAAAATAATTAGGAAAAATTATTCATGCATGATATTTTGTAACTGTCAAAAGCAAAACCCTATGACTGGTTTTTTTTTTTTTTAAATCTGGAATTGAAAATGGAAAAAATAACTGAAAAAGACCATCATCAAAGACAAAAAAGAAACAAAATGTCTGTAAAGCAGTGACTGAGACAACTGAGGATGATGATGACAAGCATCATCTTATTCACTGTTTGCTCGGACATCAATACCAATCTCTCTCTCTCACAAATGTGGCAGTTTATTTCAGGTTTTCACCACCACCACAGAGGTTCTTCCATAGGCAGCTTGGGAGGTCTAGCCAGCACCACCACAGAGCTTCTTCATTAGACAGCTTTGGCGGGTCTAGCCAGCGCCACCACAGAGCTTCTTCATTAGACAGCTTGGGCGGGTCTAGCCAGCACCACCACAGAGCTTCTTCCATAGGCAGCTTGGGCGGGTCTAGCCAGCACCACTACAGAGCTTCTTCCATAGGCAGCTTGGGAGGGTCTAGCCAGCACCACCACAGAGCTTCTTCATTAGACAGCTTTGGCGGGTCTAGCCAGCGCCACCACAGAGCTTCTTCATTAGACAGCTTGGGCGGGTCTAGCCAGCACCACCACAGAGCTTCTTCCATAGGCAGCTTGGGGGGTCTAGCCAGCACCACCACAGAGCTTCTTCCATAGGCAGCTCGGGGGGTCTAGCCAGCACCACCACAGAGCTTCTTCCATAGGCAGCTTGGGCGGGTCTAGCCAGCACCACCACAGAGCTTCTTCCATAGGCAGCTTGGGCGGGTCTAGCCAGCACCACCACAGAGCTTCTTCCATAGGCAGCTTGGGGGGTCTAGCCAGCACCACCACAGAGCTTCTTCCATAGGCAGCTTGGGCGGGTCTAGCCAGCACCACTACAGAGCTTCTTCCATAGGCAGCTTGGGCGGGTCTAGCCAGCACCACCACAGAGCTTCTTCCATAGGCAGCTTGGGTAGGTCTAGCCAGCACCACCACAGAGCTTCTTCCATAGGCAGCTTGGGCGGGTCTAGTAGGCACCACCACAGAGCTTCTTCCATAGGTAGCTTGGCAGGGTCTAGCCAGCACCTCTGCCTGAGGTAGCTGGCAATTCTAGAGGATGTGGTGTCTGTTGGGCCAATTTTCAGCTTCTGGTCTTCAGTGTCTCAGCTCGCAGTGTCCTATTCTCAGTCTCTGTGCTGCCTACTTGTCTATATGAATCAGAACCCTACAAAATAAAGCTCTGTGCTGCCTACATTTCTATATGAATCAGAACTGTACAAAATAAAACTGTGCTACTTACACTTCTGTACGGAAAAGAAAACTGGAAAATAATATCATGTGCTACCCACGTTTCTATATAGAACAGACTTCTGAAGAATTAAACTCTGTGCACCTACACCTCTATATGAAAAGAATTCTGGTTAACAGAGGAAGAAAAAAACTGGCCAAATTGTTCAGGCTCCAGACAAAATGTGTACAAAATATACTGAGACCTTCCTGGCCACAATTCATAAAGAAAAAAAGATCTTCTCATTCAAGGAATCCCTGAAACTCATGGATAATTTTGAAACTATTTTTTATAAATAGGAAGCAACAAGGCTTTTGTATGGTAAAGTAAGAGAACATAATTTTGTAGGATTAGACCTAGAAAAAATCATGGACAAAGCACTTTAGTGAGACGTAAGAGAAAGAAAGAAAAATCACAAGAGAATTAGCTGGGACTCAAACACGGACTTCAATAGGATGAGCAGCCGTCTGGCAATGAGAGAACTGCGTACTAATGAACTGAGCCATCTCAGACCCCCAATAAAAGGTCTTTTGAAAGCTAAGTCATTAGTACTTGTTCAGCTGACACAGAGGATCGTGACACCAGGAAAGAAACAAGGTTGTGACACAGAAATTCTGTAGCTTAGATTCAGTCTCTCTAGCAGATACCAATTTTTAGACAAACATATACACGGTCTCCTGCCATGTCTGGTGCATACTTGAACAACAACAAACGAATGAACACTTTTTACATGAAGTTAGTTTCGGGTATAGTTTCAGAAACAGTTTTTTTATAAATAGGAAACAACGAGGCTTTTGTATGGTAAAGTAAGAGAACACAATTTTGTAGGATTAGCCCTCAAAAAAATTTTGAAACTATAATAGTCCTGATAGGGATCCTAGCTTCGTTTCATTCGAAACCTGGTGTAACTTTTGATTTTAAAAAGTTTAGAACACATGTCTAGTGACCTTTTTTTTTTTTTAAAGCATCATAACAACGGGAGTCAAAACTCAGCGTTTCAATTAAAAAAAATCAATTTTTGTGTGACTATGGAGGCAAACATGTCCCTCTATGACTAGACCATTGTTCGTGAATGTACCCCAAGTAGATTTAGCCTATTAAATAGACCGGAAAAGTAGTTAGGTTATTTCAGGTATTATTTTGAAGTGAACATGCAACATAATCACAAGACGAGATCAGATAAAACGACAGTTGATCTACACATTGCCGGTCGATTGATGCCAGTCCTAGATCTAACCGATGGACAGTAATACGAAATTTAGATCAGATAAAACGACAGTTGATCTACACATCGCCGGTCGATTGATGCCAGTCCTTGATCTAACCGATGGACAGTAATACGAAATTATCAGCTAAAATCATCACACTACATCTTTTTTCCTAAAAAAAACTCTTCATTTATGAAATCTTACATTTACAGCTATTTGGAGGCATAATACGCATACTTTTAACGTGAAAATAATTAGTTAAAAATTATCCCCTATACAGTCCGAGCAAGACCACAGTCTGCCCTAGCAAGGAAAGGTGCTGAAGTCGGAGTTACCCAGCCAAAAGGCACATCGCAAAAATCAGGGTAACACGCATTATCGCTAATGAAATGTCTCTATCTGCAGTTTTCAAACATGGTGCTCGCCCTGTGAAGACTAACCAGGCAGGTGCAGTGCCGGGACCCCTGCCTCGAAAGGGTCCACCCAATGCTACTGGAGGTCCTCTCAGTTCATCTTGTGGAGTCAGGAGATATGAGAGTAGAGCTACTGGCCAAAAAATACAACAGAAGAAAACAGCCAAAAAGCAAGAACTTAAAATAATGCAGTGGAATGCTGAGGGTGTCAGCAGTGTTAGAGATGGCTATAGCAAAAAGGTTGAACTAGAGAACATACTTTTTGCAGAGCAGGTAAGTATATGCTGCATACAGGAGACACACCTAACCAAAGATGCCACCTTTAAAATCAGAGGCTACCAGTGTTTTAGATCAGACCGACAGGACAGAAGAAAAGGAGGAGTACTCACACTTGTTAAGAATAACATCAGCGCAGGTCAGGTGGGAGTGTACATGGAAGGAGCCGAATACCAGATGATCCATCTAAAAATTAGTAATACAGATTTCCACCTCCTTAATTATTACTGTCCTAATGACCGCCCACTTGCTTTAGGAACAATCCCACACAAAGAGAGACTGATGGTCTGTGGTGATTTTAACAGTCATTCCCAGAGCTGGGGCTATGACCACATAGACAAGAGAGGAGAGGAAGTTGAGAGCTGGCAGGATGATAATGGACTTCTCCTGATCAACTAGCCAATGGATGCCCCAACATTTTACTCAAGGGCGTGGCATACAAAATCAACACCAGATCTGGCATTCCACTCTCCAGATCTGAAGTGGAACATTACATGTGAAGTTGGAAAACAACTTGGAGGTAGCGACCATCGACCAGTCTTCCTGACAATAGAAAATGAACTCCTTAACACCAGTAACCCTTTCCCCAGATGGAACTATAAAAAAGCAAACTGGACAATGTACAGACATCGTACAGGTATCCTGGTGGGACAGCTGTCCATAGAAGGTAAGGATATTAACAGCATAGTGAAGGAATTCAATGCTTGTATCCTTCAGGCCGCTCATGAAACCATTCCCAGAGGAGCTCGCAGGGACTATAAACCATACTGGTCTTGTGAGCTGGGAAAACTCCATGATGACATGGAAGCAGCTCGAAAGCAAGCAGAAAATAGACCATGCCAAGAACACCACAATAATTACCAACATTCTAAGGCCAAATTTCAGAGAGCAAAGCTGCAAGCCAGACGGTAAAGTTGGAGAGAGAAAACTAAACTTTGAAAAGGATGGAAGGAAACTGTGGAAACTAATCAAACAGTTAAATGATGAGAGTACTGGAAGAAGTACAAAGGTTACACTAATAGAGGATGGGAAAACTCTTACAGGTAAGCAGGTAGCAGATCACTTTGCTCGCATGTTTGCACAGGACTGCAACATTGATATCCATCCAGAGAAGGAGCGTACAGTGCGCATCGAGCCACAGAAAGAGGAGGAACAAGTCAGAAAAGTGGAGGTCATGGATGCACCAATCACACGCAGTGAGTTAGACCTAGCAGGTAGTAAACTGAAACCAAGGAAATCACCAGGACCAGATGGAGTGTCCAATGAAATGATCAAGAACCTGGGAATGGCAGCAAGGGAAAAGCTGTTGGATATTTTCAATATGTGCTGGAGCACAGGTAAGTTACCTCAAATCTGGAAGGAAGCAAGCATGGTACCACTGCTAAAACCAGGGAAAAACAGTGATACTGCCTCCAGCTACAGGCCAATCAGTCTCACTAGCTGCCTATGCAAAACGATGGAACGCATCATTGACCTGAGGCTAAAATGGTACCTAGAAAGTGAAAACCTTCTCGTTCCACAACAAGCAGGATTTAGGCAGTACTACAGTACAGAAGATCAAGTGACTTATCTCTCTCAAGAGATTGAGGATGCATTCCAAGAGAAAAACCTTGTACTAGCAGCGTGGATAGATCTGAAGAAAGCCTTTGATAAAGTATGGAAAAAAGGTCTGCTGTGGAAACTAAGAAACTGCAATGTGAATGGAAGACTGTACAACTGGATAAAGTCCTATTTACACAATAGAAGAGCTAGAGTAGTAATGGATGGACACAAAAGCCAGAAAGTACTTCTGCGACACGGTGTACCACAAGGAGGAGTCCTTTCGCCTACACTATTCCTTGTATTCATTAATGACCTGGTCAAGGAACTTCCCTATGGAATCAAAGCGGCACTGTATGCAGATGATCTGGTCATGTGGTGTACAGATGAATATGCGACAATTGCTACACAGAGACTCCAAAGAGCAGCAGACATCTTGACATCATGGACAAACAAATGGTGTGTAAGTATCAACACAGAGAAATCAAGTACCACTCTGTTCACACTCTCATCTAAACAGAAAGCAAGTAAGATCTTTGTAAATGAAATACCCTTAAGGATGGACAACCAACCCACTTACTTAGGAGTGACTCTTGACTCAAACTGACATGGAAGCAACACATCAACAGTGCAGAAGCAAAAGCCAGAAGAAAACTAGCCATATTATGAAAATTGAGTGGAACCACATGGGCAGCTAGTGAAAGAATCCTCAAGAATGTATATCAGCAAAGTATTCTACCACATTCAGAATATGGCTCAACATCTTGGTGCACAGCATCAAACACTACACTGCATAATCTAGACAAGGTTCAAAATCAGTCACTACGGATTATCACAGGTGCCATGAGGTCCACACCAATAGTAGAAATGCAGAAAATAGTTGGTGTTCAACCGCTAAAGGAACGTAGAGACACAAAGGTCATGACCATGGGAGAAAAATTCCTTAGCTCTGTAAGCCATCCCCTGAAGGAGAGATTCAATAACTTGGCATTAGGACGGCTTAAAAGAAGCAGCTTCATTCATCAGGCCAAGCATATGCGTAAGCTGATACCTGACCTTCCAACTGTAGTCGCTCCATTATCATCTGTACCAGAGCATACACCATGGAAAGAAGCAGATTATACACAAATAACTATTCAGACTGAAGTGAAAGGTGTGCAGAATGGTGAGA
The DNA here is from genome assembly GCA_009760885.1 of Achatina immaculata. Taxonomy (NCBI): domain Eukaryota; kingdom Metazoa; phylum Mollusca; class Gastropoda; order Stylommatophora; family Achatinidae; genus Lissachatina; species Lissachatina immaculata. The sequence goes on from CM019715.1 coordinate 12,172,441, forward strand.
TGCAGAGCAGTCTTGTAAGATCAACAGCCACACTTAGTGTTCTAGATGACAAATATCCATGTGACACCTGGATACGTGTGTATACAGATGGATCTGCACATAATGCTATAAAGAATGGAGGGGCAGGAGCATATATTGAATATCCAAACAACACCATTGACAAGATTTCCATACCCACTGGTAAATACTGCAACAACTTTGATGCAGAAGTTAGGGCAATTATTGCTGCAGTTGAAAAACTATCAGACTCCAGAATTGATATATGTCCTGTAGTAATTCTCACAGATGCAAGATCAGTACTGGAAGCTCTTCAGTGCAACAAACTACCAGACCTTAAGGATGCCTTGTCAAAAATTGGCTTACAACATGGAGTCACTTTGCAGTGGATTCCCTCCCACTGTGGGATACCAGGCAATGAGAAAGCTGACCATATGGCCAAAGAGGGCACTGAAATGGAGCAATCAGACATACCAATCACTTATAATCAGAAGCATGATAAAAACCTACAGGAAGCCACAAACACCACCACATGATGACTATTACAAGCTAAACAGAAAGGAACAAGTCACCATCTTCCGTCTCCGAACAGGACACAGCCGACTCCAAAGTCATATGTATACAAAGTTTAAGGTTGGTACTACTAATCTATGTACATGTGCCCAGGTGCCCCAAACTGTGGAACATATCCTCCAGAACTGCATCAACTACGAGACACTGAGAAATAATTACTGGCCCAGTGAAACCACTAAAGAAGATAAGCTCTACAGTTCCATACATGAATTACAAAAAACAGTGAAATTTATCCAAGAGACAGGACTGCAGATATAGACAGACAGTGCGAACGAAGACGAAGAAGAAGATCCCCTATACATATCAAGACCCGCGCTTTTTGTCTGGCACAGAAGGGAACGTATGCATTTTTCCCTCCAGCATGGAAAGAGTTAAGTATGAACAAATATTAAGTGAGAACATATATATAACACAAAACAAGAACGACAATGACCCTCTACGTATTAGAATGTGGCTGAGATAGGGAAACATGACGAAAAGTATGCAAGCATTAAACAGAGATTAACTCTTGAACATCAACTTAAAAAAAATAATATTAAAAGAAAAGTCTTAGAAATCTGGTTACAGTACATTATTTACTCAAATTCAAGATCACTTGTATATTTCCAGCTTTTCTTAAAACTTGGAAAACAAATTTTCAATCTAAACAATAAAAATTTAATAAATACGCAAAATCATTTTATAACCAAAATAAGCTAACCTGTAGCCAATTTGGCCCATAATGTTTTCTGAGCTCTTCAATTTCCTTTTGTGTTTTCAAGGCATCTTCTCTCCTAGCCCTCCACTGCTGCTCCAAACTATGCATGTGGGGTGATGTCCCTTGAAATTTGATCACAGCATTAAGAAAAATCTGTTATAAATCATAACTAACACAAAATAACCATCAAATAACTTATCATAATCATATCCTAAAACAGGGTTCATCTCTGTATATCAACGTCATAAAATATGATAAAGGTTTCAACAATGGACATCATTCTTCCTCTTTGAACACTTTCAGATATCAACTTCTATATCTTTGAAGAATGCTGTCATTTGTCCTATGCTGTTAATATCACCATACAGCTTGTTATGGATTTGTAAAGGTGATGGTCATAGGTGCTGTCTCAAGTTCTCAAATGATGGGGCAGTCCTGTAATAGGTGCTGGGCTACCATTTTGTCAGTACCACAGGTGCATTTATCAGTTGTGCTTATTTTGACCCTGTTAAATAAGTGGCATCTCTGTCTGTTGTGGCCTGCTCTGAGTTTAAAGATCCTGACTTGTTCTTCTCTGTTGGGCTGGCAGTAGGCACCATTCTTCTGGTGTCCTGGATGTTCTTTTTTCCTGTCTGTTCTTGTATTTGGCTTTTATCAGCGTTTTGGCTTTAAACATCACTCAGTCTTATGGAGTATCTCGATTATAGATCCCCAATCTTCAATGCATCTTTTTTTTTCCTGTAAGAACAATCTAAAAAAATTCACAGATTTTTTTAGTATCAATACACAGTGAAAATCTACACATTGTTTAACTCTCCGCTTATAATAGTCATTATGACTGAAGTGGCTCGGGAATTTAAAAAGAATGGAGGAGGATAGACAAACAAAGGTGGCCTATACAGAAGTGATTAAACAGGATAGACAAAGAAGTAGACCCAGACAATAATGGCATGACAACCTGGAAGATATGTGCGCTCTTGGAATCGACAACTACCAAGAAAAGATCAAGAACAGAGAGGAATGGAGATGTGTGTTGTCTGCAGCAATGAGTCTCAATGGCATGGAAAGCTGCTGAATTCAGCAGCCGCTCAAAGACGTTTCTCAAGCCATACGTTACAACTGCACATTTAAGCTGAGATACTCTGCTGCCTTGCTGAACATCATGATAAACAGAATGTTTGTTTGCTTGTTTGCATTCATCTCCCTCCACCATGATCGAATTGTACTCCTGCCATCCTCAACATATATCTCACAGGACAGAGGTTCGGAACGTCCGAGGGCCTGAGCCTTATTTGACGGTGGTTCATTAATCCACTTGAGACTTTCTTGCTGGGCAACCTGCCTGCTCACAATTTTCTTTGGTGGCTGGAAGGTGAGCTTTGTCTTCACACACAGTGGTCAAAGGCCTCCAGAGCTGGTGTGCAACCAGAGCTAGTGTGCAACCAAACATTTAAGCTGAGAAAATGGCACTTAAGCCAATATCATAATAAATAGGACAGAAATTTTTAAATGACATCACATTCAAGCTAAGACACTCTGTTACCAGCACTAACATCATGACAAATATGACAGCACATTTCAGCTAAGACACTCTACTACCTGGACTAATATCATGACTAGACGAGTGATTCCCCGAGTTTTCCAGATCTTGAATTTCAGTGTGTCGTGCTTTTCGTCTCCGCCGCTTGTTCTTCCTCTTGATGGATGCAGCACTTTCCAGGCTATTATTTCAAACATAAAAGTACCATAAGTTACAAACAAGAGCCAATCAAACATATGACTTCTCAGCATTACAACAAATTAAACATTACAACAGCAAAGACAAATCTGTCAACATGAAAGACAATACATACAACATGGCCACTATATTCATTGCAGATTTGGAAGTAATGAAAAGCTTTCTATGCAAACATTCTACAAAAATCACACTGAATACATCTGAAGAATGTGGTTCAGGTTCAAAAAGAATTAAGAAACCAAAAAACTTTTTTTAAAAAACCAAAAAGTAAAATTCCTATTTCCATGCCAGGCATATTGGGGACACAGTGTTAGGTCTGTATTTCTCAACCTTCAGCACATGAGATATGGTCAGCATCACGCCAGGTCACATTTACCTTCCCAGATTTCTCTGGTACCCGTTTATAGGGGCAAGATGGATCTCGGAGCCTTTCTGGCGCGGTGGTATCAGAATAAAATCCCAACTGCTGGGACTTGAACCCGGTACCACCGGATTAGTAGACCAAGTGCCTAATCATTCAGCCAGCCAGGCTTTACTTTCAAAGTGTGAAGAATTGAGCACACACTAGTATGTCAGACATTCTACCCTTCATCTCTCAACTGTCACTCTACCACAAAATGTTGGCAATGGACATGTATGCCCAGAAATTAAAAATGGAGAAAGATTGAACATAAATGTAGGAAACATTAAACAGCAAAGAAACTGATATAGATACAGTTAAGCACTCACATAAATTCTGAGCTGGACTAAATGCCATTCAGAACAGAGACAAATGAACAAACTCAACAATCTGTGACAAGGCACCAATACAATATTTCACTCTTTGGCTTCACAAGACAAAAAAGCAAGGACAGAGGAAACAAAGACAGACACTACAAAATTTAAAATGTGAACAATAAATTATGATATTTGAGATATTTTATCAATTCATATCAAGCAAAATGCTGCAGCCCCTTGCTTGAGCTGAAAACAGAATCCTAGATTCCCCTGATATATTTCACTAATGAAACATGAAGTGGTCAGAAGATTCCTGACCTCATTCTAGGCTGATATTGCTAACAGGGCAGGTTTTCATCCCTTGCTCATAAAATGGAAAATTCTGCCTCAGATTTTGAAAATGTTTGCTTCTGATGTTCCCCCTAGCCACAATGAGGGAGCACACGCATCCAGTGTGCTAGGACATACAATATCCCAGAATGTCTTGTTAAACATGTGGCATCATCTTCTTCCAAAAAACTTCCAGACGTCAACTTGGATATCTCTGAAGAATGCTACCCTCTGTCAGGCTGTCAATATCACCATATAGCCTGCCATGGATTGGTGCAGGTGATAGCCAAAAGTGCCACCTCCGGTATTCAAATGATGAGCTGTCCTGTAACAGGGCTGGGGGTGTCATTTTGTTGGTACCACAGGTGCATTCATTGGTGTGTGGTATATGAACTATCTTTATCAACATGTGGTGTCTGAGACTCTTTATCAACATTTGGTGTCTGAGACTGTCTTCATCTTACTTTACTTTATCCTTCCTCTTATATCGTGAAGTGTCAAGGGGAGATGCAATTGGCATTTTTGGGCCAAATGGGGAGGCCTCAATGACAGCCACGTGATAATTAGTGAGTGTTTCTCTGATACCATTTATACAAACATGAACCAAACCTTAAGGACATCCTCGTCTACAGCCACTTGAAGCAGAACCTCACATATGTTGGCACCAGAAAATGTAACCACCCCTGCTGCGTTACCTGCCCCGTAGTTTGGGAAACAAAAACAATCACCTTTCCCAAAACTATCCTCACTCTTCATGAGGGATTCACATGCGAGTCCCGAAATGTGATATATGTCATCGTTTGCAAAAGATGCAGGATAACATATATCGGTGAGACTGGCCTCAGATTAGGGGACCGCATGCAAAAACATCTGTACGACATCGCCCAGCATGCTTCGAAACCAGTCCCAAATCATTTCAATGGCCCCAACCACAGAGGCAAATCTGATTTTCTGGTAACAGCCATTAAACAATGTCACGCTGATGACACAAACCGCCTGGCACTTGAGAACCGCTGCATTCAAAATTATGGGACGCTGGAACCACATGGGTTAAACTCGCTGTTTAGTTACACGTAACATCATCTTCTTCAATCATTATAGTACCTCTCCACTAAATCCACCCCTTCTTACTTTTCAAACTTCCTCACAGCATCACTCTGCAACCCCGCTATTTTCTCTGCAACCCCTCTTCTCTGCAACCCCTCTTCCCCAATCATCTGTTTCAATTTCTCCTAGCTAGGTCGGTATTGTGTCACTCTCTCTCCCCTCCCCGTTTCCCCATCCACCACCCCCAGTTACAACCCACTGACCACATGTCACAGGTCTCTATTTAAACAGTCTCCACGTCCCACTAGATCCATTCCTGACACGCACCACCAGACAAGCCACACCTTGCAATTTACAGCTAAGTACTCTTTTTAAAAAAATTTTTGGTTTTTTTTTAGTATTCATGTGAATCTATACTTTATCTCCTCTCTATTTCTTCGTCCTGTATGTTTTTTGTATGATTAAGGCTCACGCCGAAACGTCACAACTTTGTAATCGTTAAATAATAAAGCTGCTCCTATTTTTTTCCTATTTTATATATTCTGATACCATCTATCCATCTCTTTCTGGGTCTTCCTCTTGATTTGTGTCCTGTAGTTCTTTGGGAACTTACAAAATTTAAAATGTAAATAGCTTTCAAAAAGCCTGTCAAAAGCTTTCTCTTGGTAGTTGAGGGCTCTCGTGGCCAGCTATGAGTGTGCCATTCTCATTAAGTGGCCATACCACTTTAATTCTTTGCTTCTGTGTGCGGTAGACATGATGTGGTTCCTGCATCTTATGGTGCCATTTCTTAGCTTGTCAAACCTGGTGAGGTTTGCTGCTTCCCTAAGACATCTCATCTCACATGTGGTTATTTTATTCTGTTGTTTCTTAGTAAGTGCCCATGTCTGGCAGTGGTAGCAAAGTGTTGGTAGGAATATGTTGTTAATATTAGTTTTCTCTTAGTCTCAAGTGGGATGTTGGGGTGTGTAAGCAGTGGATGCTGGGGTGTGTAAGCAGTGGATGTTGGGGTGTGTAAGCAGTGGATGTTGGGGTGTGTAAGCAGTGGATGTTGGTGTGTGTAAGCAGTGGATGTTAGGGTGTGTAAGCAGCAGATGTTGGGGTGTGCAAGCAGTGGATGTTGGGGTGTGTAAGCAGTGGATGTTGGGGTGTGTAAGCAGTGGATGTTGGGGTGTGTAAGCAGCAGATGTTGGGGTGTCTAAGCAGCAGATGTTGGGGTGTCTAAGCACTGGATGTTGGGGTGTGTAAGCAGTGGGGATAGCTGGTATGCAACAGCATTGGCTCTTTGTGTTCTAACATCAGTTTCTTTATCAGACTTTCTATCTTCTGAGAACATGCATTCAACAGACTTGAATTCTTTTACTTTTTGTATTTTATTGTCTTCACTATATACATTCAATGGGTTTGGCATTCTGATAATGGTCTCTGTTTTGGCAATGTCGATTTTCATATAATGCTTACAACTCTGATGGAGATTATTCATATGATCCTGTAAGCAATTTGGGTCCTTGTGTGCTATACACTGGTCGTCTGCGGACATAAGTTCATTCAGTTCTGGTAGGTTTGTGTTTGCTTCTTTCATTATTATGTCCATATATTAAAGGACATAATGAATAGTCTATAAATAGTGATGGTGACAATATGTGGTCCTGTCTAACTCCAGTTGTTATACTGAATCAATCCATATTGTCTGCTGTCGTCCTTACTGCACAGTGACTATATAATGACATTATGTTCTCCAGTAGATGTCCTGGTACACCACATCCCTCTAACACTGCTCACAAGTTGTTTGTTAACCCTGTCTTTTTCTTTCTCTTCATTCACTTCTACCACTAAGATCGCCCCGAGATCCTGCTGAATTTACTTCTGTGGTCCTCGATGTGTCCCATGGTCCCCCAAAGACCCACAGGAGATCCCCGAGAGGATCACAAGAGGTTCAGAGTATTGTGGGGTGTGGGCCTGAATTCTTGGTAGTTTGCATGGCACCGTGGTTTTCGTTGCACCAGTTTAATCCAGAGTTGGACTTTCTCACTGGAAAACCTCGGCGTGGTTTGGATACCAGCATATCCCCGCCGGGTGAGAGGTGGTTTGCCCATCTAGACTGCACTGGTCCAGTGTCTCTGACTTCAGCATTTTGTGGTCGTGGCCATTACCCTTCCTAGTTGTGACCAGGACGGAGCTTTTGTCACTGGCCAGGAGGAGCTCCACTCCACGCACGGCAGCTGAAGAATCTCACCCGCAGCGGGTTTTAAATCAGGGTTTTCCTTCTCTCAAATGAGCTACCAAACAAGACTAATCTACCCGAATGTCTGGCTTTCTGGCGGCAGATATTCACTTTCGCCCCTTCTCCTGTCAGTCTCAATAGTTCCGCCATGAGAAGGCCAGGAGCTGGACTTGACTGTCAGAGGTTATTTGAGACGCACGCCTGGGAGACATTTAACTGGAGTTGGAAGCATATTCTCCACCCTGCCTTCGGCTATGACAGTCCTTAGAACCTGTTAACCCTGCCAAAAATGTTTTCTTGGTCCACAAGATGATGTTCAGTTCTTGGTCCACAAAGATGATGTTCAGTTCTTGGTCCACAAAGATGATGTTCAGTTCTTGGTCCACAAAGATGATGCTCAGTTCTTGGTCCACAAAGATGATGTTAAGCTCTTGGTCCACAAGGATGACGTTCAGTTCTTGGTCCACAAAGATGATGTTAAGTTATTGGTCATATTCAGTGGCTTTTTCATAGACTTGTCAGAGCACAAATATTGCGTCAGTGCAACTTTTTCCTTTCTGAATCTAAATTGTGCTTCTCTCACATGAGTTTCTACAACCTGCCTTGTTCTGCTTTCTAAAATCTTCGCATACATTTTCCCAACAAGACTGAGCAAGAAAATCCCTCTGTATGATCCACAGTCTCTTTCATCTACTTTATTTTTCCTGATGGGCACCACGGTAGCTCTTTGCTAATCTTCTGAGAACTTCCTTTCAAACCACACTTTATTAAAAATTCTTCCCAGCCATTTTATACCAATTTCTTCACATGCTTGTATGGCTTCTGTTGTTTGCCCATCAACTTCTGGCACTTTGTTTCATGGACTTCATCTTCGACTTCGCAATTTAGTACTGATGGGCTCAAGTTCCTTGTTAGATTTTGGTTGACGGATATTTTCTTGAGCTGTTTCTCCAGGTGCATTGAGAAGCTTCTTGAAGTATTCTTCCCATCTTTGTCTGATAGCTTTTTCACTAAAGATGGGCTTCCCACTTTTAACTTTGAAGGTGTTGGTTGGGGTTGTGTAATGTTCATCTTGAAGCCTCATATTCTTCACATTTTTATAGATTATCTTTATCAACATGTGGTATCTGAGACTGTCTTTATCAACATGTGGTATCTGAGACTGTCTTTATCAATATGTGGTGACTGAGGCTGTCTCTGTCAACATGTGATATCCAAGACTGTTTTTAATCAACATGTGGTATCTGAGACTGTCTTTATCATTATGTGGTGTCTGAGGCTGTCTCTGTCAACATGTGATATATGAGACTGTTTTTATCAACATGTGGTGTCTGGGGCTGTCTTTATTAACACATATTATATGAGACTGTGTGGACAAAATCCAACAGCACTGCCTTCAACAAGCACACAAACAACAAGCTTACAGACATCCTGAAATCTGGTAATCAAAAACATAAATCAACAAACCTCTCATTCTCTGTACCAATGCCAGAGGATGGTGACAAGCCATAATCACTATCTGGTGTGCTACTCCTCACACCAACCGATCTCTGAGAAGGCAAATAACGAGTTGCACCATCCTTGTACCGCATTTTTGATGATGAGAAATACTGTCACAGGGGAAAAAAAAACAATAGCAGTTAGATATACATTTGTGTATAAGTTTTTATAGACTACAGACCTCTGTTAACACCTGCCAAAGGAAGATCTTTCAGATTAGATGGTCAGATACAATCAGTAATGAAAAGCTATGGCAGATAATGAACCAACCCACGGCGAAAGAAATGATAATGAAAAGCTCCTGGAGATGGATAAAACATGTACTTCGTAAGCCTACCACAAACATGCCCAGACAAGCTCTCATCTGGAATCCCCAGGGAAAGAGGAGACAAGGGAGACTTAAAAACACCTGGTGAAGGAATCTTGAAGCAGATATTAAAAAAAAAAGACTGACTACACCTGGGGATTAATAACAGAGAAATAATAGAGAGTCCTTTATAGTCCTGTATAACACCAGAAACTTTGGGAAATAATGGAAAAAATGGGATTTCCAACACATCTGATACAATTAACATCACTGCTGTATACAGAAGAACAACAGGCAGCAGTAAGAATAAATGGTGAAACAACAACTTGGTTTGACATAAAACAAGGGTCCGTCAGGGGTGCATATTGTCACCCTACTTACTTAACTTGTATACTGAAAATATGAGGAGGAATGTTAGAGAAGACGTAGACAAAGAATATTATGATGCCATAACAATTGGAGGTTATGAAATACCAGAGATTAGATATGCTGATGACACAGTGTTACTGTCAACAACACAAAAATGAATGGAAAAACTAATTATGTCAGTCCGTAAGAACAGTGAAGAGCAGAACCTCTATCTTAATGCAAAGAAAACTAAATTGATGACAAATGACAAAACAAACAAGGCAGCTGAAATATGTATCAATGAGGAAAAACTGGAAGAAGTGGAGAGTTTTGAATATCTTGGATCACTACTAACTAATAATGGAGATACAATGAGGGAAATTAAAAGGAGGACATCTATCGCTCTTCAGAAAGTAAAACAAATAAAGAATCTGTGGAGAGGAGCAGACAGAACCACAAAAATAAGATTTTTAAGGGCATGCATCTTTCCCATCGCAACATATGCCTGTGAGACCTGGACACTTAACAAAACAGCTGAGAAAACATAAATGCCTTTGAATGTAAATGTTACAGAAGAGTTCTCCAAATATCATGGACACAAAAAAGAACAAATATATCTATACTACAAGAGCTTAATATTGAAGAAGGCTGGCTAGTAAAGAGGATTAAAGAGAGAAAACTGAAATATTTTGGACACATTAAACGTCATGATAATTTAGAGAAAACCATATTGGAAGGATACATAATGGGAAAAAAGAAAGAGAGGAAGACCAAGGCAAAGATGGCTGCAAGACATCGTTGATGATCTGCAAATGGATGCATCAGCAGCAGGCCATCCTGCTCACAAAGAGAGGCCTACAGAAGTGCTGTTAGGTAGGCAAAGTTCTGCAAGGGACATGCAAATGAATGAATGAATGAATGGGTGTTCAAGCCATAATATTTTTAAAACACCAAAAACTTTTAGAATACTCTTTTCCTGCAATTTATGTTTACAATGACTTTCTGCTATCTTTTTTTTTTCAAGGTACTTTGTATGTGTTCAGGCAAAGGTTGTGATGGTTGTGAAAACCAGTTATGACCAATGCCTGATATTGCCAATGGACCAGAAAGAGTTCAAGTGCTACACTGGATAAGCCCTATCTCAACAATAAAGTTTGCAATTTTTACAGATTTAGATGGCAGCAACTTGGCTTCTGCCTCTAACTCGGTGTTTCTTAATCTTTTTTTTTTTTTAACTATGGACCCCCCCCCCTCCTTCTAAGCCTGACAATACCTGGGGAAACCCCATTAAAAATGAAGCAATAAACAGACCCAGATGATGGTAAGAGTTTTTTTAATTGAGCCAATCCATTTGCTTGTCTGTGGACCCCTGAATATCCCTACTTGAATCCCTTGGGAGTCCACTAACCCCAGTTTAACTCTTTGTCTGCTGGGGTGTTTCCCTCAAAAGACCAAGGGTGGTAAATTTCACAATGTGAAATGGGATGGTTGTCACATTTAAAAGAATGACAAAGGCATAATCTGATCTGTAGTATGAAGTATTATACCTTATTTTGAAGAATAAAAAATGTATTTTGTTTTTCAAATAAAATTTTTTACATTTTGTTAGTATACAACCAAAAAAAAGAGCTAAGAACTGAGAAGAAAGAACAGAAAATGAAGGAATAAAATAAATTTTTTGTCACTTACCCATCAAGTTAATCCACTGTAGTTGGTCATATAATTCCATAATGAATAAAAATGTACACAAACACCTTTTCTTCACATATCTTCCAAAATTTACATGAAAATATGCACTAGTTATGCATGCACAGCAAACTAAAAACACCAAGTGGGTAGGTAATATTTACATGAAAACAAGTGGGCGGTCGTTGACTAATATTTACCAGAAAACAGACCATTGTGTTTTGGTTTTTGTTTTAATTTGAAGCATTCTACAACATTTAATTTTTTAAATTACACAATCTCCAGCATTACTTATTGTGATATTACAGCTAGTACTAGCAAAAGGCTGAGAAGTAGTATTACCAGCTACCCTTCTAACACATTTTGCTGCTGGACCAAAAAAAAAAACAATAGATCCTTTGAATCAGCGCCACGTGGGTCCGAAAATTCACAGTCTCTACTACTGCATTCTCTACACCACAGTCTAGACATTTTTAAATAATTCTGAGCTTGTAATGCAGAAATATGCTGCTCTGGATGAAAGAAACTAGCACTGGAAGCAATATTTGTTGATAAACAAAGGCCTAGCAACGATAAACTTTGAAAAACTCGCTTTAAATAAAGACAGAATCTCTCTTTCAATGCTCTCTTAGTTCAATTACCACGAGGCCGGAAGGAAGTCAACTGCTGGTTTTAAGATACTTTGATTATTTTCAAAATTAAAGAGCTACAAACCATCATCGCGCTGCGCGACTAGTGGTAGAACGTAACAGGGATACAGCCATGCAGGACGCGTGCCAAAATAGACAAAGAGTTAAGAGCCACCCATGCAGAAAAAAAGGCAAAGGACAGGCATTTGTGGAAAACCCTTGCGGAAGCCCCATGTGCCCTGGGCACTTAAGGTTCAGAGAGAGAGAGAGAGAGAGAGAGATTCTAACCCACAGTCTGCCCAGATTTGGCAGCATATGTCTGTGTATGTTGGGCAATCTTGGAATGTACATTCTAGACTCACCATTCCATTCCTGGGCAGTTAATCTTTCTTGTTGGGGGAAAAACACTTGGTAAAATATATGCAACACAACAGCCTGAAACAGTTAGTTCTTCAAAGGAATCATTTCATCTGTAAAAGCTTGTGTGTTACAACTATGACAAGCAGTTTTCATCTGTAAAAATGTATGTTAAAACTATGACACACAGTTTCATCTGTCAAAGCTTATGTGTCAAACCTATGACAAATAATGTCAATTGCCAAAGCCTCTGTGTTAAAACTGTGACCTTTTTTTTTCAGATTCACATGACCTCAAAACCATGGTTATCTCCTGCACCTCCCCCCTCACCCCAATCATAACCCATCACAAATAAAGAGAAAAAGAACAAAAAAACCAGAAAGTACATACTGAGATCTCAGAGGCTGTGAGTTTCTTTCTGTCCAATTCAAACTGAAAATAAATTGAAAATCAAATAAATTATCATGTTCTAACATCTTTATATAAACTAACAAACCGGCACGTACTAATATCTTCAATATAAACTAACAAACTGGCACGTACTAATATCTTCATATAAAGTAACACACCAGCTTGAAATTATAAAATACGATATCTGTTAACACCCTCTTTCATAAACTGACAATATGATTTAAAACTACGAAGTTTGTAATTTTTACAGATTTTAATGGCAGCAACTCAGCTTCTGCATCTGATCCACTCCTCATTGTTTATATTTTTTTTTTTTTTTTGTCTGTGGACCCCCTTTTAAGTCTGACAATAGTTGGGGACACTTCAATAAAAATTGAGTAATAAATAGGCCCAGATGATGCTAAGAGTATTTTTTTTTTTTTAGGTCTTGTGCATTTTTCCTCAGAATGCCTTTGGTTACATTGTGTTACTTTCTGCAGCTAGGCAGTGGCTGTTTATAACACATCCAACTGTGGTCCGATTTACTCTTAGAAATAGATTTCAATCTCTATTTCCTCAGCTAGACTAGTTTCCCAGGGGCACATTGGAAGGCAGAATGTCCCGGTCTGTAATGGTTCGGCCAACCCTGACACAAGCAGTTAAGCATAAGTCACTGACATGTTGAGCGCTATATCTTCCAATTCCTAAATATTTCCTGACATTCCACCTCTTTATTCTCATGGGGGGGGGGGGGGGGGGGGGGGGGAAGGGGAAATATATGAATATGGAGAATAACTACTTGCAGGGTGAGACACACCATAAATTGTGAAATAAAGGGTAAAGGTCAGTTCCTCAAACAAGGGATTACACCAGAGTCTTAGTGAAACATTGCAAAAATCAAATCCTCATTAATGAAACAAAATTCAAAAGGTCTACTGATATAGTGCATTATTATTCTGTATACAAAAAGTTATAAGCACAAAAACAAAGCTAAGATTATTTGATTCAAATGTAATATCCACCCTCATTTATGCATGCTAAAGCTGGAAAACATTTAAAGAAATTAGATTCTTCTGAAAACAAATGCCCAAGGAAAATACTCTGTATAAAGTTGAACAAATTTAAGAACAACATATCGCTGTTGGCGAGATCTTCAGCTGCCGTGCGTGGAGCGGTGCTCTTCCCGGCCAATGAAGAAATTTGCAAATGAGGTTGCCGCGCAGCATCACTGCGGAAAAGGTGGTTGAAAGAATAAAGCGAAGCAAACAGTCAAATCACGGCACCTCTGGTCTGGAGGTCGGCCACGTCCTGAGTGCAGTCATATCGCGTGAAATGCATGAACCGGTTTGTCCCAGAGGTTAAGTCATGCTGGCTTGACTTTTCAAATGCCGCGCGTGGAGTGAAGCTCTCCGGTTAAGGAAGTAAATGCGGAAATAAAGGTTGCTGTGCGGCGCCGATGGGAAAAGGTGGTGGAAAGTGAAATTTAACCTGGTATGTCCAGTAGTATCGCTACGAGAGCTATACCACGGCACCTCTGCTCTAGAGGCCGCCTACGTCCGAAATACACCTACACTGGTGAAATATGCCTAAACCGGCACACACCAGGGGTGGAACTCGATGGCTAGACATGTCATGCCACCTCCGCTCTAGAGGTCGGTAACGCCTGATAAACACCCATACTGGTGAATTTTGCCTAAACCGGCTCATACCAGGGGTGAATCTTGAAGGCTATGAATGTCACAGTACCTCTGCCCTAGAGGTCGGTCCCGTCCCAAACATGCCCATACTGGGAAATGCCTAAACCGGCTCAACCCAGGGGTAGAAGTCACTAGTGGCGAGGATTCGTCCTCCTGGACAAAAGCTCCATCCTGGTCACAACTAGGAAGGGTAGCGGCCACGACCGCAAAAAGCTGAAGTCGGAGACACTGGACCAGGGAAGTCTAGATAGGCAACCACCTCTCACCCGGCGGGGATGTCTGCGTATCCTAATCACGCTGAGGTTTTCCGGTGAGAAAGTCCAACCCTGGACTGGATGGGCAACCACCTCTCACCCGGCGGTGATACACGGGTATTCATAACACGTCGAGGTTTTCCGGTGAGAAAGTCCAACTCTGTCCTGGGTGGGCTAACGCCTCTCACCCAGCGGGGATGCACTGATATTCCAAACACGTCGAGGTCTTCCGGTGAGAAAGTCCAACCCTAGACCAAACTGGTGCAATGAAAACCACGGTGTCACGCAATCCCGCTTCCGAGACCCACCAAGAATACAGGCTAAAGCACTGTGATACTCTGAACCCCTTGTGGTCCTTCGTGGAACTCATGTGGTCTATTTTGGACCACACAGGGGACCACCGGACCTAACGAGGACCACATGTGTGAATTCAGTAGGTTCACAGTGCGGTTTTTGGTGGTAGAAGTGAACGAAGAAGAAGAAGAAGAAGAAGAAGAACAACATAGAGATAAGGTAGATAAGTGAACAACAAATTAGTGGGCATAAAATCCCTCGATGAGTTTGAAAATCTCACCAAAAACATGAAAACTTTGCGAACTACCATGCAAGCCCTATGTGACGTTTAACAGCATGGGAAGGATGTAAGATACCAAAAGTATAAGTCAGAACATGATGGTAGTGCAGTGGAGATCGTACAAGCCTGACCCTAAGAAAACTGCAGGGCACTCCTGCTAGCAATGGGATCACAGGGAAAAAAAAAAAACTTGTCCAGACAGATAAGCATATTCCTCTTTGTCATTTGCTCAAACATTGACACCAATCTCTCTGGCAAGTCATACAGCTTCTCCTGTAGGGGAATGGGGTCTGGCTGAGTCCTTTGCCTGGGTGGCTTGTGCAGCTGGCAACAATGTAGAATGTGATGTGGTGTCTGTTGCTCTTTGCTGCGGGTACTGAACTTAATTTTCAGCTCCTGGCTGGTGTCTCAGCCTGCAGTGTCCTGCTTTCAATTACCATTTGGTCATTTCTTGTGAGTTTATAGTGTTGCTGAGCATGTAAAACTGAACAAGGAGAAGATGAAGAAGAAGACGATCAACAAGACGATGAAGAAATTACCTCAGCAGCAAAAACCTGCACAGCCAAACATTTTGCAGTTAAAGGTCGATGTAATCTGTGGTAAAACACAGGATTGCCATCCAGTTGTAACTGAAACAGATAAGAACAGCAAATTAATTAAACCATGTAAACATTAATGCTCACTGCCAATAATGATGATTTTAATAATAATAATCATAATCAATAAAACAGTAATCGTAAAAATAGCTTAAACATACATAAAACTAGGTTCCCATCACCAAAATCATCACCATCACTGTTGGATAAAAGATCAAAGCTCTGATATAGTGTAACAAAAATGAATGCATCACCAAAATCATCATCACCATTACTGTTGGATAAAAGATCAACACACTGATATAGTGTAACAAAAATTAATGCATGTCACCAACACAGAAGTTACCCAGCACTCCACATCTGGTTTCATGGTCTCAAATTTCACTTTTATTTCCATTCACCACCACTAAGTGAATGTGTGACATCACATAATACACCAACTGGCCTTTCACCTCAAACATTCCTTAACTTCCAGAAAGATTACGGGACCTGTTTTGCCTCATGACTATTAATAGCTAAACCTCTGTAACGTGACAGCAGCACTTATGGTCAGTACATTCATCACTTGTGGCAAATGATGATGTGTACCAGTCAGTCTAACTGCCAAAATAGGTACCTGACGCCTTTTTTGAGCTCCGTAATGAAAAGTGGCCAGGAATTTTATTAACATGATCACATTCTAGCGTGCCAGTAAGTCACAGAAAATATGGACAGTAATATAGCTTCTTCTTCTTCTTCTTCGTTCGCACTGTCTGTCTATATCTGCAGTCCTGTCTCTTGGATAAATTTCACTGTTTTTTGTAACTCATGTATGGAACCGTAGAGCTTATCTCCTTTAGTGGTTTCACTGGGCCAGTAATTATTTCTCAGTGTCTCGTAGTTGATGCAGTTCTGGAGGATATGTTCCACGGTTTGGGGCACCTGGGCACATGTACATAGATTAGTAGTACCAACCTTAAACTTTGTATACATATGACTTTGGAGTCGGCTGTGTCCTGTTCGGAGACGGAAGATGGTGACTTGTTCCTTTCTGTTTAGCATGTGATAGTCATCATGTGGTGGTGTTTGTGGCTTCCTGTAGGTTTTTATCATGCTTTTCTTCTGATTATAGGTGACTGGTATGTCTGGTTGCTCCATTTCAGTGCCCTCTTTGGCCAGATGGTCAGCTTTCTCATTGCCTGGTATCCCACAGTGGGAGGGAATCCACTGCAAAGTGACTCCATGTTGTAAGCCAATTTTTGACAAGGCATCCTTAAGGTCTGGTAGTTTGTTGCACTGAAGAGCTTCCAGTACTGATCTTGCATCTGTGAGAATTACTACAGGACATGTATCAATTCTGGAGTCTGATAGTTTTTCAACTGCAGCAATAATTGCCCTAACTTCTGCATCAAAGTTGTTGCAGTATTTACCAGTGGGTATGGAAATCTTGTCAATGGTGTTGTTTGGATATTCAATATATGCTCCTGCCCCACCATTTTTTATGGCATTATGTGCAGATCCGTCTGTATACACACGTATCCAGGTGTCACATGGATATTTGTCATCTAGAACACTAAGTGTGGCTACTGATCTTACAAGACTGCTCTGCATCTCACCATTCTGCACACCTTTCACTTCAGTCTGAATAGTTATTTGTGTATAATCTGCTTCTTTCCATGGTGTATGCTCTGGTACAGATGATAATGGAGTGACTACAGTTGGAAGGTCAGGTATCAGCTTACGCATACGCTTGGCCTGATGAATGAAGCTGCTTCTTTTAAGCCGTCCTAATGCCAAGTTATTGAATCTCTCCTTCAGGGGATGGCTTACAGAGCTAAGGAATTTTTCTCCCATGGTCATGACCTTTGTGTCTCTACGTTCCTTTAGCGGTTGAACACCAACTATTTTCTGCATTTCTACTATTGGTGTGGACCTCATGGCACCTGTGATAATCCGTAGTGACTGATTTTGAACCTTGTCTAGATTATGCAGCGTAGTGTTTGATGCTGTGCACCAAGATGTTGAGCCATATTCTAAATGTGGTAGAATACTTTGCTGATATACGTTCTTGAGGATTCTTTCACTAGCTCCCCATGTAGTCCCACTTAATTTTCTTAATATGGCTAGTTTTCTTCTGGCTTTTGCTTCTGCACTGTTGATGTGTTGCTTCCAAGTCAGTTTTGAGTCAAGAGTCACTCCTAAGTAAGTGGGTTGGTTGTCCATCCTTAAGGGTATTTCATTTACAAAGATCTTACCTGCTTTCTGTTTAGATGAGAGGGTGAACAGAGTGGTACTTGATTTCTCTGTGTTGATACTTACACACCATTTGTTTGTCCATGATGTCAAGATGTCTGCTGCTCTTTGGAGTCTCTGTGTAGCAGTAATATAGCATAATGAGATGCCTCCAAACACTGACCACCTGATGATACACCGACTGAATAACAGATTCCTTCCAACAGGCATTACCTGTTCCTAAAGTGATCGTGTTAACTGGCAATTACCAGTAAACTGCCCATTCAAAAAGAGAACTGAAATTTCTGGAGGTCAACTGTTACCATAACTGGTTTATATTATCAAAAACCTAATAAAAAGCAACCAACGAAATCGGCTGCAGGGTAATCGGACTAGCAGGCTGGTGACGCTCAATCTGTACAGAGAACAACCTGCCAATCTTGACTCTGGTTAAGCATGCCAGCATTTTACAACAATTAAATCTCACTGCTCTTATTACATGACTGTTCACTGGTTCCCATTCTACAAGGCTCTTTGCAGCTACATTTGACATAATAATGTCCACTCCGTCCCGGATTTTACCGTCATTTCTGCCTGAATGTATTATTAACTTACCGTTTTCCGCCGATCTTTTACCTGCTTCTGGCCATAAGACAGATGACTGAACAACAACCAGTCTCATGGGTGATCAGGAAAAGGAGATGGACATATGTTGGTCACTTGATGAGAAGAAATGATCAGAGGATCCCAAAACAAGCTATCAAGTGGAACACAACAGGCCGAAGAAAAAGAGGCAGACCGCGTGAAACTCTGAAGAGGACATTATTAAGAGAGGCCAAATTAACAGGCATAAAATCCTTTGATGAGGTTGAAAGACTCGCCGAAGACAGGAAAAATTGGCAAACTACTTTGCGAGCCCTATGTGACGTTTAAAGGCATGGGAAGGATATAAGATATAAGAAAATAAGAAATCTCACTGCAAATAAGGGAAGTACAAAAATTTCACACAAACTTTTCACTCTTGGTGATGTTTGTAAAGTGTGATTAATTTTACAGTCAAAATAAAAGCATAAAAGTACCAAATATTGCCAGCACCAGTTGGCACGGCATCTGATGATGATGTATTTCAGAAGCACTTCATGAGACTGTTAGACGGCTAATTATGGCATGACCACCACTGAGGCCATCCATTTGGTCCAAAAATACCAACTGCATTTCCCCTCGACACTTCACGGTACAAAAGGAAGGATAAAGTCAGTTAAGTAAAGTAAGTACTATAACTACTGGTTTCAAAAAGTCTCAGCGCAATCACTGATTTTCACCCTACCAGTTACTCCCTTTTTTTTTTTTCTGCATTTCTGTACTTCTCAATGTAGCATCTTTCTCCCAAACATCCACCTTACCTGCTTAAGTTTAATCAGGTTCCCTAGGGGCCCCAGAAAGCTGTGGTCACTGAGGCAGTTTTCTCCAAAATCTAGTTCCTGCAGGCTAGTTAACTCCTCCAAACCTGCCAATAAGAGATTTTTTTTATAAAGTTAACTCTCTCATTCATTCCGTTCAACAGATGGCATATCAAGAGCTGTTGGCAGTCATGTTTCTCTAACAAGGGGACTGGTGAACCACAGCTGGCCAAGACCCTCTCTTACATGTTCCATTTGGGGAGAGAAAGCGTCCACTTTTATATCAAGAATGATAAGGCACATGTGGTCAAGATCCTTTCCAGAAGCAGACAGTGCCATGGCAATCTGGCAAACAAGGTATAGATATAGTCCCCATCATGATGGACCTTTTTGGTAATCTTGACTCCAACATAGTCCCCATCATGATGGACCTTTTTGGTAATCTTGACTCTGAAGTCAACAATTAGTCTAACAATGTATACACTCTGCATGGCAGACATGATAATGAAAAGACGTTGGACTTGGATAGGACATACACTTCAAAAGCCTATCAAGGGAGAAGACGCCCAATGAGGCAATCAGCGCCCCATAGCTGATATGTCAGCATCAGGGTCAGCGCCCCATAGCTGATATGTCAGCATCAGGGTCAGCGCCCCATAGCTGATATGCCGGTGTCAGGGTTAGCGACCCATAGCTGATATGCCGGTGTCAGGGTTAGCGACCCATAGCTGACCCTGATGCTGGCATATCATCTATGGGGTGCTGATTGCCTCATTGGGCGTCTTCACCCTTGATAGGCTTTTGAAGTGTATGCTGGCATATCAGCTACTGGTCGCTAACCCTGACTGGCATATCAGCTATGGGTCGCTGTCAGGCTGGTGTCAGGGTTAACGACTCATAGCTGATATGCCAGTCAGGGTTAGCGACCAATAGCTGATACGCCAGCATCAGGGTTAATGACCCATAGTTGATATGCCAGCGTTAGGGTTAGTGACCAATAGCTGACCAAGACCCTGTCCCACCACCCCATGGTACCCCCAGTAACAGGCCTAGCCTGGCTAATGGGGAAGGGATTGCCATAGTCCTCCATGGTGGCTGAGTCTGCAAAAGAAGCATTGCACACCCCCTGCTTTTTAGCTGTACTCCGGGACTGAAAAAGTAGAAGTCAATAGCCTTTCACGAGCATAACCAGACAAGCTCTCACCTGGAATCCCCAAGGAGAGGAAACAAAGAAGACATAGAAACACCTGGAGAAGCAGTCTGGAAGCAAAGACCAAAAAGACCGACCACACCTGGAGATGGATAGAAGAAACAGTCCAGGATAGAAATAAATGGAGAGCCCTTGTTGATGACCCATGACCCAGATAAGAATAAAGAAGGTGAAGAAGGATAGCGACAAACATGGTCAAACTTGTTATACTGAACTATACTTGCCTTTCATATTGTCCAGACTGTTCCCCCGTAACACAAGACATATCAGTGATGCTCGGGTTGTTAAAGACACAGATGGAATGCTTGTGAGAAAGTTGTATGCAAGAGTTATGCGCTTCACATCTCCGAGATACTGAAATACAACAAAAAATCATGATTGTCTGCAATACAAGCCGTATAAAATTTAAGTCAACTGCAGCTTATGTTGTGGATGATGTCTCTATACAGGGTGTTTCATAATTATGGGACACATTTTAAACCCAATTATGTAGGGCTCAATGAAATTGAAACAGCAGTGAATCTAATGGCTAACAACAAAGCTGCAGGTGAAGATGAAATAACAGTCAAGATGTTAAAAGCTACTAACAGTGACAACATGAGCCAACTACAAAGAATGTTTAATAAAATTTGGAAAGAAGAAAAAGTCCCTTCCCCATGGAAAAAGGGAATCATTGTTAAAATACCAAAAAAAGGCAACCTCAATGACTACAACAGCTCAAGGGGTGTAACCTTACTATAAGTTGTGTCAAAGGTGTTTTATAAAGTGATTCTGAATAGAATTAAGGA
Source organism: Achatina immaculata (assembly GCA_009760885.1). Taxonomy (NCBI): domain Eukaryota; kingdom Metazoa; phylum Mollusca; class Gastropoda; order Stylommatophora; family Achatinidae; genus Lissachatina; species Lissachatina immaculata. The sequence continues at coordinate 12,193,711 of CM019715.1, forward strand.
TGTAGTGGATACTGCAATGAGAGAAGAACGGGCAGGATTTCGAAAAGGGAAAAGCTGTCTCGACCAGATCTTTACTCTAAGAATAATACTTGAAGAACATTATTGAAAAACAGAAACCATTAATCCTGAACTTCATAGACTTTAAAAAAGCATTTGATAGTATACACAGAGATTCACTGTAGAGAATACCATCTAAAATTGTCAACATCATTAGAGATCTCTACAACAGATATGTTTGTGCAGTTAAGACAGAAGAAGGAATGAGCGAATGGTTTCAGATTGAAACAGGTGTGAAACAAGGATGTATATTATCTCCACTGCTTTTTGGAATTGCCATAGACTTTATAATGAAAAGATGCTGTACAGTTAACACAGGTATTGAATGGATACATGGGATCCAAATAGAAGATCTTGATTTTGCAGATGACATAACTCTTATCAGTGACAATGTGAAATCGATGCAAGAAAAAACAGATTCCCTGTCTTCCTTGACTAGCAAAATAGGTCTTAAAATTAACAAAGACAAAACAAAAATAATGAAACTTCTCCTTAATCAAGAAGGAAAAATATACGCAGAAGGAACAGTTGTTGATAAAATAAACCAATCTGCATACCTTGGCAGCTACATAGACAAGGATGGTGACACTAGGAGGGACGTTAGAATTAGAATTGCAAAAGCAGCATTGACCTTTAAAAATCTTGAGAACATATGGAATTCAAAAGTTATAAGCACAAAATCAAGTTAAGATTATTCAATTCACATATGATATCCATATATGATTGTTGATAAAATAAACCAATCTGCATACCTTGGCAGCTACATAGACCAGGATGGTGACACTAGGAGGGACATTAGAATTAGAATTGCAAAAGCAGCATTGACCTTTAAAAATCTTGAGAACATATGGAATTCAAAAGTTATAAGCACAAAATCAAGTTAAGATTATTCAATTCACATATGATATCCACCCTCATTTATCCATGTGAAAGCTGGAAAGCAACTAAAGAAACAGACAAGAAATTAGACTATTTTGAAAACAAATGCCTAAGGAAAATACCTGGTATAAAGTGGAATGAATTCAGGAACAATGCAGAGATAAGACAGATGAGCAAACAACAACCTATGTCATGGGTGATCAGAAAAAGAAGATGGACATATGTAGGTCATGTGATGAGAAGAAACAATCAGAGAATACCAAAAAAAGCTATCAAATGGAGCACAACAGGCCGAAGAAAAAGGCAGACCATGTGAAACTCTAAAGAGGACATTGTTAAGAGAAGCCAGTTTAGTGAGCATAACATCCCTTGATGAAGTTGAAAGACTCGCAAGAACAGGAAAACTTGGCAAACAACTATGAGACGTTTAGTGGCACGGGAAGGATGTAGGGCTGGAACAAACATATTTAATATGTGTGTAATACATAAAGATACAGGACTTCATAATATTGTTCGTTCAATGATATTTCATAATGATGCTCATACAGCTCTGAAACTCAAACAAAGCATCCAGTGGGAGACAGCGGCCATTTCAGATGATGTGCCACACCATGCTATAATGATGATGAGCCAAAGAATGTTCTCTCTGAGGTGGCAAACATCTAAGGGATGTGATATTCAAATCCTGAACATTGTTATGAACTCCTGTATCTTGGGTATGTATTACACATATTCTATAATCAACATGTTTGTTTTAGTCCTAGATAACTGCATTTAAAATGTCTCATCATTATGAACCACCCTGTTTTATAGGAAGGAAGAAGCTCAACATTTCCTATTCAAATGCACCAGACTAGATGAACTATTGATAAGACTGTTTCCAAGACACCCTACAATTCAAAACTGCTTTTATTCTACAAATAAAGGTAAAGACAATTCTGCTATGCCATGGAAACATCTAGGGAATGTGGAATTAGTGCCCTTATTTCCTTTGACCTGTTGGCACACACCTGGTCACCTTTCCTTCCCCATTCCCAGAAAAAAGCCAGGCACCAGTTTCTACATCTATGTGACTGGGGTGTCAGCAGCCAGATTCAAATCCCTGACTTTCACCATCAGACCACTGCACTACCCACTCTGCCACTCCAGGCACAAAAGCTTTTAGCTCATGGCTGTGGGGAGACCTACCACCACAAGTCATGTCCTCCTCTAAACAGAGGCTGGAGAAAAGATAACTGTGCTATATGACCAGTAAACCACAGCTGGCCAAAACCCTGCCCTATCTCTCTGTTGGTGATTCTATTAACAGGTCCAGCCTGGACAATGGGGCAGGCCAAGCCTGGACGACGGGGCATGGTCCTAATGGTGATAGAGACTACTCAGAAGTTGACATTTTGGGTCGACTTTTTGGGTCAACTTTGGGTCGAAGCCAACCATCATGAACCATTCCCAGTCTGACATGGCACCTTGACTTGTTAAATGCTGACAACATTCTAGTCACTGTTTCAGGGAGACAGAACAACAAATACAGTGCAAATATGTGAGCAAATCCTACTCAAACTTAAACTCTGCTCCTTATAAAACAACGCACATATGTAAACTGAGTCAGGTGTGATATGTAGATATCTTACCTCAAGGAATCTATCACAGGTGTCTAGAGAATTGTGGCTCAGATCAAGAACCTCTGCATGTGGTAGAAGACGCTGAAACAAACAGATAAAATATCCGTGGTGCCTACTACAAATTTACATTATAAACAGCAAAAGAGGATAGCAAGAGAGAGGAGACAGAGAGAGAGAGAGAGGGATGGATGCAGTTAAATTAGGTCAGTGATCGCATTAACTGGCAAATTACTGACAGAAGATGAGAAAAATCAACACTGTGAGTTTGTCGGTTACCACAACTGGTTTACATTATCATAAACCTTGTAAAAAGCAACCAGCAAAATCAGTTGGTGGATAATCTGGTCAGTCGACTGATGATGCTCAGTTTACACAGTTTTTACTTTGATTCAGCAAGTGAGCATTTTGTAAAGAGTCAGCAAATAAAAAAAAAATTTTTTTAAATTTCACACGAATATTTAATTCCTCTTTATATTTGTAAATGTTTTTTTATTTTAAATTAACGAAAAAAAAAAAATATATATATATATATATCTTACATCCTTCCCATGCCGTTAAACATCACACAGGGCTTGCATAGTTGTTTGTCAAGTTTTCCTATTCTCTGTGAGTCTTTCATCTTCATCAAGGGATGTTATGCCCACTAAACTGGCTTCTCTTAACAATGTCCTCTTTAGAGTTTCATGTGGTCAACCTCTTTTTCTTCGGCCTGTTGTGCTCCACTTGACAGCTTGTTTTGGTATTCTCTGATTATTTCTTCTCATATATATATATATATATATAAAGTACTGAGTTCTATTGACAAAACCAGTATTTTGGAAAGTTCTTCATGAAGGATGAAAGGCAAGTACAACTGAATCGGTTTCAGAGAATCCTAGAGCGATCACTGAAGATGTACCTTCTGTGGGACTTTGGGAGACTGGTTGAAGCTTAAGCTTCTTCTTCTTCGTTCACTTCTACCACCAAAAACCGCACTGTGAACCTACTGAATTCACGCCTGTGGTCCTCGTTAGGTCCCGTGGTCCCCTGTGTGGTCCAAAATAGACCACACGAGATCCACGAGAGGACCACAAGGGGTTCAGAGTATCACAGTGCTTTAGCCTGTATTCTTGGTGGGTCTCGGAAGCAGGAATTCGTGACATCGTGGTTTTCATTACACCAGTTTAGTCTAGGGTTGGACTTTCTCACCGGAAGACCTCGACGTGTTTAGGATATCAGTGCATCCCCGCTGGGTGAGAGGCGGTAGCCCACCCAGGCCAGAGTTGGACTTTCTCACCGGAAAACCTCGACGTGTTTTGAGATACCCGTGTATCACCACCGGGTGAGAGGTGGTTGCCCATCCAGTCCAGGGTTGGATTTTCTCACCAGAAAACCTCAGCGTGATTAGGATTCGCAAACATCCCCGCCGGGTGAGAGGTGGTTGCCTATCTAGACTTCCCTGGTCCAGTGTCTCCGACTTCAGCATTCCCAGAAAAAGCCAGGCACCAGTTTCTATATCTATGTGACTGGGGTGTCTCCAGCCAGATTCAAATCCCTGACTTTCACCATCAGACCACTGCACTACCCACTCTGCCACTCCAGGCACAAAAGCTTTTAGCTCATGGCTGTGGGGAGACCTACCACCACAAGTCATGTCCTCCTCTAAACAGAGGCTGGAGAAAAGATAACTGTGCTATATGACCAGTAAACCACAGCTGGCCAAAACCCTGCCCTATCTCTCTGTTGGTGATTCTATTAACAGGTCCAGCCTGGACAATGGGGCAGGCCAAGCCTGGACGACGGGGCATGGTCCTAATGGTGATAGAGACTACTCAGAAGTTGACTTTTTGGGTCAACTTTGGGTCGAAGCCAACCATCATGAACCATTCCCAGTCTGATATGGCACCTTCACTTGCTAAATGCTAACAACATTCTAGTCACTGTTTCAGGGAGACAGAACAACAAATACAGTGCAAATATGTGAGCAAATCCTATTCAAACTTAAACTCTGCTCCTTATAAAACAACGCACATATGTAAACTGAGTCAGGTGTGATATGTAGATATCTTACCTCAAGGAATCTATCACAGGTGTCTAGAGAATTGTGGCTCAGATCAAGAACCTCTGCATGTGGTAGAAGACGCTGAAACAAACAGATAAAATATCCGTGGTGCCTACTACAAATTTACATTATAAACAGCAAAAGAGGATAGCAAGAGAGAGGAGACAGAGAGAGAGAGAGAGGGATGGATGCAGTTAAATTAGGTCAGTGATCGCATTAACTGGCAAATTACTGACAGAAGATGAGAAAAATCAACACTGTGAGTTTGTCGGTTACCACAACTGGTTTACATTATCATAAACCTTGTAAAAAGCAATCAGCAAAATCAGTTGGTGGATAATCTGGTCAGTTGACTGATAATGCTCAGTTTACACAGTTTTTACTTTGATTCAGCAAGTGAGCATTTTGTAAAGAGTCAGCAAATAAAAAAAAAATTTTTTTTAAATTTCACACGAATATTTAATTCCTCTTTATATTTGTAAAAGTTTTTTTATTTTAAATTAAAGAAAAAAGATATATATATATATATATCTTACATCCTTCCCATGCCGTTAAACATCACATAGGGCTTGCATAGTTGTTTGTCAAGTTTTCCTATTCTCTGCGAGTCTTTCATCTTCATCAAGGGATGTTATGCCCACTAAACTGGCTTCTCTTAACAATGTCCTCTTTAGAGTTTCATGTGGTCAACCTCTTTTTCTTCGGCCCATTGTGCTCCACTTGACAGCTTGTTTTGGTATTCTCTGATTATTTCTTCTCATATATATATATATATATATATATATATTTAAAGTACTGAGTTCTATTGACAAAACCAGTATTTTGGAAAGTTCTTCATGAAGGATGAAAGGCAAGTACAACTGAATTGGTTTCAGAGAATCCTAGAGCGATCAATGAAGATGTACCTTCTGTGGGACTTTGGGAGACTGGTTGAAGCTTAAGCTAAGACTACATGATATATCTACTGTGGGACTTTACCCTACCAATACTCTTCTTTTTTTCTGCGTTTCTATACTTCTAAATGTAGCATCTTTCTCCCAATCACCCACCTTACCTGCTTAAGTTTAATCAGGTGGACTGAAGCTTAAGCTAAGACTACAAGCTATATCTACTCTATTTAAGGCAGAGGTAAAGTTCCTGTCATGACCAGAGAGAGAAGTTACTGGATGGGCTAGGAAGAAAGTCACTGGTGGATCTCATAATCAATGCAAAAGACAGGGAATTGTGGAGAGAAATGATCGCCTACGCCACGTGGCATGGCACTTAGATAAAATTCCCGTATCCATGCTGCACTTAGATAAAATTCCCGTATCCATGCTGCACTTAGACAAAATTCCCGTATCCATGCCATAAAGGCACATTGGGGAATACGGTGTTAGGCCTGTATTTTCCATGACCTTCAGCACATGAAAGTGCAATGTATATCTACTCTAGGGCTTTGGGAAATGAACCGAAGCTTAAGGTAAGACTAAAAGATGTATCTACTTAAGAACTTTCAGGAAATGGACTGAAGCTCAAGCTAAGACTAAAAGATGTATCTACTTAAGAACTTTCAGGAGATGGACTGAAGCTCAAGCTAAGACTAAAAGATGTATCTACTTAAGAACTTTCAGGAGATGGACTGAAGCTCAAGCTATGACTAAAAGATGTATCTACTTAAGAACTTTCAGGAGATGGACTGAAGCTCAAGCTAAGACTAAAAGATGTATCTACTTAAGAACTTTCAGGAGATGGACTGAAGCTCAAGCTAAGACTAAAAATATATATATATATCTTCTTATCTTATATCTTATATCCTTCCCGTGCCGTTAGACGTCACATAGGGCTCGCAAAGTAGTTCGCCAATTTTTCCTGTCTTCGGCGAGTCTTTCAACCTCAACAAAGGATTTTATGCCTGTTAACTTGGCCTCTCTTAATAATGTTCTCTTCAGAGTTTCACGCGGTCTGCCCCTTTTTCTTCGGCCTGTTGTGTTCCACTTGATAGCTTGTTTTGGGATTCTCTGCTCATTTCTTCTCATCAAGTGGCCAACATATGTCCATCTCCTTTTCCTGATCACCCGTGAGACTGGTTGTTGTTCAGTCATCTGTCTTATCTCTGCATTGTTCTTGAATTCATTCCACTTGATGCAGAGTATTTTCCTTAGGCATTTGTTTTCAACAGAGTCCAATTTCTTTTCTATTTCTTTAGTTGTTTTCCAGCTTTCGCATGCATAAATGAGGGTGGATATTACATTTGAACTGAATAGTCTTAACTTGGTTTTTGTGCTTATAACTTTTGAATTCCATATGTTCTCAAGATTCTTGAAGATTGATGCTGCTTTTGCAATTCTGATCCTAACTTCCTTTCTAGTGTCACAATCCTGGTCTATGTAGCTGCCAAGGTATGCAAATTGATTGACTTCTTCAATATCTGTCCCTTCTATGTGTATTTTTCCATTCTGATTGATGGGAATTTTCATTATTTTTGTTTTGTCCTTGTTAATTTCAAGTCCTATTTTGCTAGCCAGTGAAGATAGGCTATCTGTTTTTTCTTGCATGGAATTCACATTATTACTGATAAGAGTTATGTCATCAGCAAAATCAAGATCTTCTAGTTGGGTCCCATGTACCCAGTCAATACCTGTGTTACCTGTGCAGCATTTTTTCATTATGAAGTCTATTGTAATCCCAAAAAGTAAAGGAGACAGTATACATCCTTGTTTCACGCCTGTTTCAATCTGGAACCATTCACTCATCCCTTCTTCTGTCTTGACTGCACAACCATATCCATTGTATAAGTCCTTAATGATGTTGACAATTTTAGACGGTATTCCATATAGACATAAAATTCTCCATAATGAATCTCTGTGTATGCTATCAAATGCCTTCTTAAAATCTATGAAATTCAGTATTAATGGTTTCTGCTTTTCAATATGTTCTTCAAGTATTATTCTGAGAGTAAAGATCTGGTCGAGACAGCTTCTCCCTTTTCGAAATCCTGCTTGTTCTTCTCTCATTGCAGTATCCACTATATCTTTGAGTCTAATCAAAATGACCTTGCAAAATACTTTTGACGCAACTGATATTAAGGTTACTCCTCTCCAGTTGTTACAGTCACTAAGGTTGCCCTTTTTTGGTATTTTAACAATGATTCCCTTCTTCCAATTAGAAGGGACCTTTTCTTCTTTCCAAATCTTGTTAAACATTCTCTGTAGTTGTCTCATGTTGTCACTATTGATAGCTTTTAGCATCTCGGCTGTTATTTCATCTTCACCTGCAGCTTTGTTGTTAGCCATTAAATTCACTGCTGTTTCAATTTCATGCAATTTAATTTCATCTAGATTGACATTTAGTTGTGGGGCTGGTAAGTCAGTTTCAAGGTTTAACAATTCTTTTGGGTGTGGTCGATTGAGTATTTCTTGGAAGTGTTCAGCCCATCTTTGCTTTTGGTTTTTATTTGATGTTAATAGTGTTCCAGTTTTGCTAAGGATTGGTCTTTCTTTAGATGTAATAGTACCTGTTAGCCTCTTTTGTATGTTATATAAAGTTTTGCTGTCTCCTGTTTTTGCTGCTTTTTCTGCCTCTTTCGCCATATTGTCTATGTATTCTCTTTTATCCCTTCTAGCTGAACTTTTTACTTTCTTGTCTATGTCTTTGTATTTTGCTTTTGCCGAATCTCTTTCATGATCTGCTTTTGCATTCAACATGTTTAATTTGACTGCTCGTCTTTCATGTATATACTTCCATGTTTTATCTGATATCCATGCTTTTCTATTTGGTTTTTCCAATCCAGCGCTTACTTTTGCTGCTGTGATTATGGCTGTGCTGTAAGAATTCCATAACTCATCTATACCTATCTCCTCAACTTCACTGGGTGTTTTGGAATGATTGGCAAGTTCCTGATTGAAATTAATGTTAGTATTTTCTTCTTGTAGGCTGTGGATGTTTATCTTTCTGTGTACTGATTTCTTGTGTTGACTTTTCAATTTTAGTTTTATTTTCCCTATGCACAGGTTGTGATCACTGTTGACATCTGCACCCCTATAAGCCCTTACACCCATGAGAGATGTTCTGTATTGCTTTCTAATACATAATATATATATATATATATATATATATATATATATATATATATATGTGTGTGTGTGTTTTTGGACTCTCAGAGATAAGACTAAAACTGAATTTGCTTTGTGATTTCAGGGGATGGTTGACTACAAAATCTGGCAAGAAATTTAACTCTTGATATAACATAAATTCTTATCACTTATCATTAACACTAGTAATTTAACTCCTGAAATAACACAAATCCTCATATGCTTATCATTAACACTAGTAATTTAACTAGTGAAATAACATAAATTCTCGTACATTTATCATTAACTTCTGATTTAAGTGGCCGCAAACAAATTAACAAACATACAGAAATCTCCCATTTTCCATACGAACCTCACAATCAGAATCCAGTGTATTCCCCATTCTACACAGCCAAAACATGATGAACCAAATAGAGAATCGAAAGCAGACTGAGAGGATTTGAAGGAAGATGCCTTTAAGAATACACTGGGAAGAACATGTGACAAACGAGGAAATAACCAAATGAACGGGCACTGACAACATTACAAAAGAGGTCAAAAGACGAAGGTGGAAAATGGCTGGGCCACATACTACGAATGAAAAAAAAAAGACACTCTATAATGCCTTGACTTGGACACCGAAAGGAAAAAAGAAAGAGGGGCAGGGCAATGGGAACATGGAGATGAACAATACAGGAAGAAGAGAGAAAGACCGTGTTCGATGTATCCCAACTTGCTCAAGACAGGATTGGCTGGGGAACATCTTCTGATGATGACAGCTACGGTTAACAAAGACTCTACAAGAACCTCTTAGTAATCTTAGCAAAATCAAATATGCTCTAGCGTAATTAACATTCTTAGAAGATCAGTGTAAAAAGCATAAAGGATCTCTTACTGAGCATGATATTCAACTTTCTTCATTCATTTCTATTAATTTAATTCTACATTCTACCTTCAATATTCTTCACTTCTTTATTCAATGTTTCCATTTATTGTTCATTTTTCTCCATTTCTTTGTTCACGTTTTCAATTCTTTCTTACTTGTTCATCATCTTGAACTGATTTTGTTTGAAGACAAAAAGCCAGACCACTGCTATTTTCAGTCAATCCTTTGTTTCCATTAATATATAACAACAGATTGTTATAAATTACAGGTCAATGAATTAACATAGCACAGAATACTCTTTCTTTTGGTCATGAATCTGTAACAAGACATCAACAAAGACAGAAATTAACAGGATCAGAAAAGCCTTCCTTCCTTGTCTTCTTTACCCCTATTTGGGCCACAGGCCATCAAATAAGAGCTCTCCATTTACTGCTGAGGCTACTGATGACGTTTTCAAAGCTGAAATATTTCTGTGACAAAAATGGGTAGCTGGTCCTATGTCCAACCCTCCTCCTTTCTCATCCTGGGCTGGGACCGGCCAAGGCAAAGCTAATCATAAAACAGCTATCAATAATCTTAAGAGGTTAAGGAGTGTAAGGAGTAGAACAAAGGTCAGTGAAGACAGTCCAGTTATAAAAGAAAAAGAAAATGAAAACAAAATGGGATATGAAAACCTGTGGTAATCATAACTTCAATGCCACTTACAAGTGAGTCATCCAGAAGTGATATCGAGTTGAACGTGAACGACACAAACTTCAGCTGAGGCCATGTCATGGGGGCACTCATGTCACCACCACAAAACTCCAGCAAATCCTGAAATGTCCCAGAATAATAATTCGATAAAATACAAAAACAAAAAAAAATCAAAACAAATACATTGTGTTCCCTTACTAGTTATTTCCTTCAGTATTTTGTAACCAACTGCTACAGTTCTATTTTCTATGCCATGATGTCACTGGAAATAGGTCACAGTACACAGCTGGTAGTCATGCTGCCATTTAGCACCAATAGCTTTTTGAGGTTTCTACTTTCCAACTTCTCTGTCTGAAATACATTTACTACATACATCTTCTGCCATCCACATAAAGCTTATGATCCTTCCTGGAATCAGCTGAAATGTGGTTCTTAAGAATAATGAAGAAAGTATCAAGGATAGGGAGAAAACAGACTGAGAAAGTTCTCAAAAAGGCACAAGAAATAAGGAAAATTAAAATGAAGATCAGAAAATGATGATCTAAATTTGTAGGGCATGTATGGCAACAGAGAAGACTGAAAGTAGAAGAGACAGGAAGACAGTGAGGAAAGATGTTTGATGGTTTGGCATCCTGGCATAGGAAATGCTCAGTGACAGATCTGTTGAGACGCACAAGGGATCGAGGGTTATGGAAGGACATGATATCCTACGCCTGTCAGCAGAGACCTTGAGAGGGAGAGAGAGAGAGATCATCCTTCCTTCTATATATACCCTCTCAAACATTTTATAAATAGTGGTTACAATTTTAGATGTTTCCCCTTCATTATTCACCCACTTGACCTTTGGCTTCTCAATTTTCCTATATCCGGGTTTCCAAGTTTTCACTCTTTTTCTTTATGCCAGGAAGTGTGTTATGTAGGTCTTCCTCAGTTTCCTTTATCTTCCTACAATATGTCTGTAAAGGAGAAGTTTAGTGGTAGCAAACTTTTCGAAAGATTTTTCAATGCAATGCAGTCCAGTAGTTAGTGCTTCTGATTTTACTCTCGTCTGTTGCAGTGCTTGCTGTAAGGTGTTAAGTGTTTACCGAACAACCTAAAGATGATGCGCTGGTGTCTCTGACTCGAGATGTTGATGTGGTTTCAGTGTCTGGGCTCAGGTGTGCATCTTATTCACCCACTTTCAACCCAAGTGTAATCCCATATATGAATACATGAATATCCTACATCTGCACTGGCACAGCACCCACTGGAGAGTCTTGCCCATAACAAACTCTTGAAATTCCCTAACAGAAGTATCAGGTTACCCATTTTTTCACAGTTAGATTGACTGGAAGGCAACAGAGCTAGCCTATAACTACCTCCTTTACTTGAGAAAGGTCTTCTTCTGAAGACTCCTGTGCTATGTAAATTTTAATGACAACCATATAACTTTACTGGTTGCAGAGCAATGTTAACAAAATTAAAAAGTTAACGCAAAAAAAATCAATGAAAGTGAGATGACAAGATGCATGCGGCCACCCTAAACATAAATATTAATTTTCTCATGTCAACATACTAGATACTGGATATGACCTAGCTCTGCTGCCAGTCTGAGGGAGACGTATCATTATACTCGGGACATGCCCATATATGTTCCATATTTGACATCAGGAAGTCCTTCAGTATTTTAGCTGATATAATACCAATACTGTGTCATGATAATCTAGAGAAAACCATCCTGGAAGGGTACATAATGGGAAAAAGAATGAGAGGAAGACCAAGGCGAAGATGGCTGCAAGACATCATTGATGATCTGCAAATGGATGCATCAGCAGCAGGCCATACTGCTCACAACCGAGAGGCCTACAGGAGTGCTGTTAGGGAGGCAAAGTTCCACATGGGACATGCAAATGAATGAATGAATGAACTGTGTCAGTTGTAAATGGCTCGTGTCCTAGTGCAAAACTGGGATTTGCGTCCACTTCCTCTGAGGACATGTAATTCACTGAGGCGGGCATAGTTATGTACTTTTGAGGAATGTTTCTTGGCCAGATTCTTCGATTTGCTATTTGAAAGACCAATATGTCTTGTTTGTCTAAACTGATGTTTCCTAGTGGGTTAGTCCTTGCTGTAAGTTGATCTGCCTTTTTGCTGCCAACAGCCCCAGTGTGCCCTGGGTAGCACATCCATGTTATGTTTTGAATTTGCATTTTGTATAATATGCCAAACCACTCTCTTCTACAGGTACATGTCAGTGTACATCAAAGAAAAAAACCAAAACAATTTAAAATTTTTAAATTTTTTTTTTCTTAAATGTTTAAATTTCAAGTATCAATTTCTTTAAAATTCTTATTTCTAACATGGAAAAAAAAAGAGAAAATATCTACTACTAGTGATGCTTGTGCACTACTTCTTCTTCGATCACTTTCAAACATCAACTTGGATATCACTGAAGAATGCTGCCATTTGTCTTAGGTTGTCAGGATCACCATACAGCTTGTCATGGACTGGTGCAGGTGGTGATCAAAAGTGCCATCCCGGTTCTTCAAATAAAGGGCAGGCCTGTAACAGGCCGTCATTTTGTTGGTACCACAAGTGCCTTCATCGGTTTTGCCTATCCTGAGCCTGTTAAACATGTAATGTCTCAAATCTGTTTTGGTTTGCTCTAAGATCTTGACTTGTTCTTCTCTGTAAGCTGGTATCACTCTTCAGGTGTCCTGGATGTTCTTTTTTTTCCATCTGTTCTTGTAATGCTTGTTTATAAGTTGTGTTAGTAAGGCTCTGATAAGAACTTTAAATTCAGACACTGAAAAAGTTTCTCAACTGTTATCACTAACAAAACTGACAACCTCACAGCAACCTTAGCAAGATTAAATAACCACTTTCATGTGCTGATTTTTAAAAGGTCAGTGAAAAACATACATGGGAGCTCTGTGACTTACTAAGCCAAGCATTGCTAATTTTTTTTTTTTTAATATGAAGAAATCTCATTGGAGACGCAAAATGGTGAAGCTGTAGCACACTGTCCACTTGTGGTTGGGCAACTGCTCATCCTACCTAGGTTGGCTGTAATTCTTTTACTATTCTTATTTCTCTCATGTCTAAAGAGCCATACATTTTCCTAAGCTAGCTATACAACACTGGGCTTTATCACTTTACTGTGCACAATTCCTCATCATTTCCTACTTGGTTCTTTTTATTTAAACTATTTACAGAAAACTACAAACAACAAATAATAAAAACATAAATTCTTTCTCATAAACTTCTAAACACAGAAAAACTTGTGACCTTAGGTAAAAATTAAGGTCTTCATTTTAAGAAACAAAAGGCAGTATAACACAGCAAAAAGTACCAATTATACATAGCACAATCTAAAACATGATTCCAGGCTGAGCACTGACCTTAACCTTGTCCACACTTCTGTACACAGTAATGGAGGTTAGCGTACCACGCAGTTTCTGCATGCCTTCCACCATGTGTATGGGTACTTTTCGGAGGTTTAGGCACGTCAAATTGCCAAAACGATGAAGAGAAATTGGGGCACTCAGGGTACCGGAGCTGCAGATTAGCTGAAATATGAAAATCATTCTGCTTTCTCTAAACTGATGTTGAAAATAAACTATTATGTCTGTGATGCATAAAACGACAGCTTTGAACTTTCCGCTTTCTCTAAACTGATGTTGAAAATAAACTATTATGTCTGTGATGCATAAAACGACAGCTTCGAACTTTGCGATATATCTTTATTGGACACTGATTGTACAAGATGTGCGTGAAGTCCTTCTCCAACTTCACAATTTCATTCAGACTTCTTTGAACAGTTTCAGTCATCGATTTGTATACATATGGTGGTCATATGGAGAGTGTGGACATCCCCATACTGCCTGTTTTGGACTCATGTGGTCGTCTGCCATATTTGCCTTCTCTGTTGCTTATATACTGGGTGCTCCTGCTGTATGTGGTCTGCTGTCATCTTACTGGTGTCACATGCATGTTCATCAGTTGATCCTATCTTGAATTTGTTGTACAGATGGTATCTTAGCCTGTTGTATCAGGTATGTAGCCTTAGGATGATAGACTTGTTCTCCTCTGTTCAGTTGGCTGCAGCCAATTTCAAAAAGTTATTACACAAATACTATGCTGGTTACAGACATTTCATTTTTTGGAAATTTTTCCTCAATTAAGAGTTGTTTTTTTTTACTTCATTCATGCACTTCTATGTGTGTTTCATCTGTTGCCTAAAGAACATTTAAACAATATTCATATTCTTGCCATGAGCTCCCCAGCACCTTTTTAGCCACCAATGCTAAAGTATACATTATCCACAGTCATCAAACATTACCCCTCTTGACAATTTTTTATGAGATTATGCTATGAACAGTTTACCAGTTTCTGATATCGAAACTCATAAAGGTAAGGAACATCTGAGGCAAGAAACATCTTGTTATGACAAAAAACAAGAATATAAAGCCTTATAAGTAATATTGCTTAACATTATTTTTAAACTAAAAATGCCCTGGGAACAACTGTGTTAAAAATGCACTTATCTTAACATAGTCTTTGTGAGGCCTGATTTCTTAAAAACTCTGACCTACTTCTCTAGCCCAGAAACCTGAAGCAATCAACACTAATTATAATGTCAGGATGGTGGATGGACAGGGACATGGAGATCACCGCCAGAGATGAGGAAAATATGGTGTGAAACCAATGAATCCAGGACATGACAAGCCTATGTTTCTCTACAACAATGGCTACCAGAACGAGGTAAACAAAACAGAGCCAGCAGACTATAGGTGACGGGGAATGGATATCATTGAACCACTCATTGGATTCCTCATCCCAAAGCTGGAGTGTCTCTTTGGAACTGTCTCAAAGCCGTTGGGCCTGATGTGGAGAAGGGGCTTAAGTACAGCTGCCAGAGACTGGAAAACAAAGTTTTGGCCAGGCCAGCCTACACCACTGTCTATATAATATATTTGAAATACAGAGGAGTGGACAACAATGAAGGGAATACACAGAAACTGGTGAGTGGGTGGGTGAGTGAGTGAGTGAGTGAGTGAGTGAGTGAGTGAGTGAAATAAATGTCAGCATAAAAACTAAGAAAAATGTTTCGAATTCCTGTGAACTTTAGCATTAAACTACACTCCACACCATCTCCTTTATGTAAAATGACTACCTGGCACTCTAGTGCTCAGGAAACAAGCCTCTGAACTGTAAATGGACTCCACAGTAAAATGAACATGCCTTGCACCAAATAAAAGCAGAGAAATGAAAACTTCATGCGCTGGTACTGATAATATCCCACAGTTTAAAAAAAAAAAAACTCCTTACACTCCAAAACTGAAGAACTCTGAAAGAATGACCAAGCTCTTCGCTATGGAACTCACTGCCATAATCTATTAGCATGCAGCCATAGTGAATGCACTACTATAACCAACAATACTTGTTATAAAACTATTATTTTAAGGTCATTTTTCTCAGATTTTTTTCCATTTTAAAACATACTGATCTTCAGGCTTGGTATAGTAAACTAATCTTCGTGCTAAACTAACCTTCAGGCTTGGTGTGCTAAACAAACCTTCAGGCTTGGTGTGCTAAAACTAACCTTCAGGCTTGATGTGCTAAACTAACCTTCAGGCTTGGTGTGCTAAACTAACCTTCAGGCTTGGTGTGCTAAACTAACCTTCAGGCTTGTGTTGCTAAACTAACCTTCAGGCTTGTGTTGCTAAACTAACCTTCAGGCTTGTGTTGCTAAACTAACCTTCAGGCTTGTGTTGCTAAACTAACCTTCAGGCTTGTGTTGCTAAACTAACCTTCAGGCTTGTGTTGCTAAACTAACCTTCAGGCTTGGCGTGCTGAGCATAAAATCCTTAATGAACTGAATATGACTGCTCCATTCCGCTTTTGACTTGTTCGCTTCTTGCTGAACTCTCAGTCGGCTTGTCAGAGGCAGGATGTTTCTGCTAACTGCTGCCAACTCTGCTGTCACAGTATCATTCTCTGTCAAACTATGACGTCGGCAGTCTGTGTTAAGTTGAGCCAGGACGTCAGTGGTTAAGGTGAAGGCTGATGTGCCGTTAAGAACTCTGTGTCCTGATTTGACGTGAACATTTAGTTCTATCAAAACAATTGCAATACTGTTTTCACCACAAAAATAATCATATACTTATTTAGCTCTTAGATCAAAGTCCCAAGACCAAATAACCATCTTGTAATAAACACATCTTCCATATTCTTATTAGAAAATGATGAGAGGTCTAATTTTAACTTGGGATGTAGAGACAAAAATGCTGTCCGTTTTGGCATTGGCCAATAGCCAAACGCTAACATCAGGGTTGATGAACCATAGCTAATCATGACACTGTCCCACCTCTCCATTCAAACCCCCCCCCCCCCCAGTAACAGGCTTATCCTGGCTAACAGGCGGGGACTGCCACAGTCCCCAAGGTGGTGGAGTTTGCTAAAGAAATACTGCAGCACACCCGCTACTTTTCACCTGCACTCAGGGACTGAAAAAAAAAACAGCCATCCTGACCCACTCCACTGACACAATGCTGTCCCTCATCATCTTTACTGTATTGGTGGCAAAAAAAAAAAAAAACCAGCACAGACTGGAGAAGACTTAGGCTATGCTCCACAGAATACTGGACATTCATGTAACAGTTCATGTAACAGTTCATTCTATAATTGCATGAATTCATGGCAAGGGGTTAGGAAAATAGCCCCGTAACATGCCACGCAGGTATAAAAGTAATGCAGTGCTTGCGTCTATACCATCTCTTTAACATCAAGAAAGAGAATAACATAACACCAGTAAGAGAATCACAGACTTAGTTTAAACAGATCCTACAGTTTGTTGCTTTCATAAAATAATGAAAAGCAAACAGCAGGAACAAGCATGTGAGTAATGAAGTGACTGGTAAACTAGTCTCTTACAGACAGGTCCACAGCTGATGTCTGAAAGGACACAACCCTGTCACCCAGCCATAGAAATGGTTACCTGCAGCCAGGGATGGAAAGGGAAGCCAGGCATTATGCTGACCACATCATCTGCAAGTGTCTGACAGGTAGGGAAATATGGGCACTAACACGTTATCTCTCATGTGTCTCTATGACACGAGGCGCCTTGGTGATCTTACATTTATATTAATTACAAAGGCAAGACAAAGTAACCAGCTTTAAGGTGTTAAACAGGCTAACTTCATCTGTGATGAAAAACACTCTGAGGCAGATTGGACATGATGCAAGAATGAATGACACATGTATCCTGGAGTAAACAATATATCAATCAACCAAGTGCCATGCCGCGTGGCATAGACGATCATTTCTCTCCACAATTCCCTGTCATTAGACTTGATTATGAGATCAGCCGGTAACTTTCTTCCTAGCCACACTGACAGCCCATTCAGTAACTTCTCTCTCTCTCTTCCAAACATTATATAGTGAACTTTTAAAGAGAACAGTTCCTAGGACCAAAACTGAGATATAAGCAAATCTGCAAGGAATCCATGAGAGACTTTTCCTAACAGCCACACAGCTTGGGAAGACCATGCCACACAGACAAAACTGACTCTGTGTAAGGTGTGCTGCGTTATCTGAGCAGAAAACATGGCCTTGAGGGGGAGGGGGGGGTGTGAAGACGCTGTTCAGATTGACAAATGGAGACCCACATGCTAGCATCAGGGTTAGTCAATCATGGCTGACCAAAACCTAGCCCCATCTTCCTGCTGATACCCTCCCCCCCTCCCTCCAGTAACAGGCCTAGCTGGTTAACAGGGCATGGATCACCACAATTCTCATGGTGGCGGAGGTTGCTAAAGAAGTACTGCAGCACACCCCCTACTTTTCACCTGCACTCAGGGACTGAAAACAAAAACAGCCATCCTGACCCACTCCACTGACACAATGCTGTCCCTCATCATCTTTACTGTATTGGTGGCAAAAAAAACACCAGCACAGTTCCAGGGAGAATGAAGAAGACTTAGGCTATGCTCCACAGAATATTGGACATTCATGTAACAGTTCATTCTATAATTGCATGAATTCATAGTAGGGCGTTAGGAAAATAGCCCAGTAACATGCCAAGCAGGTATAAAATAATGCAGTGCTTGCGTCTATACCATCTCTTTAACATCAAGAAAGAGAATAACATAACACCAGTAAGAGAATCACAGACTTAGTTTAAACAGACCCTACAGTTTGTTGCTTTCATAAAATAATGAAAAGCAAATAGCAGGAACAAGCATGTGAGTAATGAAGTGACTGGTAAACTAGTCTCTTACAGACAGGTCCACAGCTGATGTCTGAAAGGACACAACCCTGTCACCCAGCCATAGAAATGGTTACCTGCAACCAGGGATGGAAAGGGAAGCCAGGCATTATGCTGACCACATCATCTGCAAGTGTCTGACAGGTAGGGAAATATGGGCACTAACACATTATCTCTCATGTGTCTCTATGACACGAGGCGCCTTGGTGATCTTACATTTATATTAATTACAAAGGCAAGACAAAGTAACCAGCTTTAAGGTGTTAAACAGGCTAACTTCATCTGTGATGAAAAACACTCTGAGGCAGATTGGACATGATGCAAGAATGAATGACACATGTATCCTGGAGTAAACAATATATCAATCAACCAAGTGCCATGCCACGTGGCGTAGACGATCATTTCTCTCCACAATTCCCTGTCATTAGACTTGATTATGAGATCAGCCGGTAACTTTCTTCCTAGCCACACTGACAGCCCATTCAGTAACTTCTCTCTCTCTCTTCCAAACATTATATAGTGAACTTTTAAAGAGAACAGTTCCTAGGACCAAAACTGAGATATAAGCAAATCTGCAAGGAATCCATGAGAGACTTTTCCTAACAGCCACACAGCTTGGAAAGATCATGCCACACAGACAAAACTGACTCTGTGTAAGGTGTGCTGCGTTATCTGAGCAGAAAACATGGCCTTGAGGGGGAGGGGGGGTGTGAAGACGCTGTTCAGATTGACAAATGGAGACCCACATGCTAGCATCAGGGTTAGTCAATCATGGCTGACCAAAACCTAGCCCCATCTTCCTGCTGATACCTTCCCCCCCCCTCCCTCCAGTAACAGGCCTAGCTGGTTAACAGGGCATGGATCACCACAATTCTCATGGTGGCGGAGGCTGCTAACATAGTTACTGTACAACCCCTATTGGTAGTGGAGACTGCTAACATAGTTACTGTACAACCCCAGTTGGTAGTGGAGACTGCTAACATAGTTACTGTACAACCCCTGTTGGTGGTGGAGACTGCTAACATAGTTACTGTACAACCCCAGTTGGTAGTGGAGACTGCTAACATAGTTACTGTACAACCCCTATTGGTAGTGGAGACTGCTAACATAGTTACTGTACAACCTCTGCTGGTAGTGGAGACTGCTAATATAGTTACTGTACAACCCCTATTGGTAGTGGAGACTGCTAACATAGTTACTGTACAATCCCTATTGGTAGTGGAGACTGCTAACATAGTTACTGTACAACCCCTGCTGGTAGTGGAGACTGCTAACATAGTTACTGTACAACCCCTGCTGGTAGTGGAGACTGCTAACATAGTTACTGTACAACCCCTATTGGTAGTGGAGACTGCTAACATAGTTACTGTACAACCCCTGTTGGCAGTGGAGACTGCTAACATAGTTACTGTACAACCCCTATTGGTAGTGGAGACTGCTAACATAGTTACTGTACAACCCCTATTGGTAGTGGAGACTGCTAACATAGTTACTGTACAACCCCTATTGGTAATGGAGACTGCTAACATAGTTACTGTACAACCCCTGTTGGTAGTGGAGACTGCTAACATAGTTACTGTACAACCCCTATTGGTGGTGGAGACTGCTAACATAGTTACTGTACAACCCCTATTGGTGGTGGAGACTGCTAACATAGTTACTGTACAACCCCTGCTGGTAGTGGAGACTGCTAACATAGTTACTGTACAACCCCTACTGGTAGTGGAGACTGCTAACATAGTTACTGTACAACCCCTATTGGTAGGGGAGACTGCTAACATAGTTACTGTACAACCCCTGCTGGTAGTGGAGACTGCTAACAGTTATTGTACAACCCCTGCTGGTAGTGGAGACTGCTAACAGTTATTGTACAACCCCTGCTGGTAGTGGAGACTGTTAACAGTTATTGTACACCCCTGCTGGTAGTGGAGACTGCTAACAGTTATTGTACAACCCCTGCTGGTAGTGGAGACTGCTAACAGTTATTGTACAACCCCTGCTGGTAGTGGAGACTGCTAACATAGTTACTGTACAACCCCTATTGGTAGTGGAGACTGCTAACATAGTTACTGTACAACCTCTGCTGGTAGTGGAGACTGCTAATATAGTTACTGTACAACCCCTATTGGTAGTGGAGACTGCTAACATAGTTACTGTACAATCCCTATTGGTAGTGGAGACTGCTAACATAGTTACTGTACAACCCCTGCTGGTAGTGGAGACTGCTAACATAGTTACTGTACAACCCCTGCTGGTAGTGGAGACTGCTAACATAGTTACTGTACAACCCCTATTGGTAGTGGAGACTGCTAACATAGTTACTGTACAACCCCTGTTGGCAGTGGAGACTGCTAACATAGTTACTGTACAACCCCTATTGGTAGTGGAGACTGCTAACATAGTTACTGTACAACCCCTATTGGTAGTGGAGACTGCTAACATAGTTACTGTACAACCCCTATTGGTAATGGAGACTGCTAACATAGTTACTGTACAACCCCTGTTGGTAGTGGAGACTGCTAACATAGTTACTGTACAACCCCTATTGGTGGTGGAGACTGCTAACATAGTTACTGTACAACCCCTATTGGTGGTGGAGACTGCTAACATAGTTACTGTACAACCCCTGCTGGTAGTGGAGACTGCTAACATAGTTACTGTACAACCCCTACTGGTAGTGGAGACTGCTAACATAGTTACTGTACAACCCCTATTGGTAGGGGAGACTGCTAACATAGTTACTGTACAACCCCTGCTGGTAGTGGAGACTGCTAACAGTTATTGTACAACCCCTGCTGGTAGTGGAGACTGCTAACAGTTATTGTACAACCCCTGCTGGTAGTGGAGACTGTTAACAGTTATTGTACAACCCCTGCTGGTAGTGGAGACTGCTAACAGTTACTGTACAACCCCTGCTGGTAGTGGAGACTGCTAACAGTTATTGTACAACCCCTGTTGGTAGTGGAGACTGCTAACAGTTATTGTACAACCCCTGCTGGTAGTGGAGACTGCTAACATAGTTACTGTAAACCCCTACTGGTAGTGGAGACTGCTAACATAGTTACTGTAAACCCCTGGTGGTAGTGGAGAATGCTAACAGTTATTGTACAACCCCTGTTGGTAGTGGAGACTGCTAACATAGTTACTGTACAACCCCTGCTGGTAGTGGAGACTGCTAACAGTTATTGTACAACCTCTGTTGGTAGTGGAGACTGCTAACATAGTTACTGTACAACCCCTGCTGGTAGTGGAGACTGCTAACAGTTACTGTACAACCCCTGCTGGTAGTGGAGACTGCTAACAGTAATTGTACAACTCCTGCTGGTAGTGGAGACTGCTAACAGTTATTGTACAACCCCTGCTGGTAGTGGAGACTGCTAACAGTAATTGTACAACCCCTGCTGGTAGTGGAGACTGCTAACAGTTATTGTACAACCCCTGCTGGTAGTGGAGACTGCTAACAGTTATTGTACAACCCCTGCTGGTAGTGGAGACTGCTAACAGTTATTGTACAACCCCTGCTGGTAGTGGAGACTGCTAACAGTTACTGTACAACCCCGGCTTTTTTAGCACTACTCAAGGACTAAAAAAATAACTGCCATAACCAACGTTCCCTCGAAGGGTCTGTGGTCTGTGTGCAAAATGTTCAGCTCATGTGCAAAAAAATATTGTGTGTGCAAATGTGCATAGTACCCACACACTGTGAAGGCCTGTACATTTAACAGGATAAACCTACTGTACTTTTCAGTTACTGGTATTTTGTTAATTGCTGATGATTTCTTTGTTTACTTACTCAGTGGCAGTACTTATTTGTTTACATAGTTGTTTATCCTATCATATTCGACTTACTACGGGTTCACTGAAACATAATCCCACCCTATGTCGAGAAGTAAGTGAAATGACTTCAGTTTACCAAACAGAAGATTACATTAGGGTGATAGCAGGACTGACCTAATATCCCACACTTTGCTGCTTGGCCATCTAATTATGGATTAGAATAGAATTACTTTCACTTTTAAAGGGGACATTCTCATTAAAACTTCTAGCTCCCAGATTTATGCTTGAAAAGTATAGGGCAGGATGGAGGAGTCTTTGTCAGTACCAGTTTGAACACTACAAAAACACATACTTGAGCTCCACACAATTTTGCGGGTTTAAACAGCGATAGTAAATCTACTGCTATTAAAAAAAAACAAAAAAAACTAAATAGCTAAATAGGACGGCTCTAATGTTGATGGTCACGATGTCTAGTGTTAGTTACCGAGATCAATTTGCATACCTGAGCAGCTCAATGGACATTCTCCTTTCCCACGAAATTGGACGCCCCTTTATTTTAATTACCCTCTATTCTCTGTGTGCCCGCTTGGCTCGTCATGATTCTGCTACAGTACTACCGAAACCACAGGATAAGAGACCAGTTGAAACATCCAATCCGAAAGTCATATCTCAACAGAGCAGAATGCTAGAGAACAACTGAAAAGGAAATGGACAAACTATCCTCATTCCACACAAACTGCCTCAGAAAGATTTTAAATATTTACAGACTATAAATAACAGAGACCCAATTGCCCAATGTCACCTAGAAGATATGCATGCCATAACAGCAACAAAAAAAAACTGCTGGAAATGGATTGGTCATGTGTTCCAAAGAGACAATATCACTGGAACAGTCAGGCAACGAGCACCTGAGAGAAAAAGAAAGAGAGGCAGACCAAAGGCTACCTGGCGGAGAACTGTAGAAGCAGAAATGAGTAGCATACAGCACAGCTAGGGCACAATTTAAAGGCTGGCCAAAGACCATGAGAGGTGGAGAAAATTTGTCGCTGTCCTGCAAGACACCAAAGGGCATACTGGGTGATGACTGCTTAGCCGATCGCTGAGCAAGGACATGGATAGACTGATGGATGAAGAAAGCTGTTCAGCAATATGATGCTCTACAAATTCCATCAACCTGCTTCAAATACATCTACAAAGTAAAGAATAATTACATTCATGGGGCCTACATCTGGAAAGTTTAATTCAACAGACAGATGCCTTAACCACTGTGTTTTATTCACATCCTCAAAATGCCAATGAAGTCCATACATTCTGACAAAAAAAAAAAACAAAAACAAAAGTATCCCATTATTCAGTATACCTTCATTCCTCAAAAGTGTGCTCAACTTCTGCAAGCTAGGGTTCCCAATCCAACCATGCAACCCATTGCTGTTACTCCCAGAACTAGCTGTTCTTGTAGTCATATTTGAATCCTGAAGCCTTCTGGCTCATTCAAATTCCCAATTACTCTGAATGTTTCAGTCTTTGATTTTAACAAATGTCCATTAAAGCAGTTGCATCTCTCTCTTGTGCTTCCATTTTTGGACTTGTATAGCCAACAAACTGTGGTATATGAATATAGTAATATTTGACTATTTATTTATATAAATTCACATTAATTATATATAACAAATTAGAACAGGAAAATAAATGGAAAAAAAAGCAAGCACTTAGCTGTGGCTTGTAAGAAGATGGGTAGGAGAGTCTACAGTTAATGTTAAGAAAGAGAAAGTTGAAAATGATGTATGTGCAAGAGATGATGGAAACAAGACTGAGAGATACACCAAGACAGAGATGGAGTGACAACATTGAAGAGGACAAATGTAAATTGATACTGGAGAAATAAGATTAGGAATACGGAGGAATGGAGGTGAATTTTGTCTGCACCAATGACCCTCAAAGGCTTGAAGAAGAAGAAGAAGCTATTTTAAGCGTCCCAGTCCTCACACTCAAATGTCATAAATTATGCTATATAATTTAATAGCCATACCAGTTTACGAAGAAGCTATCACACACAGAAACTCCTCAAAATCATCCGTAGGTAGTGGTACTTAAACTGGAGTCTATGAATTAGCAATGGATTGCCTTGATTTTAAAAAATCATCCAAGCACCATATGGGTTCTATTTACTGCCTTATTTTTTTAATGTGGGTGGGTCCACTGCTGTTCTCTAGCTCCTCGGAAAGGGGGTCCACAGTAGGGAAAAAAAGGTTAAGAACCACTGACAAAAAAGGGGGTGGGGGAAATCGTGTATGTTTGGGGTATTTCGCTTTCTCTCAGGCTTTGAATGAGGTGCTTGCGGTGATGGGATGGAAATGGACATCTTATTTTCGTTCAGCGCATCAGCCTGAATGTTATCTTTGTGGATCGTTGCTTTCTATTACATAGATGCTGTCATTATATTGCTCCTGCTCCTCATTTGGTTCAACCATTACAGAACGCCTGGGTACTAGATGTTTCGTGTTTGGGTTTGCTGGTTTTGTGTTCAATCCACTTCTCCATCCGGTTGTTCATCATTCTCACATCTTATATGGACAGATATAAATTATACTAGTGAAAAGATCAATTGTATTATGTTCATATGTTTTATGATAGTGCTCCATGTGTGAATGTAAATGTTGTAAATAAGAGGTATAAGGAAACTTACCTTCCGTTTCTCGGGGTTTTAATAGACTATCCCTGTCTCAAGTAGCACGTCTAATGTTGCAGGTGCCGGTTTGTCATCTAGCAGTCAAATTCAAATGAAACAATGAAGAAATTTTTACTTAAAGTTTTTTTTCATCATTTAGAATTGAAATGCTGGATATTGTATTTAATTTTTATAATGTATATTTTAATGATAAAATAACCGTACGATTAATCAGATTGCATATTTTAAATATGACACTTTTCTGTTTAGTTATGAAATAATTGCATTATCTGGCAGGAAATACTTTAATCGTAAACAAGAAGCACGTGATGATGCTTCATTTAAGTTACGAGGCAAGGCAAAATTGACCCGGATTAATGAGAGGTGTGGATTAAGCTGGATGTTCTGTATAAGAGTTAATTAACTCTTCTGATTGATGACTTATTTTGGTCACACGGCTATAGCTTTTTTATCCTCTCATAGCATTTTTTTTGGTCAGGTTCTTAACCCTTTGTTGCTCCGACAAGCTACTGTATTCTACACATATCTATTACACAAACAGTTCGTTGGAAATTGTTTGCAAAAGCGATATGTCTAAAGTAACGAGAAAATAGTCGAACCAAATAGAAATCCTGCAGTCTAACAGGGATAAATTATTTAAATATTCAAAGCAAAGCTATTCCTTATTGCAACTATCGTTGCTTAGCATTCATACTAAGCTTCTTGTGTTTTTTTTCTTGCAGTATCATCTTTAATGTGGTCCGTTAGAGCTGTTAGCATACCGAAATGCTCATCGTGAAGAGGACTATGTGCAGGCTATGTCTGTCACCTGTTTTTAGCACACGTGCAACGTGTGTTCAAGTTAGTGGTAAGCATTTACAAAGGCATAGATCAGTGGTTCATATCCTGAGGTCCAGGGGGTCCACAAACAGGAAAATAATAAAAAAAAATCAGTTAAAAAATCGTAACATCATCTGCGTTTTGTTTCTTGTTTTATTTTTCAAAGTGGGATCAGCGGATGTTCTTAGGCCAGAAAGGGCGTCCGCGGTCAAAAAAGAATTCTTGTCTTGTGCTATTTCCATACAACTGCGAGCTGGTGTTCTTTGCAGCCGATGCTGTGGAAGTGTTGGGGTACAGCCTCGTATCGGCGTGTGAGCGGGTTATGGCAGCTTTTTTTTCAGTCCCGGAGCACAGATAAGGAGCAGGATGTTGCAATGCTTCTTTAGCAGACTTCACCACCATGGGGACTGGCGATCCCTTCTCCATTAGCAAGGTTAAGCCTGTTACTATGGGTACCAACGGAGAGGTGGGACAGGTTCTTGGTCAGCTATAGTTCGCTAACCCTGACGCTAGCATAGCAGCTATGGGTCGCTGATTGCCTAATTGGACAGCGTCTTTACTCCCGCCATATGAACTACTAGCACATACTCTTCAGTACCTCGTCTCCTTTCACCAGTCCTTTTGAGAGTGAAGAAGCCTGTGTGTTTTGAAATGGGCAGGAGCTGCTGGACAATGGTGATTAGCTACTAGGCTTGAGCCTAGGAATCGGGAGGGGTAAGGGAACCCGTGAAGATCATTTATAGCTATTTTTTTCCTGCTTTAGGCGCTTCGGTTGTGTTTGATCTATGTACTGCAAAGTCAGCTAGTAGACGTATGTGTGTGGTTCAGTTTTGCAAAAAAAAAAAAAAAGATAGAAAGAGTGAGAAAAGTGGACAGGATTAAGAATCGCAGAAAGTAAGATAAGCACGTATAAACGAAGAACATACAACTATCCAACATTTCGGCAAAACGCCGTTGTTGTTGTTTTTTTTTTCAGAGATCACATGCAGAAACAACACGATGGATGAAAAAAAATGCGAAAAATAGATGAAGAATTGAACACAGCTTTTTCGAATTTTTTATCCGTTTTTCTTACAAGGGGGGGGGGGGGGGGTGGGGGTGAAGACGGCTGTCCGACGAGGCAGTCATCGATCCATAACTGATCTGCTTGCGTCAGGGTTAGCAACCCATAACTGATCTGCTTGCGTCAGGGTTAGCAACCCATAACTGATCTGCTTGCGTCAGGGTTAGCAACACATAACTGATCTGCTTGCGTCAAGGTTAGCGACCCATAACTGATCTCCTTGCGTCAGGGTCAGCGACCCATAACTGATCTGCTTGCGTCAGGGTTAGCGACCCATAACTAATCTGCTTGCGTCAGAGTTAGCTGACCAAGACCCTGTCCCACCTCTCCATTGGTACCCCCCCCTAAGTAACAGGCCTAGCCTGGGTAACGGGGCAGGGATCGCCATAGTCCCCATGGTGGTGGAGTCTGCTAAAGAAGCATTGCACACCCCCCCTGCTTTTTAGCTGTACTCCGGGACTGAAAAAGTAGCTGCCATAACCCATTCTCACGCCGATACGATACTGTTCCTCAACACCTCTACAGCATCGGCTGCAAAGAACACCAGCTCGCAGTTACAGGGAGTTCGTACAAGTACAAGGTCTTACAAGGGTTGCCCGACACCATTTTTTTTTTTTTTACTTTTGGAAATGCAATTATCTGTTTTTCCTCTGTATTTCTTTTTTCCGCTATGGCACAACATTTTGGCCGGAAAACTCTGATTATATATATATATATATATATATATATATATATATATATATATATATATATTTAATTAGAGTGATTTAGAGTTAATAAAATCAAATAGTTATCATCGTATAAGTGTTAAAGCGATGTAGTAGGATACGGTATCGCTTAACCTGCTCCCCCCTCCAAATATAGACAAATCATGTGACGCCGTATCACAACATTTCGTTGCTGTTCATACTTCCTTCATAGTTTTTAGTCAACGCATTTATCACACATTATATCTTCTTCTTCTTCTTCTTCGTTCGCTTCTACCACCCAAAACCGTACTGTGATCCTACTGAATTCACGCCTGTGGTCCTCGTTAGGTCCCGTGGTCCCCTGTGTGGTCCCCGAAAAGACCACACGAGATCCACGAGAGGACCACAAGGGACACAGTATATGAAATTAGGATGTTCAGTGAAAAAAGTCAAGTAAAGGATTGTTTAATGTGTAGAGACTAACACGGAGATACTCTTTATGTGAGCGAGACCAAAGATGCCGATGACATCGATATTAACATGGTATCTGCATACAGAAGGGGTATGAAGTGTCTTCACATTTCTAGGCCACTACAGCGTTTGAGGTAGGGATGCCAGCACCTGCCCTTACATACACGCCCGACGTTTGTGTGAGTATATGGTTGAGTCCTACAGGGACATGGGTAGACAGGGAAGTCCTCCAGGTCCCTCGGTGATGGGCCCCTCTCTGGGTCAGATTATATGAACTGCTAAAGTGCTTAGGTGCTGCTGGTATAGAATTGTTAGACCAACTAAAAGTTTGTTTTAAAAAGACACTAATGTCTGTATTTTCATGGACTTTGTCTAACTTTCTTTCTCTAGCTCGTGATGGAGTCATGTGTCCATTCCTACATCTGCTACACCATGTATCCATTCCTACATCTGCTACACCATGTATCCATTCCTACATCTGCTACACCATGTATCCGTTCCTACATCTGCTACACCATGTATCCATTCCTACATCTGCTACACCATGTATCCATTCCTACATCTGCTACACCATGTATCCATTCCTACATCTGCTACACCATGTATCCATTCCTACATCTGCTACACCATGTATCCATTCCTTCATCTGCTACACCGTGTGTATGCAAGTCCAATGAGAAAGGGCGGGAGGGGTGGTCGGGTCGGGGGGGGGGGGGGGCATAGCTACCTAATCCAAGTGGCTTCCTGTTTCGTGGATGGGGGAGAGGGAGGGGATGAAAATAGAATAACCAGGCGGGGTAAGCCTGGAATGGGGGTGGGGTAGAAGGGCCTTATGTTTATGTAACAATAAGAATTAATATCAACAACCACTACAGCTTAGTGACTGTGTTTAAAGTTGATTAATAATGATTTCAGAGTTCAGAAACCTTCAAGGAAATCATGAAAGAAGGTCTTTGTAATATCAAAAGTATTTTACTTTCGTATCACTTTATGTTATATTTCGGTGATTATTTTATTGGTGTTGGCAGTCATTTGAAATGCTGTATTTCTTCTTGCCTTTGAGTTAGCTCTTTGAGATTTTATTCTCTCTCGGTCTTCTACATCCTTTTCTCTTGAGTTTTCCAATGTTTACAAAATGTTCTCGCTTCTGTATTTTTATTTCTAATTTTTATGGTGCTAACCAGCCAGTTTTTTGCAACACTTAATCACATCGATATATCTTTATTTGATTTTCGTTCTATCCATGATCTTCTAAGCTCCCTTCTGTAACATTTCATTTCAAATGCTGTTGTTATCTTTTCTAATGGCGTGTTAAGTGTCCATGTTTCACATCCGTATATTGCCACTGAGTATATGTAAGCTCTTAGTAAGCATAAATTTGTTTTCTTGTTGGTACCTTGCCACATTCTCTTCATTTGTTCTAGTTTCTGTGATGGAGCTCCATTTCTTCTTTTGATTTCCACTGCGCAGTCGCCAATGCTGGCGATGAATTAACCTAGATATTCGAAATTATTTACGTTTCTAAGCTCTTGATGGTCCAAAGTAAATTTGAGTTTGCTTCTCATTTTTTGTCAGCTGTCATTACTTTGGTTTTGTTGGTGTTCGTTACTGTGACTCGTTAAAATTTTTCTCTCGATATTCTACCTTAAAATGTATAAATATTTTTTTCCTTTCTCTAAATTCCAGCTGTTCTACGTTGGTAAGAACAGAGGATACTCATTGCAAATGAATTACAAGTATAAAAAGTAAAAAGACACACACACACATACATTGTGAGACCTTTCACGTTAACATAAACCGTATGATGAATAAAACTCACAGGATTATAAAAGTTGTGACAAAGCATTATATTTTTCTTCGTATAACTTCGTTTTTCTTTATAGGTAGAAATTAGATGATTATTGGCTACAGGTTATATATTTGAATATCCCTGATTTTCTTTTCATAACGATTCTATATAGCCATATTGTTATTAATGCTAATGTCATAAATTTGAAGTAAAATACAGAAAACGATGTTTTGTAAGCATAGCCATTAGTAACTGTTCAGTAGACACGAAGGATCGTGATACCCGAAAAGAAAAGAGGTCGTGACACAGAAATTCCGTAGCTTAGATTCAGTCTCTAGCAGGTACTAATTTTTAGACAAATATACACACGGTCTCCTGCCATATCTGGTGTATACTTGGACAACAACAACAACAAACGAACGAATACTTCGTTTTTTTCCTATTTATATATAAAAAATGGTTCCTGAAACTATACCTGAATTAACTTCATGCATTAAGTATTATTGACTCTGCTTATGACTAGCTAATGACTATGCTTACAAAACACCTTCTTTTTTTAGGTGCTAGTTAGCTTGGTCGATTAGTACGCTGTTCTCTCGTGGCTAGACGGCTGCTCGTCCTACAGGAGTCCGTGTTCGAATCCCAGGTAATTCTCTTGTGGTTTTTATTTCTCTCACGTCTCACTAAAGTGTTTTGTCTACGATTTTTTCGAGGTCTAATCCTATAAAACTGTGTTCTTACGTTATTATTCTTTCTCCAGTCATTTTGACGTGTTACGTATGGTCAATGACTGTGAATTATAATTACAACAGGAGAATACAATTTTCTACGAAACGAAAGTTTTTGTGTACGACGGCAAACATGTCTGCTGTATTGGAGAGGGTTAGTTTCCAGTCCGATGTGTTTGCGTTGAGAAATGTTCGGAAATGAGATAGATCTGATAAATAGTGACACTTCTTCTTGGGTAAGGTCATAGTTGCATGTTTTAATTATATGACTCAAATTTAAACTTTTGTTTTCTATCGAATTTGTATATTGTATGTCCTGAATGCAATGGCTTCCATTACTTTCAATAAACTGTCTACTATCTGGAAGTTAAATACGCTCACTGTGTGATCCCAGTGTTAACATACGGTTGTGAGAGTTGGAAATCAATGAGTCTACTCAGTCAAAGACTTGATGCATTTGAGAACAAATGTCTCCATAGACTATTGAACATCAGATGGTCCGACTTTAAATCGAACGAGTCAGTAAGACAATAACAAAGTCTACGTATCAAGATACATCAAAAGACGTCGATGGGCCTATCTCGGCCACGTACTCAGAATGGACGAATCCAGACTCCCTCGCCAAGCCTTCACATGGTCAGCGAAGGGCAAAAGAAAGCAAGGCAGGCCAAGGGAGACTCTACATAGAACCATTACTAGAGAGAGTACAACTTTGGGATTCAAGTCCGTCCAAGACCTACAGCGGGTGGCGCCAGGTCGTCAGACATGGTAAGATATGATTTCCGCCCTATGAGCCATTATTGGCCCAAAAGGAATGTCAATCAAAATGGCCTCATTTCAACCGACGTCGAAAAAGTAATGGGGAAAGAAGGGATTGATACAGTAAATCAGACTGGGGAAAGATTAATTGAATTATGTCCAACAGAGGGCGTGGTCATTGGAGGAACAGTATTTCCACACAAAGAGATATATAAAACAACATGGATATCTCCAGATGATAGAACCAGAAATCAGATAGATCATTTTTGTATAGAAAGCAATTCAGAACATATCTGATAGATGTAAAAGCATACAGGGGTGCAGACCTCACCAGTGATCACAATCTGCGTATAGGGAAAATAAGACTAAAACTGAAAAGCCAACACAAGAAAGCAACACTCAGAAAGATAAACAGCCATAGTCTACAGGATGAAAATACTAAGAGTAATTTTAATCTGGAACTTACCAAACAGTTCACTGCATTCACTGAGGTAGAGGAAACAGATAAAGATGAATTATGGCATTCTTACACCACAGCCATAACAGGTAGAAAAGCATGGATGTCAGATAACACATTGAAATCCATACATGAAAGACCAAATTAGCCATGTTGAATATAAAGACATATCTTGGAAGAGATTTGGCAAAAGCAACATACAAAGAACTTGACAATAAAGTAGCAGAAGAAACGACCACATGAAACTCTAAAGAGGACATTGTTAAGAGAGGCCAGTTTAGTGGACATAACATCCCTTGATGAGGTTGAAAAGCTCACCAAAAACAGGAAAAGTTGGCAAACTACCATGCAGGCTTTTTAACAGTGCGAGAATGATGTAAGATTAGTTGTTTTGAAAAATTATGTGTAGAATTTTTTGGAGAATTTGATGCAAAATAATATTCATTTGTACATCAATATGGCATTCTTTGTCTAGTCATTTTTCTCATCCTTTCAGGCAACAATCATGATTGTAGAATTTGATGGAGGTGTAGTGGTTGGTGCAGCCACAAGACAGACTGTGGGGTAGGTTGAGTCTTTGTATTCCTTGTTAAAACTGAAGGTGGAAAGCCTGAAATGGCTGTGCAGGCTATAGCACACTCATCAGGACCAGGTGGGGAGATGGTTCCTGTAGCAAGCTGTTGTAGTCAGGATAATGGGGCAGCAATTCTTCAACTCCACTGTGCTCATTTATCTACTGTCTGACTCCTGACTCCTTCGTAAATGATATTTTTTTATTGACTTAGACACTACAGACCTGGTTTATGTGAATCTCAAACATCGTCCTTCACTTATTCAGCTGCCTAGAGAAAAGAGCGCAGTCAAACACTGGAATTATAAGTATTATAAACACAAATATAAGAATATTATTAGCAAAGCACAAGAGATCCAATGCTAACAACTTTTGGTGCAGAGTTCAGTTTGATACAAAGCATCTGGTTGCTAAAAGTAGAACCGTGTGGAGGGTGGGTGAAATTGGCTGACAGAAAGGACTACATGGACGAATGCATGGATTATGGTTATAATTAACAATAGTTGAAAAGCGGGCAGTCCAAAAACAGACTTGATATGGTGCATCAACAACAAATCTGATGTAGCACATCAACTTTCATTTACTTTCTACTTTCAGAACTTGCATTTCCAACTGAGCTTTGCTCAAAAGCTCAAACTGATTATGAAGATTATGGACAGCATCTACTGCAGCCATTCAGTGTCTGTTGCAGACACAGGCTGTCAGTGGCCTCATCAAGCACCATGTTAACTCCCTCAGGTATAGTAGACTGTTATGTTTTGCGTTTAACCTAGGTCTGAATGCATTTAGGTTATACAATCCACAGTCTGGGTACATTTTTACATATATATATATATATATATATATATATATATATATATATAAGCCAGAGCAGTGGTCCCAGAACTGTGGCCTAAGGATCCCTTGTATCCACAAAGAGGACAGATGGTGGTTGTAGAGCAAGTGACAGCATTGGTCAGTTTTGAACACCATCATTAAACAGCATTTTGAATCATTCAGAGGTTCTAAGGACTGTTATAGCCAGAGGTAGGGTAGGGGATACACTCTCCACTTCAGTGAAATGTCTCCAAGGCATGCGTCTCAAATAGCCTCTGACAGTCAAGTCCAGCTCCTGGTCTTCTCATGGCAGAACTGTTTAAACTGACAGGAGAAGGGGCGAAGGTGAATATCTGGCGCCTGAAAACCAGACACTTTGGGTAGATGAGAGCCATGCTTGGTAGCTCATCTACCGCTGCTGGTGAGATTCTTCAGCTGCTGTGCGTGGAGTGGGGCTCCTACCGGCCAGTGAAGAAAGGTGCGAATGGGGTTGCCGCGCGGCGCCACTGTGGAAAAAGTGAAAGAAAGGATCAGGTGAAGTAATCAGTAGTATCAAGGTCAGGACTGCTCAAATCATGGCACCTCTGGTCTGGAGGTCGGCCATGTCCTTTGTGCACTCATATTGGGCAAATTGCCTGAACCAGCTTAACTCAGAGGTTAAGACACTGCTGGCAAGATTCTTCGGATGCTGCGTGTGGAGTGGAACTCCTCCCGGCCAATGAAGAAAATGCGAAAAAGAAATTAGGGTTGCCATGCGGCGCAGATGTGAAAAAGGTGATGGAAAGGATAAACTGAAGCTTAATCGGTATGTCCAGTAGTCTTGCTGCGAGAGATACTCATACCACGGCACCTCTGCTCTAGAGGCCAGCCATGTCCGATATACACCCATACTTGTGAAATATGCATAAACTGGCTTAAACCAGGGGTGAAACTTGATGGTTACTCATGTCACGGTACCTCCGCTCTAGAGGTTGGTCACATGCTAAACATGCCCATACTGGGATAATATGCCTAAGCCAGCTCAACCCAGGGGTGAAACTTACTAGTGATGAGGATTCGTCGTCCTGGACAAAAGCTCCATCCTGGTCACAACTAGGAAGGGTAGCGGCCACAACCACAAAATGCTGAAGTCAGAGACACTGGACCAGGGCAGTCTAGATAGGCAACTACCTCTCACCCAGCGGGGATGTATGCATATCCTAATCATGCTGAGGTTTTCCGGTGAGAAAGTCCAACGCTGGACTGGATGGGCAATCACCTCTCACCCGGTGGGGATGCATGGATATACCAAAACACATCAAAGTTTTCCTGTGAGAAAGTCCAACGCTGGACTGGATGGGCAACCACCTCTCACCCGGCGGGGATATACTGATGTCCAAAACACGTTGAGGTTTTCCTGTGAGAAAGTCCAACTCTAGATTAAACTGGTGCAACAAAAACCACTGTCATGCATTCCCGCTTCTGAGACCCACCAAGAATACAGGCTCAAGCCCTGCGATACTCTGAACCTCTTGTGGTCCTTTCGGGGACCACGGGACCTATCGAGGATCACAGGAGTAAATTCACTAGGATCACGGGGCAGTCTTGGTGGTAGAAGCAAACGAAGAAAAAGAATCATTAAAAAAGATACTGCAGAACTGTGATTCTTGGGGCAATTTGTTGACAAATTCACCATGAAATTTTTTTTTTTATCTTGTAATCTTTAGAATGATGGATAGCATATCTCTGGCTCTAAAAAATCTGGAGAAATAAATATATCTAAGTGCGTTAAATTATTAGAAAGTATTCTTGATAGTGATTATAAGTTGTTGATTTCAGTGGTTAGTTGTCATTTCATAGTTTGAAAACTTGTGTAGAATATTCGTATGAATCAGCTGATACTGATGAGGGGATATCATTCACTTTTGGTTACTCCAAATATCAGTGTTTCAAAATATGACACAAGAAAATTAATATCATCATCATCATGTGCCGTGCCGACTGGCGTTGGCTATTATGCTTCTCCAGAGTACCCGATCCTTCATGCAGGCCATCAGTTCAGTTGGTGATCTCCTCTCACACCATCCTGTCAGACTGTCCAGTATCATTTCTCTTGGTCTTCCTCTTGATCTTCTTCCTTCAATTTTTCCTGTTGTTATAATATTTTCAATGCCCCCTCTTCTCATTGCATGTCCTATGAAAGTACATTGTCTCTCTCTTATCTTTTTGACAAGGTTTTTTTGTCTCTCCAGCTCTTCTCATACATTCTTCATTAGTTATTTTTGCTGTCCAGGGGATTCGCAATATTCTTCTAATAAACCACATTTCTGCTGCTTCCAATGATTTTTGTGCAGAAAAATATAGAAATGTGAAAAAAACATAAATTGTTATATCTTGGTCATGTCTGTTTAGAGGGTGCTGTTGGCACTACTTTAGAAGTGTATGTGCACATCAACTTGCCAGCACAGCATACTGGGGGACTTAACATCTGCATCATGAAAGTTGGTTAATTATACTCCGTTACATCTCCATTTTGTTACACAGATATGCTCTGTGTAACTATAGCAACCCAGGTCAACAGCCACTGCATATCAATACATGAACTTGACCAGTACATGATTAACAGCTCAACACTAGCACCACAGTTAGGACATTCAACATGACTCAGAAGAGCACAGGATTCAACAATTACCAAAAGTCAACAATGTTTAATGGTGAACTCCCTTTTGTGAATGAGTGTTGTAGATGGAAGTGACTGTAAAACTGATGAGACAGTTACAATGAGAATAGAAATGGTCCAGATGATTAACATCACCATGGGTCCCTCACACAACATATGGCATCAAAATGTGCTACTTCATATTCTCAAAAACTCCAGCATACCTTCTACACAAATCCATACCGCGCCCAAAGGGATGAAGCAACTTACAGTACATAGCCACTCCAACACACGTTTTTGTCCTAAAAAAGGACAAGCAACCAAAAACTACACTATGAAATCAAATCATCCTCGCAGACATCCAAGAACAATTCTAACATGTTTTTTTTCTAAAAAGTACAAAATCCAATTACAAAAACTACATACTGACAATTTGTCCTAAAAAGGACAATCCACCCAAAAACTTACATTACAAAGCAGCCATCCTAGCGAACCTTCCAGAGCAAAAACTAACACAGCCTGCCTCTAACTTTCAGCTATCCCCTTCTTCTTGCTGGTCCTAACTGGTTTTTTTTTCCTTATTTGCTCCTTTCTGTGTCTTTTCCAATGTGTTCACTTTACATTACTTATTTTGCTTGCTGCCAAGCCTATCAATTTCCTAAATTAGCTCTATACAGGGGAGACTACTCTTTTTTCCCTTATTCAGACCCTTTACCTATCATATTCTGTATTATTTGCCTCCCCTCCCGTCACCCCACCCCCACAAAATGTATGAGTGAGTCTGAGTCAAGTGTTGGTATGTTTTTCTGAAAAAAAAAATGTTGAATGTGCACTTGCAGTATTATAAAAGTGGTATAAAGTTAGTTAGGTAGGATGGATCATCATCATCCCTGCACTACAGACACATTTATAGGTGCTCCGATCTCCTCTTCAGTATCTCCTTCATTGTAACAGTAACATGTTATAATTCTTTGTTGATCTGCCGTCTGAAGCTCTTGATTAGTCGTTCATTTCTTTGCCACCTCAGGATTAATTCCCAGCTCAATGAGAATCTGGTTTGATATTTGTCATCAGTTTTGTGTATGAATTTCTTTTCATGTTTGGAAATTTTATGGGTTTTTTCTGCATGTGTTGTTTTTTATTTATAACTATCATATTTTTGAATGGTGTTTTCTTTTTTTTTTTTTTTGACCAACCGATATTTTTGTCTTCCCTACACCCCAATGTGGCAGCACACCATTTTGCTAAAAAAAATATACCCCCCCCCCCCCCCCCCCCCCAAAAAAAAAAAAAAAAAGTCCAAGAATTCATTCCACGTAATGCCACAACTTTCATGTTTCATTCTAGCATAGTTTTTAAGGTATGATTTTTTTCCTTAATCAAGAATGGACTTTATGAATACTCTGTATGATTGTCCAGAGTTCAAGGATGGTGATCCTAAATGACTAAATTGAATGGGAAATGAGGACTAAAGGACTAAACTTGAAGGCAGATAATGCAAGCACAAAGAGACTTGACTGTGTCATATAAACATGGTTTGTTGTTGCTAAGGTTGAGTATGAATATTTGTAGGTTTAGCCATGAGTGATGCTGTTCAGCACAATGGCAGCTTTCACAGTCAGCCATGTCTGTCTGCTGCTGTTTCTGTCTCCGTGGAACTACAAGCTGGTGTTCTTTGCAGTCAGTGTGATGAAGGTGTTATGAAGGTGTTGAGGCAGCATATCCTGTCAGATTGGATGTTGGTTATGGCAACTGGTTTTTTTTTTTTTCAGTCTCTGAGTGGATCTAAGATGCAGGGGTCCTGCAGTACTTCTTTATCAGACTCCATAGCTGTGAGGACTATCGCAATCCCTGCCCAGTCAGTCATCATCATCATCATCATCATAATCATTGCCTTTCACTCCCTTGAGAGCACAGGGCATGGATAAAGGCTCTCCAGTCATCCCTGTTCTTGGAATTATTCTCTGCTTCCTTCCCTGTGCATCTCTTGTCTCTGAGCACTGTCATAATTTCTCTTCTCCAAGTAAGTCTAGGTCTTCCTCATTTTCTGTTTCCTTGAGGATTCCATGTCAGTGCCTGTCTTGCTGTGCTGTTGTTGGGTTTTCTCAGAGTGTGGCCAGTCCCAACTCCATTTCCTCGACATGATTTGTAGGTTCATAGGTTCTTGTCCTGCCCTTTCCCAGACCTCCTCGTTCCTGTCCTGCCATTTAATGTTTAAAATCCTCCTCAAGCAGTAGTTCATGAATTGGTTAGCCATACCAGGCCTTTTTTTTGGGGAGGGGGGGGGGTGGTTACCACCAGAGAAGTTGGACAGGGTCTTGGTTAGTTATAGATCACTAGTCCTGATGCTAAGATGTCAGCTATTGATGTTGCTGACTGCCAGATCAGACAGCATCTTCATTACCTACTACCTGCTTCTATGAAGAAAAAAAAAAGCCCTTGCTTTCTTTGTTGTTGTTTCTTAGAATGGAGATAGGAGGAGAGGCAGCCATCAGAGCAGTCCTAAGTGTTCTCAGAGATGTTTGTTACTACTATTGAGATGTGATAACAGTGGGATTGATTGTTACAGGCTGGGATAGCAGGTGTGGAGGGCAGGTAGGTCAAGTTGTTAGTGGTCCTAAGTTATTGTATTGATATATCACTTTTATGATGTGGTTTATTAGAAGAATGTTGTGAATCCCCTGGACAGCACAAATAACCAATGAAGAATGTATGAGAAGAGCTGGAGAGACAAAAAAAAACCTTGTGAAAAAGATAAGAGAGAGACAATGTACTTTCATAGGACATGCAATGGGAAGAGGGGGCATTGAAAATATTATAACAACAGGAAAAATAGAAGGAAGAAGATCAAGAGGAAGACCAAGAGAAATGATACTGGACAGTGACGGGATGGTGTGAGAGGAGATCACCAACTGAGCTGATGGCCTGCATGAAGGATCGGGTACTCTGGAGAAGCATAATAGCCAACGCCAGTCGGCACGGCATCTGATGATGATGATGATGATGATATCACGTTTCTGTTCATTAGCTTCATGTAGCACTACTATTACTAATGCTACTACTACTAACTATTACTACTACTACTACTAAACAACTACTATTACCAGCTGCAACTACTGCTACTACTAATTGGAAGTACTACTAACTGCTACTACCTCTACTGCTGCTGCTACTACTACTGCTGCCTGTACTGCTGCTGCTACTACTGCTTCTGCAGCTGCTACTACTACTGCTGCCTGTACTGCCGCTGCTGCTACTGCTACTGCTACTACTACTACTACTACTACTGCTGCTACTACTGGCTCTTATAATTAAAAAAAAAGCCACGTTTTGTTCGTTTACCCGCTGTGTTCTTACTTATCACTGAGACTGCATGATTGATCGTCACGTGATATTGTGTTTTCCTTTCATTCACGGCAGCCATGCATGCACCGTGCATTCCAGTATGACTCGTCGGTAACGGGGTCGCGAACTCGCAGCATGACATGCGACAAGCCAGAACACAATCGATTTGTCCAGTGGTTACAAACTTATGATCGGGGGACCACAAATAATCCGCGGCGCATTATCAGATGATCCGCGGCTGTGTTATCACTTCGGTATTAAGTCCCATCATTTGTATAGAACTGATTTAAAGTTTATGGCATTGTGATATGGTTTATAAATTGGTGGCCTGCATATGTCGTCGGAAAAGTGGTCCTCGAATGGTAAAAGGTTGGGAACCACTGAACTAGTATACCGGTGGCTGCTGACACATTGTTACCAACTCACAGTCCAGCCACTACTGCAGATAATAAACTGTCTGCTCGATTGTCTGCTATCTAGTAGTAGTAGTAGTAGTAGTAGTAGTAGTAGTAGTAGTAATAGTAGTAGTAGTAGTAGTAATAGTAGTAGTAGCAGCAGTAGTAGTAGTAGATTGATGCTGAATGATTGTACCGGAATGACTCTCTCTCTCTCTCACACACCTGTCTACTTGTATCTCATAATAAATACACATTTTTATTTGGTATTGAAAAAAAAACCCCAGCAGTTCGTCGAAATAATAAATTTGTATGATAGACAGTAAAATAGCACAAGGGACAGAAGTAAGGGTAGACCAAAAGAGACACGGAGAAGAACAACAGAGACGATATTGAGCAATAGAAGGCTCACCTAGGCAAGAGCAGGGGGAAAAAAAAAGACGAAGGACATGCGTTTGTGGATGCCCGAGGTAACTGGGTTCAGAGAGAGAGAGAGAGAGAGAGAGAGAGAGAGAGAGAGAGAGAGAGAGGTGATAGACAATGATTAAAATAACTAAAAGCGCAGCATGAACTTTCAGAATTACCGTATTGAAACGAGAATCCGGTTCTTTTGGGACGCTCCACCCGGGTTTCATATTATGTATATGCTCTTGTATTTTTGCACTACATTCCGTTATTTCTTCCCCTTCCCGCATGCTATATGCCCTGTTGGATATTTTACAGCTGAATTTATTTACTTTATTAACGCATTATACA
Organism: Achatina immaculata; assembly: GCA_009760885.1. NCBI lineage: Eukaryota > Metazoa > Mollusca > Gastropoda > Stylommatophora > Achatinidae > Lissachatina > Lissachatina immaculata. Next base: position 12,233,951 of record CM019715.1, read on the forward strand.
CACGGATGAACTAAAATAAATTTGAATTATAGGATATCACATTAAAAAAAACAGATATTCTGTTTAATGAGTTTCAGGTTTTTCTTCTTCAAATAAATATAATTTTAATAATCAACCGCGTAAGCATGGTCACTATTCTAAAACTTTGAAAAATAACGCCTTTTAAAAGGCAGAAATGAAAAAAAAATAATAAAAGGACAAAACAGAAAGATATTTCAGAAGTCTTGTTAGTCAACAAAGACGACAACAAACAAGGAAGATTAAAAAAAATGGATCGGACGTTATATATCAGGAATTCATGTACGTGAATAAATAAAACCGTATCTCCGGATATCGCACAATGTTGCCGTCAGGCAAAACTCGTGTTGTTGTTGCAGTTGGCGTCAGATTAAGGCTGTCTGGCGAAATGTTGTATTTTTGATCTGCCATTAAGGGCATTCCTAAATTTTTGTTTTCATTTTAATAACAACCAAAGTCAACTCCCTTCTGATAATGTTATTGAACTTTCCACAGCTTCGAAATCTGGCCACAAATAGCTGAAGGACGTGAAACGCATGGCGGACAAGGATCTTTGTCGGTTGTGAGATTATCGACGCATTTTCATAGCATTCTTTCTCATCGCTTTGAACTTTTACGCGAAACCATCGGAGGTGAAAGGTACGTGTGATAGTTTTACGGTAAAATATGTGAAGAAAACTGAGCTTTTGTGTGTGTGTTAAGGATGAACAGCATTATCTGGAGTCACATGACGGACATGTCCGGAATATTCACTTGTTGAAGGACGACCCCTCTACATCCGACCTACAAACCGAGAAAATTTTTCGGTCCCATACGTCATATGATGCTTGTTTTGGATTTCTGCCCGAATTTTGTAACACTATAAAGCGTGATTTGCTATAAAGCAGTAGTATTTATAGAGGTGAAGAAGCTGAGAGGTCTTGGAGGGAATATTTGAACTCGGCTTGAAGTAACATCAGTAGCACTTACGTTATGTCTTCAGTACATTGATTTATGATAAAAGCGAAATAATGTGTGCATAGATTAAGTCCTCAGTGTCCTCAGTGGGCAGCCAATAAGATCTCACTAGAATACTTGGTTAGTGCATTTATTTTCTGAACGCACTGTATAATACAATAATAATGAATATAATGAAGGCATCATTTTTGGATAGGAATATTGTTTTTATTACTTCACCGAATGGAGCTAAGAATCATGATTCTTAATAAATTCTATCCTGATAGAGGATAGCTTGGACCCTAGTCCTGGAAGTAAGACTGATTTAGTCACAGCATGATGCAGGGAGTACCCTATGGAGGCAGATTTGACCAGCTGTGGTTTGTGTCATTGACAGTATTATCATCGCTAGCATATATATATTTTTTTAAATCCTAATTGTAAACTGGGGTTTTCTTTGTGTCCTTTTTCAGAAATCTCAGATTTTTGTGGCTGTTGTAGTGATAACCACATTAAGTAGGATTCAAAATATGGGTATCGTTCGTACAAGCGCATGTGCTTTTCACAAACTGTCACTTGCTACACAAGGTAGACGAACTTACACCCATGTGTCACAGCCTATGTACAAATCACAGCAAGTGAGTACAAATTGTTTGTAACAAGTGAATTGTGAGGTGTTTCAGATTTTTTTTTTTTTTAGTTCTCAAGTAAATGTTAATGTTAACCCTTATAACCAAATTTTCAACAAAAAATATCATGAACTTGTCTGGAGGGTAAAACTGGCAGAATCATTGGTGATGTAATCTTTGTTAGTCTTCTCAAACAGAAAACGTTAGATTGACTGCAGAATATCACAGTATTCTCAAACAGAAGACATTGGATTGACTGCAGACTATCACAGTCTTCTCAAACAAAAGATGTTGGATTGACTGCAGACTATCACAGTCTTCTCAAACAGAAGATCATTGGATTGACTGCAGACTATCACAGTTATGTCAGGCATACAAATGTGTGATCAGTACGTAGTGTTTAGGACAAAGTGAAGCTGAAGAGGGAGAATATCCATGAAAGGGCACTCAGGATAACACGTACATGCACATAGCTGCCAGCAGGTGAAGGACAAAACAGGATCTCACCCTTAGCTGTGCTTCAAGAGTCATGGCTGATTTTTTAAAAAAAAGTTTAATTTCTCACTGTTGTTGGATGTTTTTAAAAATAATTTTTAATGCCTGGATCATATATCTATGTCAGAAGAACAGTCTCTTTGTACCATATGGGTACCAACACCATTAAGGATTTGGTGTTTGTGCCTATATTTTTCGTCACGTCAGGATATGGCAGGGTGATGTTCTAGCATCAAGCCTGGCTGCTTTTGTGAGCTTGGCATCCACTGCAGCAGTGACTAAGGTGCCACCTCTGGGTGGGTGATGATAGAATGACCTCCAGGTGCAGAGGTCAGCTGTGAATATTTGAATAAACAGCAGTAGAACAATGCATTTACCCTGCTGCCATGTATTTTGTAGAATTTTATGTTCTTTACCTGCATGAAATCATGCATCAGGTCATTAATAAGATCTCACCTGATGTTGAAACATAGTCTTCAGTGCCATTATTTAATGTCAGAATGCTACCACATCCTACACTGCTGTTTTTCCAAAGTACGTAGGATTTATGTTTTGGATAAAATGCAATCTTTTAAGTTCTGATGTTTCAAAATAATCTGCATTTTATTATGAAGTATCTTGCTTCTGTTGTTTGTTATTTTTTTATTAATTATTTATCACATCTATTTGTTGTGGTCATTTGTTTGTTTCTGCCAGTATCCCAATGATACATACACGAAGTTGTGGCATGAGGTTTAGAAGATGATAAGAGAACAAAAGTGGTAGCAGTTTAGTCTTTCCCTGTTCTTCTTCTTCTTCATCATTCACTCAGACATCAGCGTCAGTCTCTCACTCATAAGTGCAGCATTTCGTCTCAGGTTTTCAGCATCGCTGCAGGGCTTCTCTTGCATGGGGCTGGGGTCTGGCCAGGTCCTTTGTCTGAGTGGGTTGTGTAGCTGGCAGCTCTGGAGAATGTGATGTGATGTCTTGTTTCTCTTTGCTGCAGGCATGTTGATCCGTTGAGCCAATTTCTTGCTTCTGGTGTAAATGGCATCTTACATCATAAACATCAGAACTCTCTCTCTCTCTTTGTGAACCTTAAGTGCCCAAGGCACATGGGGTTCCGCAAGTGTTTCCCATAAACTCCTGTCCTTTGCCTTTTTCCCCGCTCTTGCCCAAGCGATCCCTTTTGCTCAACATCCTCTCTATCATACTCTCTCTCTGAACCTTAAGTGCCCAGGGCACATGGGGCTTCTGCAAGGGTTTTCCACAAATGCCTGTCCTTCACCTTTTTTTCTGCTCTTGCCCAGGTGAGCCCTCTATTGCTCAACATCCTTTCTGTTGTTCTTCTCCATGTCTCTTTTGGTCTACCCCTGTGGTGTCCATCTTAGTGCTATTTTTGGTAGTGAGTTGTCAGTCATTCGGAGCACATGTCCCAACCATCGCCAGCGTCTTTCCTCAATAATTGTTGTCAGTGTTTTCATCTGCATTTCTGCTAATAAGATGTTATTTCTTATGGTGTTTGGCCAAAATATTTTTCTAATTCTTCGTAAACATTTAGTCTGGAAAGAATTCAACTTGTTTTCTATTGTTTTGGTGATTTTCCAGCATTCACTTCCATAGAGTAGTACACTTAGAACATTACTCTTAAATATCCTGATTTTCATATTTATGCTTAGTTTTTTTGATTTCCATATATTCTGCAGCATTGCAAAAGCCTGGTTTGCTCTAGTAAGTCTGCTGTTGATGTCCTCTGTGCTGTCTCCATTTTCTACTACTCTGCTGCCAGGGTATACAAATTCGTTGACCTCCTCCACTAACTTGTTATCTACTCTGAGTACATTTCTGTTGTTCACCAACTCTCTATCATACAGCGTAAGATAAACATTTTCTTTCTTTTTTCTTTGCAGCAGGGCGTAACAGCGGCACAAAGAAGAACTGGCGGTTGGGCTATACCTGCAATTCTAGTACTGGTTGGGCTAGGATTTTCAACATTTTCAACTCATAAACTTGTATCGGGAAATGAAACTATAAAAATGCTGTCATCACGGCCTTCAGGCAAACAGTGAATTTGAATGTACCAATATCTTGTTAATTATGCTTTTGTTAATTGTAAATTAAACTTGTATAGACCACATTGCTTTATATCAAAAGAAGATAGGTTATAACATTAATGGGCTCCTTGTCTTGCACAGACTACAGTGCTGTATGCCAAAAGAAAATAGATCAGAACATTATTGACCCCATTGTCTTGTACAGCCAAGACTGCTTTGTATTAAAAGAGAATTAGAACAGTTGTGACACTGCCAACACCATCACAGCACACCACCACCCATCGCCAGTGTCTTTCCTCAGTGATTGCTAGGGGGGAGTGGTGATGGTGGTGGGGTGCTACGAGCAGAACAATTTTGAGCGATTCTGATCAAGATTATTATGATCAAAATAAATTGTGACATAATAACTTTCGTTATGTGTGTTTGGTGTAGGCATGAAGCTGGTTTAGTGGATTTTAACATTTCCTTGAACATTCTGGATTGAGAGAGTTCTATCTAGCACTTGTTAGCAGTCATAAGATGTGTATAATGTTGTAAATATATACTTTTTTATTAGCTCCAGTCTTAAGTCTTGGAAAGTTTTATCAAAATGAAGAGTTTATTTAGTGTTGAAGGAAGGCAGCCTAGAACCTAGTTAAATGAAACTTGGAAACTAAATATCAGTGATGACTTTTCTGATGTCCTGTGGCATGTAGCTTCACCACTTCCTACAGGAGGAAGATGGCTGTATGGAAGACTCAAGATCTTTACACCACGATATCCCACCCTGCTTTGATGTTGAGTCCTCCTATAATCTTCAAGGTCAGCGTCATAGAGGATAGAAATTCACAGCATCGGGAGGGGAGAGGGGGGCCCCTTGCATCTTCATTTGAAGGTGCAGTCATCAAGGCGGGGTGCTTGTGACACGGTGGTTTTAGTTGTGTACCAGAGAGCCCTCAATTTGGGGTTTCCCTGGACTTGCTGTGGATATCAGATTCGTCAGATGGGAAGGAAATCTTGCCTGCGCTGGTCTAGTGTCTTTTATTTTTAGTGATGTGGCACATAAATGGAATGATGAGTCTGGTCCCTTATTGATGGATTTTGACTGAGATGTTCCTAAATTTCATAATTTCATTCTGCAAATCTTTGAATTTGTCCCACTTAAAAATATGTGATGCTTATTTGCTTCTGTACAAATATAAATCATTGGCCAGCTCTGATTTATATGAGGGCGATTCAAAAAATAACCACAAATTAAGGGCTTTAACCATTTAAAAATATATATAAATACTTGGGGTGAAAAGTATTTCCATATATTTCTAATGGTTATATCCCTTGATTTGTGGTCACTTATTGACTAACCCTCGTGTGTATAAAAATACGAGAAAACTGAAAAAGTTCTGTAGAATTTTATGTTCTTTATCTAAATTTTCCAAGTTCCTTTTCTTTCCACAAACTTCAAATTTTATGCCTTTTGTTACTGTACAAAAAAACTAATGCATTTTGATGTCTTGCAATGCAAACTTGTATCATACAAACTTTTGTGTCATAAAAATATTTTATTATTTAGCCAGAAAGTCCTGCAAGCGGTTGGAAACTGAGGTTTTTAAATAAATGGAAGGTAATGTTGAGTAGCATTTATTGATTTTGCTAGTTGAGATTTTGTGTGTGTTTTGTGGTAGTGTCTTATTTTTATGGATGTTTGTTTTGTGCTGGTGTCCTCTGTGGTAGTTTCTGGCAAATTTGTTGTTGTTGTGCTAGTTGAATACATACAGGAGAAAACAAGCACTCTAGATACAATCAGCAAAGTTGGGGTAAACATCAAGAAGTCAGAAGTAAGAAATGTAAAAAACCAAGCGCCAATTAAAATTAATGACCAGAACAGAAATAGATACCTTGACACACCTTGGCAGCATGCTAACACCAGATGGAGGGACAAATAAAGAGTAGAATAAATAAAGCAAGAACAGCTTTCACATCTGAAAGTCCTCCCAGTACAGTACTAGAACCAAAATAAAGCTGTACCAAAGTTATGTGTTACTCATACTCCTCTATACAGACCTTGGCAACATCGTTAAAACAGCCATGCAATGGTTACCTGGTAGAGAACTGCAGAAGCAGAAATGAGTAACATGCAGCACAGCTGGGGCACATTACAAAGGCTGGCTACAGACCAGGAGAGGTGGAGAGAGTTTGTTGCTTCCCAGATTGCTTGGCAGATTGTCAAGGACGTGGATGGACAGGTTGAGTATATGTGTTATCTTGCCAAGACACATGAGGCTGCTGGTATCAAGAGATTTTTGCTTCTGTTGGTCTTTCTCTGTCTTCTTGGGTGTCTTCTATGTTAGTCATAGGGTTAGTACGCCAGGTCTGAAATGTTTGAGACTGGTATTTCCAATTTTGGACTTTTGCACATTTTGGAATACGTACTCGTAATATGGTGGAGCCGGAGAGAATTGAGGGGCAAAGACGTCCAATTTGGCAATCAGCTGCCCATAGCTGACATGTTAGCATCAGGGTTAGCAAACCATACCTGACCAAGACCCTGTCTTATCTCTCCTTTGGTACTACCAGTAACAAACTTAGCCTGGCTAATGGCAGGGAATCACGATAGACCCCATAGTGATGAAGTCTTCTAAAGAAGCATTGCATGTTCCCTGCTTTTTAGTTCCACTCGGGGACTGTAAAAATAACCACTTTAACCCACTCCCAAGATAACACAGTGCTGTAGCTCAGCATCTTTACACATCAGCTGCAAAGAACACCAGCTTGCTGTTCCATGGAGATAGAAGAAGATGAGGTAGGAAAATTACAATTTTCTGTAAAAATTACTTTTCATCAGGGAAAAAAAAGCAACTGCAGCAAACAAATATCAGTCATTTGCATGTCCCTTGCGAAACTTTGCCTCCCTAACAGGACTCCTGTAGACCTTTTGGTTGTGAGCAAGATGGCCTGCTGCTGATGCATCCAGTTGCAGATCATCAATGATGTCTTGCAGCCATCTTCGCCTTGGTCTTCCTCTCTTTTTCCCATTATGTACCCTTCCAAGACAGCCTTCTCTAAATTATCGTGACATTTAATATGTCCAAAATATTTAAGTTTTTTCTGTTTAATCCTTGTTTCTAGCCAACTTTCTTCAATATTAAGTTCTTGTAGTATGGATATATTTGTTCTTTTTTGTGTCCATGATATTTGAAGAACTCTTCTATAGCATTTACATTCAAAGGCATTTATGTGTTTCTCAGCTGTTGTGTTAAGTGTCCAGGTCTCACAGGTGTATGTTGAGATGGTAAAGATGCATGCCCTTAAAAATTTTATTTTTGTAGTTCTGTCTGTTCTCTCCACACATTCTTTAGTTGTTTTACTTTCTGAAGAGTAATATATGTCCTCCTTTTAATTTACCTCATAACAAATGATGAGACAAACAAATATACATATATTTGTTTACCATTTTAGGAAGGAGCATCCAAAGTAGCTGATGGGCCAAGACCTTGATTCTCCAGTGATAATGAGGACATATTGGAAGATTTAAAAAAAAAATTTTGGTGCAGTGCCAGTTGGCTCAATACCAGAGTTTTCTTTTTTTTTCTTCAGTTTCAGAAGTCCTTTTATTGTCTATATTAACATTATTTCATGTTCTATACAGAATTCACATTACTCCAGGCCTCCAATGAGTCTGTTATATTTTGTGTCCTTGTTGTTTATAAGCAAATTTTAGTGCAGTTTTAACCATTCAATCATCTTATTTATAACCACAATCTCCTTCATTTAAAACTGTTCATTTGGAGAAGCTTTTACTTAACAATTTAGGGAAATGGACAACTGACTCAAGGAAATAGGCATTTGAATTTAGTTTAGGGAAACGAATTGATCAACACTGTTCATTGAAGCAGACAACTGCTTGACAAAATTCTTAGAGATGAGTGATCTACACAGAAATTGGAAAGACAGGAACTTGACCAATATTCAGTATAAAACAAGGGAAACAAGCAATTGATCAACACAGTTTAGAGAAACTGGCGATTGACAACACAGTTTAGGGACCCTGGTATTTGTTCAACACAGTACAGTTCAATGAAACAAAAATCATAATCAAAAGGCTATGAACGAGAAAAAAACCACAGTTATGTATTTTAGTTTTTTGAACACTGAACAGTCTCAATATATAAATCTGTTTATTGCTTTCAAAATATAACAGTGACATTCAAAGTAGAAGTACCTAGCAGACAGTGTCTACTTGTTTTACAGTAACATTCAAAGTGGAAGCACCTAGTAGACAGTGTCTACTTGTTCTATAGTAACGTTCAAAGTAGAAGCACCTAGCAGACAGTGTCTACTTGTTCTACAGTAACATTCAAAGTAGAAGCACCTAGCAGACAGTGTCTACTTGTTTTACAGTAACATTCAAAGTAGAAGCACCTAGCAGACAGTGTCTACTTGTTTTACAGTAACATTCAAAGTAGAAGCACCTAGCAGACAGTGTCTACTTGTTTTACAGTAACATTCAAAGTAGAAGCACCTAGCAGACAGTGTCTACTTGTTTTACAGTAACATTCAAAGTAGAAGCACCTAGCAGACAGTGTCTATTTGTTCTACAGTAACATTCAAAGTAGAAGCACCTAGCAGACAGTGTCTATTTGTTCTACAGTAACATTCAAAGTAGAAGCACCTAGCAGACAGTGTCTACTTGTTTTACAGTAACATTCAAAATAGAAGCAACTAGCAGACAGTGTCTACTTATTCTATCCACGAAAGATAATACATAAGATATAAGTAGCGTCAAATATTTTTTTGAATGCTGCAAAAAGATCAAATTCAGTAATAGTGGCTTCCCTCCCTTGTCCCACACAAATCCTATTATGAACAAGAAAAATAAATTGTTCGTATTAATAATAATGCCACTTCATATTAGTATTTATTAATGTTACATTTATTGATTAGTCATGCCAGTAAAATTCTGTTAAAAATCATAATGGGGAGACTTTGTAAGAAAATAGAAGTCAAGTCCAAGCTGGTTTCAGGCAAGGAAGAGGATCAAGAGATCATATATTCAATATAAGATTACTAACAGAGAAATGCAGAGAGTTTAACGTGAATCTATATTTATCTTTTATAGACTGTTGAAAGGCATTTGATTGTGTACAACACCAGAAACTTTGGGAAATGATGGAAAAAATGGGATTTCCAATACATTTGATACAATTAACATCACTGCTGTATCTAGACCAACAAGCAGTAGTAAGAATAAATGGTGAAACAACAACTTGGTTTGACATAAAACAAGTGGTCCATCAGGGGTGCATATTGTCACCTTACTTATTTAACTTGTATACTGAAAATATAATGAGGAATGTTAGAGAAGATATAGACAAAGAATAGTGCAATGCCATAACAATTGGAGGTTATGAAATACCAGAGATTAGATATGCTGATGACACAGTATTACTGTCCACAACACAAAAAGGAATGGAAAAACTAATTATGTCAGTCCATAAGAACAGCGAAGAGCAAAACCTCTAAGATCTTAATGTGAAGAAAACTAAATTGATGATAACTGACAAAACAAACAAGGCAGCTGAAATGTGTATCAGCGAAGAAAAATTGGAAGAAGTGGAGAGTTTTGAATAACTTGGAACTAATAATGGAGATACAATGAGGGAAATTAAAAGGAGGACATCTATCGCTCTTCAAAAAGTAAAACAACTAAAGAATGTTTGGAGAGAACAGACAAAACTACAAAAACAAGATTTTTAAGGGCATGCATCTTTCCCATCTTAACAAAAGCCTGTGAGATGTGGACACTTAACAAAACAGCTAAGAAACACATAAATGCCTTTGAATGTAAATGCTACAGAAGAGTTCTTCATATATCATGGACACAAAAAAGAACAAACTGCAAGACATCATTGATGATCTGCAAATAGATGCATCTTGCTCACAACTGAAAGGCCTACAGGAGTGCTGTTAGGGAGGCAAAGTTCCGCAACAGACATGCAAACAAATGAACAAATGAACATTTTACAATGATTAAAATTATAATACACAAATAATGTTTTAATTATTTTGCCTCTATGAGCATGAAATTAAAGCTGGCAATATGCTTGCAACATACACTGACCAGGTCCTTGAATACACCATACATGTATATGAAGAAAAAAACAGATCTATAGCTACAAGAATTATGGTATGAATGTGTTATATGCTTAGAATATAAACATAATGAAAGGAAGACAAAAATAAAATTGGTCAGCGCGGCTAGGAAGAAAGTCACCGGCAGATCTCATAATCAAGTCTAAAGACAGGTAATTGTGGAGAGAAATGATCGCCTACGCCACACGGCATGGCACTTGAGTGATTGATTGATTAATTGACAAAGCAGAGAATCTGAATGATAATGATATGGAAAGAATTTTGAATGGTTCTCTGATGAAGTTTCTCTTTTTGTGCAATTGTTAATATTTCTTACATCTTTCCCATGCTGTTAAACGTCACATAGATGAACATTTCAGCTTCATCAAGGGATTTTATGCCCACTAATTTGGCCTCTCTTAACAAATGTTAATATTTACAAATCATCAAATCTAGTTTGAAAAAACTTAGTTTCATCAAAATTACCCCACACCTTTTTTTAAAAAAATGTTACACCTCTCCCCCCCTCCCACCCCCATCTTGTATAAAAAATATAAGCTATACTCCTTCCTATAACTACAAACGTCTTCAGTATCTACCTATTATTAAAAAATGTTAGATTATTTTAGATTCTTTACAGACACTGTAAATTTAACTGACTTTTTTTTCCTCAATACTAGTGAAATAGTTTACTAGATCTTCATTAGTGTGAGACTGCAAGTATAACATTTTTACATTCTTTGTAAATATGCTCAGTTTGTTATATGCTCAGCGTAACTGTAGAATGTCTTGATCAGAGAGAAGTTTGTGTGATAAGGGGAAGAATGTCTTGATCAGAGAGAAGCTTGTGTGATAAGGGGAAGAATGTCTTGATCAGAGAGAAGCTTGTGTGATAAGGGGAAGAATGTTTTGATCAAAGAGAAGCTTATGTGATAAGGGGAAGAATGTCTTGATCAGAGAGAAGCTTGTGTGATAAGGGGAAGAATGTCTTGATCAGAGAGAAGTTTGTGTGATAAGGGGAAGAATGTCTTGATCAGAGAGAAGCTTGTGTGATAAGGGGAAGAATGTTTTGATCAAAGAGAAGCTTGTGTGATAAGGGGAAGAATGTCTTGATCAGAGAGAAGCTTGTGTGATAAGGGGAAGAATGTCTTGATCAGAGAGAAGCTTGTGTGATAAGGGGAAGAATTTCAGACAGGCCTGAGTGCCCAGTTTTTAACCCTTTGTAAATAATGATCAATCAATCATTGTTTTACACAAGTAAGTACTAAGAGAATGGTAAGTAACATCACCTAGAGAAGACACATGAATCTTTCTGTCACCTTTTCCTTTTCTTTTTTTTTCCTACGGTGGTGATGTAAGTATAAAAAGTCCTTGACTTAAGCCCATTCAACATATGATAATCTGATCTCATGACTGCACTTTCTATTTTCCAACCTAACAAAATGGCTGATATGCAAGATGATATTTTTGGCTGCCATAGGGACACTCAGTAATCAGTGCTGCACTACTTTCACAGTATATCAGACAGAAAATGTTTTCATGTTTTATTAAAAGCATAGTTTTCTTTCTTATGTTTTCTTTCTCACTCAAGGTCCCTGCTGACAGGTGTAGGATATCATGTCCTTCTATAACCCTCTATCCATTGTGCATCTCAACAGGCTTGTCACTGAGAATTTCCCATGCCAGGATGTCAAACCATCAAACATCTTTTCTTTCTGTCTTCCTCTGCCTCGTCTACTCTCATTCTTCCAACTTACTTTTAGATGTAATATCTAGCCAGCCTCTCCTCCAAAGATGCCCTACAAATTTAGATTATCGTCTTCTGATCTTTACGCTCTCATGTAATATTAAAAATACACACATCAGTGACTAATTTATAAATATTCATAAAATGATGCTATAAATTCCTTTTAAAAAAAAAGATGTCATAATTTATTAATAAATGTGAGCATGTCTGAAACAGAGAGAAAGGGAAAGGGGGAATAATCCCACACAACTTTCACAACCTCTTTGAAAAAAGAAAAAAATTAAATATTGAAAGTTTGCATCTTCTGACTGATGGCTAACTCTTACTCAACACTGTATATTGGTTCTAGTTGCTGTCCTTGGCTTGCCAGGTCAGCCAAGAGCTTGAATGGATCTTGATTCTGTTAAGAGAAAATTTGGAAGATATTTAGAACATCTGGTTATAGCAGTACAACATGAAGTCTGTCAGTGGGATATAAACAGTACTGGTCCTTTTCTTTGAAAACTTTGGAATCTAATGACAAGTTGTCCACATTGAATTTTTGTACTGTCATCATCATGATTTTTCTGGACACTGTTGTTTCTCTATAAAATTTAACAATGGTGTTGTAGCTCTATTTGTCATTGTGATTTATCTAACTGAATACTAAACATAACAGTTTATTTAAATCACATCATTATCAGGTGCCGTGCCGACTGACGTTGGCTATTATGCTTCTCCAGAGTACCCGATCCTTCATGCAGGCCATCAGTTCAGTTGGTGATCTCCTCTCACACCATCCCGTCAGACTGTCCAGTATCATTTCTCTTGGTCTTCCTCTTGATCTTCTTCCTTCTATTTTTCCTGTTGTTATAACATTTTCAATGCCCCCTCTTCTCATTGCATGTCCTATGAAAGTACATTTGTCTCTCTCTTATCTTTTTAACAAGATTTTTTTTGTCTCTCCAGCTCTTCTCATACATTCTTCATTAGTTATTTTTGCTGTCCAGGGGATTCACAACATTCTTCTAATAAACCACATTTCTGCTGCTCCCAATGATTTTTGTGCAGACTTGCCTATTGTCCATGATTTAAATCACAGCAGATTATAAATTGTCTTGAAGCTGAGCAGATTACACTGGTTGAAGAGAATAGACAAATGAAAAAGATGACTGTACAAGAGATGAAGGAAACATGGCTGGGAGGCAGACCATATCAGAGCTGGAGAGACAACATGGAAGAGGATATACAGGAAAATGGTGTCACCAACTGGAGAGAGAAGACTAGGAATGGTGAGGAATGGAGGCATTTGATTGTGTACAACATCAGAAACTTTGGGAAATAATGGAAAAAATGGGATTTCCAACACATTTAATACAATTGACATCACTGCTGTATCTAGACCAACAGGCAGCAGTAAGAATAAATGGTGAAACAACAACTTGGTTTGACATAAAACAAGGGGTCCATCAGGGGTGCATATTGTCACCTTACGTATTTAACTTGTATACTGAAAATATACTGAGGAATGTTATAGAAGATGTAGACAAAGAATATTGCAATGCCATAACAATTGGAGGTTATGAAATACCAGAGATTAGATATGCTGATGACACAGTATTACTGTCCACAACACAAAAAGGAATGGAAAAACTAATTATGTCAGTCCATAAGAACAGCGAAGAGCAAAACCTCTAAGATCTTAATGTGAAGAAAACTAAATTGATGATAACTGACAAAACAAACAAGGCAGCTGAAATGTGTATCAGCGAAGAAAAATTGGAAGAAGTGGAGAGTTTTGAATAACTTGGAACTAATAATGGAGATACAATGAGGGAAATTAAAAGGAAGACATCTATCGCTCTTCAGAAAGTAAAACAACTAAAGAATGTTTGGATAGAACAGACAAAACTACAAAAATAAAATTTGTAAGGGCATGCATCTTTACCATCTCGACATACACCCGTGAGACCTAGACACTTAACAAAACAGCTGAGAAACACATAAATGCCTTTGAATGTAAATACTACAGAAGAGTCCTTCAAATATCATGGACACAAAAAAGAACAAATATATCCATACTACAAGAACTTGTAGCTAGTAAAGAGGATTAAACAGAGAAAACTTAAATATTTTGGACACATAAAAGATCATGATAATCTAGAGAAGACTGTATTGGAAGGGTATATAATGGGAAAAAGAAGGAGAGGAAGACCAAGTTGAAGATGGCTGCAAGACATTGATGATGATCTGCAAATGGATGCATCAGCAGCAGGCCATCTTGCTCAAAACCGAGATGCTTATAGGAGTGCTGTTTGGTAAGCAAAATTCCGCAAGGAACATGCAAATGAATGAATGAATGAATGGAGGTGAACTTTATATGCAGCGGTGAGCCTTAGTGGTTTAGAAAGCTGGGGAAGAAGAAATAGAAGAAGAAGAAGTAAAAGAATAAGAAGAAGAAGAAGTATAAGAAGTAGAAGAGTAAGAAGAAGAAGTAGAAGAATAATAATAAGAAGAAGTAGAAGAATAAGAAAAAGGAGAATAAGAAAAAGGAGAAGAAGAAGAAGGAGAAGAATAAGAAGAAGGAGAATAATAATAATAATCTAATTCCCTACAGTCTATTTCCTTCAAGTTTAGAGTGCAGTACTTCACTTTCAGCATTGTTTTCCTGTGATAGAAGGAAACTTTTCACTTGTCACATTACTTGTGCATTGGTGGCATTTTTTTGGTTACAGGTAGAAGCAGTGGCTTTTTTCTTCCATGCAGGTAGAGATGGTGACCTTTTTCTTTCATACAGTGGCTTTTTTTTCTTCTATAAAAGTAAAGACTGTTTGAAGAATCACTAAAAAGGGTCAGGTACCATAAGAAAAGATAATATAAACTGTTATAAATATAATGTCTCTTTTGTCTTAGAAGACAGTTTTGAAGAATCTAGATGTTAGTTGCTTGTGCAACTTGCTGAACATCGTTTCTCTTAGCAACTAATCTTGTGACTGATTCTACCAATATTGGATTTACACAACTGACAACAGAAAGAGCAAATTTCATAGGTCTGAAAAATTTGCCTCATTTCTTCCTCAAATGATGCTGTACTCATTTCACACTTGCTCTCCTTGTGGCTCAGTCTTTTGCCAGTTCTTCCTAGTCCTCATAGCTGATGGAGAAATCTCTCATGATGGAGAAATCTCTCATGGATCATTTACAATTGTCTTTGTTTCTCATTTTGGTTTACATCATGGCTGCCTTCCACCCAGTATTGGGATATGAGGCTGTCATCATGTCTTGCCACATGTCCAAGTTATCTTAATCTTTGTCTGATGAGTGTTGCTTGCTATTTATCATCTTCTGTGAATTTAATCTTTTAGCTGATGTGAAACAAGAATAAACTTTTACCACAACTGTAAGGATAAATTCTTAAAGTTAACAACCATAAGAACAATAAGAAGACTTTAATCTGTTTTAACAGCACCACAACTCTCTTTTCTTATATGGCAAATCTGAATATATATATATATATGGTAACCATTACATCATCTCTCTTCTTTCCCTTTGAACCTTAATTAAGTGTCCAAGGCACATTGGACTTCTGCAAGGGTTTTCCACAAATTATGATTTTTACTTCCCCCCCCCGGCTGTTGCCCAAGTGAGCCCTCTATTGCTCAGCATCCTGTCTGTTGTTCTTCTCCATATCTTCTTACTCTTTTCCCCTGTGGTGTCCATCTTAGTGCTATTTTTGGTAGTGAGTCTTCAGTCATCCGGAGCACGTGTCCCAACCATCGCCAGCGTCTTTCCTTAATAATTGCTGTCAGTGGCTTCATCTGCATTTCCGCCAACATGATGTTACATCATAACCACACATAGATCTCCAGTTTACCTTCTTTGTTTCAATGGCACCATCAAAATCAGTGATATCAAAGTTGTTCCTGAAGTTCGTAAAAGCAAGAATAGAGGCAAGTTCAGAGTCTACATTCACAGGCTGACCTTTCTGAGGACATAAAATATGTGAACCATTAAGCTCCAGAGACCTGCCATTTGTTGTTGATGATTGTGTAATGCGTTATCTCAGGATTATTGTTGTACTCTTATTATTTCAGCATCTGCTTTAACCGTCAAAATTAGTTCTTTTAGGGCAATACCAAAAAAAAGATCTTGAAATATAGGAAATGAGTTAGATGGAATGTAGGTTACAGCATTTTCAAATGGAAAGTTGGTATGAAGGCGCTATTCATATCAGGGTTTGAAAACCAAAGCAGAGCAAGGCTCTATACTACCTTTCATTGGTGCCCCAGTGAAGAAAACAGTATTCTGACTGAGAAAACACAATAACATCTCATTATAACAGACTTGATGAGGATTGGCAAACTAGTCCATTATATCCAAAGTCTGTTATATCCAGAGTACACACACACACATATATATATATATATATGTGTGTGTGGCTGGTTCCTGCAGGCCCCGTATGCTATTACCAAGATTCAGTTATAAACAGGGTCTGTTATATTGGGATTTTACTGTATATTGAAATGGGAGGGCCAACCTGCTCCTACAAGTGTGCTGAGCTGAAGGTCACTGTGTCAGTTCAACACTTCTGTTCTCAATACAATACTGTTTGTGATTTAATAGATAAGCAAAAATTCATGTAAAATTTGGCTGTATGAATATATACCCATATCTGTATTCACAGGTGACAGATATAATGGTAACTGTAACTGACTGATACATGTTATTTTATTTTTCTCATAATCTAATTTCAAAGTTAATCCACACAAGAATCCAATACAGTGTATTCAAAAAATTATATGCAGAGTCTGAGTTTTTATATAAACCACATAGTATATGGAGTATTCTACACTGCTTGCGAGACTCTTCGAATGCCGCACGTGGAGTGAAGCTCCTCCCGGTCAAGGAAGAAAATGCGGAAAAGGAGTAAAGGTTGCTGTGCGGCGCCGATGTGAAAAGGTGGTGGAAAGGATAAAGTGAAATGTAATCGATATGTCCAGTAGTATCGCTGCGAGAGCTACACATACCACGGCGCCTCTGCTCTAGAGGCCGGCCACGTCCAAAACACACCTACACTGGTGAAATATGCCTAAACCGGCACACACCAGAGGTGAAACTTGATGGCCAGGCATATCACACCACCTCCGCTCTAGAGGTAGGTTATGCCTGATATACACCCATACTGGTGAAATATGCCTAAGCCGGCTAATACCAGGGGTGAAACTTGAAGGCTACGCATGTCACGGTACCTCTGCTCTAGAGGTCGGTCACGTCCCAAACACGCCCATACTGGGAGAATATGCCTAAACCGGCTCAACCCAGGGGTGGAAGTCACTAGTGGCGAGGATTCATCCTCCTGGACAAAAGCTCCATCCTGGTCACAACTAGGAAGGGTAGCGGCCACGACCACAAAATGCTGAAGTCGGAGACACTGGACCAGGGCAGTCTAGATAGGCAACCACCTCTCACCCGGCGGGGATGTATGCATATCCTAATCGCGCTGAGGTTTTCCGGTGAGAAAGTCCAACACTGGACTGGATGGGCAACCACCTCTCACCCAGCGATGATACATGGGTATCCTAAAACACGTCGAGGTTTTCCGGTGAGAAAGTCCAACTCTGGCCTAGGTGGGCTAACACCTCTCACCCAGTGGGGATATACCGATATCCAAAACACGTCGAGGTCTTCCGGTGAGACAGTCCAACTCTAGACTAAACTGGTGCAACGAAAACCACGGTGTCACGCAATCCCGCTTCCGGGACCCACCAAGAATACAGACTCAAGCCCTGCGATACTCTGAACCCCATATGGTCCTCTCGGGGATCCCGTGTTCGGGGGACCACAAGACTTAACATGGACCACAGGTGTAAATTCAGTAGGATCGTGGGGCGGTCATGGTGGTAGAAGCGAACGAAGAAGAAGAGAAGAAGAAGATATGGGGTATTCTATACTTTTATGCCAAAGTATAACAGTATATTTCGTTCAAAGTGTCTCAAAAAAAAAAGTTAACATACTCTGAACACCATAAAAAAGCACTGTTTCTAAGTATAGAAGATTTATGGTCAGTTAAGGTGTATATATATATATTATTTTGCTACACTCTACATACAGTACTTTACAAAAGAAAGTGATAGAGAATGGTGTTGTAAGGTTAGCCTTGGAAAAATCTGTGTATGTCCTTTAGCATCTGCATGCCTTAGGGCTGTGAATTGCTAGTGTCTTCATATTTATAGGCAACAATTTGAGATAGGGATACTAGCACTTTTCTTTGCTGCCATTCTTTATCTGGCAAGCTCTAATACCCATTTTTTGAGGCTGGGTGAATCCCGTTGCCAGCTAGTCCCAAAAAAATTCTTCCCAAGCATGAAATTAAACTGGGGACCTTCTGATCAGCAAGAGAGGGCACTAACCATTATCACCATGAAATACAAAGCACTTACTGAATAAGGAAAAAAAAAAGGTAGTAAGAGAATAACCATACTCAAACCACAGACTCTGGTCTAGACATGAGAAAACAGCTCACTATACACTTGGTCATCTCACATCTATTTATAGAAAAAAAAATTTTTTTTTAAAAACAGGATATACATACCACAAAAGTCAAGTCCACATCCCAGGGAAAAGCATCCTCATAATCCTCAATGTTTCCCAAATAAGTCACTGTTGCCGGACCTCTCCTGTCCTCAGGTCTTAGTTTAAACAACCTCCAGGCAGCGCATACAAACTCAGCATTCCCTGAAATGAAGCAGAAAGTAATGTTTTAATGAGGAAAAACAAGATCTGGTTCACTTCAATGAGGAAACCAGACATACAGGTGCTAGTGTATCTTTGTGTGAGGCTTTGAACTAAAACCGAAAAATAACAAATGGAAAGCTTCCATTCTGTGGAGTTTCAATGTCCAGCAAAAATATTTAAAAAATTTTTTTGGTAGTACAAGATGTTTCATACATTTTAAATGCAATTATCTAAGGATGGAACAAACACGTTTCATACACAGTGTGTATAATACACACCCAAGATACAGGAGTTCATAACAGTGTTCAAGGTTTGAATATCACATCCCTTAGATGTTCGCCTTGAGAACATGGAATTCAAAAGTTATAAGCACAAAAACCAAGTTAAGACTATTCAATTCAAATGTAATACCCACCCTCATTTATGCATGTGAAAGCTGGAAAACAACTAAAGAAATAGAAAAGAAATTAGACTCTTTTGAAAACAAATGCATAATGAAAATACTCCGCATCAAGTGGAACGAATTCAAGAACAATGCAGAGATAAGACAGATGACTGAACAACAACCAGTCTCATGGGTGATCAGGAAAAGGAGATGGACATATGTTGGTCACTTGATGAGAAGAAATAATCAGAGAATCCCAAAACAAGCTATCAAGTGGAACACAACAGGCCAAAGAAAAAGAGGCAGACCGCATGAAATTCTAAAGAGGACACTGTTAAGAGAGGCCAAATTAACAGGCATAAATTCCTTTGATGAGGTTGAAAGACTCGCCGAAGACAGGAAAAATTGGTGAACTACTTTGCGAGCCCTATGTGACATTTAACGGCATGGGAAGGATATAAGGTATAAGATAAGAAGATGTTCACCAGCTCGAATAAAACATTCTCTGGGTCTGTTTATCATTCCTGTCATTGCATGGTGCAGCACATCATCTAGAATGGCCACTTTCTCCCTCCAAATGCTTTGTTTGACCTCTAGAGCTGTACAGGGATTCTCAACATACACTAACACTAACTCCAAAGGTGAGACGTTTGAAGTGCAATTAAAGTCCAAAACCCCAGCCACTTTTGCTGTTCTGAGCCACTGAGCCATCTGTATATGTTACAATGTCAGAAGACCTACAGTGATGTTGGACGAGATCTTGAACCAAAAGTTCAACTGCCCCCTGTTTCCATTCTTGACATTTATGGCCCTTTGTGACTACTGTATGACTAAGGGACAGGGAAGTCTACTGAAAAAGGAAGATACAGAGTATTGCACAAAACATTAGTCGGGGAAACAGGAATTATACATCACACATGAATTAGTCTGATAGTGAAAGTGAACGTCGCAAGTGACGACAGAGAGCAACATTTAGATTTAGGGACAATTAGAGACAAAAACTAAAGGGGGGACCATTACTCTGAGACAAGAAGTTTGAGACAAACTGAAAGAAGAATAACGAAACCAAAGGACAGAGAAAACGGATGAGAAAGAGCATAACAAGGTGAAGAAGAATCGACGACAAATTAGTTTATTTCATTTAATGAAAAGAGATGAAAGACTGTTTGGATACTGCAGCCATGATCAGCTGGAAAATAAACATTGATACCGTTGAGGATTTAACTTTACCGAGTCAGCTGAGTTAATTCAGTTGGATCGTTATTAAATTGACTTGAATTCAAATTGTGGTGTTTGACATCATCTTGAGTTGGATATGTTCAAGAGTTCAATGTTACTATCTTGGGTTACTTGTTGGCTTCTGTAAAATAACCTTTGTCAGTTGAGGTCAGTCCTGTACCCGTAACCAAACATCACCTTTAGACACCTCATCTAGATCACAAATTGACTTTACTGTGTTCTCAGCCTCAGACATCCAGGATCTGCCTCATTTGATGCATCTTTCCTTTAACAACCCCAGCTCCTTATGGAGAGGATGGTCCTTAATGCCAGCAACCCTGATGTATGTTATTGTATTTAGCTACTTCATCACTTCTCTGGCTATTTTTCAAGTGCCAATCAGTAGTTTTCATGGTTGTCTTTACTGTCACAATTGATATTCAGTCATTCAAAACTTCTTTTTATATTTATGAAAAAAAAGAAAAAAATATCTTCTCATCCAGTTTTATTTTTTAGGCTTGAAGATAACTCAAAGTTAAAATACAGTAAATTACAAAGGTATGATATTCTGTCTGTGGCCTTATCCAAACATTTTGTTTTGTACTCATTGCAAGGTACAAACAAATGTTGTTTGTGTGATAATATGTTTACTTTCTGCAATCATGTTTGTTTTCATTTGAAGAGTATTTATTCCTCACAGCAAATCTATAAAAATGGGAAAGGTTAAACCTGTTTCTCATTTTTTTCTCTTCATATGTTGGAATACCTTTCACAATCCCCACATCATGGTGACATTTTCTTCAGTTTTCTGTTTGATCATCATTTGACCTTGCATCTGTAGGCCCAACTTTAACTGAAGGCAATTCTTGCTGGTTTTTGTTTTTTTTTTAATTTCAGTATTTTCTTCTCCTTGATAAATGTGTTTTTCTCAGAAGAATGAACTGTTTTTTATTGCCATTTTCCCTTTCTGCCTCCATAAAACTGCACTACACACTTCCATCTATCTCCAAATCTAAAAAAAGAACAAACAGAAAACAAGAGGAAGACAGAAAATCTTGGTGTCCATCTTAGTGCTATTTTTGGTAGTGAGTTGTCAGTCATTCAGAGCACATGTCCCAACCATCGCCGGCATCTTTTCTCTATAATTGCTGTCAGTGGCTTCATTTGGTATTTATTATGGTGTTTGGCTAAAATATTTTTCTAATTTTTCGTAATTTTTGCCACAGACTTTATAATGAAAAGATGCTGTACAGGTAAAACTGGCATTGATTGGGTACATGGGACCTAAATAGATCTTCATTTTGCAGATGACATAACTCTTATCAGTGACAATGTGAAATCGATGTAGGAAAACAGATTCCCTGTCTTCCTTGGCTAGCAAAATAGGACTTGAAATTAACAAAGACAAAACAAAAATAATGAAACTTCTTATCGATCAAGAAGAAAAAATATACGTAGAAGGAACAGTTGTTGATGAAGTAAACCAATTTGCATACATTGGCAGCTACATAGACCAGGATGGTGACACCAGGAAGGAAGTTTGAATTAGAATTGCAAAAGCAACATTGTCCTTCAAAAATCTTAAGAACATATGGAATAGAAAGTTATAAGCACAAAAACCAAGTTAAGATTATTCAAATCAAATGTGACATCCACCCTCATTTATGCATGCGAAAGCTGGAAATCAACTAAAGAAATAGACAAGAAATTAGACTATTTTGAAAACAAATGCTTAAGGAAAATATTCAGTATAAAGTGGAATTCAAGAACAATGCAGAGATAAGACAGATGAGCAAACAGCAACCTGTCTCATGGGTGATCAGGAAAAGAAATGGACATATGTAGGCCATGTGATGAGAAGAAACAATCAGAGAATACCAAAAGAAGCTATCAAGTGGAGCACAACAGGCTGAAGAAAAAGAGGTTGACCACGTGAAACTCTAAAGAAGACATTGTTAAGAGAAGCCAGTTTAGTGGGCATAACATCCCTTGATGAAGTTGAAAGACTCACCGAGAACAGGAAAATTTGACAAATAACTATGCGAGCCCTATGTGATGTTTAGGGGGACGGGAAGGATGTAAGTGATCTAGAGAAGTGGAAGTAGAGAAAAGAAGAGAAGTGATGTAGAGAAGTGGAAGTAGAGAAAAGTAAAGGAGTGATGAAATAGCATTTTAAAATATGATTAGGGAAATGATGATAAGATGCTTTTACTTACAGTATTTGAGGCATATGTTATGTGTTCATACTACAAGAACTTAAGAAGGCTGGCTAGTAAAGAGTATTAAACAGAGAAAACTTAAATATTTTGGACACATTAAACGTCATGAGAATTTAGAGAAGACCGTCTTGGAAGGGTACATAATGGGAAAAAGAAAGAGAGGAAGACCAAGGCAAAGATGGCTGCAAGACATCAATGATAATCTGGAAATGGATCAGCAGCAGCAGGGCATCTTGCTTTCAACCGAGAGGCCTACAGGAGAGCTGTTAGGGAGGCAAACTTCATGCATATGACTGACTGACTGTTATGTGTCTAGTGTCAGAACCTGGACAAGACTGCTATTTTCTTTTCCTTTTTCTTTTCCCAAGCCGCCAGTGTCAGTATGACTTACAAATGGAACAAAGAAGAAGAACTCACTCAGTCTTTTCTTGTACTCCTCATTCTTGATATTTACTGTACCAGCTTGAGTAAGGTATGGTGTAGTAAATCCTTCTCTGCTTGCAATGCCTTTCAGGTCACTCCAAACCAATGCTCCAACTGTGCACTGGCCTGTTGTAAAAATTAAAAACAAAAGTAAAGGTCACGAAGGCACCTACAGGATATGTTGTCAGCACACTACACAGTGATGTGATCAGTGTCATGCTTGGCTGCCTTTCCTTCACCACCTCCAAGAGAAACCAGGTACTTATTTCAACAACTAAGTGACTAGAACACCTCCAGCAAGAATTGAACAACCAGCTTTACTGTGAGTGACTAGGACACCTCCAGCAAGACTTGAACAACCAGTCTTACTGTGAGTGACTAGGACACCTCCAGCAAGACTTGAACAACCAGCCTTACTATGAGTGACTAGAGCACTAACCAGTTCGTTATTCGGGCACCCAGAGCTGTTTTAATGAGATACTAATTATGTTTAAGGACAAATATATGTAGTACACTTATTTTTACACTTAAACATATCTGCCAGCAGCACGTTTATCAAATATGATTATAAAAAAAAACACTGTTAATTCTCTAAGTGCAGTTCTTCGTTTTCTCGTTCCTCAATCACTCCGGAACTGTGAGCTGGTATTTTTTGCAAACAATGCAGAGAATTTGTTGAGGCATAGCATTGTGTTGGCTAGGTATTGGGTCATAGTGGTTATTTCTTCAATGGCCCCAACCACAGAGGCAAATCTGATTTTCTGGTAACAGCCATTAAACAATGTCACGCAGACGACACAAGCTGCCTGGCACTTGAGAACCGCTGCATTCAAAATTATGGGACACTGGAACCACATGGGTTAAACTCGCTGTTTAGTTACACATAACATCATCTTCTTCAATCATTATAGTACCTCTCCACTAAGTCCACCCCTTCTTACTTTTTAAACTTCCTCACAGCATCACTCTGCAACCCCTCTTCCCCAATCATCTGTTTCAATTTCTCCTAGCTAGGTCGGTATTGTGTCACTCTCTCTCCCCTCCCCGGTTCCCCATCCATCACCCCCAGTTACAACCCACTGACCACATGTCATAGGTCTCTATTTAAACAGCCTCCACGTCCTACTAAATCCATTCCTGACACACACCACTGGACAAGCCACACCTTACAATTTACAGCTAAGTACTCTTTTTAAAAAACATTTTTTTTTGTTTTTTGTTTTTTTTAAATAGTATTCATGTGAATCTATACTTTATCTCCTCTCTCTATTTCTTCATCTTGTATGTTTTTGTATGATTAAGGCTCACACTGAAACGTCACAACTTTGTAATCGTTAAGTAATAAAGCTGCTCCTACTTTTTTCCTATTTTATACATTCTGTAATAATATAGGATATTGTAGAATACTTGAACAAAATTTCGCTGAAAATATAGTCATTGATAAAGTCCTTTTGTCAAATCCAGGAGAATTATTTCCAATTATGTGTACATTAGAAGTATCACACTCAAGTTTCAACACTTACACCACAGTTTTTCATCACTCTTTATCTCATCTGGCAGCACTGTTTGAGTGTAGACATCACTGATGTAAAACTGACCTCCAGGCTGAAAGAAGTGTGTGATAGGTAGTTAGTTAGTTAGCTTGTTTTTGTTTGTTTGTTTGCTTGTTTGTTTGTTTCTTTCTTTCTTTCCACATAATGTAAAGTGAAGTGGGGATTTTGTCAAACACAGTTGTGAGGAACAACAGTAAGATGCAACATGAGAATCCTAGCAGCGTATACAGTCTCATCTTACTTACATCCTTCCCGTGCCCTAAACATCACATAGGGTCTGCATGGTAATTCCCCAAGATTTCCTGGCTTCAGTGAGTTTTTCAATCTCATCAAGGGATGTTATGCCCACTGAACTGGGTTCTCTTAACAATGTCCTCTTTAGAGTTTCACGTGGTCGACCTCTTTTTCTTCGGCCTGTTGTGTTCCACTTGATAGCTTGTCTGGGGATTCTCTGACTGTTTCTTCTCATCACATGATTGACATATGTCCATCTTCTTTTTCTGATCACCCATGAGACAGGTTGTTGTTTGCTTATCTGTCTTATCTCTACGTTGTTCTTGAATTCATTCCACTTTATACCGAATATTTTCCTTAGGCATTTGTTTTCAAAATAGTCTAATTTCTTGTCTATTTCTTTAGTTGTTTTCCAGCTTTCACATGTAAAAATGGGGGTGGATATTACATTTGAACTGAATAATCTTAATTTGGTTTTTGTGCTTATAACTTTTCAATTCCATATGTTCTTAAGATTTTTGAAGGACAATGTTGCTTTTGCAATTCTAATTCTAACTTCCATTCTGATCTATGTAGCTGCCAAGGTATGAAAATTGGTTTACTTCATCAATAACTGTTCCATTTACGTATATTTTTTCTTCTTGATCAATGAGAAGTTTCATTATTTTTGTTTTGTCTTTGTTAATTTCAAGACCTATTTTACTAGCCATTGAAGACAGGGCATCTGTTTTTTTCTTGCATTGATTTCACATTGTCACTGATAAGAATTATGTCTTCTGCAAAATCAAGATCTTCCAGTTGGATTTCATGTACCCAATCAATGCCGATTTTACCTGTGCAGCATTTTTTCATTATGAAGTCTATAATTCCAAAAAAGGAAGGGAGATAATATACATAATTTTTTTTTCACACCTGCTTCAATCTTGAACCATTCACTCACGCCTTCTTCTGTCTTGACTGCACAAATATATCCACTGATTCCAGCTTCACGAAGAATTAAAAAAAAACCAAAACCTGCACCATCTGGAGTCATGACCATATGGGATCCCCTCTACTCTTCCTCCTTTGCGTGCACAGAGTCATGGCAGCTGTAACGCTTGCTGGTGACAGAGTTATTTCTGTCAGTCTTCCTTATCCTGACTTTATTACTATGCTCACCTTGAGAAGTGCCGCGACGTTTTTAAAAGCTGTCTGTTTATCAGGGATGAGGTTAAACACTCCATTAGATCTGAGGATGACAGTCATTTAGAAATTTAGGCAAGATCTATGATACAGGAACTTAAAGAAAAACCACTCTGATCTATTTAACTGAAGAGACGGAACTACACATATTATAAGTAGGGATGTCAGACATGCAGTCTGCATGCTGCATGTTGCACAAATAGTATTTTTAGCAGCCCACGAAACATTGAGACATAATCAAAACATTTAACTTAAAAAAAATGCACTTACATAAATTTCTTTTCTTCAAAACGCGTAAAACATTTTCAAAGACACGAAAAGCTAACTAAAAGCAATCAGTTCACCTTTACTTCATGTTATTTTTATTCTCTCATTTTTTTATGTAAGTTGGCAAAAACAAGTTGATTTAGATGCACCCCACTACACAGTACCAGATTCAAATCGAAACAATGGTATCACCACAACAAAAATGTCCTGGCTCCACCCAGCTTTTAAAAATGAGTAGCAGAGAAATCTGGGAAGGTAAATACGGCCAGGCGTGATACATCAGACTTTCATGGTTTTGGAAGTACAGGCCTAATAGCGTATCCCCAGTGTGCCTTAATGGAATGGAAAAAGAGATTTTACCTTACCTTACCATTAATCGATATCTACATACAGTTGTGGCCTTTCAGTTATAATTTCAGTTATAAACTATAAAAGTTTTCAGAGAAAAAGGTTTATGATTTTTTTCCTTCCCATTATAAACTTTAAAAAAATCTGTTTTGTTTTGTACATCATCTTTTTATGCTTTCCAGATCAGTGATGATAAATTAATTTACTACGAATTATAACATTCACATTTGTAAGTTATTTGTCAATAAATGATCTTTTATGAAACTGTAGAATTGTTTCTTGTGATTCAGATTTAAAACAGTATCAATTTATATTTTGTAAAAATACCGTTAAAGTGGCACTTTGTTTCCTATCTTCCACTAATAGACCCATGCTCATGGATTCACAGACTCACATCCAAACAAGCACAAAGATGAGAGAGAACACAAATATACTTACACAATCAGGTCAAAAGGTTCTAATTCAAGTTCTAAAAGTCTTTCAGCATTGGCTTCATGAAACTCAAAATTTGGCTTGTCATATCCCCAAACAGCTGCCTGCTTGGCACTCTCTAGCTTTGCTATGGCAATCTGTGTGGGTTTTCAACACCGGTTAAAGTAATCAGCCATTCTGTTCTATATGGGTCAGTCTTTTATTTTAAAGATTTGCCCCAAGAATCATATCACGTTGATTAATATACCTAAAATGTCCCATATTTTTTTCTATCTTTGATTACCACGTGTTTGCAAATACTGTGGATTTTAATAAAAGTATCATAGTGGAAATGTTGCAGTTAAAAAAAAACAAGCATGGGATCACCATAATTCCCATGGTGGTGGAGTTTGCTAAAGAAGTATTGCATGCCAGTTACTTTTTAGCCCCACTCAGAGACTGAAAAACTAGCTGCTGTAACCCTGTCCCAGTCTGACAGGATGTTGTGCCTCAATGCCTCCATCACATCAGCTGCACAGAACATTCAGCTTATAGTTCCATGGACATAAAACCAGAAGAAGAAAAAGGGGAGAGCATAAGGTTAGTGGGGGCAGGGCCTTTCCAAAGTTTAATCTAGCAGCCTGAGTATTGGTTAATCCATCACTGATTTTATCCAGATTTAATCTTTAAGGGTTTAATCTTTCTTGTTTACTAATCTGTTGGTATTGGGTTCAAGTCCCAGCAGGGGGATTTTTTTCTGGTACCACCACACCAAGAAAAAATCCCAGGGTTCACTCAGCCTCTAAAAACAGATACCAGAGAAATCTGGGAAGGTAAATGCAGCCAGGCGTAATACTGACAACATCACATTTTCATGTGCCTATGTTCTTGGAAATACAGGCCTAACACTATATTCCTGATATGTCTTAACGGCATGGGAACAGAAATTTTACCCCTTGTTTGCATACCTCATTCTACTACTTATCTATCTTCTTTTGATAAAAAGTAATTCTTTGAAATTAAATTTGACCTACTTACCAGTCCAGGACTGACATCAATGCCAACAACGTATCCTATTGGGCCCACAAGCTTCGAAAGTAAGATGACCAGACTTCCAGAGCCGCAGCCAATGTCCAGAATACGTGCACCTTGAACATTCTCCGGTACAATAATGCCAGAACCATAGTATCTGTCACAGAGAAATAATCCTTGAAAAAGGCTTTTGCTGAAATATTGGATTGTTATATGTTCTTCATTTATACTTGTTCATCTTATTTTCTGCTTTTCATGTTCCTGCTCCCTTTCCTCACTCTATCTTTTTGTGCAAAACTAAACCATAACCATACATCTCTGTCTTACTTTATATCTGTCACAGACAAGCATTTGTAACAATATTCTTGAGCTTGTCGTGGAAAAAAGGCAACCTTCACGGCTGCAATAACTGGAGAGGAGTAACTTTACTATCAGTTGTGTCAAAAGTATTTTGCAAAGTTATTCTGAATAGAATTAAAGATATGGTAGATACTGCAATGAGAGAAGAACGAGCAGGATTTTGAAAAGAGAGAAGCTGTCTCGGCCAGATATTTACTCTAAGAATAATACTTGAAGAACATATTGAAAAGCAAAAACCATTAATCCTGAACTTCATAGACTTTATAAAAAGGCATTTAGTAGCATACACAGAGATTCAGTGTGGAGAATTTTAAGAATATATGTAATACCATCTAAAATTGTTAACATCATTAAAGACCTCTACAGTGGATAAGTTTGTGCAGTCAAGACAGAAGAAGGAATAAGGGAATGGTTCCAGATTGAAACAGGCGTGAAACAAGGATGTATATTATCTCCCTTGCTTAGACTTCATAATGAGTGGTAAAACGGGCAGTGATTGGGTAAATGGGACCCAGCTGGAAGAGCTTGATTTTGCTTATGACATAACTCTTATCAGTGACAATGTGAAATCAATGCAAGAAAAAACTGATACCCTGTCTTCACTGGCTAGAAAAATAGGACTTGAAATTAACAAGGATAAAACAAAAATAATGAACATCTAATTAATCACGAAGGAAAAATATACATAGAAGGAACAGCTGTTGAAGAAGTAAACCAATTTGCATACCTTGGCAGCTACATAGAGCAGGATGGTGACACCAGGAAGGAAGTTAGAATTAGAATTGCAAAAGCAGCATTGTCCTTCAAAAATCTTGAAAACATATGGCATT
This sequence comes from Achatina immaculata, assembly GCA_009760885.1. Lineage (NCBI taxonomy): Eukaryota > Metazoa > Mollusca > Gastropoda > Stylommatophora > Achatinidae > Lissachatina > Lissachatina immaculata. Next base: position 12,263,093 of record CM019715.1, read on the forward strand.
TAAAAGTTATAAGCAGAAAACCCAATGTAATATCCACCCTCATTTATGCATGTGATAGCTGGAAAACAACTAAATAAATAGAAAAAAAATTAGACTCTTTTAAAAACAAATGCCTAAGAAAGATACTCAGTATACAGTGGAACAAATTCAAGAACAACGCAGAGATAAGACAGATGAGGGAACAACAACTTGTTTCCTGGGAGATTAGAAAAAGAAGATGGACATATGTCAGTCATGTGATGTGAAGAAACAACTAGAGAATCCCAAAACAAGCTATCAAGTGGAAGATAACAGGCTAAATAAAAAAGAGGTCAACCACGTGAAACTCTAAAGAGGACATTGTTAAGTGAGGCAGTTTAGTTGGCAAAACATCTCTTCATGAGGTTGAAAAACTCACAAAAAACAGGAAAATCTGGCAAACTACCATGCAGGCCCTATCTGACGTTTAGCAGCACGGGAAGGATGTAAGATGTAGTGGAATCTTATATCTCACAACGCAAAATATAAAGTAACCTATTTTTCTTATTGTATAGAATTTCAAGCACCATAGTCCTAAAGCATTCTTAATTTTAAATATCATAACTCTAAACATCAGTGATAATCTGCAAATGGATACATCAGCAGCAGGGCATCTTGCTTACAACTGAGAGGCCTACAGTAGAGCTGTTAGGGAGGCAAAGTTCCACAAGGGATATGCAAATGACTGACTTAACTCTAGGCTTGTTGAATCCTATCATAATCCTAGGTACGCTGAATCCTAAATATCACAATAATTCTTAGTGTCATGATGAGTAAAAACCAAAGCCATATGAATGATGAAATCTAAATTCCAAATAAATCTAAGAATCATGAATTTAAAATATAATCCTGGGTATGATGAATTCTAATATGATAAATCAAAGCATAATAATAGAAATGAATTGTAAATATCATGATTGTTATACATCCTAAATATCTTATTTCAGAGTGTTAAAATCATGCCATGGATCTTACATCTTGCATCCTCCTCGTGCTGTTAAACGTCACATAGGGCTTGCATGGTAGTTTGCCAAGTGTCATGACTGGTAAATATTATAATCCTATGTATCAACTATTTCTCCATTGTTCAATTATCATTAGAACAGAAAAAAAATCTCTTTGTCCTAAAGTTGCTCCATGATTCCATTTGTCTCCTACAACATTTCTTCAAATTTTCGACTCCAATTTTGGCTTCATTAAATGAAAAGTTGGATTAACACCACTATTATACTTATTCATTCATTCAGTCATTTGCATGTCCCCTTGCGGAACTTTGCCTTCTTAACGCCGCCCTGTAGGCCTCTCGGTTGTAAGCAAGATGCCCTGCTGCTGATGCATCCATTTGCAAATCATCAACGATGTCTTGCAGTCATCTTCGCCTTGGCCTTCCTCCCTTTCTTTTTCCCATAATGTACTCTTCCAAGATGGTTTTCTCTAGATGACATTTAATGTGTCCAAAGTATTCTAGTTTTCTTTGTTTATTCCTCGTTACTAGCCAGCCTTCTTCAATATTAAGTTATTGTAGTATGGATATATTTATTCTTTTTTTTGTGTCCATGATATTTGAAGAACTCTTCTGTAGCATTTACGTTAAAAGGCATTTATGTCTTCTTATTCTTCTTCGTTCGCTTCTACCATCAAGACAACCCCGTGATCCTACTGAATTTACTCCTATGGTCCTTGATAGGATCACAAGAGGTCCTGTGGTCCTCCTGTGGTCTCCGAGAGGACTACAAAAGATCCCCGAGAGGATCACAAGAGGTTCAGAGTATCGTGGGGATTGATTCTATATTCTCGGTGGGTCACAGAAGCGGGATTGCCTGACTCTGTGGTTTTCGTTGCACCAGTTTAATCTAGAGTTGAACTTTCTCACCGGTAAATCTCGACGTGCTTTGGATATCAATATATCCCTGCCGGGTGAGAGGTGATTGTCCATCCAGTGAACTTTCTCACCGGTAAATCTCGACGTGCTTTGGATATCAGTATATACCCGCCGGGTGAGAGATGATTGCCCATCCAGTCCAGTGTTGGATTTTCTCACCGGAAAACCTCAGTGTGATAAGGATACACATATATTCCCGTCGAGTGAGAGGTGGTTGCCTATCTAGACTGCACTGGTACAGTGTCTCCGACTTCAGCATTTTGTGGTCGTGGCTGCTACCCTTCCTAGTTGTGACCAGGACGGAGCTTTTGTCCAGGAGGACGAATCTTCGCCACTAGTAAGTTTCACCCCATGGTTAAGCCGGTTTAGGCGTATTTTCCCATGTATTTACGTGTTTCGTAGCTGTTTTGTTAAGTGTCCAGGTCTCACGGGCATATGTTGCGATGGGAAAGATGCATGCTCTTAAAAAAGCTTATTTGTGTAGTTATGTCTGTTCCTCTCCACAGATTCTTTAGTTGTTTTACTTTTTGAAGAGCGATAGATGTCCTCCTTTTTTTGTATCTCCATAATTAGTTCCAAGATATTAAAAACTCTCCACTTCTTCCAATTTTTCCTCATTGATACATATTTCAGCTGCTTTGTTTCTTTTGTCAGTTGTCATCAGTTTAGTTTTCTTCACATTAAGATAGAGGTTTTGCTCTTCGCTGTTCTTACGGACTGACATAATTAGTTTTTCCATTCCTTTTTGTGTTGTGGACAGTAATACTGTGTCATCAGCATATCAAATCTCTGATATTTCATAGCCTTCAATTGTTATGGCATCGTAACATTCTTTGTCTACATCTTCTCTAACATTCCTCATTATATTTTCAGTAAACAAGTTAAATAAGTAAGGTGACAATATGCACTCATGTCGGACCCCTTGTTTTATGTCAAACCAAGTTATTGTTTCACCATTTATTCTTACTGCTGCCTGTTGGTCTAGATGCAGCAGTGACGTCAATTGTATTAAATGTGTTGAAAATCCCATTTTTTCCATTATTTACCAAAGTTTCTGGTGTCGTACATAATCAAATGCCTTTGAGTATTCTATAAAAGGTAAATATATATTCACATTAAGCTCTCTGCGTTTCTCTATTATTTATCTTATATTGAATATATATGATCTCTTGATCCTTTTCATTGCCTGAAATAGCTTGAACCATATTGACTTCTTCTTCTGTTTTCTTAGGAAGTCTACCCATTATGATTTTTAACAGAATTTTACTGGCATGACTAATCAGGGCAACAGTTCTGTAGTTTGTGCATAATTTCAGGTTACCCATTTGTATACACTTGTATATCGTATTGTTCTGGTATTTTTGTAAGATAAAAGCGGAGTGGTCTTGATTCCGTAACTGTCTTTTTTTTTCTTTATCTTCATGTCTGCTATTAATAACTCACGGTCCGTGTCACAATCAGCACCTGGTAAAGTTTTTGCTGATGTTATACTTGATCTCCACCTTCTTTGCACTAAAATGTAATATATGTGATTCTTGGTTTTCCCATCAGGTGATGTCCATGTGTGATGTCTTCTTGGATGCTATATTATTATACTACTATACTACTATTTATATAACTATTATAACTTTTATAACATATTATATATATTCATAACATATATATATATATATATACATTATATAACTATTATACATTATATAAAACTATTATATTACATCCTGAAATAATAAGCCACACAGTTTGGTCACAATACATGGCTATCACCAGACAGAATTCCACATATATTACTCATGCTATGAATTGTGGGAGACAGAGGATGTAGATGGAGGAAATAACAGAAATCTTAGATCTCCCCTCATATGAAACAAATGACTGAGCCTTATAAAGAAGTCTGTTTGCCCCCCCCCCCTCTCAACACTGAAAGGTGTCCGAGGAAGGAGGCAAGACAAGACAAATGAATATGTTCTTAAACTGGAGAACTCTGGAAACAAACTGAAACTGTTTGTGCTAAAAACACTAAAAATTCTTCAGAAATATGAGACGACAGATGTTGGAAAACATCGATGAAAACTGAAGGGAGACTTGTACTTGTACGAACTCCCTGTAACTGCGAGCTGTTGTTCTTTGCAGCCGATGCTGTAGAGATGTTGAGGCACAGCATCGTATCGGCGTGGGAGCTAGTTATGGTGGCTACTTTTTCAGTCTCGGAGTACAGTTAAAAAGCAGGGGGTGTGCAATGCTTTTTTAGCAGACTCCACCACCATGGGAACTATGGTGATCCCTGCCGCGTTAGCCAGGTTAGGCCTGTTACTGGGGATACCACAGAGAGGTGGGACAGGGTCTTGGTCAGCTATGGGTCGCTAACCCTGACACTGGCATATCAGCTATGGGTCGCTGATTACCTCATTGGGCGTCTTCATCCCCCAATTGAAGGGAGAAAAGAAAGTTAAGAAGACCACAAGGAAAAATATTAAAACCAGCCAACCAAGTGATATGTGCAAAATAAAGGTAACAGGCTGAAGAAAAAGAGGTTGACCACGTGAAACTCTCAAGAGGACATTGTTAAGAGAGGTCAAATTAGTAGGCATAAAATCCCTCGATGAGGTTGAAAAACTCACAGAAAACAGTAAAACCTGGAGAACTACCATGCGAACCCTATGTGACATTTAATAGCACGGGAAGGATGTAAGATGTAAGATGTTGATCATATATATCCAGTTCCGCACAAAATAGAGAAACATGATCATCTATGCCCATCTTCGTGGCATATAATGAACGAACCTTTTCATGGTCTCTTCACTCAGCTGTTGGATCAAGTTGTTCACACGTTCAGGGAGATCCTGATAATTAACTCTGGTCTTGAAACTGCACTTGGTGTTCAGTTCATCATAGAACCCCCGGACCATCTGTGTTAGTGAGTGATCAGTCATGGCTGCTAGTTGGTGGCTTCACTGTTACTACAACAGCAATGGAGGCATTACTATAATATCTATTGTCACATGAATGAAGTCAAGGCTTTTCCCCTAATAAAAATCGTTAAAACTGCTGATGCTTCGACTGCTGCTAGTAATACTACTTCTACTTTTATTGTTTTTGTTATTACTAAATCTGTCGTTAGCACAATCACATCAATATTCCTGCTGCTCTCCTTCTTCTTCTTCTACTACTACTACTACTACTACTACTACTACTACTACTACTACTACTACTACTACTACTACTACTACTACTACTAGTACTATTACCAGAATTACAGAAGATTTTTTTTTTATTTTAGTGGACTTTCCGAGTATCAGTTTATCAAGCAGTTTTTGCTGTGGTTCTTTTGACATTAGCACAATCAGCACAGCAGCAACAAACTTTGTTTATGATGAAAGGCCCAGCCTTTTTATGCTTCCATCTTTGTTCGGCTGTTAACACAGGTTCTAATAGGAATAGGACGGTTACTACTACTATTACTACTTTTATTACTGGTACTTCTACTACTACTTTTATTACTGGTACTTCTACTACTACTTTTATTACTGGTACTTCTACTACTACTTTTATTACTGGTACTTCTACTACTACTTTTATTACTGGTACTTCTACTACTACTTTTATTACTGGTACTTCTACTACTACTTTTATTACTGGTACTTCTACTACTACTTTTATTACTGGTACTTCTACTACTACTTTTATTACTGGTACTTCTACTACTACTTTTATTACTGCCGTTCGCCATACTGTTACTTCTGCTAGCAATCTGTGGTAACAAACAACATAAATTTTTTACAAATAGGAAACGAGGCTTATCGTTAAGTAGAACACAGTATTGCAGGGTTAGACCTCGAAAAAATCATACACAAAGCACTTTTAGACGTGAGAGAAAGAAAAATGACAAAGAGAAATACCTGTTTACGTGAACCACGGACTCTGATAGGACGAGTAGTCCGGCCGTGAGAGAAAAAAATGCCCCAGTAAGTTATGTTTATTTTCTGGTGAGGTTTTGGAGTCAGATTCTTCGCTGGGTCATATGTTAGCTTGTCCTTATAAGGGTGTCTCAAGAGGCGCCCACAGCGCAGTGCTATGTCAAGCTGTGTATCATATGTCTGTAATCTATTTCATATTTTTTGTTAATGGCTTGCAATGATACTATAGTTTTAGTGTTATTATTTGGATGACTGTTATTACTTGTGAGGGCCGATGTGTCGTTATTGGTTTTCGAATCATCATAATAAACAAACCAAACTGTATTTTACTCTTTGGTAAAGGTACAAAAGATGCCTGTCAAGGGAAAGTACAACAGAAAAGACAACAGGTGTCCCAATGACTCCATTTTAAAGCCCAACAGAACACAACAAACCACAATTTTCAGGCTCCGAACAGGACACGCAGAATACAAGCTAAACATACACAAATTGAAGACTGCTCAAACTCCGCTCTGATTGGTTGATATTTAATTTGGGAATTAAAAACAGTTTTATGTAAAATTCGAGAGTGATCCAAATAAAAATCTTGAAACTACGATTAAAGTTCTGAGCATTGTCCAACAGCCGTGTAATCTGCAGATGGCAGCAAAGTGCCAATGGTATCATGGTTGCAGTGTTAAGATGGCCGTTCCTCTAGAGATGTGCACTTCATACTGCTACTATGACGTCGTGTAGCTCGTTGCATCTTCCTACCGCCTGCAGGATGTTCTTTATGTAATTAACAACGATGCTGTCAGCTTACATGATGATGGGACGGTGCTTAGGATTTCTGTTGCAATTTTAAGGTTTTTATATGAACCACTCTCGTGTTTTTAATGTACTAGTAAATGTTAACTAGCACATTCAACGTTGCTGATATTCAAAGATGTATGGAATGATGAGTCCTGTCCCTTAATGATGGATTTTGACTAAGATGTTATTTTTATTTTTTATTTTTTATTTATTGATTTTTTATTAAAAAATTTTTTTCCTGAACCTTTTTTTCCCAGCAGGATTTGATTAAAAGGAGTTTTACATGTTCCTCTAGTTTTTTTTAGAGATTTTTTTTCTCTCTCTCCCTTTCTCTCTTTCTCCCATCGTTATCTTCCTCTCTGGTGATGTACATGATCTGTGTGTGGCAAAGGCCTTCTCTTCCACTCATGGGAGGTACATGGAGTTTTTTTTTTTATAATTACTCTCTCTTGCTTCTCTCTCACTCTCACTCTCTCTCTCTCTCTTTCTCTCTCTCTCTCTCAGTCCATTATTCTGCCTGATCTTTGCTGAAACAGTCCTAAGGACGTGGCAGGACTAAACGTGCAGAAATGAAAACGAGCCATGTTTCTGCACGTCCACACCAAGAACCTGAAATCTGCGAGCGGGCCAGTAACTCGCTGCGTGTGTCCGCCTGAGTTTTAGGGATTATATTCAACATTATGGCTTTGTAGATGTCTGCTTGTTGTGCCATGTGTGTTTCTATTGTGTTCTGTATTGTCCTTATATTGGGGGCCACTGTTTTGCATTAGTAGAAAATGTGTTCTTCTGTTTCTAGTGCGTTGCTCCTGCATACGTATCATCGTCTCATGTTTCTTTGTGTTTTTCTGTGTGTCGTGGCGTCATATTGTATATGAGTCTGAAAGTGATTTCTCTGGCTTTTGGTGTGATATTCTTGAGATGGAGGTTTTGGAACGTGTCAGTGTAGTCTAGTATGGGAAATCTGAGTCCCTTCTTGATCCTAAGGTGTAATGGTGGTGCTTGATTTCTGACCAAATGTTTGTATATATGGTTTGTTTCGCATTGGATGAGTGTTTCGTGACCTTGAATTGCTTGTATGCAGAGAAGGGTGGTAGTGTGCCAAAGTGGTGTCCCTGAGAGTTGTTTGGTAGGACTAAGTTTGATAGTCTCAGTCCTATGTAGTAGTGAGCTAGCGGGTGCTGGTTTTTTTTATAAATAAGTTTATTTGTCTTCCAGATAAAAATTATAAAGCATATACAAATGACGTGAACTGAGGATGATTTCCCTTGAAGTGAAATAATGAAATGGTGGGCTTTAACAAAACATGAGATGATAGTGATTCGTATGATATGTACATCTGAGTGCATATTTATATACAAACATGGTTGTATAATAACGAATGTTTGAAACTAAAACATCTATCTGTTTGTGATGAAATGAGGTGAATGTCAGTGAGATAAAATGTTGATGGGTGTGTGATTCTAACCAATCATTCTACTTGTTTTGTGTCAGGAGATCGTGCGAACGCAGTCCCTCCTATGAAAATAATTTATGCACTCGAGTCACCCGCATTTGGGTCAACGTAACCGGAGTGCAATGGAAGGTTATGGTCAAGGTAAAAACAGTGAAAAATGTGAAAATGACATGAGTTGAGGATGATTGCCCGTGAATTGAAATAATGAAATGGTGGGCTTGAACAAAAACATGAGATGATAGTGATTCGTATGATATGTACATCTGAGTTTGACATTTAACCACAAATGGGGGGGGGGTGGTTTAAAAATCAAATTGGGGGGGGGGGGGGAGTCGCCCCCCCCCAAAAAAAAACAAACTTGCGCACGCACACACACACACACACACATAATAAATCATTGGCCAGCTCTGATGAGAGTGAGTAAAAAAAAAATAACCACAAATTAAGAGGTTTAACCATTGAAAAATATACAAAAATACTCAGGGCAAAAAGTATTTCCATATATTGCAATGGTTACATCTCTTGATCTGTGGTTATTTTTTTGGATTCGCCCTCGTGTGTATAACAATTAAAAAAAAGGCAGATAAAACTGAAAATACCAGTAGAATCTTATGGTTTTTTTTTAACCAGAATTCTCCAGGTTCATTTTAATTCTTTCCACAAACTTCAAATTGTATGCCGCTTTTTTGCCATACACACACACACGCGCGCGCGCGCACACACACACACACGCACACGCACGCACACACAGCCACACACAAAACAACTGCGTTTTGATGTCTTGCAATTTGCAATGCAAAATCCGTTCTCGGTCTTTTGGCTGAGATTAAAGTGTAGTTCTGCGTTCTGTAGTATCTCACTTTGATCGTTATTTTGGAACAAACGAGATGCCCGAGGCCTGCCCTGCACATTGAATGCCCGGGGTATGGTCCACATCTCGTTACAGGTGGGCCCGGTTTGCAGTACCACCGGGTCATGGCCTGTTTTCGTTGTCTTAAAAAAAATGTATCATACAAACTTTCATGTTATAAATATTTTATTTTTTACCCAGAAAGTCCCGCAACCAGTTGGAAACTGAGGGTTTAAATAAATGGATGTTAATATTGAGTAGCATTTCTTGATTTTGTTAGTTGAGATTTGTGCGTGTGTGTGTGTGTGTGTTTGTTTGTTTTTCTATTTTGGCGAGGTCTTATTTTCAAAGGTGGACTCATGACATCACAGAAAGTCTGAATCTGTTACTGTGAGATGTTTTGGTGATTGATTGATTGATTGATCTTTATTTCAAAAGGGTTAAGAATTGGGCACGCAGGCCCGTCTGACATTCTGCCCTTTATCATACATCTTTCACTCTATTCCAGACATTCTACTTGTTCAAGACCATACTGCACTCAGGGAGGCAAGTGAGAGGGACACCATTCTGGAAAGGACATCACGTAACCCGCGCGCGCGCGCACACACACACACACATAAACACTGCAGGTTGTTGTTTGCTCATCTGTCTTATCTCTGTGTTGTTCTTAAATTCATTCCACTTTATACCAAGTATTTTCCTTATGCATTTGTCCCTCTTAAAAATGTGTCTTCTTCTTCTTCTTCTTCGTTCACTTCTACCACCAAAAACCGCACTGTGAACCTACTGAATTCATGCCTGTGGTCCTCGTTAGGTCCCGTGGTCCCCTGTGTGGTCCAAAATAGACCACACGAGATCCACGAAAGGACCACAAGAGATTCAGAGTGTCACAGTGCTTTAGCCTGTATTCTTGGTGGGTCTCGGAAGCGGGATTGCGTGACACCGTGGTTTTCATTGCACCAGTTTAGTCTAGGGTTGGACTTTCTCACCGGAAGACCTCGACGTGTTTAGGATATCAGTGCATCCCCGCTGGGTGAGAGGCGGTAGCCCACCCAGGCCAGAGTTGGACTTTCTCACCGGAAAACCTCGACGTGTTTTGAGATACCCGTGTATCACCGCCGGGTGATTAAAAATGTGTGATGTTTATTTGCTTTTATGCGCGCGAGCGCGCACGCACGCAAGCACACACACACACACATATTTATATAATAAATCATTGGCCAGCTCTGATTTATATGAGAGTGAGTAAAAACAAAAAAAATAACCACAAACTAAGAGGTTTAACCATTGAAAAATATACAAAAATACTCAGGGCAAAAAGTATTTCCATATATTGCAATGGTTACATCTCTTGATCTGTGGTTATTCTTTTGGATTCGCCCTCGTGTATATAACAATAAAAAAAAGGCAGATAAAACTGAAAATACCAGTAGAATCTTATGGTTTTTTTTTTTTACCAGAATTCTCCAGGTTCATTTTAATTCTTTCACAAACTTCAAATTGTATGCCGCTTTTTTGCCATACACACACACACACACGCGCGCGCACACACAACCACACACAAAACAACGGCGTTTTGATGTCTTGCAATTTGCAATGCAAAATCACTTCTCGGTCTTTTGGCTGAGATCAAAGTGTAGTTCTGCGCTCTGTAGTATCTCACTTTGATCGTTATTTTGGAACAAACGAGATGCCCGAGGCCTGCCCTGCACATTGAATGCCCGGGGTATGGTCCACATCTCGTTACGGGTGGGCCCGGTTTGCAGTACCACCGGGTCATGGCCTGTTGTTTTCGTTGTCTTAAAAAAATGTATCGTACAAACTTTCATGTTATAAATATTTTATTTTTTAGCCAGAAAGTCCCGCAACCAGTTGGAAACTGAGGGTTTAAATAAGTGGATGTTAATATTGAGTAGCATTTCTTGAATTTGTTAGTTGAGATTTGTGCGTGTGTGTTTGTTTGTTTTTCTATTTTGGCGAGGTCTTATTTTCAAAGGTGGACTCATGACATCACAGAAAGTCTGAATCTGTTACTGTGAGATGTTTTGGTGATTGATTGATTGATTGATCTTTATTTCAAAAGGGTTAAGAATTGGGCACGCAGGCCCGTCTGACATTCTGCCCTTTATCATACATCTTTCACTCTATTCCAGACATTCTACTTGTTCAAGACCATACTGCACTCAGGGAGGCAAGTGAGAGGGACACCATTCTGGAAAGGACATCACGTAACCCGCGCGCGGGGTGACATTCAAAGCAAAAGCACCTAGCAGACAGTGTCTACTTGTTCTAGGGTGACATTCAAAGCAAAAGCACCTAGCAGACAGTGTCTACTTGTTCTAGGGTGACATTCAAAGCAGAAGCACCTAGCAGACAGTGTCTACTTGTTCTACAATGACATTCAAAATAGAAGCACCTAGCAGACAGTGTCTACTTGTTCTACAATGACATTCAAAATAGAAGCACCTAGCAGACAATGTCTACTTGTTCTACAATGACATTCAAAGCAGAAGCACCTAGCAGACAGTGTCTACTTGTTCTACAATGACATTCAAAATAGAAGCACCTAGCAGACAGTGTCTACTTGTTCTACAATGACATTCAAAATAGAAGCACCTAGCAGACAATGTCTACTTGTTCTACAATGACATTCAAAATAGAAGGACCTAGCAGACAGTGTCTACTTGTTCTACAATGACATTCAAAACAGATGCACCTAGCAGACAGTGTCTACTTGTTCTACAACAACATTCAAAGCAGAAGCACCTAGCAGACAGTGTCTACTTGTTCTACAATGACATTCAAAGCAGAAGCACCTAGCAGACAGTGTCTACTTGTTCTACAATGACATTCAAAGCAGAAGCACCTAGCAGACAGTGTCTACTTGTTCTACATGACATTCAAAGCAGAAGCACCTAGCAGACAGTGTCTACTTGTTCTACAATGACATTCAAAGCAGAAGCACCTAGCAGACAGTGTCTACTTGTTCTACATGACATTCAAAGCAGAAGCACCTAGCAGACAGTGTCTACTTGTTCTACAATGACATTCAAAGCAGAAGCACCTAGCAGACAGTGTCTACTTGTTCTATACATGAAAGATAATACATGATATATAAGTAGAGTCCAATATTTTTTTTTAATGCTGGAAAAACATCAAATTCAGTAATAGTGGCTTCCCTCCCTTGTCTCACACAAATCCTATTATAATTATTCTCATTAATAATAATGCCTGTTAATATTAGCAAATATTAATGTTACATTTAACAAGGATTAAAATTATAATACACAAATAATGTTTTAATTATTTGCTTCTATGAGTATGAAATTAAAACTGGCAATATGCTTGTCCTTGGAACATACTCTAACCAGGTCCTTGAATACACTATAAATATGTATGAAGAAAAAAACAGAGATGACTAGCTACAAGAATTATGGCATGAATGTGGTATGTGCTTAGAATATAAACATAATGAAAGGAAGACAAGAATAAAGTTATGATTGTAACTTTTTTCTTTTTTACAAAGCAGAGAATCTGAATGATAATGATATGGAAAGAATTGTGAAGGGTTAAATCTCTGACAAAGTTTCTCTTTTTGTGCAGCTGTTAGCATTTATAAATCATCAAACCTGGTTTGAAAAACTAAGTTTTAGCTTCGCAAAAATTACCCTCCCCCAACCTTTTTTTTTCTCTCAGTGTTGTTTATACCAGAAGGTACTGATAGAGTGGAAAGTAATTGTAATCTTAATCACAGACTTGCATCCACAACTCTAAGCATTCCCACAACTTCTCCACCTTCTGATCCAACATCTGTTGAAGCGTAGTCTTGTTGATGGTACCAGACACACACTGACTGTGGGTAATGCGCTCTGTATCACTCACGTTGGAACAACATCCACTTCCCCTCTCCTCCCCCAACTCGGCCATCCTCTTGATATGCGTGTTTCCCCCATAGCCACATCTCATCCTTCATGTGCAACCTATCCAAGGTGGCTCTTGCAGTCTTCTCTTTGTCCATTCTTAGGTTACCCTGTATTGGTGCCTTGCCTGACAGCTTGTCTGCTTTTTTTGTTGACTGAATGGAAAATAACATCACCTAAAGATGCTGCATGAATTTGTCACTAAATTTTATCTCCCTTTTTTTTTTTTTTCTATGGTGGTGATGTAAATATAAAAATTCCTTGACTTAAGTCCATTCAACACATTATAATCTCATCTCATGACTGCCATTTCTATTTTCCAACCTAATACTCTTATTTTTATAAGCAGCTTTCCAAGCCACGGAGGCTTACTGCTGCAGGCTTTCCTCTCTGTTCTTGATCTTTTCTTCCCAAGTGTTGATTCCGAGAACACGTATATCTTCTTCTAAGCCATCTTACCATCGTTGCCTAAGTCTGCCTTTTGGTCTATCTCCTCTCATCACTTTTGTATAGACCATCTTTGTTTATCTGTCTTCCTCCATTCTTTTTAAATGCTCAAGCCTGTTATTTTTCATAATAGCTGTTAATAAACAGAGAGTTAAACAATGTTGAGATTTCTTTGTTATTTCTTATCTTCCATTGTTGTGTTATAGGGTCTCTTACCGGTCCATAGCTTCTTCTCAGGATTCTATTCTCAAATGTTTGTATTTGGTTTTTATCTTGTTTACTTGTACTTCATGTTTCTGATCCATAATATGTATGTGATATTCTGGCTGCCACAGAGATGCTCAGTTACCAGAGATGTCAGACTGACTACTTTCACAGTATATCAGACAGAAAAACTTTTTTATGTTTTATTTAAAACATAGTTTTTGTCTTATGTTCTTGCGTAACATTAAAAATATACATGTTAGTGACTAACTTAAAAGTATTCATAACTGATGCTATAAACTTCTTTTTTTAAAAAATAGATGTCATAAGTTATTAATAAATGTGGGTGTGTGTGGAACAGAGAGAGAGAGAGAGAGAGAGAGCGAGAGAGCAGGAAAGGGAAAAAATCAAACATGCACAACTTTTTGCATATCTCTGTCAAGAAATGATAAAATACTGAAAGTTTGCATCCTGTGGCTTGTAGGTAACTCTTACTCAACACTGTATATTGGTTCCGGTTGCTGTCCTTGGCTTGCCAGGTCAGCCAAACGTTTGAAAGGATCTTGATTCTGTTACAAGAACATTTGAAAGATATTTAGAACATCTGGTTATAGCTGTACAATATAAAGTCAATCAGCGGGATACAAACAGTACTGGTCCTTATCTCTGAAAACTTTGGAATCTAATGACAAGTTGTCCCCATGAGTTTTTTTCACTGTCATCATCATGGTTTTTCTGGACACTGTTGTTTCTCTTTTTGTGCAACTGTTAGCATTTATAAATCATCAAACCTAGTTTGAAAAACTAAGTTTTAGCTTCGCAAAAATTACCCTCCCCCAACCTTTTTTTTTCTTTCAGTGTTGTTTATACCAGACGGTACTGATAGAGTGGAAAGTAATTGTAATCTTAATCACAGACTGGCATCCACATACTCGAAGCACTCCCACAAATTCTCCACCTTCTGATCCAACATCTGTTGAAGCGTAGTCCTGTTGATGGTACCAGACACGCACTGACTGTGGGTAATGCGCTCTGTATCACTCACGTTGGAACAACATCCACTTCCCCTCTCCTCCCCCAACTTGGCCATCCTCTTGATATGCATGTTTCCCCCATAGCCACATCTCATCCTTCATGTGCAACCTATCCAAGGTGGCTCTTGCAGTCTTCTCTTTGTCCATTCTTAGGTTACCCTGTATTGGTGCCTTGCCTGACAGCTTGTCTGCTTTTTTTGTTGACTGAATGGAAAATAACATCACCTAAAGATGCTGCATGAATTTGTCACTAAATTTTATCTCCCTTTTTTTTTTTTTTCTATGGTGGTGATGTAAATATAAAAATTCCTTGACTTAAGTCCATTCAACACATTATAATCTCATCTCATGACTGCCATTTCTATTTTCCAACCTAATACTCTTATTTTTATAAGCAGCTTTCCAAGCCACGGAGGCTTACTGCTGCAGGCTTTCCTCTCTGTTCTTGATCTTTTCTTCCCAAGTGTTGATTCCGAGAACACGTATATCTTCTTCTAAGCCATCTTACCATCGTTGCCTAAGTCTGCCTTTTGGTCTATCTCCTCTCATCACTTTTGTATAGACCATCTTTGTTTATCTGTCTTCCTCCATTCTTTTTAAATGCTCAAGCCTGTTATTTTTCATAATAGCTGTTAATAAACAGAGAGTTAAACAATGTTGAGATTTCTTTGTTATTTCTTATCTTCCATTGTTGTGTTATAGGGTCTCTTACCGGTCCATAGCTTCTTCTCAGGATTCTATTCTCAAATGTTTGTATTTGGTTTTTATCTTGTTTACTTGTACTTCATGTTTCTGATCCATAATATGTATGTGATATTCTGGCTGCCACAGAGATGCTCAGTTACCAGAGATGTCAGACTGACTACTTTCACAGTATATCAGACAGAAAAACTTTTTTATGTTTTATTTAAAACATAGTTTTTGTCTTATGTTCTTGCGTAACATTAAAAATATACATGTTAGTGACTAACTTAAAAGTATTCATAACTGATGCTATAAACTTCTTTTTTTTAATAAATAGATGTCATAAGTTATTAATAAATGTGGGTGTGTGTGGAACAGAGAGAGAGAGAGAGAGAGAGAGCGAGAGAGCAGGAAAAGGAAAAAATCAAACATGCACAACTTTTTGCATATCTCTGTCAAGAAATGATAAAATACTGAAAGTTTGCATCCTGTGGCTTGTAGGTAACTCTTACTCAACACTGTATATTGGTTCCGGTTGCTGTCCTTGGCTTGCCAGGTCAGCCAAACGTTTGAAAGGATCTTGATTCTGTTACAAGAACATTTGAAAGATATTTAGAACATCTGGTTATAGCTGTACAATATAAAGTCAATCAGCGGGATACAAACAGTACTGGTCCTTATCTCTGAAAACTTTGGAATCTAATGACAAGTTGTCCCCATGAGTTTTTTTCACTGTCATCATCATGGTTTTTCTGGACACTGTTGTTTCTCTTATTTGTACTTGTACTTGTATGATCTCCCTGTAACTGCAAGCTGTTGTTCTTTGCAGCCAATGCTGTAGAGGTGTTGAGGCACAGCATCATATTGTGTGAGAGTGGGTTATGGCAGCTAATTTTTGAGTCCTGAAGTACAGCTAAAAAGCAGTTAGTGTGCAATGCTTCTTTAGCAGACTCCACCACCATGGGGACTATGGCTATCCCTGCCCTGTTAGCCAGGCTAGCCCTGTTACTAGGGGTACCAATGGAGAGGTGGGACAGGGTCTTGGTCAGTCATGGTTCGCTAACCCTGATGCTAGCATATCAGCTATGGGTCGCTGAATTGCCTCATTGGACAGTGTCTTCACTCCCTGTTGTTTCTCTATAAAATTTAACAGTGGTATTAGAGCTCTATTTTTCAATGTGATTTATCTAACTGAATACTAAACTTAAAAGCTTATTTAAATCACAGCAGATTATATATTATATTATAAGACAGATGAGCAAACAACAACCTGTCTCTTGGGTGATCAGAAAAAGATGGACATATGTAGGCCATGTGATGAGAAGAAACAATCAGAGAATACCAAAACAAGCTATCAAGTGGAACACAACAGGCTGAAGAAAAAGAGGTCAACCACGTGAAACTCTAAAGAAGACATTGTTAAGAGAAGCCAGTTTAGTGGGCATAACATCCCTTGATGAAGTTGAAAAAGACTCGCCGAGAACATGAAAACTTGGCAAACAACTATGTGAGCCCTATGTGATGTTTAATGGCATGGGAAGGATGTAAGATGTAAGATTATATATTGTCTTGAAACTGAACAGATTACACTGGCTGAAGAGAATAGACAAATGAAAATGATGAATGTACAAGAGATGAAGGAAACATGGCTGGGAGGTAGACCATATCAGAGCTGCTGGAGAGACAACATGAAATATGATATACAGGAAACTGGTGTCACCCACTGGAGAGAGAAGATTAGGAATAGAGAGGAATGGAGGTGAACTTTATCTGCAGCAGTGAGTTTTAGAGGTTTAGAAAGCTGAGGAAGAAGAAGAGGGAGAAGAGTAAGAAGAAGAATAATAAGAAGAAGAAGGAGAAGAATAAGAAGAATAAGAAGGAGAAGAATAAGATGAAGAATAAGAAGAAGAAGAAGGAGAAGAATAAGATGAATAAAAAGAAGCAGAAGAAGAAGAAGATTTATCTAATCCTCTACAGTCCATTTCCTACAAGTTTAGACTGCAGTACTTGACTTTCAGCATTGTTTTCCCATGGTAGTAGAAGCAGGAAACTTTCCACTTGAAAAATTACCATATTGAGGCAGCAGTGGGTGTTCCACCCTTCAGGTAGAGGTGGTGGCATGCAGGTAGAAGCAGTGGCTTTTTTTTCCATGTGGGTAGAGGTGGTGACATTTTTCTTTCATGCAGTGGCTTTTTTTCTTCTATAAAGGTAAAACTGTGGCCAACTTCTATACAGATACTGTTTGAAGAATCACTAAAAATGGTTCAGGTACCATAAGGAAAGATGATATAAACTGTTATAAATATAATGGCTCTTTTGTCTTAGAAGACAGTTTTGAAGAATCTAGATGTTAGTTGTTTGTGCAACTTGCTGAACATCGTTTCTCTTAGCAACTAATCTCATGACTGATTCTACCAATATTGGATTTACATAACCGACAACAGAAATAGCAAAAAATATTTTTGTCATAAGGTCTGAAAAATTTGTCTCCGCTTTAATCCGCATTTTTTCCCCAAATGATGTTGTACCTACTTCAAACTTGCTCTCCTTGTGGCTTAGTCTTTTGCCAGTTCTTATGGCTGATGGAGAAATCTCTCAAGGATCACTCACAAATGTATTTTTTTCTAATTTTTGGTTTACATTATGGCTGCCTTCCACCCAGAAGTTTATTATACAGTATTTACTTGGAGTATGAGTCTGTTATCATGTCTTGCCACATGTCCAAGTTATCTTAATCTTTGTCTGATGAGTGTTGCTTGCTAATCATCTTCTGTGAATTTAATCTTTTAGCTGATGTGAAACAAGAAAAAGCTTTCATCACAACTGTAAGGGTAAATTCTTAAAGTTAACAACCATAAGAACAATAAGAAGACTTTAATCTCTTTTCTTATATTGCAAATCTGAACATACATAAGGTAACAATTACATCATAACCACACATAAAACTCCAGTTTACCTTCTTTGTTTCAACGGCACCATCAAAATCATTGATATCAAAGTTGTTCCTGAAGTTCGTGAAAGCAAGAATAGACGCAAGTTCAGAGTCTACATTCACAGGTTGACCTTTCTGAGGACATAAAATGTATGAACCATTAAGCTCCAGAAGTTACTCTTAACAGAAGCCTGTCATTTGTTGTTGATGATTGTGTAATACGTTATCTCAGGATTATTGTTTAACTCTTATCATTTCAGGCTCTCCTTTAACTGTTAAAATTAGTTTTCTTCAGTCAGTACCAAAAGGATCTTGAAAGATGGGAAATGAGTCAGACTGAGAGTGGGTTACAGCATTTTCAGATAGAAAGTAGGGACTAAGATATAGTACTCTTTGTATCAGTGTTTGAAAACACTAGCAAAGGAAGACTCTGTTCTTTGCCTTTCATTGGAGCCCCATGGAAGAAAACACAGTAGTCTGGGTGAGAAATAGGATTGAAATAGGAAGATCAACCTCTTCTTATGAATGTGCTGATTTGAAGTTTGATGTGTCAGCTGAGAACTGTATTCTGTATACAGAGCAAAAAGAGATGATGACTGCAGTAAAACTGGTTCTAGTAATAAAGGCAGATAGAAGTGTGTGGTTCAGTTTTACTAAACGACAGAGGGACTGAGGTAAGTGAGCAGAAACACAAATGGCAAAAAGTAAGAAAGTAAGATGAGAATGTATAAATGAAGAACATACATACATCATCATCATCAGGTGCCGTGCTGACTGACATTGGCTATTATGCTTCTCCAGAGTACAGGATCCTTCATGCAGGCCATCAGCTCAGTTGGTGATCTCCTCTCACACCATCCCGTCAGACTGTCCAGTATCATTTCTCTTGGTCTTCCCCTTGATCTTCTTCCTTCTATTTTTCCTGTTGTTATAATATTTTCAATGCCTCCTCTTCTCATTGCATGTCCTATGAAATTACATTGTCTCTTATTTTTTTGACAAGATTTTTTGTCTCTCCAGCTCTTCTCATACATTCTTCATTAGTTATTTTTGCTGTCCAGGGGATTCGCAACATTCTTCTAATAAACCACATTTCTGCTGCTTCTAATGATTTTTGTGCAGACCTGCCTATTGTTCATGATTCACTTCCATATAACAAAATAGGTTCAATATAGGATTTTGGGACTCATTTTCTAACATTCATTGATAAGGATGTGTTGGCTAATATGTTTCTCATTCTCTGAAATGCAGTCTTTGCTTGGCCTATTCTGTTCCTAATTTCTGTTCTGCATTTCCCATCTGAAGTTATTACTGCTCCAAGGTATTTGAATTTCTGCACCTGCTTTAGAATGGTTCTGTTTAATTTTATGCTGCATGTTGGTGGATTCTGAAGAACATACAACATCCAATATTTTGGCATAAACTTTTTTGAAGGATTACATACAAGAACAACACAACGCATAAAAAAACATGGAAAATACATTAAAAACGTAGCTTTTTTGGTATCCTCCAAGTTCAAAAGACAGCACTCAGTGTGCCAAGATAGATGTAAATATAAGGTGGGAATGAGCAACTGGCTGAGAGATGACAAAGGGTAACAACTTGGACCAATCAGATACCTATAGCATAAAGTCTATGAAGCATAAGTATAGGTCTGTCTTTACTTCTACTGATCTTTCCATCAATGTTCTCAATATATATATGGCTACAATTAGAAATGGAGGCCATGGAAATGTAGTTCATAAGAAGTTTGTTGAAGGTACCATGGACAGCTAAGAAAACCAACGAAGAAGCTTTAAGAGAGGCTGGAGATAAAAGGCAAATTACAGCAAAGATCAGAGGCAGACAAGTGAGATTTGTAGGGCATTTTCTGAGAAGAAGAAAATTGGAACACACTATGGCAAGTGGAAAAATTGAGGGAAGAAGAGACAGAGGAAGACAGAGAGAGAAGTTACTGGATGGGCTGTCAGTGTGGCTAGGAATAAAATCACTGGTGGATCTCATAATCAAGTCTAAAGACAGGGAATTGTGGAGAGAAATGATCGCCTACACCATGTAGGACAGAACTTGATTGATTGATAGCATAAAACCAAGGCTACACTGGTGGCAAGGATCAAATAAATACAAAGTGTCCAAAAAATTATATGTAGATTGAGTGTTTATAGGTCATTGAGTGTTTATAGGTCACATACTATGTGCATGTTCTCAAATTTACGCTGAAGTGCAAATTGTTCAAAGTGTCTCAAAAAAGTTACCATACTTTGAACACCATATAAAGCACTATTTATAATTATAGAAGATTTATGATTTATGTACACTATTTTGTTACACTGTATATACAGTGCTTTACAGAAGAAAGTGAAAGAGTAGTGTTGTAAGGTTAGTCCCATAGCATATGCATGCTGTAGGGGTGTGTTACAGCCTTCACATTTCTAGGGCTCTACAGCATTTAACAAAATGCCAGCATCTGTCTTCCCTGCTTTTGTTTTCCTAGGGAAACTCCAGGTACCCATCTTTCAAGGCTGGGTGAACCCCAGTGCCGACTGGTCTAAAAAAAATTCTGCCTGAGTGTGAAATCAAACTGAGAGCCCACTGATCAGCAAGAGAGTGCGCTAAGCACTACATCATTGTGAAATACAAGGCACTTAATGCATGAGGAAAAAGAAAGTAGTAAGAGCTTAACTATGACTCAAACCACAGACTCTGGTAAGATGAGCTACATCCTAGGCATGAAAAGACAGCTCACTATCCACTTGGCCATCTCACATCTCTTTATAGGACAAAAAAAAACAATTTCAGTTTCAAACAGTCGTTTTTTAAAACAGAAACAGGATATACCTACCACAAAGGTCAAGTCCACATCCCAGGGAAAAGCATCCTCATAATCCTCAATGTTTCCCAAATAAGTCACTGTTGCCGGACCTCTCCTGTCCTCAGGTCTTAGTTTAAACAACCTCCATGCAGCGCATACAAACTCAGCATTCCCTGAAATAACGCACAAAGTAAACATCGATGAAAAAAAAAACAACTAAAAAACAAGGTATGGTTCACTTCTGTGAGGAAAATGGAGCAATGCTGGTGCATGTGTATCTTTGTGTGAGGCTATGAACTAAAACTGAAAAATAGCAAATGGAAAGCTTTCATTCTGTGAAGTTTCAATGTCCATCAAAATATTAGATGTAATTTTTTTCATTAATATTTTTGCATTTTGTAACTTATATGTTCCTTATTACAGCCTTCTCATGTGTTCTTTATTACAGCCTTCCTATATGTCACATATCTAAGACTGTCAACATCATTACGGAACTCTACAATGAATATATTTGTGCAGTCAAGACAGAAGAAGGAATGAGCGAATAGTTCCAGATTGAAACAGGCGTGAAACAAGGATATATTATCTCCCTTGCTTTTTTGGAACTGCTGTAGTCTTCATAATGAAAAAATGCTGCACAGGTAAAATGGGCATTGATTGAGACCCAACTGGAAGATCTTGATTTTGCAGATGACATAGCTCTTATCAGTGACAATGTGAAATCAATGCAAGAAAAAACAATTACCCTGTCTTCAATGACTAGTAAACAGGACCTGAAATTAACAAGGAAAAAATTAAAATAATGAAACTTCTCATTAATCATGAAGGAAAAATATACATAAAAGGAACAGCTGTTGAAAAAGTAAACCAATTTGTATATCTTGGCAGCTACATAGACCAGGAAGGATGTTAGAATTTGAATTGCAAAAGCAACATTGACCTTCAAGAATTTTGAGAACATATGGCACTCAAAAGTTGTAAGCACAAAAACCAAGTTAAGATTATTCAATTCAAATGTAATATTCATGCTCATTTATGCACGTGAAAGCTGGAAAACAACTAAAGAAACAAACAAAAACTTTGACTCTTTTGAAAACAAATGCCTAAGGAAAATATTCAATATAAAGTGAAACGAATTTAAAAAACAACACAGAGATAAAACAGATGAGCAAACAACAACAACCTATCTCAAGGTTGATCAGAAAAAGAAGATAGATATACATCGGTCATGTGATGAGAAGAAACAACTAGAGAATCCCAAAGCAAGCTATCAAGTGGAACACAACAGGCTGAAGAAAAAGAGGTCGACCACGTGAAACTCTAAAGAGGACATTGTTGAGAGAGGCCAGTTTAGTAGGCATAAAATCCCTTGATGAGGTTGAAAACTCACTGAAAACAGGAAATCTTGGCAAACAACTATGAGAGCCCTATGTGATGTTTAGCGGCACGGGAAGGATGTAAAGTGGAAGATAAGTCACATAGTGGGTCTTGCTATGAGTCTCTATTTTCTCGGCAACCTTCTCAATCTTATCAAGGGATTTGATGCCTACTATTTTAGCCTATCTGGTCAGTGTTCTCTTTAGGATCTCTTGAGGTCAGCCTCTTTTCCTTTTTCCAGATGTTTCCCATTTGATAGCTTGGTCTGTGATTCTCTGATTGTTTCTTTTCATCATTCATTCATTCATTCATTCATTTGTATATCCCTTGCAGAACTTTGCCTCCATAACAGCACTCCTGTAGGCCTCTCGGTTGTGAGCAAGATGGCCTGCTGCTGATGCATCCATTTGCAGATCATCAACAATGTCTTGCAGCCATCTTCACCTTGGTCTTCCTCTCTTTCTTTTTCCCATTATGTACCCTTCCAAGATGGTCTTCTCTAGATTATCATGATGTTTAATGTGTCCAAAATATTTAAATTTTCTTTCTTCTCATCACATGGCCCATATATGTCCATCTTCTTTCCTTGATCATTGCCAAGACTGTCTGCTACATGCTCGTTTCTCTTATCTCTGTGTTTGTCTTGAGTTCATTCCATATGTATACAAAGTATTTTCCTTAAACATATGTTTTCAAATGAATCCACTTTGCTCTGTTTCTTTGTTTGATTTTCAGCATTTCATATGTAAAGATTATGTAAAAATAAGAATTTTAAGGACATGCATCTTTCCCATCACAACATATGCCTGTGGGACCTGGACACTTAACAAAACAGCTGATAAACACATAAATGCCTTTGAATGTAAATGGTAAAGAAGAGTTCTTCTAATATCATGGACACAAAAAGAACAAATACATCCATACTACAAGAACTTAATATTGAAGAGATTGGTTAGTAAGGAAGATTAAACAGAGAAAACTTAAATATTTTGAGAATTTAGAGAAGACCGTCTTAGAAAGGTACATAATGGAAAAAAAGAAAGAGAGGAAGACCAATGTGAAGATGGTTGTAAGACATTGTTGATAATCTGCAAGTAGATACATCAGCAGCATGGCACCTTGTTTACAACTAAGAGGCCTACAGGGGAGCTATTATGGAGGCAAAGTTCCATAAGGGACATGCAAATGACTGACTGACATATGTAAAGATGGATATTACACTTGAGTTTAATATCCTTTGCTCTTGTGCTTAGGAGTTTTGATTTTCAAACCTTCCTTGATGTTGTTTTTATGTGCCCTTTTTTCCCCTCATCATTTCCCTATCTAAAGAATCACCTGGTGTTGTGTTGACACAGTGATTAGTACAACCACTTGGTGATAAGATGGCCTCAGGTTGAATTCCCCATGAGGGAGAATCTTTTCTATTGGCTGACTGACAACAGGGTCAACATAGCCTCAGACAGGTACCAGGGCATTCTCTTGGAAAGTATAGAGGGCAAGGAAAGGTGTTGGCTGCTTTGTATCACAGATTTGTGGCTTAAAAAATGTAAAAGGATGAACACTTCATGCATACAATTCATGAAAATGTTATGGGATATTTTTAATTTATATTTAGCTACAATCATCAACACTTCTCTGGCTATTTTTCAAGTTCCGATCAGCTGCTTTCATGGTTGTCTTTAATGCCACAATCAATATTCAGTCATTTAAAATCTATTTTTGTTTTTACATATGAAAAAAAGATCTTCCGTGGAAATTTGTTAGCTGCTTGTTATCCAGTTCTTTTCTATAGGCTTGAAAGTAACTTGAAGTTAAAATAGAAGGTAGAATATTCTGTCTGTGGCCTTATCCAAAATTTTTATTTTGTGCTCATTACATTTAGACCCAAGGTAGGATGCCCAAACCATGTGGATCTGAGGCATGAGATATGGCCTGAAGACATGAGTGTGGGGCCACAGCTTTGGGGCTTCTCTCAGGATCTGGAGAAAACTGTGAGCTTTGTCCTGTTGACAGGGATCAGGATCTGATGTGACCAACAACCTTAAATGCAGAAGATGAAGAAGACCCAAGTACGGACAACTGTTGTTTCTATGACAATGTATTTACTTATTGTCTTTACATTTCATTTTATTTTCATTTGAAGAATACTTATTCCTCTGAGAAAATCTATAAAATGGGAAAAGCTAAACCTGGGGTCTCTATTTTTAATGTAGGGAAAATCTGTAACAATGGGAAAGAATAAACTTGCTTCTCATTTTTAATGCTATCTCTTCACATGTTGGAATACCTTTCACAATCCCCACATCATGGTGACATTTTCTTCAGTTTTCTGTTTGATCAAAATAGGACTGTACATCATTTGACCTTGCATCTGTAGGCCCAGTTTTCACTGAAGGCAATTCTCTGAGGACTTTTTTTCTTTCAGTTTTCTCTTCTTCTTGATAAATGTGCCTAAAAGAGTCTGTTGTTTATTTTTTTATTGCCATTTTCCCTCTTTCCTTCCTCAGTAAAACTGCTCTATTCACTTTCATCTACATCCAAGTCTAAAAAAAAAAGAACAGAAAACAAGCAGAAGAGAGGGACTCATGGCTGACAGGTTGGCCATGGGTAACAGATAGCTTCAGGACATGAATATTGATTGTGGTTGTGCAGATGCAGCTTGGCATACACTAATGGGGGATGGGAGTTTTGACATGGAGATAAATGGAAAGGCAAAACATACATTCAGCACTACGAAGACAGTGCTGTTATACAGGAATCTCCCCATAAAAACAAACTTGAGATTTGTAAAATCCTGTATGCACTTTGTTTTACTGTATGGAGCAGAAGCATAGACTCTGAGCAAAATGTCAGAAAGAAGGATTATATTTATTAATTAATGGAGCGGAAATGTGGTCCTACAGAAAACTAGGTCAAATAACATGGAGAATGAAAAGAACAAAAAGTTTTAGAACATCTCCAAGTGCAATGTGAACTTCTCAGAAGAGTAAAGATCAAGAAAACAAAATATAAAATGACACAACAGCATACTGAAGATCATACTAGAAGGAGAGATGGAAGGAAAAAAGAGCAAGAGGTAGACAGAGATGTAGATGGGGAGATAACTTATGAGAGGTAGACAGAGATGTAGATAGGGAGATAACTTATGAGAGGTAGACAGAGATGTAGATGGGGAGATAACTTATGAGAGGTAGACAAAGATGTAGATGGGGAGATAACATATGAGAGGTAGACAGAGATGTAGATGGGGAGATAACTTATGAGAGGTAGACAGAGATGTAGATGGGGAGATAACTTATGAGAGGTAGACAGAGATGTAGATGGGGAGATAACTTATGAGAGGTAGACAAAGATGTAGATGGGGAGATAACTTATGAGAGGTAGACAAAGATGTAGATGGGGAGATAACATATGAGAGGTAGACAGAGATGTAGATGGGGAGATAACATATGAGAGGTAGACAGAGATGTAGATGGGGAGATAACTTATGAGAGGTAGACAGAGATGTAGATGGGGAGATAACTTATGAGAGGTAGACAGAGATGTAGATGGGAAGATAACATATGAGAGGTAGACAGAGATGTAGATGGGAAGATAACTTATGAGGACACAGCCTGGCTGAATGCACTATCAATGTGAGGGAGCAAGGAAACTGGAGATCAATTTCTGCCAACCTTCATTCTGAAGAAGGCACATGATGATGATGTGCAGACAACCATAAAAGCAAAGAAATGATGAAACAGCATATATTAAAATACGGGTAGGGAAATGATGAGAAATTGTTTTTATGTGCTGTATTTGAGCCATACATTACATGGCTACTGTCAGAACCTCGACAAGACTGCTATTTTCTTTTCTTTTTCTTTTCCCAACCCGCCAGTGTCAGCATGACTTATAAATGGAACAAAGAAGCAGAACTTACTCAGTTTTTCCTTGTACTCCTCATTCTTGATATTCACAGTGGCAGCTTGAGTAAGGTATGGCATAGTGAATCCTTCTCTGCTTGCAATGCCTTTCAGGTCACTCCAAACCAATGCTCCAGTTGTCCCCAGGGCTGTTGTAAAAATTAAAAAGAAACGAAGGTAAAGGTCATGAAGCCACTTACAAGATATATTGTCAGCACACTATAATGTGATGTGATCAATGTCATACTTGTCTGGCTTCCCTTCACCACACCCAAGAAGAGCCAGGTATTGACAACCAGCCTTACTGTGAGAGCCTAGGCCACCTCCATCAAGACTTGAACAACCAGCCTTACTGTGAAAGCCTAGGACACCTCCATCAAGACTTGAACAACCAGCCTTACTGTGAGAGCCTAGGACACCTCCATCAAGACTTGAACAACCAGCCTTACTGTGAAAGCCTAGGACACCTCCATCAAGACTTGAACAACCAGCCTTACTGTGAAAGCCTAGGACACCTCCATCAAGACTTGAACAACCAGCCTTACTGTGAGAGCCTAGGACACCTCCATCAAGACTTGAACAACCAGCCTTACTGTGAAAAGCTAGAGCTCTAACCACTTTGCTATTCAGGCACCTAGAGCTGCTGAAGAAAATTAGGCTTTAGTGCAAATATCAATGACCACGTTAACTGGAAATTACTGGTAAAATACAGATAAAAAACAAGCAAAACCCAAAATGTTGTTGGTCATCAGTTACTGTAGCCAGTTTATATTATCAAAAACCTTATAAAAGCAACCAGCAAAATCAGTTGAAGAATAACTGGTTAGGTATTAGAATGATAATGCTAAATCGGCAAAGAGTAGAATCAGCCAGTATTGACTTTGGTACAACATGGGAGCATTTTGTAAGTAATAAATGTCATATCAAATAAAGCAAGAAAAATTTTACGTGAACATTTATTTCTCATGGATGTTTGTAATCTGAGCTTAACTTTACACTTAAAAAAAAAAGGATAAGGTACCGAATGTTGTATAAAAAAACTGGTGTCATGAAAGGTATATTGTTCAAGGTGAAATACAGGTACTAGTGTACCTATTTCGAAAAATCCTAATGCCATCATTGAAATATATTCAGTACGCTTTTATCTTCACATAAACATACTTGTCATCAATATGTTTATCAAATATGATTATAAAAAAACATTGTTAATTCTTTAAGTGCTGTTTTTCTTCTTCTTTTTCTTCAATCTCTCTGGAACTGTTAGTTGTTATGTTTTTGCAACCACTGCAGTGAAGATGTTGAGACACACCACTGGTTTTACTTGGGAGAGGGTTATGGTGGCTAGTTTTTTCAGTTCCTCAGTGGAAAGGCTGGGAGTGTGCAATACTTCTTTAGCAGACTCCACCACCGTGGGGACTATGGTGATCCCTGTCCTGTTAGCCAAATTAGCCTTATCCCTAGGGGTACCAAAGGAGAGGTGGGACAGGGTTTTGGTCAGATATGGGTCGCTTACTGCCAAAACAGACATTGTAATCATGAAATCCAACAGTAATATTTTTGTACATCGATACAAATTATTCTGCCTTTTAAAAATTTCTTGATGTGCTGTAAGAGTATGGGAGATTGCAGATTACTTGAAAACATTTCATTGAAAATATAGTCATTGATAAAGTCCTTTTGTCAAATCCAGGAGAATTATTTTCCAATGAAGTGTACATTAGAAGTATCACACTCAAGTTTCAACACTTACACCACAGTTTTTCATCACTCTTTATCTCATCTGGCAGAACTGTTTGAGTGTAGACATCACTGATGTAAAACTGACCTCCAGGCTGAAAGAAGAGTGTGATCGTTAGTTAGTTTGCTTTTTTTTTTTTTGTTGGTCTGTATGTTTGTTTGTTTCTTTCTTTCTTTTTCTACCCCTTGGAACAACTGTTTAAAGAACACACTTATCTTTGTGAGACAGGTAACATAGACCTGTTTGCTTAAAAACTCTGACCTACTTCCGTAGCAATCAATACTAACTGTAATTGTTATTTTTGTAAAATGTAATGTCAGGATGGTGGACGGATGGGGACATGGAGATTGCCAGCAGGGATGAGGAAAATCTGGTGTGAAACCAACGAATCCAGGATGTGACAAGCCTATGGGTCTTTACAACAGTGGCTATCAGAATGATGTAAACAAAACAGAGGCACTGTAGGTGGCAAGGAATGAATATCGTTGAGGCACTCATCGGATTCCTCATCCCGGAGTTGGAGTGTCTCTGTGGAACTGTCTCAAACCCATCTGGCCAGCCAGTGTTGCATGCCGGATCTGATGTGGAGAAGGGATGTTAGTACAGCCACTAGAGGTTGGAAAACAAAGTTTTGGCCAGGCCAGCCTATACCACTGTCTTCATGGCAGTCCAAGCAAAACCACAGTCTGCCCTAGCAAGGAAAGGTGCTGAAGTTGGAGGTATCCAGCCAAAAGGCACACCACAAAAATCGGGGTACCACACATCATTGCCAATGTGTGTATGTATGAAGAAGAAGAAAGAAGAAGTTTCTTTTTTCTTTCTTTCTTTGTTTCTCTTTCTTTCTTTCTTTCATTCTTTCTACTTTCTTTCTTTCTTCCTTTTCTTTATTTCTTTACTCACCTTGAGAAGTTCCGCGACGTTTTTAAAAGCTGTTTGCTTATCAGGGATGAGGCAGAACACTCCATTAGATCTGAGGATGATAGTCATTTAGAAATTTAGGCAAGATCTGTGATACAGGAAAGAAAAACCACTCTGGTCCATTTAATGAAGAGACAGAACTACACATATTATAAACTAGGGGTATCAGACCAGCAGTCTGCAGGCTGCATATCACTTATTAGGTCCTCTTTGTGGCCCGTGGAACAATAAGATACAATCAAAATATTTAACTTAAAAAAGTGCACATATAAATTTCTTCTCTTTAAAATGTTAAAAATATTTTTAAAAGACCTGAAAAGCTAATTAAAAACAAACAGTTTACATGTATTACATAAGTGTCATTTTCTTTTTCTCATTTTTATGTGAGGTGGCAAAAACAAATTGATATAGAGGCTGCCTGCTGCTTAATTTCCACATTCAGTTGTGGACCATGAAGCCACTGAAGTTAGGCACCCCATTTATAAACTATAAATATTTTCAATGAAAAAGATTTAGGATTATCCTTGTTCCTGCACTTTATGTCTCTTTTTTTTTCCTTAAGTCTATTTTGTTTTGTAAATAATCATATTTTTATACTTTGCAGATTAGTGATGGAGAATTAATTTACTACAAATTATAGCATTCATATTTTGAAGATCATTTATGAACAAATGATCTATTATGCAACTGTAAAATTATTACTTATGATTTGATTTACAACATCAATTCATATTTTGTAAATATACCATTAAAATAGCATTTTCTTTTTCATCCTCCATTAACAGACCCATGCTCACGGATTCACAGACTCATGGACTCACATCCAAACAAGCATGAAGATGAGAGAGAACACAAATATACTTACACAATCAGGTCAAAAGGTTCTAATCCAAGTTCTATAAGTCTTTCAGCATTGGCTTCATGGAACTCAAAATTTGGCTTGTCATATCCCCAAACAGCAGCCTGCTTGGCACTCTCTTGCTTTGCTGTGGCAATCTGTGTGGGTTTTCAACACTGGTTAAAGTGATCAGCTATTCTATACTATATGGGTCAGTTCTATATTTTAAAGATTTGTCCCAGGACAAAATACTTAAATGTCCCCTATTTTAAAAATATATTCTATACTGTCCAGTATTCTCATCCGTGATTGTCACATGTTTGCAAATATTCTGAATTTTAAAAAAATAATTATTGTAGTGGAAATGTTCAGTTCTGAAGAAAATGTATTCTGTCGAGAATTAAAACAACCAGGTCTTACTGGCACATTGTAAGTAAAGTAATAAGGCTAGCCTGAATTAAAATTAAAATTTAACTTTACAGTCTGTCTTCATTATCAATCCTTATGAGAAGACTTTGGTTGAAATACTGCTTTTTGTGTTTATGTTTGTTTCCTTAGCAGCCTCCGTTATTTGAACCCAGTTTTATGTCATGGATACAGATAGGGACATTAAGTTGGTGCCCATATTTTCCTTGACCTGGTGAAACACCAGGTGGTAATGTGTTCAGTACTGAAGCTGGTCACTTTTCTGTCCACAGCTTTAAAAGGAGTCATGAACTATCATTTTTTTTTCAACTTCTGGGTTCAATGGGACATCTTTAGATGGAATAAAACCACTAACACCACCATGAGAGATGAGGTCTGCAACCAAACAACAAGCAATCCAATTCTTCATGTTTTTATGATCCAACCTGCAGAAATTCTGATAAGTATTGTAGTATTTTCATCTGATGGCAGATAAGCTGTTAGGCTGAAAAGGCTTAGTTCTAAGGACTTAGATGAGAATTTGGCTCTACATCAAGGGGGAGAAAACCTTTGCACGTACTTCTTCTCCTTCTTCTTCTTCTTCTTCTTCTTCTTGAGTTTTCCGAGCCATTAAGGCTCACTGCTGCAGATAAAGTTTGCCTCCACTCCTCTCTATTCCTATATATTAGGGGTGCTAGTTGGCTAAGTCGATAGTACGCTGTTCTCTCGTGGCTAGACGGCTGCTCGTCCTACCGGAGTCCGTGTTCGAATCCCAGGTAATTCTCTTGTGATTTTTCTTTCTCTCACGTCTCACTAAAGTGCTTTGTCTACGATTTTTTTGAGGTTTAATCCTACAATATTTGTTCTCTTACTTTACTCTCTATTCCTAATCTTCTGTCTCCAGTTAGTGACACCAATTTCTTTTATATCCTCTTCTATGTTGTTTTAACTATTATTTCATGTGACAATCATTTACAACTATTATTGCTGCACTAGCACACCATACATTATACTGTATGCATTACATTGTATTATCCAAAAGACAGTGACATATCAGTTGTTTGGTCTGTGTAATATGAAGTCGTATAGTAACAGCAAAGATCACAACTAAAGGGGAATTAGGCCACATATCAGGAGAGGGATGGTAGGGTGGAGGGGTTTAGAAGACACTGTCCAATTTGGCAGTCACTCATAACAGACATGCTTGTGTAAAGGCCAGTGAACCATAGCCAACTAACACCTTGTCCTACCTCTTCATTGGTATTCCCCAGTAACAAGTTTAGACTGGATAATGGGCCTGGGGTCACTATAGCTTCCATGGTGGTGGAGTCGGCTAAAGAAGCATCTCACACCCTCTGCTCTTTGTCTACACTCATGGACTTAAAAAATAGTTGCTGTCACCCTCTCTCAACATGGTGGCATGCCTCAACACCTCCACTACATTGGCTGAAAAGAACATCGTTTGTAGTTCTATGGAGACAAAAGAAGAAGAAGAAGAAGAAAGAAGGTGGTATAGGTTAGAGGGGATAGTTGCCTCCATTAAATTAAGTCTAGAGGTCTGGCTGATGGTTGAATCTTAGCCTGCCACTTATCTTCTTCTTTAACAGTATTTCTTGGAAATTAAATTTGACCTACTTACCAGTCCAGGAGTGACATCAATGCCAACAACGTATCCTGTTGGGCCCACAAGCTTTGAAAGTATGAAGACCAGACTTCCAGAGCCGCAGCCAATGTCCAGAATACGTGCACCTTGAACATTCTCTGGTACAATGATGCCAGAACCATAGTATCTGTCTCAGAGAAATAATCCTTGATAAAAGGCTTTTGCCTAAATATTGGATTGTTGTATGTTCTTCATTTATACTTGCTCATCTTACTTTCTGCCACTATTGTTCCTGCTTCCTTTCCTCACTATCTTCTCGTAAAACTGGCCCATACATCTCTGTCTACCTCTATATTTGTCACAAACAAGCACTTGTAACAATATCCTTGATCTTGTAGTGGAATCTAATACCTCACAATGCAAAACATAAAGCATCCTATTTCTTCTTCTTGTATTGAATTTCAAGTACCATAATCCTAGAACATTCTTAATCGTAAATATCATAACTCTAGACAAGTTGAATCCCAACTATCATAATCCTAAGCATAGTGAATCCTAAATATTATAATTCTTAGTGTCATGAATAATAAATACCAAGGTCATAAGAGTGATGAAATCTAATCCTAAATTAAGAAATATGAATCTAAAATATCATAATCCTGGTTATGATGAATTCTGATATGATAATTCAAACCATAATAACAGTAATGAATTGTAAATGTCACGATTGTTATAAATACTTATTAGTGACAATGTGAATTTGATGCAAGAAAAAAACACAGATATCCTGTACTTCGCTGGCTAGCAAAATGGGACTTGATTTTGACAAGTCAAAAAAAAAAAAATGAAGAAATTTTCCATTAATCAAGAAGGAAAAATATACATAGAAGTAACAGCTGTTGAAAAAGTAGACCAATTTGTGTACCTCAGCAGTTACATAGACCAGGATAATGACACCAGAAAGGAAGTTAGAAGCAGAAATGTAAAAAGCAGCACTGACCTTAAAAAACCTTGAGAAAATATGGAACTCAAAAGTTATAAGCACAAAAACAAAGCTAAGACTATTCAATTCAAATGTAATATCCACCCTCATTTATGCATGTTAGAAAGCAACTAAAGCAATAGAAAACAAATTAGACTCTTTTTTGAAAGCAAATACCTAAGGAAAATTCAAGAAAAAGGCAGAGATAAGGCAGATAAGTGAACAACAGCCTTTCTCATGGGTGATCAGAAAAAGGAGATGGACATATATCGGTCATGGGATGAGAAGAAACAATCAGAGAATTTTATAACAAGCTATCAAGTGGAACACAACAGGCCAAAGAAAAAGAGGTCAACCATATGAGGACATTGTTAAGAGAGTCCAGATTAGTAGGCATAAAATCCTTTGATGAGGTTGAAAAGCTCACTGAAAACAGAAAAACTTGGCGTTTAAGAAGAAGAAGAAGAAAAACTTGGTGAACTATCATGCAAGCCCTATGTGATGTTTAACGGCATGAAAATGATGTAAGATGTAAAATGTATAAATCCTAAATATCCTTTTTCAAAGTGTTATAAGTTGTAAATATCATAATCAATAGTTTCAGGACTTGTAAATATTGTAATCCTATGTATCAACTCTTTCTCCATTGTCCTGTTATCTTCTAGAACAGAGAAATAATTTACTGCTCCTTTTTCTAAAGTTTTCCCATGATTCCTTTTGTCTCCAGTGATATGTCTTCAAATGTCAGACTTCAATTTTGGCTTCATCAAATGAAAGCTTGAATTAACAGCGGTATTATGCTACATCTTGAAATAACAAGTCAAATGGTCAGGCCACATAACATGACTACCATCAGACAGTATACCACAGACAATATTCATGCTGAGACTTGTAGGAAACAGAGAGGCTGCTCACAGAGGAGGCAGATGAAGGAACTAACAGAGATATCCCCTCATAAGAAACAAATGACTGAGCCTTATAAAGAAGTCTATTTGCCCCCTCAACACTGAAAGGTGCATGAGGAAGGAGGCAAGACAAGACAAATGAATATGTTCTTACACTGGAGAACTCTGGAAACAAACTAAAACCGAATATGCAAAAAAACTAAAAATTCTTCAGAAATATGAGACGACAGATGCTGGAGATTCTGAAAATAATGAAATCTGAAGGGGGAGAAATATGAAGGAGATTTTAAAACAGCCAACCAAGTGATCAGTCAGTCAGTCATTTGCATGTCCCTTGTGGAACTTTGCCTCCCTAACAGCTCTCATGTAGGCCTCTCGGTTGTAAGCAAGATGCCATGCTGCTGATGATCCATTTCCAGATTATAAACGATGTCTTGCAACCATCTTCACCTTGGTCTTCCTCTCTTTCTTTTTCCCATTATGTACCCTTCCAAAACGGTCTTCTCTAGATTATCATGATGTTTAATGTGTCCAAAATATTTAAGTTTTCTCTGTTTAATCCTCTTTACTAGCCAACCTTCTTCAATATCAAGTTCTTGTATTATGGATATATTTGTTCTCTTTTGTGTCCATGATATTTGAAGAACTCTTCAATATATTGCTTTACATTCAAGGCATTTATATGTTTCTCAGCTGTTTTGTTAAGTGTCCAGGTCTCACAGGCATATGTTGTAATAGAAAAGATGGATGTCATTAAAAATCTTATTTTACCAAGTCTTACATCTTACATCCCTCCTGTGCCATGTCACATAGGGCTCGCATAGTTGTTTGCCAAGGTTTCCTGTTTTTGGCAAGTTTTTCAACTTCATCAAGGGATGTTATGCTCACTAAACTGGCTTCTCTACCTCTTTTTCTTTGACCTTTCTTTTTCCACTTGATAGCTTGTTTTGGTATTCTCTGATTGTTTCTTCTCATCACATGGCCTACATATGTCCATCTTCTTTTTCTGATCACCCATGAGACAGGTTGTTTTATTTGTTATCTGCTCATATCAAGTGATACAAGCTAAATAAAGGTAACTGGTGATCATATATATATATGTTCAGTTTCACACAGAATGGAGAAACACAATCACTGATGCAAATCATCATAGCATATAATGAACAAACCTTTTCATGGTCTCTTCACTCAGCTGTTGGATCAAGTTGTTGACACGTTCAGGAAGATCTTGAAAATTGACTCTTGTCTTGAAATTGCACTTGGTGTTCAGCTCATCATAGAACCCCCGGACCATCTGTGTTAGTGAGTGATCAGTCATGGCTGCTAGTTGGTGGATTCGCTGTTACTACAACAGCAATGAAGGTAATGGAAGTGTTACTGAAAAGAAATATGAAGAAACTGATCAGGGCAATCATTTCAGCATCTACTGTTGCAATCAAGTTTGAGTGAACTTGAGGCTTTTTTCTCTCTGTTGAGTCTGCCATCACAGTTTCTGCTTCAGTTATATGTATTATCTTCTACAGATATAAAGTGTTGAAACTACTAACAACTTTACTGCTGTTAGTATTACTACTTTATTACTTCTACTATTACTGAAGCTGCTTCCACCACAATCATCCACTATTACTGCTCTGCTGCTAATATACTTACTA
Organism: Achatina immaculata; assembly: GCA_009760885.1. Taxonomy (NCBI): domain Eukaryota; kingdom Metazoa; phylum Mollusca; class Gastropoda; order Stylommatophora; family Achatinidae; genus Lissachatina; species Lissachatina immaculata. The sequence goes on from CM019715.1 coordinate 12,298,361, forward strand.
CTATTACTACTACCACTACTGCAACAAGCACCACTACTGCTGCAGTGCTACTACTATTACACTGTTATTACTACTTCTATTTGCAAGTCTGTTGCTACTACTACTTTTACTGCTACCACTACAACTTCTCTAGCTGTTTGTACTATTAATTCTATTTCGTCTGCCACTGCTGCTGCTATTATTTCTATAGCTACTTCTGTTGCTGCTACTACTACTATGACTACTACTGCTGCTACTACTACTGCTACTACTACTACTACTACTACTACTACTACTACTACTACTACTACAAATAACACTACAATTAATACACCACTACTCTACCTGCTACTACTATCACATTGATATTACTACATCTACTACTAAGGCTGTTTCTACTACTACTTTTACTACTACTGCTGTTGCTACTACTGCTACTATTAATACTACTACTACTATTACTATTACTACTACTACTGCTGCTACTACTACTACTATTACTGCTGCTACTACTACTACTACTACTGCTTCTGTTAAAAAGTACCACTACAGTTAACACACCATTACTGCACCTGCTACTATTACACTGATATTACTGCATCTACTACTACTAAGCTTTTGTTACTACTGTTTTTACTACTACTGCTGCTGCTGTTACTAATGCTACTACTACTACTACTACTACTACTACTACTACTACTACTACTACTGCTTCTACTACAGCTGTTACTGCTATTATGTCAATTGTTACTGCCACTATTGCTAGTGTTGCTGCTACTATTTTCACTGCTGCTGCTACTCCTACTACTACGATTACTACTACTACTACTACTACTACTACTACTACTACTACTACTACTACTACTACTACAGTTGTTGCTACTATTACGTCTATTGTTACTGCCACTACTGCTACTGTTGCTGCTACTATTTTCAAGACTACTACTACTACTACTACTACTACTACTACTACTACTACTACTACTACTTTTATTACCGCTGTTCATCAAACTGTTACTTTTACTGTAGTAAAAAACAAAACAACTTACAGCTTTCGTACAGTAAAGTAAAGAGCAAAGAGCATAAACCTGTTGACTTGAAATACTGACTCCAATAGGGCGAGCGAGCAGTCGTCTAGCCACGAGAGTACAGCGCATTTATGAACTTCGCTATCTTGCACAAGCAGTAAAGAGTACTTAGTACTTTGACCAAACAGGCAATTACCACGATAACCCTCTACTTTAGGATCGTTTTGAACAGAGAGAAACAAGGTAGTAATTGGGGTCATGTAAGATCACAGAAAGGTCTTCATTAACAATCATAGTCATATGGGCTGTGCAGTTTTCCCCCATACTGTTCCTACTAGCCATGCAAGTAATCCTGAAAGCAGCAGAAGGAGCAGCAGAAGGAGCAGCAGAAGGAGCAGCAGAAGGAGCAAGGGCCCAAGGTTCAGAAATGTACGCCAGATGCTACCATTAAAAGCATTCATGGATGACACAACAGTACTAAAAACCAGTGAAGCACAGGCACAAAAGATGTTTGAGCGTTTGAATAGCCTTATCATATAGTGCCGCATGAGCTTCAAACAAAAGAAGTCAAGAAGTCTATCACTCATAAAAGGGAAAGTGATAGAAAGATCGTACACAATGGCAAATCAATTTCTCTGCTGACCTGAAGGAGTTGTGCTGTTCCACTCTCTACAGTAGAGTTTCATGCATAAAATAGCGATTTTCAAACTGTTGAACAAGTCCCTTTTGTTTAGAAGTTGTACCGGTTTTAGTACCGGCTGGAGGTGGTTGTGTCTCTGTCCCCGGAAGGTTTTGGAACAGGAGTTAAAGAAAAATAAAAAGTGGCTACAGTACCAGCTGTAGGTAGATTTATCTCTAGAAATGGTTGGAAAAGAAAAGTAGAAACTGTAGTGGTTATAATGCCAGACGTTGATGGAAAGGAATCAATAGAAAATGCAGAGACCATAAAACCGGCTCTAGGTGGTTGTATGTCTGGAAGTGGTTGGGACAGAAAAGTAGAAGTCATGGTGGTTATAATACCAGAAGTGGTTGTTAGAACAGTAGGAGCAGAAGTTAAAGTAGTCATAATACCAAAACTGGAAAGAACAGAAACTGTAGAAGTTGTAGTTGTACAAGAAGTAGCTAACACAGAGGCAGTAGAAATTGTAAAGGTAAAAATTCCCGTTTTCATGTCATTAAGGCATATTAGGGATACGGTGTTAGGCCTATATTTCCACGACCTTCGGCACGTGAAAATGTGATGTAGTCGTATCACACCTGACCCCTTTGCCTTCCCAGGTTTCTCTGGTACCTATTTTTAGAGCCTTGGTGGACACCGGGCCTTTTTTGTTGTTGGTGTGTACCAGAAAAAGATCCCACTGCTGGGACCGAGTAGAAGTTGTAGTGGCTATAATATTAGAAATGGTTTGAACAGAATCAGTAGAAGTTGTAGTGGTTATAATATTAGAAATGGTTTGAACAGAATCATTAAAAGCTGTAGTGGTTATAATATTAGAAATGGTTTGAACAGAATCAGTAGAAGTTGTAGTGGTTATAATATTAGAAATGGTTTGGACAGAATCATTAGAAGTTGTAGTGGTTATAATATTAGAAATGGTTTGAACAGAATCATTAGAAGTTGTAGTGGTTATAATATTAGAAATGGTTTGAACAGAATCATTAGAAGTTGTAGTGGTTATAATATCAGAAATGGTTTGAACAGAATCAGTAGAAGCTGTGGTGGTTATGATATCAGAAATGCTTTGAACAGAAGCAGCAGAAGTTGTAGTGGTTATAATATCAGAAATGGTTTGAACAGAATCAGTAGAAGTTGTAGTGGTTATAATATTAGAAATGGTTTGAACAGAATCATTAGAAGTTGTAGTGGTTATAATATTAGAAATGGTTTGAACAGAATCATTAAAAGCTGTAGTGGTTATAATATTAGAAATGGTTTGAACAGAATCAGTAGAAGTTGTAGTGGTTATAATATTAGAAATGGTTTGGACAGAATCATTAGAAGTTGTAGTGGTTATAATATTAGAAATGGTTTGAACAGAATCATTAGAAGTTGTAGTGGTTATAATATCAGAAATGGTTTGAACAGAATCATTAGAAGCTGTAGTGGTTATAATATTAGAAATGGTTTGAACAGAATCAGTAGAAGTTGTAGTGGTTATAATATCAGAAATGGTTTGAACAGAATCAGTAGAAGTTGTAGTGGTTATAATATTAGAAATGGTTTGAACAGAATCATTAGAAGTTGTAGTGGTTATAATATTAGAAATGGTTTGAACAGAATCAGTAGAAGTTGTAGTGGTTATAATATCAGAAATGGTTTGAACAGAATCAGTAGAAGCTGTGGTGGTTATGATATCAGAAATGCTTTGAACAGAAGCAGCAGAAGTTGTAGTGGCTATAATACTAGCTGCAGGTAATTGTAAAAGTAACTGAAGCAGAAAGATTATGGAATAACGCAAATATTAGTGTTGTAAATACTATGCTTTCCAATATTTGTGAACATATAATTTTCTGGGGACCACATTAAAGATGTAACTAAGGGTTAATGTCGCGCTGAGGACAAATTAAAAGGGTGTCATTGAAAAATACTTGTATTATTATTATTCGTCGTCGTTCGTTCAGACATCGACACCAGTCTCTCTCCCGTGGGGTGCTGGGGTCAGACCAGGTCCTTTTCTTGAGTGGGTTGTGTAGCTGGCAACTGTGGACGATATGATCTGGTGTATGTTGTCCATTTGCTGCAGGCACATAGGTCTTTTGGGCTGATTTTCAGCTTCTGATATATAGGTTGTCTCAGCCTGCAATGCCCTATTCTCTTGGTCGTTTCTCCAGAGTTTACGCTGTTGTTTTATCCATTTGTCTTATATGTATATCACTGGTCTCTCATGGCGAAGGTCGGGGGTTCGAATCTTTACTTGTTTGTTGTAGGAAGAACCTTACTAGTTTGGATGTTGATGGAGTCTAGTTAGGAAGAGTTTTTTAGTAGTGGTAGTTTTTTGGTAGTTAGTTGGATGATTTAGGTTTTCTTGTGATGGCTGAGGTAGTTCGGGTGGAATGTTGTAAGTATGGTTTTATGTGTATAAGGACATTGTAAGGTTTTCGCCCATATGGCGTAGAGTTTGCTCACGGCGGGCATTGTCATTGTAATTTCTTTTCAACCTGATGGCTACATTTCCATCCTCATGAGTTCACCCCTCATTTTGTCCATCAATAAATGTGTGTTGTCTGAATTTATATAAACTACACCATTGGCTATGTTGGAACTCTCATTGTTTGACAAGTTCTGTTATGTTGTAAGACTGCCAAGTTCAGTTAAGATGTTGTATCAGTATTATTCTGTGGAGTTGGAAGCCTGGGAGTCTTGTTGGATTTTCTCAGTGTGTAACATAGAAAATTAGGTTGTTCTATAACACCAACAACAAGAAGACATTTATAAGATGTAACTGAACTCCACAAGAAGATTTAATCAACCCAGTAGAAAACCATTTTAGTTGTTGCTGAGATTATTATTTAAGTGGCGCCAATACCAGTCTCACGGGTGATCAGGAAAAGGAGATGGACATATGTTGGCCACTTGATGAGAAGAAATGAGCAGAGAATCCCAAAACAAGCTATCACGTGGAACACAACAGGCCGAAGAAAAAGGGGCAGACCGCGTGAAACTCTGAAGAGAACATTATTAAGAGAGGCCAAGTTAACAGGCATAAAATCCTTTGTTGAGGTTGAAAGACTCGCCGAAGACAGGAAAAATTGGCGAACTACTTTGCGAGCCTTATGTGACGTCTAACGGCACGGGAAGGATATAAGATATACTATTATAGTGGTGCCTTAAATAGTAAATATAAATTCTATTATAGAATTCTATTATATATATATATATATATATATATATATATCACTGGTCTCTCATGGCGAAGGTCGGGGATTCGAATCCGGCCGGAGACACCCCAGAGTGACCCAGCTGTAGAAATGGGTACCCAATTTCTTCTGGAGTTGGGTTAGGGTTAGGGTTAGGAAGGAAAGGCGGCCAGGCGTGATACTGACTATATCACCCTCTAGTGTTCTGACAAGTCAAGCAAAATATGGGCACTAACACCATGTGCCTCTAAGGCATGACAGGATAACCTTTACTTTTTTTTTGTACTTTACTTTTATATACGGTGTTTAATCTGCTCATAATTTCTTCATGCACTGAGCTTATTGAAAACAATGAGGTGCAGAAAAACTCAACATTGGATTTTTTAAAAAAATGGAATGTTTTGCCTTTCAAATATTAAAAACCTCCCCCTCCCAGTCGTCCCTTGGCTCTGACCCTGCGGGAAATGCATTTCACGTGCTTCACCTTTGTTGCCCTTTTGTAACCGCAGGTGTAGCACTTATTCTAGCGCTCGGTGATGGATTCAACGTTCATATTTCACCAACTAAAGAGCAAACTTTAAAAAAGAAAGTCCCAGTAAATTATGCTTATTTTCTGGCGAGATTTGAGCGTCAGACTCTTCGCTGACTCATATGCCAGCTTGGCTGACAACGGTGTCTCAATTAGTGCCAGCAGTGCAAATCTATGTCCTGCGAAAAAGTGTATCACATGTCAGGAAGAACCTTACTAGTTTGGATGTTGATGGAGTCTAGTTAGGAAGAGTTTTTTAGTAGTGGTAGTTTTTTGGTAGTTAGTTGGATGATTTAGGTTTTCTTGTGATGGCTGAGGTAGTTCGGGTGGAATGTTGTAAGTATGGTTTTATGTGTATAAGGACATTGTAAGGTTTTCGCCCATATGGCGTAGAGTTTGCTCACGGCGGGCATTGTCATTGTAATTTCTTTTCAACCTGATGGCTACGTTTCCATCCTCATGAGTTTCACCCCTCATTTTTGCCATCAATAAACGTGTGTTGTCTGAATTTATATAAACTACACCATTGGCTATGTTGGAACTCTCATTGTTTGACAAGTTCTGTTATGTTGTAAGACTGCCAAGTTCAGTTAAGATGTTGTATCAGTATTATTCTGTGGAGTTGGAAGCCTGGGAGTCTTGTTGGATTTTCTCAGTGTGTAACATAGAAAATTAGGTTGTTCTATAACACCAACAACAAGAAGACATTTATAAGATGTAACTGAACGCCACAAGAAGATTTAATCAACCCAGTAGAAAACCATTTTAGTTGTTGCTGAGATTATTATTTAAGTGGCGCCAATACCAGTCTCACGGGTGATCAGGAAAAGGAGATGGACATATGTTGGCCACTTGATGAGAAGAAATGAGCAGAGAATCCCAAAACAAGCTATCAAGTGGAACACAACAGGCCGAAGAAAAAGGGGCAGACCGCGTGAAACTCTGAAGAGAACATTATTAAGAGAGGCCAAGTTAACAGGCATAAAATCCTTTGTTGAGGTTGAAAGACTCGCCGAAGACAGGAAAAATTGGCGAACTACTTTGCGAGCCTTATGTGACGTCTAACGGCACGGGAAGGATATAAGATATAAGATATAAGAATACTATTATAGTGGTGCCTTAAATAGTAAATATAAATTCTATTATAGAATTCTATTATATATATATATATATATTATATATATCACTGGTCTCTCATGGCGAAGGTCGGGGATTCGAATCCGGCCGGAGACACCCCAGAGTGACCCAGCTGTAGAAATGGGTACCCAATTTCTTCTGGAGTTGGGTTAGGGTTAGGGTTAGGAAGGAAAGGCGGCCAGGCGTGATACTGACTATATCACCCTCTAGTGTTCTGACAAGTCAAGCAAAATATGGGCACTAACACCATGTGCCTCTAAGGCATGACAGGATAACCTTTACTTTTTTTTTTACTTTACTTTTATATACGGTGTTTAATCTGCTCATAATTTCTTCATGCACTGAGCTTATTGAAAACAATGAGGTGCAGAAAAACTCAACATTGGATTTTTTAAAAAAATGGAATGTTTTGCTTTTCAAATATTAAAAACCTCCCCCTCCCAGTCGTCCCTTGGCTCTGACCCTGCGGGAAATGCATTTCACGTGCTTCACCTTTGTTACCCTTTTGTAACCGCAGGTGTAGCACTTATTCTAGCGCTCGGTGATGGATTCAACGTTCATATTTCACCAACTAAAGAGCAAACTTTAAAAAAGAAAGTCCCAGTAAATTATGCTTATTTTCTGGCGAGATTTGAGCGTCAGATTCTTTGCTGACTCATATGCCAGCTTGGCTGACAACGGTGTCTCAATTAGTGCCAGCAGTGCGAAACATGTCCTGCGAAAAAGTGTATCATATGTCTATAATCCACGGCATATTTTTGTGTGTGAATGGCTTGCAGTGTTACTATAGTTTTAGTGTTGCTATTTGGATGATTGTTGTTACAGGCATTACTGTTTGGTAAAGAAGCAAAAATGAGGGTCTTTCTTCTTCTACGTGGAGACAGAACAGATAACTGATACCCAAAAGGCATCATTCTCTCCGGTCTGCAGCTGAGAAACAAATGCATCGCTACTCAGGTGTCGTTGAAAAAAAGGAATAGAAAGTATGAGAATGTATAAATGAAAAACATGCAACATCTGATATTTCTGGGTGAGCCTTTTTTCGAGGATTACATGCACAAACGAGACAAAAAACATATAACTAAAGGAAGAACTTATCTTAATATGGCCTCCTCCACAAGTAGGAAACACAGAAATGCGTGTCTACTAGAAGATGCATAGAGACTACGCGGGGCCACACAAAGGATAAGCCGACAGAGCCAATCGTAAAGAAGAGGCGGAGAAAGAGGAGGAAAACATGTGGTTAAAAGGGGGGGGGGGAAGGGCAATAGAAACATGATAGCCGCTAAAGGAGAAAGTGTCGGGGTGGGGGGGGGGGAGAGGGGAAAAAGAGAAGCGGAGAGATAATGAATGAAGAAATAAACACCTGCAGGGAGAAAATGTGAAACTGGTGAATAAGGCAATACCCTATAAACATCAATATGTTGCCAGAGAAGAAAAGAGGGTGGCGATAGGGAGGGGTAGCTAGGAGAAAGAAAGCAGAGTAAAAAAAAAGGAGGGGGTGGAAACTAAAGAAGTTACAGAAAGCTGAAGACATTGTTAACTCCAGCTGGGTGGAGACAGCCAGCCTGGAAAAAAAGGCGCTGTTCTAGGACCCTCCGAGATCGTACATCAGTAGAACAAGAGCGGATCGCACTAACAGAAATGTCCTGTTTTTCCCTGAGGTTGCTAAGGCAAAAATATTTAGCCACAAGTGTCCAGGCCCTCTTAGAAATATCATTAAGATGTTGGCGAAAACGATTTCCTAAGCGTAAATCGGTCTCCCCTATGTACTTCATACCGCAGCGTTTGCACATAATAGCATAAATAACATTGCGTGAAGTGCAGGTGAAACCCTCCTGAACTGATAACGTGGACTTAGGGAAGGAGATCTGGCTACAAACCGACGAGTGTAGCATTTACGGCGTCCGCACCCTCTGGTACCATCAAAAAGTGTCATCTGTCTTAAGGCGACTACGGACTAAAAGGTCCCTGAGGTTCTTGTTACGTCTGTAGGCCACCAAAGGGGGTTCACCAAAACATTCACGTGTATCAGGCTCGGTCTGGAGGAGATGGAGATGGCGAAACAATATGTTTTTAACTGCCAAGCTATGATGGTGGTGCGTGAGTACCATTTTAACTCTGTCCGAGCTACAGAGCGGTTTAGGGGTGAGGGCTTGTTGTTGCGATATATGGCTGATGCGGTTCCAAGATGACGAGAGAACATGTTCTGGATAGCCGCGTTGGTGGAAGAAATCTAGCATTTTAATGCCTTGATCTTGGAAATCCAAATCCTCAGTACACAAACGTCGCAACCTAAGAAGCTGGGAAAAAGGAATAGAGTCCTTACACGATCTGGGATGAGAGGAAGAGTACAAGAGATAGCTGTGAGAGTCTGTAGGTTTATAGAGGACAGAAGTAGTAAGCCCGGTAGGGCCGATAGTAACGGCAATGTCGAGAAAGTTAGGGGAAGTAGCAGAGACATAGGAGGTGAAAGAAATGACAAGATTGTACTCCTTAACAAAACTGATAAAGCTGTCAAGATCTTCCTCTGACATTGATGTGACCTCAATGCCGTCATCTATGCAGCGTCTATAGAAGACGGGAAAGGGGCCTCTAAAGGCTCTCACAACTTTGTGTTCGAAGTGGCCTATGAACAGACATGCGTACTATGTACCTTATGCCGAGAACTTATCAATCACCCATTCGTATGACAGAAAAATTGAAAGGGAAATAGAAAGGGCAAAAGATAAGTATAGATTGTTGGACATGTAGGAGCCGGAAAGAAATCGGCAATTTCGGCCACACCCTAAAAGCGAGAGGCAGAACAAGCGGGTGATGAATTATTGCTGACAGTTTTCCCGTGGGAAAAAACTCGTTACTTTCCAATGGGAAAAGCTCATTACTTCCCCATGGGAAAAGTTCGCCTGCTGATCAGAAGGTCCCCGATTCGACCGACTCGGGCAGATTTTTTTCCGGACACCCGGTTTCAGGGTTCATTCAGCCTGGAAAAATGGGCACCTGGGGTTTCTCTAAGAAAAGAAAGGTAGCAAAGACGGGTGCTTGCATCACTACCTGAAATACTGCAGTATCTAGAAATTTGAAGGCACTGACACTTCACAACCAGACGGCATGCAAATGCTAAGGGACATAGATCATTTTACGAGAGCGATTCAAAAAGTAACGCAACCATTCGGCATGCAAATGCTAAGGGACATAGATCATTTTACGAGAGCGATTCAAAAAGTAACGCAACCATTCGGCATGCAAATGCTAAGGGACATAGATCATTTTACGAGAGCGATTCAAAAAGTAACGCAACCATTCGGCATGCAAATGCTAATACTTTTTTTTTTTTTTTGAGACAACGAAAACAACAGGCCGTGACCCGGTGGTACTGCAAACCGGGCCCACCCGTAACGAGATGCGGACCTTACCCCTGGCAGTCAATGTGCAGGGCGGCCTCAAACACCTCGTTGGTTCCAAAATAATACGGGACGTAGATTATTTCTTCCAGAGCGCTTCAAAAAATAACGGTAAATTACCAATTTCAAATATATGTAATTCTGTTAAGATACAAGTCATGTGTGTCATTTTTCTACATAATCACGCACGTATTTCTATTTGGGAGCCGCACGCTGTAATGAAGCAGTTATCAGAAAGTTTTCTCTTGAAACGCTCTGATGTGAGCGATGCACTATCTTAGCAACTGCGCCACAGCGCATTGGAAGATGGAAGATTAAAAATTAGCAGCAGCTGTTGAAACGACATTTTGCCCTCCCTTTATAAAAAACGAGATGCCACGTTTTTTGTAGAAGACACGAACTGCACGAACCCACGGTAGCTAGATCGTTATGAAAAAAAAAAAGAAAAACAAAACCATTTTTATAATTATACCCTACGTCCGAGAAGACTGATCGCCTACAGCTGATGAAACCAGTTATTACAGTTTACTTTATGTAGTGACACTCTCTTCAGAGAAATGTAAGAGTAAGACAGATAGGTCTGGATAATGGAGGTCACTAAACAAACGACACCATTACCAAAAGCAAACAGATATAATCTGAAACAAAGAAAGAGAGCACTGCATAACACAGTTTTCCTCTCAACTATTTGCTAACGATGTCAAACATGGACACTTAACAGCCATACACAAAAGAAATGTTAGTGTCCATATTTTCTATTGAATTGTCCATGTTACTGAGACATACAAGTGATACCGTGTTAGTGTCCTTATTTTCCTTGAATTGTCCACGTTACTGAGACATGCAAGTGATACCGTGTTAGTGTCCTTATTTTCCTTGAATTGTCCACGTTACTGAGACATACAAGTGATACTGTGTTAGTGTCCTTGTTTTCCTTGGATTGTCCACGTTACTGAGACATACAAGTGATACCGTGTTAGTGTCCTTATTTTCCTTGAATTGTCCACGTTACTGAGACATACAAGTGATACCGTGTTAGTGTCCTTATTTTCCTTGAATTGTCCACGTTACTGAGACATACAAGTGATACTGTGTTAGTGTCCTTGTTTTCCTTGGATTGTCCACGTTACTGAGACATACAAGTGATACCGTGTTAGTGTCCTTATTTTCCTTGAATTGTCCACGTTACTGAGACATACAATTGATACTGTGTTAGTGTCCTTGTTTTCCTTGAATTGTCCACGTTACTGAGACATACAAGTGATACCGTGTTAGTGTCTTTATTTTCGTTGAATTGTCCATGTTACTGAGACATACAAGTGATACCGTGTTAGTGTCCTTATTTTCCTTGAATTGTCCACGTTACTGAGACATACAAGTGATACCGTGTTAGTGTCCTTATTTTCCTTGAATTGTCCACGTTACTGAGACATACAAGTGATACTGTGTTAGTGTCCTTGTTTTCCTTGGATTGTCCACGTTACTGAGACATACAAGTGATACCGTGTTAGTGTCCTTATTTTCCTTGAATTGTCCACGTTACTGAGACATACAATTGATACTGTGTTAGTGTCCTTGTTTTCCTTGAATTGTCCACGTTACTGAGACATACAAGTGATACCGTGTTAGTGTCTTTATTTTCGTTGAATTGTCCATGTTACTGAGACATACAAGTGATACCGTGTTAGTGTCCTTATTTTCCTTGAATTGTCCACGTTACTGAGACATACAAGTGATACCGTGCTTGTGCCCGGAATTTCCTTACCCCCTTCCAAGCCTCTGATGCATACATGCTATACGGTGCTAGCAGATACCTGGAGGGCCAAGTAGCCCCAGGTTTAATTACCATAGGGCCGCAAATCCAAACACAGAAAGTAATTCTCATACAATTTTGCCCCTAACAAGAAAAGGGAAAGACAGTGCCGCCAGACCCCCTCCCCCGTCCCAACAGCCAGGGCCACAGGGGTATAGCCACGGGGACTCTTTCTCTCGCTGACGCTGTGAGCTGGTGTCCATGTTTTTGATAACCTGTCTGCACACTAGAGAGTGACATGGTCTTGTGCTGTGTTAGGCTGCCCTTCTGCATCAGCTTCAGGTAGAGCAGAGTTTCCGGGGATCTTCTGGGCTCCGATCGAACCACCAATCCTCACCACGAGAGAAGACTGCAGTAAACCACTTCGCTATGAAAGACGTTTGTAGTAACCACTTCGCCAAGAGAGAAGACTGCAGTAACCATTTAGCTATGAAAGATGTTTGCATTAACCACTTCGCCAAGAGAGAAGATTACATTAACCACTTCGCCACTAGACTTCTTGAAATTAAATGGTAGGCATGCATAAAACTGACGTTGCACATTAATGATTTTTATCAGTATTATCGCCATGCTTGGGCGCTTGAGTGGTGCAGTGTTTAGGGCGCTCGTCTCTCATGTGGAAGTCGAAGGCGTCCTTGTTACCCAGCTTTAGAAATGTGTAATCGGCTCTTTCTGGAGGTGGGGAAGGGGTGGTGGCCAGGAGTGGTGCTGACCACTAGTGTGCCATAAGATAAAAAAACACCTAGACACAAAGACCATGTCTCCACATCCTCTCCCCTCCCCCTCCTTTCAGACAGGTCAAGAAACACAAAGGCACAAACATCACATCCTCCGCCAGATCAAGAAACACAAGGACACAAACATCACATCCTCCGCCAGATCAAGAAACACAAGGACATGTAACAGAATAGCAATTCTGTACAGAGAGTATTTGTGTATAGATAGTAGTTGTGTTCTCGTAGACTACAAGTCATGTCAGTGTGCAAAGTATGTCGTTAGGAAAGTCCGTGTGCAAAGCACATTATTAGGAAAGTACGTGTGCAAAGCACGTCGTTAGCAAAGTCCGTGTGCAAAGCACGTCGTTAGGTGTCCGTGTGCAAAGCACGTCGTCAAGGAGTCTTGGTGTGAACGTTGATCTGTGTAGACGTGTTTTGTCTAGCTGTGTGATTGTCTCTATAAATGTGGTAGAGAGAGCCTTGTTGTTGTTAGAATTAGTTTAGTTTTGTTTTCCTGTGTGGGCTGAAGTTTTTGGTAAGCTTGTAAGTATGATTTTTTTTATGTATAGATCATTGTAAGGTTTTCTTTGCCCATGTGGCGTAGAGATCCTCTCACGCCGGGCATTGCTAAATGTAATTCTTGTTTAGCCTGATGGCTCCGTATACGTCTTTACGATTGTCACCTTCATTTCTTGTCCATTAAAAGATGTGTGTAGTCTGATGATGGGTTTTGTTGGAATCCTTATTGTTGGCCGGTTTGTTGGTTGAAGGACAGCCAAGTCATGTTAAGTTGTATTGTACCTGTACTATTTTGTGTAGATAGATTATTCGGCTAAAAACTGGTGCCGTGACCAGTCCTTTATTTCACGGTCGGCAACAATTTGTTTTCGCTGTAGTTTAGTGGTGCCGAACCAGGCCACTCGTCACGTTCTGTGTGTCTGTTTACATGCTATACGGTGCTAGCAGATACCTGGAGGGCCAAGTAGCCCCAGGTTTAATTACCATAGGGCCGCAAATCCAAACACAGAAAGTAATTCTCATACAATTTTGCCCCTAACAAGAAAAGGGAAAGACAGTGCCGCCAGACCCCCTCCCCCGTCCCAACAGCCAGGGCCACAGGGGTATAGCCACGGGGACTCTTTCTCTCGCTGACGCTGTGAGCTGGTGTCCATGTTTTTGATAACCTGTCTGCACACTAGAGAGTGACATGGTCTTGTGCTGTGTTAGGCTGCCCTTCTGCATCAGCTTCAGGTAGAGCAGAGTTTCCGGGGATCTTCTGGGCTCCGATCGAACCACCAATCCTCACCACGAGAGAAGACTGCAGTAACCACTTCGCTATGAAAGACGTTTGTAGTAACCACTTCGCCAAGAGAGAAGACTGCAGTAACCATTTAGCTATGAAAGATGTTTGCATTAACCACTTCGCCAAGAGAGAAGATTACATTAACCACTTCGCCACTAGACTTCTTGAAATTAAATGGTAGGCATGCATAAAACTGACGTTGCACATTAATGATTTTTATCAGTATTATCGCCATGCTTGGGCGCTTGAGTGGTGCAGTGTTTAGGGCGCTCGTCTCTCATGTGGAAGTCGAAGGCGTCCTTGTTACCCAGCTTTAGAAATGTGTAATCGGCTCTTTCTGGAGGTGGGGAAGGGGTGGTGGCCAGGAGTGGTGCTGACCACTAGTGTGCCATAAGATAAAAAAACACCTAGACACAAAGACCATGTCTCCACATCCTCTCCCCTCCCCCTCCTTTCAGACAGGTCAAGAAACACAAAGGCACAAACATCACATCCTCCGCCAGATCAAGAAACACAAGGACACAAACATCACATCCTCCGCCAGATCAAGAAACACAAGGACATGTAACAGAATAGCAATTCTGTACAGAGAGTATTTGTGTATAGATAGTAGTTGTGTTCTCGTAGACTACAAGTCATGTCAGTGTGCAAAGTATGTCGTTAGGAAAGTCCGTGTGCAAAGCACATTATTAGGAAAGTACGTGTGCAAAGCACGTCGTTAGCAAAGTCCGTGTGCAAAGCACGTCGTTAGGTGTCCGTGTGCAAAGCACGTCGTCAAGGAGTCTTGGTGTGAACGTTGATCTGTGTAGACGTGTTTTGTCTAGCTGTGTGATTGTCTCTATAAATGTGGTAGAGAGAGCCTTGTTGTTGTTAGAATTAGTTTAGTTTTGTTTTCCTGTGTGGGCTGAAGTTTTTGGTAAGCTTGTAAGTATGATTTTTTTTATGTATAGATCATTGTAAGGTTTTCTTTGCCCATGTGGCGTAGAGATCCTCTCACGCCGGGCATTGCTAAATGTAATTCTTGTTTAGCCTGATGGCTCCGTATACGTCTTTACGATTGTCACCTTCATTTCTTGTCCATTAAAAGATGTGTGTAGTCTGATGATGGGTTTTGTTGGAATCCTTATTGTTGGCCGGTTTGTTGGTTGAAGGACAGCCAAGTCATGTTAAGTTGTATTGTACCTGTACTATTTTTGTGTAGATAGATTATTCGGCTAAAAACTGGTGCCGTGACCAGTCCTTTATTTCACGGTCGGCAACAATTTGTTTTCGCTGTAGTTTAGTGGTGCCGAACCAGGCCACTCGTCACGTTCTGTGTGTCTGTTTACACGTTGAACAGTTTATGTACGTTTTTTTTTTTCTAGCCCACAGTTGTGTGTTGCTAGTATGTTTCGTCAGTGGTTTTCAAGTTTTGGTTAGGGAGTTGTATTTTTGTTAGTGTCAGAGACGGTTATAGTAGAGGTTGTTCAAAGCGGCGATGATGTCCAGCCTGCCCGAAAGTTTGCGCCACATCTAGTCCTGGGTCCTACGCAGTGTAGCTACTGACGTTTACCTGTGCCTGCAATCAAGCCCAGTGTGCCTGAACCTGAACTAGAATCCGGTGAGGAACCAGAGCGGTTTGTTCCCAGTGACATTTACACCAGCTCTACTCAGACAGCCTTGATACTTCTCAACCAGCTCCACCCAGACAGGGGAGGTAACATGTTGTCACATTAACTGTTCTCTGCATTTTCGGCAGTTACTTTGGGTCTCTGGCTTTACTGCAAGAAGGAACATTCTGAACATCGCTTGATGAACACTTGATGAACTTTTGCTAGTTTTTGTTTAAACGAGATTATTCGGCAGATAGACAGGAGTGGACATTGATACATGGACAGTCGTTGGATGTGCTCTTTGTGTGTGGTGTAGGATCAAAGACATTTTAGATTCACTTATAATTGGAATAGACATTTAGGACATTCTTCTCTAGTGGCATTTGTTGGACTTTATTGAACAACTTTGTTGTGGTGTATATCACTAAATTGTGTTCTTTTGGCAGTAAACTTTTTTTGTTTTTGGACATACAACTAGTGATAGATGTTATTGATTAGGAAAGTTGTTATTCTGAGAATTTCTTACAGGTAACAGACCCGATGATGACTGAAATGAGACATTTGCTTTTCCCAGAGATGTCCTGTTCTGGTGGTTATATTGTTCGGAGTGAAAAGCCCACCAGTTAGTGCTTTACAGGACAGTTGTATGTCTTTACAGTTAGAACGAGCTTAATGCTTACTAACTGGTAGTTACAGAATTAGACGTTACATAACTCGGATTGAAGTATGATGGAGGTTTGCAACATATATATGTGCTTCCTCTTGATGTTTACCTCGCCTGACACATGTAGAGCTTACATGGGGTCACAGCTATGGTAAGTTTATCGCAGGGGTCTTGTATTAGACCTAGATTATTCCATTTTGGGCCCGTATATATGGTACGTGGCATATAGTCCTTTGGGAGGACTTATTGTACGGCGGAATGCCTTTTACTCATTTTCCTGTTATGTCCATGTTGCGGATAGTCTCATGTGACAGATATTGGTTGGATTGTTATGATACCCTTATCCTGATAAGTGATGATACCCTATTCTGCTCATGTTGCGAGTAGGCACATGCGACAGATATAGGATGGTTTGTTATGGAGATTGCATATGTTATACTCTACTACTCATCGCGTTGAATATACACATGAGAGTAGGTAGTTATTTGAATATTGTACCAAGCACATCATTAGCAAAGTCCGTGTGCAAAGCACGTCGTTAGGTGTCCGTGTGCAAAGCACGTCGTCAAGGAGTCTTGGTGTGAACGTTGATCTGTGTAGACGTGTTTTGTCTAGCTGTGTGATTGTCTCTATAAATGTGGTAGAGAGAGCCTTGTTGTTGTTAGAATTAGTTTAGTTTTGTTTTCCTGTGTGGGCTGAGGTTTTTGGTAAGCTTGTAAGTATGATTTTTTTATGTATAGATCATTGTAAGGTTTTCTTTGCCCATGTGGCGTAGAGATCCTCTCACGCCGGGCATTGCTAAATGTAATTCTTGTTTAGCCTGATGGCTCCGTATACGTCTTTACGATTGTCACCTTCATTTCTTGTCCATTAAAAGATGTGTGTAGTCTGATGATGGGTTTTGTTGGAATCCTTATTGTTGGCCGGTTTGTTGGTTGAAGGACAGCCAAGTCACGTTAAGTTGTATTGTACCTGTACTATTTTTGTGTAGATAGCTGTTCGGCCAAAGACACAAACATCACATCCTCCGCCAGGTCAAGAAACACAAGGACACAAACATCACATCCTCCTCCAGATCAAGAAACACAAGGACACAAACATCACATCCTCCGCCAGGTCAAGAAACACAAGGACACAAACATCACATCCTTCGCCAGGTCAAGAAACACAAGGACACAAACATCACATCCTCCGCCAGGTCAAGAAACACAAAGACACAAACACTGTATTCCCTTGCCAGGTCAAGAAACACAAACACCATATCCCCAGTTGCCTCTATTGTTTGATGGGTCTACACAAGAAACACAAAGACACAAACATCACATCCTCCGCCAGGTCAAGAAACACTAAAACACAAACATCATATCCCCCGCCGGGTCAAGAAACACTAAAACACAAACATCATATCCCCCGCTTGGTCAAGAAACACAAAGACACAAACACCGTATTCCCTTGTCAGGTCAAGAAACACAAACACCATATCCCCAGTTGCCTCTGTTGTTTGATGGGTCTACACAAGAAACACAAGATACAAACACCATATCCCCCTGCTAGGTCAAGAAACACGAACACCATATCCCCAGTTGCCGTTATTGTTTGATGGGTCTACACAAGAAACACAAAGACACAAACACCACTTGCCCCGCCAGGTCAAGAAACATAAAGCAATAACAAAACACCATTTCCCCAGTTGTCTCTATGACTTAGTAGGCCTGGGCAATGTTTTTTAACCATTATGTTGTGATTCTCATATTTTCCTTGACTTCCTTTTTAATCAAATTTCCCAGAGAGCCAGGCTGTCTTCACAAACGAAGGTCAACATTACGAACACAGAGTGAGCTTCATGACAAACTCTGCCAGTTTTCTGTAATTAAAAAGACCTACCAGATATAAAACATACAAAATTTCCACGTCCGTCTCATAATCTAATTCTAAAATGTGAGTTCGCTAAGGGTTACCAATTACATGCCACAGAAAGTCTGACATTGTTAGACGTGATAAATTGGATCTTTACTGCACAGCTTAACCCTTTACTATCCTTTATTGAATGTGGAGACGTGGTGAAACCCCTATCTTTCACACACACGTCACTTTATTCAGACGTCATTTTTAAACACACTTTTCTTATACTCCTATTGCTGGTTTTTATTTTCCCTTTGTGGTTTCAGTTTTACATGCTAAAGTGATTTCTTCCTTTCTGATGGATCCTGTTTTGAATCTTTTCTTACTTTTTGAGTCACATTTGAGTCTTGAAGCACGCCACAGTAATCCTTTTTTTTTTTTTTAAATTATAGAAGGTTCTTGTTCCACAACATCACCACGGTACAGGTTGCAAAGGTTGCAAAGAACACAAAGTGCTTCAGTTTCATGAAAAAAACCGGAAAACCCTAACAACAACAGATGTTCTTCTTCTAGGAAACGCCAGCTGGTGTTCTTTGCAGCTGATGCGGTGAAGATATTGAGGCACAGCATTGTATTGGCTTCGGAGCGAGTTATGGCAGCTATTTTTTCAATCCTTGACTGCAGCTAAAAAAGCAGGGGGGTTGTGCAATACTTCTTTAGCAGACTCCACCACCATTAGGGGGAAGGGGCTATGGCGATCCCTTCCCCCCGTTAGCCAGGCTATATCTATTACTGGGGGTGCCAACGGAGAGGTGGGGCAGGTTCTTAGTCAGTTTCAGTTGGTCAGTGCAAACGGTAGCATGCCAGCTGCGGATCATTGATTGTCAGACTAGACAATGTCTTCGTCCCCAACAATAAAACATCAAACAACGTAGTGAAAAAAAAATGCTGAAAGGCAAACATACAGATAAAAAAAGGAAAGAGGATGAAAATAATGGAGAAGGAAATATTGTATAATAATTTCATTGTCGTCGCGTCACTGAGGTTGTAACCTTGGCAAACTTTCAAATTTCAGGTCACAAAATGGGGGGTAAACTTTCAATAATGATATAAACTGCGAAAACTTTCACTACTGAGGTTATAAACTGATTGTGTGAACTTCCAATACTTAGGTTGTAAACTGGGTAAACGTTCAATACTGATGAGATTGGAACAATATTGAGATTGTAAACATGGTAAATTTCAATTTTTAGATTGTAACAAAACTTTGGGAAATAACGGCAAAATGGGATTTCCAACACATTTGATACAATTAATATCACTGCTGTATTTAGACAAACAAGCAGCAGTAAGAATAAATGGTGAAACAACAACTTGGTTTGACATAAAGCAAAGAGTCCATCAGGGGTGCATATTGTCGCCTTATTTATTTAACTTGTATACTGAAAATATAATGGGGAATGTTAGAAAAGATGTAGACAAAGAATATTACGATGCCAAAACAAGTGAAGGTTATAAAATACCAGAGATTAGATATGCTGATGACATAGTATTACTGTCCACAACACAAAAAGGGATGGACAACTAATTATGTCAGTCTGTAAGAATAGTGAAGTGCAAAACCTCTATCTTAATGCGAATAAAACTAAATTGATGACAAGTGACAAAACAAACAAGCCAGCTGAAATATATATCAGTGAGGAAAAATTGGAAGAAGTGGAGAGTTTTGAATATCTAGGATCATTACTAACTAATAATGGAGATACAATGAGGGAAATTAGAAGGAGGACATCTATCGTTCTTCAAAAAGTAAAACAACTAAAGAATCTGTGGAGATGAACAGACAGAACCACAAAAATAAGATTTTTAAGGGCATGCATTTTTCCCATCGCAACATATGCTTGTAAGACCCAGACACTTAACAAAACAGCTGAGAAACACATGCCTTTGAATATAAATACTACAGAAGAATTCTTCAAATATCATGGACACAAAAAAACATATATATCCATACTAAAAGAACTTAAGATTGAAGAAGGCTGGCTACTAAAGAGGATTAAACAGAGAAAACTTAAATATTTTGGACACATTAAACGTCATGATAATCTAGAGAAGATCGTCTTGGAAAGGTACATAGTGGGAAAAAGAAAGACAGAAAGACCAAGGCAAAGATGGCTGCAAAACATCATTGATAATCTGGAAATGGATCATCAGCAGCAGAGCATCTTGCTTACAACCGAGAGGTCTACAGGAGTGCTGTTAGGGAGGCAAGGTTCCGCAAGGGACATGCAAATGGCTGACTAACAGAACAATCTTATATCTTATATCCTTCCCGTGCCGTTAGACGTCACATAGGGCTCGCAAAGTAGTTCGCCAATTTTTCCTGTCTTCGGCGAGTCTTTCAACCTCATCAAAGGATGTTATGCCAGAACAATACTGAGCTTGTAAACATGATAAATTTCAATTTTGATATTGTAACAATATCGAGGTTGTAAACTGGGTAAACTTTCAATTCAATGATTGTAAAGAGAGCAAATTTCCCATTCTAAAGCTGTGCAAAAATTTTCAATTTTAACTGTATAAAATATAGCAGTGATCCTTGTCACTGAGGGTTGACTGACAAATAAGCAACTTCAAGATATGAGGCACAGCGAGGGTTAACCTCAAAAGTACATGTCGCTTTTGGAGACGAGGTAGGGTAAGCATGATTGCGTACAGGCGCCTTCTCTAAAGGGAGGAAAGTGTGGGGGGGGGGAGATACTGAACCTGAATTAAGCTGAAGCATTTCAGTGACACGGAATTTGAGGGGGAAAGGGGGGGGGGGGTTCGAGATTTTAGGAAAGGGAGGGGGAGGGGGCGGAAATCACGGATGCGAAACGAAATTTTAATAGCAGAAAAGTTCGGCTCCTAACTCCTTCAACAAAATCACTGCTACATTTTATGCAGTTAGAATAGAAAGCATACTCGATTAGAAAGCCATAGAATTGAGAGTTTACCAACTTTATAGCCTCAGTTATAAATGCTGCGTCAATGGAATCATAAACGGCTTGTAAACCCGGCAGGGCAACTTGAAGTGAAGACCCAGCTCTGTGACAGCACGAACAGGATTAACTTGGTTTTCCAGAATGTTTAGATTCACATTATAATGGTCGGGGTTTTGGGAGAAGAAATCATGAAAATTAAAAATTAACAAATATTTTTTTGATGTAGGAAAAATCATGAATACAAGAATTTATCGGAATATTTGTTGTTTTTTTATGGACTGGTAAAAGGCACTGTAAAATACCAATGGAAGATAAGAAGTAACAAAGAAATCTACACGTTGTTTAACTCTCCACTTGTTAAAGCCATTTACGAACAATAATAGACCCAGGTGGATCGAGCGCTGTAGAGAGAGAGAGAGAGAGAGAGAGAGAGAGAGAGAGAGAGAGAGAGTGAAGAGAGAGATAGAAAGAGAGAGAGAGAGAGAGTGGAGGAGGATAGACAAACAAAGATGGCCTATACAGAAGTGATGAAAGATGATAGGCCAAGGGGTAGATCTAGACAATGACGGCGAGACAATCAAAAAGAAGATATACCAGCCCTTGGAATCTATAAATGGCAAGAAAAGGTCAAGAGGAGACATGAATGGAGACGTGTCTAGTCTACAGCAGTGAGCACTGCTAAGATGACCAGTGAGCGTATTCTGCAGGAGTGCCCCCCAACACAGATAAACAGAGATGTGGCCAATATAGAGAAACAGAGAGGTGGCCAGTATAGAGAAACAAAGATGTGGCCAATATAGAGAAACAGAGAGGTGGCCAATATAGAGACACAAAGATGTGGCCAATATAGAGAAACAGAGATGTGGCCAATATATAGAAACAGAGATGTGGCCAACACAGAGAAACAGAGATGTGGCCAATATAAAGAAACAAAGATGTGGCCAACACAGAGA
Organism: Achatina immaculata; assembly: GCA_009760885.1. Lineage (NCBI taxonomy): Eukaryota > Metazoa > Mollusca > Gastropoda > Stylommatophora > Achatinidae > Lissachatina > Lissachatina immaculata. The sequence goes on from CM019715.1 coordinate 12,320,163, forward strand.
AACAGAGATGTGGCCAATATAAAGAAACAAAGATGTGGCCAACACAGAGAAACAGAGATGTGGCCAATATAGAGAAACAAAGATGTGGCCAACACAGAGAAACGGAGATGTGGCCAATATAGAGAAACAAAGATGTGGCCAACACAGAGAAACGGAGATGTGGCCAATATAGAGAAACAGAGATGTGGCCAATATAAAGAAACAAAGATGTGGCCAACACAGAGAAACAGAGATGTGGCCAATATAGAGAAACAAAGATGTGGCCAACACAGAGAAACAGAAATGTGGCAAACATAGAGAAATAGAGATGTGGCCAACACCTACACCTATTCCAAAGAATCTGGATGGGGATGTACACCAATTCCGGCTGACCACCAATTACTTTATACAAGTCGACATCTGATAATAATAATAATAATAATAATAATAATAATAATAATAAGAAGAAGAAGAAGAAGAAAGAAGAAGAAGAAGAAGAAGAAGAAGAAGAAGTGGTCAACATTTCGCTCGGTCGCCTTTATTTCCCCAACTCTAAAGACACAGGTACTCAATTTTATAGCTGGATAACCCCAGACTCTTTCGGTCGGGTTCGAATCACACGCCTTTGCATTCGTTGCGGATTACCACCAGCTGAACAGGTTTTAGGTTAGAGGCCCGGAATTTATAAATTTATATCAGGAGATGAATGTTATAAGTCTGAGGGGGTCCATACTAAGTTTAGCTTGGAGTCAGTACTAAGTTTAATCTAGAGGGCCAGTACTAAGTTTAGTCTAGAGGAAATGTACTAAGTTTAGTCTAGAGGGCCTGCATTTAGTCTAGTCTAGATGGCCCCTACTAAGTTTAGCCTATAGGGCCCGTAATAAGTTTAGCCTAGAGGACCCGTTCTAAGTTTAGCCTAGAGGGCGCTTACTAAGTTTAGCCTAAATGGGGCCGTTCTAAGTTTAACCTAGAGGGCCCGTACTAAGTTTGGCCTAGAGGGCCCGTAATAAGTTTAGCCTAGAGGGCCCGTACTAAGTTTAGCCTAGAGGGCCCGTACTAAGTTTAGCCTAGAGGGCCCGTACTAAGTTTAGCCTAGAGGTCCCGTACTAAGTTTAGCCTAGAGGGCCCGTACTAAGTTTAGCCTAGAGGGCCCGTACTAAGTTTAGCATAAGGGACTGGGTGGTGGTTTTAATTGGTCATTGCTTCACATGAGAAGAAAGTCCACTGAACACTTTGCTACACAGGCGCCATATACTGAAAGTGAGCAAGAAAATTAAACAAATTTGACACAAAAGACAAAATTTTCAGTTCTTTTGTCTTTCGTTTCGTTCATTCGATTCCTGGCGTGTGACTCCAAATCTTAGTTAAGTACAATTTAGCATAATATTCATTCATTTGCATGTATAAAACAGGAAAAAGTAGGAGCAGCTTTATTACTTAACGATTACAAAGTTGTGACGTTTCTGCGTGAGCCTTAGTCATACAGAAACATACAGGACAAAGAAGTAGAGAGAGGAGATAAAGTATAGATTCACATGAATGCTATTTTAAAAAAATTTTTTTTTCTAAAGAGTACTTAGCTGTAAATTGTAAGGTGTGGCTTGTCCGGCGGTGTGTGTCAGAAATGGATTTAGTAGAACGTGGAGACTTTAAATAGAGACCTGTGACATGTGGTCGGTGGGTTGTAACTGGGGGTGGTGGATGGGGAACAGGGGAAGGGAGAGAGAGTGTGTGATGCAATATTGACCTAGCTAGGAGAAGTTGAAACAGATGATTGGGGAAGAGGGGCTGCAGAGTGATGCTGTGAGGAAGTTTGAAAAGTAAGAAGGGGTGGACTTTGTGGAGAGGTACTGTAATGATTGAAGAGAATGTTACGTGTAACTAAACAGCGAGTTTAACCCATGTGGTTCCAGCGTCCCATAATTTTGAATGCAGCGGTTCTCAAGTGCCAGGCGGTTTGTGTCATCTGCGTGACATTGTTTGATGGCTGTTACCAGAAAGTCAGATTTGCCTCTGTGGTTGGGGACATTGAAATGATTTGGGACTGGTTTCGAAGCATGCTGGGTGATGTTGTACAGATGTTTTTGCATGCGGTCCCCTAATCTGAGGCCAGTCTCACCAATATATGTTATCCTGCATCTTTTGCAAACGATGACATATATCACATTACGGGACTCGCATGTGAATCCCTCATGAAGGGTGAGGATATTTTTGGGAAAGGTGATTGTTTTCGTTTCCCAGACTACAGTGCAGGTAGCGCAGCGGGGGCGGTTCCATTTTCTGGTGCCAACATATGTAAGGCTCTACAGGTGGCTGTGGACGAGGATGTCCTTAAGGTTTGGCTCACGTTTGTATGCCAATAGGGGTGGATCAGAGAAAATGTCGCGAGTGTCGGAGTCGAGTTGGATTATCGGCAGATGACTATAAAGAATGTTCTTAACCATCTAACCGTGCGGGTGGAAAGGCAGTACTAACTTAACTCTGTCAGATGGAGTAACAGGCTTTTTCCTGAATACTTCTTTGCGGCTCACTAGCTGGATATGGTTGAAGGCTTCACGAAGGACCTTTTCTGGGTAGTGGCGATGACGGAAAAATTCTAATAACTTGTTGGACTGATCTATAAAGTCCAAATTATCCTGACAAATGCGGCGAAGACGGAGGAGTTGGGAATATGGGATGGAGTTCTTACAGGCTTCAGGATGGGAGGAGGTGTAAAGCAAATAGGTGTGGCTGTCGGTGGGCTTGTAAAATACAGAGCCTGTTTGTGTCAATAGAGACTTTAATGTCTAAAAATTTAACAGACTTGTCAGAAATTTCATAAGTGAATTTTATGTTGTTATTGAGTGTATTGGCGAATTCAATAAATTTTTTAAGGTCTTCCTGTGGCATACTTGTGATTCCGATGCTATAATCGATGTACCTTTTATAGAATTCTGGAAGTCTGCCAGTGTAGGTTTCCCATAATTTGACTTCCAGAAAGCCCATAAATAGACAAGCATAACTGGGACCCATTTTTGTTCCCATGGCAACACCACTGATTTGCTCGAAGTATTCGCCGTTGAATTCGAAAGAATTTAGGTTTAGTACTAGTCGTGTAAGTCTGATTATGGTGTCAGTGCTAGTAGTGGGGTGAGGGTCTTTGTCGAGAAAATAGCTGAGTGCTAAAAGTCCATCCTCATGGGGGATAGAAGTGTATAGGGAGCAGACACCAAGGAGAAAGATGTGATAGGTGTGGTGTTGAGAGAGTGTGATCGTATCAAAAGTTGTTAATGCGTGGTTGGTATCTTTCAAAAAGGAGGGTAGTTTGTGTACTAAAGGCTGGAAGATGCTATCTAAAAAGTCAGAAATGTGCTCAGTGGGGCATGAACACGCTGATACAATGGGGCGTCCAGGGTTACCTGGTTTGTGGATTTTAGGAAGAAGATAGAAGGTAGGTGTGCCTAAACAGCTGTCCTTAATGTGAAGAGAAACAGCTTGGGGTGGGAGGCCACCTTCTGTAATCAGGTCTTTAATGGTTGCTTCCACTATGTCATTATTTGAACGGGTAGCATCGTTATTCGCTGGGGCATAGAATTTTGTATTGCTGAGTTGGGACATTCTTTCCGTGACATATAAATCTTTTTTTCCAAACTATGAGATTGCTGGTTTTATCTGCTGGTTTAATTACGATATCGCTTCGACCCCTCAGGTTGGACAATGGCTTGGACTCTCCCTTGGTGGTTTGAGGTTAAGGATCTCACGCCACATCGTATCAATATAAAGATCTAAAGCTTGGGAAGCCCCGGGGGAAGGTGTCCAGCTATATTTATGGTTGTCGTAACATGCAAATGGGTTATCGGGGTCTTGTGTGGGTTGGTTGGACTCTGTGTTGGCAAAGTGATATTTAAGCCGCAGTCGGCGGTGGAACTGTTTAACATCGCCGAGTAAAAAATAGCGATCAAAACGAGGCCGGGTGGGAATAAATTTAAGACCTTTAGCGAGAACTAGTTTTTCATCATCAGAAAGGGGCAAGTCGGGGGAAATACAGTCTACATTAGGGGCTGGAGAAGGACGAGAAGGAGATGGGGTATCATCTGAGGATGGGGGTGCGAGTACTTGAATATGCTGTGTAATCTGGGAAGGTTGGTCCGGAGGTGTTACATTCATTTGCATGTCCCTTGCGGAACCTTGCCTCCCAAACAGCGCTCCTGTAGGCCTCTCGGTTGTGAGCAAGATGGCTTGCTGCTGATGCATCCATTTGCAGATCATCAACGATGTCTTGCAGCCATCTTCGCTTTGGTCTTCCTCTCTTTCTTTTTCCCATTATGTACCCCTCCAAGAGGTTTTCTCTAGACTATCATAACGTTTAATGTGTTCAAAATATTCAAGTTTTCTCTCCCTAGTCCTCTTCACTAGCCAGTCTTCCTCAGTATTAAGTTCTTGTAGTATAGATAAATTTGTTCTTTTTGTGTCCATGGTATTTGAAGAACTCTTCTGTAGCATTTATATTCAAAAGCATTTATGTGTTTCTTAGCTGTTTTGTTAAGTGTTCGGGTCTCACAGGCATATGTCGCGATGGGAAAGATGCATGCCCTTAAAAATCTTATTTTTGTAGTTCTGTCTGTTCCACAGATTCTTTAGTTGTTTTACTTTCTGAAGAGCGATAGATGTCCTCCTTTTAATTTCCCTCATTTTATCTCCATTATTAGTTAGTAAAGATCCAAGATACCCAAAACTCCCCACTTCTTTCAGTTTTTCCTCATTGATACATATTTCAGCTGCCTTGTTTGTTTTGTCAGTTGTCATCAATTTAGTTTTCTTTGCATTAAGATAGTGGTTTTGCTCTTCTCATAATAACAATAGGTAATAAGGAAAATCTTGCCTGGGAACATTAAAATGGGAAACGATTGTATTAACTCGAGCAAAACAGTTACTTACCGTTCTTCTTTCGTCCTCAGCTGCTCCCAAAATGACTATCACATTTATATTGCCAGAAATGCAAATTCTGTTTCAAATTTAGCTTATTCTGTTACAGAGGGGAAAAAAAGTCACCACAATCCTGAAAGCGAACAAGCGTGTCCTAGTTTCCACAGTTTACTGCCCCGAACTCTGGCGAGGGCAATGTCTGATAACCTGACCTACTGTCAGGATGTCTACTCAGGCTAAAGCAGTCAATAAAAAATAATAAACTACAAGAAGGAAAATGCCACAGGCTTGATATCTTCAATCTAATGTTAACTCTTTTATTCCAAAAAAGATACGTTATTAAAAATAGTGCAGGGATCTTCAAGTTTTCCTGGATGAGTACCCACACGGGAAAATAATTTTTTTTTAAAAAGGAGGGGGAGGGATTACATCTGGTGGAATAGCTTCGCGAAAAGTCTGCTTTCAGGCTATCTCTGAGAAACGAGAAGTCTGAGAAGTTACGAACATTGTAATAGGAACATTGTCATGACCCACCCTCAATCCGATTTTATTTTTCGGTCCAAACTATAAAGAATATTCGTACTTGCAGTAACAGTTAAGTTTTGTGCAGACCTCAGGTTAACTAGAAAGCCGCATAGAGCGCGGACCACAGAGGGCTACACGGCTGACCTTTGAGGGCCATTATCTATGTATATATGTGGCTTCGTCCAAGGAAAAGGCACAAGTAAAGCCATATATGTATATTGAGAACATTGATGGGAAGATCAATAGAAATAAAGACGAACTTATACTTATGTTTCATAGACCACTGTAAAGCATTTGATAAAGTGAGACACACAGAAATTATAAGAATGGTGGAAGACATCAACATAGATAGGAAAGATCTGAAACTCATCACAAACATATACTGGCAGAAATCAGCAGCAATGAAGGTTGAGAACCAAATAGGAGCATTCTAAGACATAAAATTGGGAGTGAGACAAGGATTTGTTATATCTCCTGACCTCTTCTCCTTGTACAGCGAAAAAAATAATGAGGAATATAGAGAGCTTGCCAGGAATATCAGTTGGTGGTTACAACCATAACAACTTATGCAGACGACACAGTTCTGATTGCTAAAAGTGAAGGGGAAATACAGGCTTTTCTAGACATCGTGGTTCGTGAAAGACAACTTTTAAAGGTCTCAGCATGAATAAAAAGAAGACTGAAGCAATGGCGATCTCAACGAAAAAAATACCACCAAAATGTAGCATTACCATCGATGGTACAAATCTGAAACAAGTTGATAGATTCAAGTACTTAGGAAAGATTTACAACAGCTGATGGGAAATGTCACAACGAAATAAAAAGCAGACGTGCTCAGGCCAAGTCAGCATTCCAGAAATGAGAAACATCTTGTGCAACAGATCCATATCAATGGAAACAAGACTGCGAGCACTTAAATGTTACATCGAGCCAGTTTTGTTTTATGGTCCACGAATAGGAGAGTACGGCAAGAAATGGAGGCCATGGAAATGTGGTTCATAAGAAGGATGTTGAAAGTACCATGGATAGATAAGAAAACCAACGAATAAGTCTTAAGAGAGGCTGGAGTTAAAAGGCAAATTGCAGCAAAGATCAGTGGCAGACAAGTGAGATTTGTAGGACATTTTCTGAGAAGAGGAGAATTGGAACACATTGTGGCAAGTATAAAAATTGAGGGAAGAAGAGACAGAGGAAGACAAAGAGAAAAGTTACTGGATGGGCTGTCAGTGTGGCTAGGAAGAAAGTCACTGGTGGATCTCATAATCAAGTCTAAAGACAGGGAATTGTGAAGAGAAATGATCGCTTACTCCACGAGGCAAGGCACTTTATATATATATATATATAATTTAGCCTTTCCAGGTGCAAGCTAACATGATACAGGGACTGGGTAGATCGAACCTGATACAAGCAATGGGTACGGGTAGATCGAACCTGATACAGGCACTGGGTATGGGTAGATCGAACCTGATACAAGCAATGGGTACGGGTAGATTGAACCTGATACAGGCAATGGGTATAGGTAAATCGAACCTGATACAGGCACTGGGTACGGGTAGATCGAACCTGATACAGATGGAAAAGCATTATAAAAAAATGAAAGCAGTAGAAGAAATCAAATGACCTGATAAGAGAACAAATACAAATGAAGATTAATTTAAGCCTCTATTAACGTAGCCAATCAGTTACTTGATGAAAAATAAATCTGATGATCTCTGCTGGAAAAAGGAGTTGTAGCTTTGATAGATTCTTCCTCAAAGGGACTGGGTTGGAAGCTAGTTCTTTCATGTTCTAGTAAATCGAGCTGTAAAAATGGGTGCCTGACACAGCTGTGTTAGGGAATTTGCCTCTAAAATGGAAGAATGTCACGGGTTATGAATATCAAAATATATTTTTACACGGGTGTTCGAGTATTACAGAAAATAAAGAAGTGAAAATAATTTAAAATGAAGTGCGCCTCATTATCATCATCATGTGCTCTCTTTCAAGAGACTGAATCTAAGCGACTGAATTTCTGCATCATGACCTCGTTTCCTTATTGGGTATCGTGATCTTCGCCCAGAAAGGGGTTGGTGGGTTCGCTATCAGAGACATTTGGGGGGGGGGGTGGTGCAAAATAATTAAGTCGATTAGTGCGCTGTTCTCTGGTTGGCGAGACTGTTGCTCGTCCTACAGGAGTCCGTGGTTCAAGCCCCAAGTACTTCTCTTGTCTTTTCTCTCACGTCTGAAGCACTTTGTTTACAATTTTTCAAAGTCTAGCCACACAACACTGTGCTCTCTTTCAAAGGAACGGCTGGAGAAGACATCTATCTGGCTCTGTCTTCTGTTATCACAGTTCATGCGACAAATCTAAATCGAATCCATTAAAAAAAACAGTTAACCACCAATCTATATCGTTTTCGTATATAGTATTGGGAAACATAAGCACGGCAAGGTTAAAATATTTCGGTCATATCAAGAGACATTATATAATAATGAAAACCATATCTCTCTCTTTCTCTCTGAACTTTTAGGTGCCCAAGGCACATGAGGCTTCCTCAAGGGTTTTCTACAAACGTCAGTCTTCCCCTCTACCCCCCCCCCCCACCCCCACCTCTTTGTCCAGGTGATCCCTATATTGTTTAACATCGTCTCCTTTGTTCTTCTCCATATCTCATTTGTTCTTCTCCAAGTCTCCTTTGTTCTTCTCCATGTCTCCTTTGGTCTACCCTTACTCTTGTTTCCTTTCGTACTACTTTTGACAATGAGTTACCAGTCATCCGGAGCACATGTCCCAGCTATGGCCAAAGTCTTTCTTCAATAACCGAAGTCAATGGTTTCATCTGCATTACTACCATCAAGCTGTTATTTCTCATGGTATTTTGCTAGAATATTCTTCTAATCCTATTTTGCTAGAATATTCTTCTAATAATATTTTGCTACAATATTCTTCTAATCCTGTTTTGCTAGTATATTCGTTTAATCCTATTTTGGTAGAATATTCTTCTAATCCGATGTTACGTTTAGTCTGGAAGGAATTCCGTTTTTTTTTCCTCTATACTTTTGGTGGTTTCCCAGAATTCTCTTCCGCGGAGTGGCACATTTAGGACATTACTCTCAAATATCCTGCTGTTTGTATTTGTGCTCGGCTTAAATATTTTGGACATATTAAACGTCACGATAATTTTGAGAAGACGGCCTTGGAATGGCACATAATGGGAAAAAGAAATACCAAGGCGAAGATGGCTGCAAGACATCGTTGATGACCTGCGAATGGACGCGTCATCAGCAGGGGGCATCTTGCTTACAACCAAAAGGCCTTACAGCAGAGCTGTGAGGGAGGCGAAGTTCCGCAAGGGACATGCAAGTGACTGACTGGCTGACTCAGCTTTTTGGATTTCCAAGACTGCGAAAGCCTGGTTTGCTCTGGTTAGCCAGGTGTTAATGTCCTCTTCGTTGCCTCTACCTTCTTCTACTTTGCTGCCAAGACGTACAAAGTCCTTGACCTCTTCCACTGACCTTATTATTTGCGCTCAGTACATTGCTGTTAAAAACTATACTAGATAGGGGAAAGTATAAATTCGTTTATGAGAGAGACAAAGGAATTTAAAGATAAAACACAATTCACGAGGGGTGATTGATAAGTTCTCGACATAAGGTATAAATACTTGAAACACACAGTTTATATTGGGTGCATTTGTAGGATCAGGTTAATGTAAGATTAAGCACCAAGTTTCAAGAAATTAACTGAAACCAATTTTTTTTTATACAGGCTACTGAAGTGATAAGGGGTGGCAGGAATTGAGAAAATGGATAACATTTCTCATCGAGCAGTCATTCGCTACCTCTGAATCAAGGGCTTGTCATCGAAGGAGATCCATGAGGATATCGTGGAGACTCTAGGGGAGAGTGACCCCTCTTACAGCACAGTGAAGAAATGGGCAGCTCAATTAAAACATGGAAGGGAGAGTCTGGAAGATGATCCCCGTCCAGGAAGACCAAGAACGGTAACCACCGATGAAACTACCACCAGAATCCATGACATGATAATAGAGGATCGACGACTAACTGAGCGGTACATTGCTACTCAGTTGAGAATCTCTCAAGATCATGCTCATACCATTGTTCACAATGATCTTCAAATGACAAAGGTCTCTGCTCGATGGGTCCCTAAACTTCTTGGAGCTGATCACAACGACAGCGTCTCAACATGTTAAGAGACAATCTTGGCCATTTTTCTGCAGATCCTGAAAAGTTTCTTCGGCAATTTGTGACTATGGATGGGACTTTGGTTCATCATTTTCAACCAGAAACCAAAGAACATTCAAAGCAGTGGAAACATCATGGATCTCCACCTCCAAAGAAACCAAGGGTGGCTCTGTCTGCAGGCAAAGTGATGGCTTCCATGTTTTGGGATTCAGAAGACTATCTTCAAAAGGGCAAAACGGTCACCGGGGCCTATTACATTAATCTTGTGAAGCAACTGCGGGTCAAATTGAAGGAAAAGCGTCGAGGGAAATTTACGAGAGGAGTCATCTTTCACAAGTCGGCGATGGCAATAGCTGACATTCATGAATGCGTCTTCCAGCTTCTTGAACATCCACCTTACTACCCAGATTTGGCCCCTTCGGACTATTACCTGTTTACCAAATTAAAAAAGGAGCTTAGTGGTCGCAAATATGCTTCAGATGATGACGTCATTCATGCCGTAGATCAGTTTCTACTGGCACAAGATGCTGAACTTTTACAAAGAAGGGATCCGTATGCTCCAGGATCGCTGGACTAAGCGCATAAACTTGCAAGGGGACTATGTTGAGAAATAACCCCAAAAAGTTGTCCACAAATAATCCGTTGTACTTTATGCCGAGAACTTATTAATTACCCCTCGTATAATTTGGATAACGATTCCGCGGTAAGAAATGGCAGCATGTTCCGATCGTTGTACTTCAGAGCATGTGATTTCTTTATCTTTATACGGCCCTGCTCACAATTACTCTATCTGAGAGGGCAGATAACAAGAGAGCGAGGGAGAGAGAGAATCAGAAACCTCAAGTCAGTACAGCTACTTTTTGAACCCGATCAGCCTCGGTAGATATGTAGACAGCACTTGCTGGTTGTAAAACAATGCGTTATATTTATTCATGTGACCCAGTTTGGGATACCTGGCCACATACGCATACTGTATATATATAAAAATGATTATGTCAGCATTTTCTGCTTTGAATGTCATTGTACAACAAGTAGACACTGTCTGCTAGGTGCTTCTACTTTGAATGTTACTGTAGAACAAGTAGACACTGTCTGCTAGGTGCTCCTACTTTGAACGTTACTGTAGAACACGTAGACACTGTCTGCTAGGTGCTTCTACTTTGAACGTTACTATAGAACAAGTAGACACTGTCTGCTAGGTGCTCCTACTTTGAACGTTACTATAGAACAAGTAGACACTGTCTGCTAGGTGCTCCTACTTTGAACGTTACTATAGAACAAGTAGACACTGTCTGCTAGGTGCTCCTACTTTGAACGTTACTGTAGAACAAGTAGACACTGTCTGCTAGGTGCTCCTACTTTGAACGTTACTATAGAACAAGTAGACACTGTCTGCTAGGTGCTCCTACTTTGAATGTTACTATAGAACAAGTAGACACTGTCTGCTAGGTGCTCCTACTTTGAACGTTACTATAGAACACGTAGACACTGTCTGCTAGGTGCTCCTACTTTGAACGTTACTATAGAACACGTAGACACTGTCTGCTAGGTGCTCCTACTTTGAATGTTACTGTAGAACACGTAGACACTTTCTGCTAGCTGCGTCTACTTTGAACGTTACTATAGAACAAGTAGCACTGTCTAATAGGTAGAGATAGCTTGTAGCTTATGATAAATTGTAACCGTTTGCTGGTTGATGCTTTTCAACCTGCTCTCATGAAGTGACATATGCAACTATTGTTAAGTTTTGCAGCTCCATATAACATGATAGTTTGTCAAGTTGTGAAAGGAAGAGCAATAATTATAATATCAGTGGATGAAGATGTTGTTCACAAGATGAATGAGATACCATTAGCAATTCCGCAATAGTTGACTTCTTATGTCAGAGCTGGAAAATCATAGACAACAAAGACCCTACTTTACCTCCTAGTAGTGCCCCTGAAAACAGATAGTAGCCTTGCTGAATGAATAGGAATCACAATGGGAAGGACAATCCAATCCCAAGAACATGCTGACCTGAAGTTCAATGTGCCATACCTTGCAAGATGCATAATGGGAACACATTGCAACCAATGCTCTTCAGAGGGGAAGTACTGAAGAAGATGATTATAATATCAGAATAGTTCCTATGCATGATCCTTCTCTCTCTCACTCTCTCTCTCTTTCCTTCTCTCTCTCACTGATCTAAGCATGGGAAATTAATGATACATCAATGTAAATGATACAACAAAGGTTTTACCATTATAATCTGGATCAAGATACATTTCTGACAGATGGGCAACTGACCCAACATGAAATAAGGATACAGGTAAATGACAAGTACAGTTCAGGTTGGTAGGTAATTGTTTGGCAAAATTTGTAGACACAGGTGGCCAAAACAGTGTGGAAAGGTGGGTAAATGAACAGTATCTAATATAAAATGAGAGAAACAAACAAATGATTAACACAGTTTGTAGAAGTACTTGTTTAATCAAGACACCTCAGGGAAATGGACAACTGATTAATTCAGGGAAGCAATTGATCAACATTGTTCAGGGAGGCAGGCATTTGCTAAAATAATTCATAGAGATAATTGATCAACACAGACTGGAGAGACAGCCAGTTGAACAATATCCAGTATAAAATAGGGAAATAAAGCAATTGATCAACACAGTTCAGAGAAACTGGCAAAGGACAACACATTTCAGGGAACCTGATGTTTGTTGCACACAGTTCAGGGAACCTGATGTTTGTTGCACACAGTTCAGGGAACCTGATGCTTGTTGCACACAGTTCAGGGAACCTGATGCTTGTTGCACACAGTTCAGAGAACCTGATGTTTGTTGCACACAGTTCAGGGAACCTGATGTTTGTTGCACACAGTTCAGGGAACCTGATGTTTGTTGCACACAGTTCAGAGAACCTGATGTTTGTTGCACACAGTTCAGGGAACCTGATGTTTGTTGCACACAGTTCAGGGAAATTGGCTACAGATCAACACAGTCGGGGGAGGGGGGAGACACAGATTATTGATCACAACAGTTCAATGAAACAAAAATCATAATCAAAATTCTATGAAAAAGAAAAAAAAATCACAGACGCATATTTTAGTTTTTTGAACACTGAACAGTCTCATATATAAATCTGTTTATTGCTTTCAAAATATAACAGTGACCTTAAAAACAGAAGTACCTAGCAGATAGTGTCTACTTGTTCCATGCATGAAAGATAATACATGAGATATAAGTAGAGTCCAATATTCTTTGGAATGCTGCAAAAAGATCAAATTCAATAATAGTGGCTTCCCTCCCTTGTCTTACACAAATCCTATTACAAACAAGAAAACTAAATTGTTCGCATTAATAATAATGCCACTTAATATTAGCAATTATTAATTTTACATTTAACAATGATTAAAATTATAATGCACAAATAATGTTTTAATTATTTGCTTCTATGAGTATGAAATTAAAACTGGCAATATGCTTGTACTTGGAACATACACTGACCAGGTCCTTGAATACACTATAAATATGTATGAAGAAAAAACAGAGATCACTAGCTACAAGAATTATGGCATGAATGTGTTATGTGCTTAGAATATAAACATAATGAAAGGAAGACAAGAATAAAGTTATGATTGTAACTTTTTTCTTTGTTACAAAGCAGAGAATCTGAATGATAATGATATGGAAAGAGTTGTGAAGGGTTAAATCTCTGACAAAGTTTCTATTTTTGTGCAATTGTTAATATTTCTTACATCCTTCCCGTGCTTTTCAAAGTAGCTAGGCGGGTTTTCCAGCTTTCGGCAAGCTTTTCAACCTCATCAAGAGATTTTATGCCTACTACTTGGCATCTCTTAACAAATGTTAATATTTACAAAGCATCAAATCTAATTTGAAAAAACCAAGTTTTAGTTTCATCAAAATTACCCCACACTTTAAAAAAAAAATATAACCTTCCCATCCAGTATAAAAAATATAAGCTATACTCCTTCCTGTAACTATAAACTTTTTCAGTATCTACCCATTATTAAAAAATTTTAGATTTTATATTATTTTAGATTCTTTACAGACATTTCTTCTTCTTAAGCATTGTCTCTCTATATCTGCAGTCCTGTCTCTTGGATAAATTTCACTGGTTTTTTTAAAATTCGTGTATGGAACCGTAGAGCTTATCATCTTTAGTAGTTTCACTGGGCCAGTAATTACTTCTCAGTGTCTTGTAGTTGGTGCAGTTTTGGAGGATATGTTCCACAGTTTGGGGCACCTGGGCACATGTACAAAGATTAGTAGTACCAACCTTAAACTTTGTATACATATGACTTCGGAGTCGGCTGTGTCCTGTTTGGAGATGGAAAATGGTAACTTGTTCCTTTCAGTTTAGCATGTGGTAGTGTTTGTGGTTTCCTGTAGGCTTTTATCATGCTTTTCTTCTGATTATAGCTGATCAGTATGTCTGGTTGCTCCATTTCAGTGCCCTCTTTGGCCAGATGGTCAGCTATCTCATTGTCTGGTATCCCACAGTGGGAGGGAATCCACCGCAAGGTGACTGTGTTGTGAGCCAATTTTTGACAAGGCATCCTTATGGTCTGGTAGTTTGTTGCACTAAAGAGCTTCCAGTACTGATCTTGCATCTGTGAGTATTACCATGGGGCATGTATCATTTCTGGAGTCTGATAGTTTTTCAGTTGCAGCAATAAATGCCCTAACTTCTGTATCACAGCTGTTACAGTATTTTCCAGTAGGTATGGAAATCTTGTCAGTGGTGTTGTTTGGATATTCAGTATGTGCTCCTGCCCATCCATTCTTTATGGTATCGTTTGCAGATCCGTCTGTATACACACATATCCAGGTGTCACATGGATATTTGTCATCTAGCATACTGAGTGTGGCCATTGATCTTACAAGACTGTTTTACATCTCACGATTCTTCACACCTTTCACTTCAGTTTGAATATTTATTTGTGTACAATCTGCTTCTTTCCATGGTGTATGCTCTGATACAGATGATAATGGAGCGACTACCGGTAGAAGGTCTGGTATCAGCTTACGCATAAGCTTGGCCTGATGAAAGAAGCTGCTTCTTTTAAGTCATCTTAGTGCCAAGTTATTGATTCTCTCCTTCAGGGGATGGCTTACAGAACTGTTTACAGACACTGAATTTAACTGATTATTTTTTCCTGAATACTAGTGAAATAGTTTGGTAGATCGTCATTAGTGTGAGACTGCGAGAATAATTTTTTTTACATGCATATAGTCACTTTCTGTATTGAGTGTATGGAAAAGAGTGGAAGGTAAGTGTTTTATATTATTTTGTTTTTGCCAGCTTTGTAAATATGCTCAGTTTGTTATATGCTCAGCGTAGTGGTAGAATGTCTTGATCAGAGAGAAGCTTGTGTGATAAGGGGAAGAATGTCTTGATGAGAGAGAAGCTTGTGTGATAAGGGGAAGAATGTCTTGATGAGAGAGAAGCTTGTGTGATAAGGGGAAGAATGTCTTGATCAGAGAGAAGCTTGTGTGATAAGGGGAAGAATGTCAGATGAGCCTCAGTGCCCAGTTTTTAACCCTTTGTAAATAATGATCAATCAACAGATGTTGTTTTTCACAAGTAAGTACTAAGAGAATGGTAAGTAACATCACCTAGAGAAGACACATGAATCTTTCTGTTACCTTTTCCTTTTCTTATTTTTTTCTATGGTGGTGATGTAAGTAAACCATTTTATATATCTCAGCAGCTACATAGACCAGGATGGTGACACCAGAAAGAAGTTAGAATTCGAATTGCAAAAGCAACATTAATCTTTAAGAATTTTGAGAACATATGGCATTAAAAAATTATAAGCACAAAAACCAAGTTAAGATTATTCAATTCAAATGTAATATCCACCCTCATTTATGCATGTGAAAGCTGGAAAACAACTAAATAAATAGACAAGAAATTAGAATCTTTCAAAAGAAAATGCCTAAGGAAAATACTCGGCATCAAGTGGAATGAATTCAAGAAAAACACAGAGATAAGACAGATGAGCAAACAACAACCTGTCTCATGGGTGATCAGAAAAAGAATATTATGTCGGTCATGTGATGAGAAGAAACAATCAGAGAATCCTCAAACAAGCTATCAAGTGGAACACAACAGGCCAAAGAAAAAGAGCTCGACCACATGAAACTCTAAAGAGGACATTGTTAAGAGAGGCCGGTTCAGTGGGCATAACATCCGTTGATGAGATTGAAAAACTCACTGAAGGCAGGAAATCTTGGCGAACTACCATGCAAGCCCTATGTGACGTTTAACAGTACAGGAAGGATCCAGGATCCAGGTGATGTAAGTATAAAAAGTCCTTGACCTCATCCCATTCAACATATGATAATCTGATCTCATGACTGCACTTTATATTTTCCTTCCCTAACAAAATGGCTGATACACAAGATGCTATTTTTGGCTGCCATAGGGACACTCAGTAATCAGTGCTGCACTACTTTCACAGTATATCAGATAGAAAATGTTTTCATGTTTTATTAAAAGCATAGTTTTCTTTCTCATGTTCTCTCAGTCACTCGATGTCCCTGCTGACAGGTGTAGGATATCATGTCCTTCCACAACCCTCTATCTCTTGTGCATCTCCACAGGCTTGTCACTGAGTATTTCCTGTGCCAGGATGTCAAACCATCAAACATCTTTTCTTTCTGTCTTCCTCTGCCTCTTCTACCCTCATTCTTCCCTGTTACTTTTAGGTGATCTAGCCAGCCTCTCCTCCAAAGATGCCCTACAAATTTAGATTGTTGTCTTCTGATCTTTACGCTCTCATGTAATATTAAAAATACACACATCAGTGACTAATTTTAAAATATTCATAAAATGATGCTATAAATTTCTTTTTAAAAGAAAAAGATGTCATAATTTATTAATAAATGTGGGCATGTCTGAAACAGAGAGAAAGGGAAAGGAGGAATAATCACACATAACTTTCACAACCTCTCTGAAAAAAAAAAAGATAAAATACAGAAGTTTGCATTTTGTGACTGACAGGTAACTCTTAATCAACAATGTATATTGGTTCTAGTTGATGTCCTTGGCTTGCCAGGTCAGCCAAAAGCTTGAATGGATCTTGATTCTGTTAAGAGAAAATTTGGAAGATATTTAGAACATCTGGTTATAGCTGCTGGTTAGCAGGGTAGGGGTATCCTCTATCAAAGGAGAAGTAAGACGCATCTTCTGTCAGTCTACGGGACACCCTTGGGAAAGGTGGAGTACCCGTATAGGCCCCAATCAAGGTTATGTAAAGCCATGGGAGCAGATGGTGGAATGGGAGAGCAGCTGACAGATAATGATGCTTATGATCATTATTCTACGATGTAGGCAGATGATCTCAATGTAGGAACAATGGCTGTGATCACTGACTAGTAATCACTGCCTGGAAGGAAACAACGGTAAACTACCTTCTGGAAATATACCAAGAAACCCAAACAGCAACATGGAATGTCAGATAGGAAAAAGATCTGGTGGCAAGTCCCCCAGGCCAAATAGATCTAATTTTAATACTGGGGCAGAGTGTCAGACAGAGATTAGTACAGTAACTGTGATGACGGACAAAATCCTGACGGTGTTACTAAGGAAAACCCCTGTATCAAACTAAAAAGAAAAATAAGAGTAGGAACATGGAATGTGAGAAGTATGTATGAGGGAAAGTATCAAATAATAAGTAATGAGATGAAAAGAATGAGGATACACATTTTGGGAATGTGTGAACATCGATAGAAAGGATCAGGACACTTCAAGAGTAAGAATGATAATATCTTTATATACTCTGGTGGAGAATTAGGAGGAAAGAATGGAGTGGTATTTTACTTGGACAAATCAACATCAAAAGCATTACTAGGTTACAATCCAGTAAGTGATAGAATCCTCACTATCAAGTCTGATAGAAATATAACAATCATCCAGCTATATGCACCTACATCAGCAGCAGAAGAAGAGGAAGTAGAAGACTTTTATAACACACTGCAAATGACGATAGACCAGGTACGGAAAATTGATATTATATTAATAATGGGGTATTTTAATGCAAAGATTGGTACAGAAAGAGCAGAAGACGAAGGATGTGTTGTGGGGAAATTTAGCATAGGACATAGAAATGAGGCAGGTGACCATCTAATGGCGTTTTGCATGGAAAATGAGATAATGATCACTAACACACTGCTCAAACAACATCCAAGAAGACTTTACATGTGGGCATGACCTGATGGGAAAACCAAGTATCAAATAGACTACATTTTAGTGCAAAGAAGGTGGATATCAAATGTAACATCAGCAAAAACTTTATCAGGTGCTGATTGTGACACGGACAATGAGTTATTAATAGCAGACATGAAGACAGAGATAAAAAAGACAGTTACAGGATCAAGACCACTCCGCTTTGATCTTACAAAATACCAGAAAATTACGGTATAGAAGTGAAGAACCATTTCGAAATCCTGATGGCTGTAAAGGAGGAGATGACACCAGATAAACTGACTACACAGGCCAGAGATATCTTAATAAAAACAGCTAAAGACGTGGTTCCAGTAATGAAAACACAAAAGATTGGATGGATTAGCAGGTACACTAGAACTGATAAAACAACGTAGAGAAATGTTTACGAAGAATTAGAAAAATATTTTGGCCAAACACCATAAGAAATAACATCTTATTTGGCGGAAATGCAGATGAAGCCACTGACAACAATTATTGAGGAAAGACGATGGCGATGGTTGGGACATGTGTTCCGAATGACTGATAACTCACTACCAAAAATAGCACTAAGATGGACACCACAGGGGAACAGAAGTAAGGGTAGACCAAAAGAGACATGGAGAAGAACAACAGAAAGGATGTTGAGCAATAGAGGGCTCACCTGGGCAAGAGCAGAAAAAAAGGCGAAGGACAGGCATTTGTGGAAAACCCTTTTGGAAGCCCCATGTGCCCTGGGCACTTAAGGTTCAGAGAGAGAGAGAGAGAGAGAGAGAGAGAGAAATGAAGATGCAATGGAAAGTGACAAACAACAACAAAGAGGAATATAAATCTTTAACAAAAGAAGTACAAAGAAACATAAGAAAAGACAAAAAACAATACATACAAGATGTTGTGAAAGAATAGAAGGACATCAGAAGTGTGGAAGAGATAGTGAAATGTTCAGAGAAATGAAGACATTGATGAGAAATGTCACACCTAAACTAAATGTACTTTGTGATGAGATGGGGAAAACCTTGACAGAGACAGAAGAAGTTCTAAAAAGATGGAAGGAATATTTCAGAGGAATGAATAATACAACTGACTGTGAAAACAGAAATCAACAGTGTGAATTATTATTGGAGAAGAAAGAACCCGAACCGACAATAGAAGAAGTTTTATGGGCAATAAAGAGTCTGAAAAATGGTAAATCACCAGGATGTGATGAGATAACAGCTGAACTTATTAAAGCAGGAGGAAAGGAATGTGCAACAATATATCATGCACTATGTAAAAAGATATGGGATTAAGGTACTTGGCCAAAAGAATGGAAAAGAAGTGTATTCATACCACTGCCAAAAAAGGGTAACTTGAAATTATGCATAAACTACAGAGCTGTTGCCCTGATTAGTCATGCCAGTAAAATTCTGTTAAAAATTATAATGGGTAGACTTCATAAGAAAATAGAAGAAGTCAATATGGTTCAAGCTGGTTTCAGGCAAGGAAGAGGATCAAGAGATCATATATTTAATATACGATTAATAATAGAGAAATGGAGAGAGTTTAATGTGAATCTATATTTGTCTGTTGTAGACTACTCAAAGTCATTTGATTATGTACAACACCAGAAACTTTGGAAATAATAAAAAAAATGGGATTTTAAACACATTTGATACAATTAACATCACTGATGACACAGTATTACTGTCCACAACACAAAAAGGAATGGAAAAACTAATTATGTCAGTCCATAAGAACAGCGAAGAGCAAAACCTCTATCCTAATGCAAAGAAAACTAAATTGATGACAACTGATAAAACAAACAAGACATTTGAAATATGTATCAATGAGGAAAAATTGGAAGAAGTGGAGAGTTTCAAATATCTTGGATCACTAGTAACTAATAATGGAGATACAATGAGTGAAATTAAAAGAAGGACATCTATCTCTCTTCAGAAAGTAAAACAATTAAAGAATCTGTAGAAAGGAATAGACAGAACTACAAACATAAGATTTTTAAGGGCATGCATCTTACCCATCACAACATATGCCTGTGAGACCTGAACACTTAACAAAACAGCTGAGAAACACATAAATGTCTTTGAATGTAAATGCTACAGAAGAGTTCTTCAGATATAATGGACACAAAAAAGAACCAATATATCCATACTACAAAAACTTAATATTAAAGAAGGCTGGCTAGTAAAGAGGATTAAACAAAGAAAACTTAAATATTTTGGACACATTAAATGTCATGATAATCTAGAGAAGATGGTATTGGAAGGATACATAATGGGAAAAAGAAAGAGAGGAAGACCAAGGTGAAGATGGCTGCAAGACATCGTTGATGATCTGCAACTGGATGCATCAGCAGCATTGCATCTTGCTCACAACTGAGAGGACTATTAGAGAGGCAAAGTTCCATAAGGGGACATGCAAATGAATGAATGAATGCATGGTAAAGCTGCAGAACATAAAGTCAGTCAGTGGGATATAGACATTACTGGCCTTTATCTTTGAAGACTCTGGAATCATACAGAATGACAAGTTGTCCACATGGAATTTTTGTACTGTCATCATCATGGTTTTTCTGGACACTGTTATTTCTCTATGAAATTTGAGAACAGCTTTAGAATTCTATTTTTCAGTGTGATTTATCTAATCCACTACAGCCCATTTCCTTCAAGTTTAGAGTGCAGCATTGTTTTCCTGTGATAGAAGGAAACCTTCCACTTGTCACATTACTTGTGCAGCAGTGGCATTTTATTTTGTTACAGGTAGAAGCAGTGGCTTTTTTCTTCCATGCAGGTAGAGGTGGTGACCTTTTTCTTTCATATAGTGGCTTTTTTTCTTCTATAAAGGTAAAACTGTGGCCATCTTCTATACAGATACTATTTGAAGAATCACTAAAAAGGATTCAGGTACCACAAGGAAAGATGATATAAAGTGTTATAAATATAACATCTCTTTTGTCTTAGAAGACAGTTTTGAAGAATCTAGATGTTAGTTGCTTGTGCAACTTGCCAAGCATCGTTTCTCATAGCAACTAATCTTGTGACTGATTCTACCAATATTGGATTTACACAACTGACAACAGAAAGAGCAAATTTCATAGGTCTGAAAAATTTGCCTCCGTTTTTAATCCTCATTTCTTCTTCAAATGATGTTGTACCCACTTCAATAATACACCCTCTCCCTGTGGCTCAGTCTCTTGCCAGTTCTTCCTAGGCCTCATGGCTGACGGAGAAATCTCTCAAGGATCACTTACAAATTAATTTTTTTCTCATATTTGGTTTACATCATGGCTTCCTTCGACCCAGAAGGTTATTATACAGTATTTACTTGGGGTATGAGGCTGTCATCTTTTCTTGCCACATGTCCAAGTTATCTTAATCTTTGTCTGATGAGTGTTGCTTTCTATTTATCATCTTCTGTGAATTTAATCTTTTAGCTGATGTGAAACAAGAAAAAGCTTTTACCACAACTGTAAGGGTAAATACTTAAAGTGAACAACCATAAGAATGATAAGAAGACTTTTTAACAGCACCACAACTCTCTTTTCCTATATTGCAAATGTGAACGTACATAAGGTAACCATTACATCATAACCAGACATAAAACTCCAGCTTACCCTCTTTGTTTCAACAGCACCATCAAAATCATTGATATCAAAGTTGTTCCTGAAGTTCGTGAAAGCAAGAATAGAGGCAAGTTCAGAGTCTACATTCACAGGTTGACCTTTCTGAGGACATAAAATGTGTGAACCATTAAGCTACACAAGTAGAAGCCTATCATTTGTTGTTGATGATTCTGTAATGCATTACTGTACATTTTCATTACAAAATTCTCCCCAAGCATGAAGTTAATCTGGGGACCTTCTGATCAGCAAGTGAGTGCACTAACTACTACATCACCATGAAATTACTGGGGACCTTCTGATCAGCAAGTGAGTGCTCTAACTATTACATCACCATGAAATACAAAGCACTTACTGAATAAAGAAGAAAAGGTAGTAAGAGAATAACCATACTCAAACCACAGACTCTGGTAAGATGACTTACTGCCTAGACATGAGAAGACAGCTCACTATCCATTTGGCCATCTCACATCTCTTTATAGAAAAAAAACACTTCCAGTTTCTGACACTTGTTTTTTTTTTTTTTTTTAAGAAACAGGATATACCTACCACAAAAGTCAAGTCTACATCCCAGGGAAAAGCATCTTCATAATCCTCAATGTTTCCCAGATAAGTCACTGTTGCTGGACCTCTCCTGTCCTCAGGTCTTAGTTTAAACAACCTCCATGCAGCGCACACAAACTCAGCATTCCCTAAAATTAAGTAGAAAGTAATGTTTGATGAAAAACAAGATCTGCTACACTTCAGTGAGAAAACTGGAACATGCAGGTGCTAATGTATCTTTGATGAGGCTATGAACTAAAACTGAAAAATAGCAAATGGAAAGCTTCCATTCTGTGGAGTTTCAATGTCCAGCAAAAGTAATTTTTTATTTTGTTGGTGGTACAGGATGTTTCATAATGATGAAATGCAATTAAATGCAATTATCTAGGACTGAAACAAACACTTTTCATACAGAGTGTATATAATACACACCCAAGATACAGGAGTTCATAACAGTGTTCAAGGTTTGAATATCACATCCCTTAGATGTTCACCAGCTCGAAGAAAACATTCTTTGCCTCTGTTTATCATTCCTATCATTGCATGGTGCAGCACATCATCTAGAATGGCCACTTTCTCCCTCCAAATGCTTTGTTTGAGCTCTAGAGCTGTACAGTATACAGTAACATTAACTCCAAAGGTGAGACATTAGAAATGCAATTAAAGTCCAAAACCACAGCCACTTCTGCTGTTCTGAGTCACAGAGCTATCTGTATATATTACCATGTCAGAAGACCCACAGTAATGTTGGATGAGACCTTGAACCCAAAGTTCAACTCCCCCCTGTTCCCAGTCTTGACATTCATGGCCCTTCTGTAAAATAACCTTTGTCAGCTGAGGTCATTCCTGTACCCATAACCAAACATCACCTTTAAACATCTCATCTAGATCAAATTGACTTTACTGTATTCTCAGCCTCAGACATCCAGGATCTGCCTCATTTGATGCATCTTTCCTTTAACAACCCCAGCTCCTTATGGAGAGGATGGTCCTTAATGCCAACAACCCAGATGTATATTGTTGTATTTAGCTACTTCATCACTTCTCTGGCTATTTTTCATTCAGTAGTTTTTATGGTTGTCTTTACTGTCACAATTGATATTCAGTCATTCAAAACTTCTTTTTATATCTATGAAAAAAAAAGAAAAAATATCTTCTCATCCAGTTTTTTTTTTTAGGCTTGAAGATAATGCAAAGTTAAAATACAGTAAATTACAAAGGTATGATATTCTGTCTGTGGCCTTATCCAAACATTTTGTTTTGTACTCATTGCATTTAGACCAAGGTAAAAACAAATGTTGTTTGTGTGATAATATGTTTACTTTCTGCAATCATGTTTGTTTTCATTTGAAGAGTAATTATTCCTCACAGCAAATCTATAAAAATGGGAAAGGTTAAACTCGTTTCTCATTTTTTAATGCAGAGCAAATCTATAAAAATATGAAAGGTTAAACCTGTTTCTCATTTTTTAATGCAGAGCAAATCTATAAAAATATGAAAGGTTAAACCTGTTTCTCATTTTTTAATGCAGAGCAAATCTATAAAAATGGGAAAGGCTAAATCTCTCTCTCATTTTTTAACTCTTTGGGTATTTGGACACGCGTCCTGCGTGGTTGTATCCCTATTACGAACTACTTATAGACGCGAGGCGCGATGATGGTTTGTAGCTCTCTAATTTTGAAAATAATCAAAGTATCTTAAAACCAGCAGTTGACTTCCTTCCAGAATTCAGTTGTCCACATTAAGCGCGTGGTTTGAGCAGGAAACAGAGCGATTCTTTGTTCATTTAAAGCGAGTTTTTCAAAGTTTATCGTCGCTAGGCCTTTGTTTATCAACAAATATGGCTTCCACTGCTAGTTTCTTTCGTCCAGAGCAGCATATTTCTGCATTACAAGCTCATAATTTAATTTAAAATTGTCTAGACTGTGGTGTAGAGAATATAGTAGTAGAAATGGTAAATTTTCGGCACACGTGGCAGTGATTGAAAGAATTTTTCGTGTTTTTTTTTGGTCCAGCAGCAAAATGTGTTAGAAGGGTAGCTGGTGATACTACTTCTCAGCTTTTTGCTAGTACTAGCTGTAATATCACAACAATTAATGCTGGAGATTGTGTAATTTAAAAAATTAAATGTTGTAGAATGCTTCAAATTTAAAAAAAAAAAAAAACCAAGACACAATGGCCTGTTTTCTGGTAAATATTAGTCAACGACCGCCCACTTGTTTTCATGTAAATATTACCTACCCACTTGGTGTTTTTAGTTTGCTGTGAATGCATAACTAGTGCATATTTTCATGTAAATTTTGTAAGATATGTTAAAGAACAGGTGTTTGTGTACATTTTTATTCATTATGGAATTATATGACCAACTACAGTGGATTAACTTGATGGGTAAGTGACAAAAAATTTATTTTATTACTTCATTTTCCATTCTTTCTTCTCAGTTCTTAGCTCTTTTTTTTGTTGTATACTAACAAAATGGTAAAAATTTTATTTGAAAAACAAAATACATTTTTTCTTCTTCAAAATAAGGTAGAATACTTCATACTACAGATCAGATTATGCCTTTGTCATTCTTTTAAATGTGACAACCATCCCATTTCACATTGTGAAATTTACCCCCCTTGGTCTTTTGAGGGAAACACACCCAGTATACAAAGAGTTAATGCAGGACAAATCAATAAGCCAAACCTGCTTCTCATTTTTAATGCTGTCTCTTCACATGTTGGAATGCCTTTCACAATCCCTACATCATGGTGGCATTTTCTTCAGTTTTCTGTTTGATCATCATTTGACCTTGCATCTGTAGGCCCAACTTTCATTGAAGGCAATTCTTGGTGGTTTTTGTGTGTGTGTTTTGTTTCAGTATTCTCTTCTCCTTGACAAATGTGTTTTTCTCAGAAGACTGAACTGTTTTTTATTTGTTTTTTATTGTCATTTTCCCTCTTTTCTGCCACTGTAAAACTGCACTACACACTTCCATTTATCCCCAAGTCTAAAAAAAGAACAGAAAACAAGTGGAAGACAGAAACTCATGGAAAATATGTTCACCATGGAAGATAGGTTCAACGTGGATAACAGATAGCTTCAGCATATGAATATTGGTTAATGTTGTTTAGATAGTAAGTAGAGAAGTGGAAGCAATGAACAGTAGATAAATAATGAAACAGCATTTTAAAACATGAATAGGGACTTGATGATAAAATGCAATATTTGATGCATACATTATGTGTCTACTGACAAGACTGCTATTTTCTTTTCCTTTTTCTTTTCCCAAGCCGCCAGTGTCAGCATGACTTACAAATGGATCAAAGAAGAAGAAGAACTCACCCAATATTTTCTTGTACTCCTCATTCTTCATAATTATAGTACCAGTTTGAGTAAGATATGGTGTAGTGAATCCTTCTCTGCTTGCAATGTCTTTCAGTTCACTCCAAACCAATGCTCCAACTGCGCAGTGGCCTGTTGTAAAAATTAAAAAGATTGAAGGTAAAGGTCATGAAGGCACCTACAGGATATACTGTCAGCACACTACACAGTGATGTGATCAGTGTCATACTTTTCTTCACCACCTCCAAGAGAAGCCAGGTACTTATTTCAACAACTGAGTGACTAAGACACCTCCAGCAAGACTTGAACAATCTGTCTTACCGTGAGTGACTAGGATACCTCCAACAAGACCTGAACAATCTGTCTTACTGTGAGTGACTAGGATGCCTCCAACAAGACTTGAACAATCTGTCTTACTGTGAGTGACTATGATACCTCCAACAAGACTTGAACAATCGGTCTTACTGTGAGTGACTAGGACACCTCCAGCAAGACTTGAACAATCTGTCTTACTGTGAGTGACTAGGACACCTCCAGCAAGACTTGAACAATCTGTCTTACTGTGAGTGACTAGGACACCTCCAGCAAGACTTGAACAATCTGTCTTACTGTGAGTGACTAGGACACCTCGAACAAGACTTGAACAACCAGCCTTACTGTGAATGACTAGGACTCCTATAAAAGACTTGAACAACCAGCCTTACTATGAGTGACTAGGACACCTCCAGCAAGACTTTAACAACCGGTCTCGCTGTGAGTGACTGAGACATCTCCAGCAAGACTTTAACAACCCTCCTCACTCTGAGTGACTAGGATACTTCCAGCAAGACTTTAACAACCCTCCTTGCTCTGAATGACTAGGACACCTATAGCAAGATTTGAACAACCGGCCTTACTATGAGTGACTAGGACACTTCCAGCAAGACATGAACAACCGGCATTGCTGTGAATGACTAGGACACCTCCAGCAAAACTGGAGCAACTGGCCTTACTGTGAATGACTAGGACACCTGTAGCAAGACTTTAAGATCCGGCCTGTGAGTGACGTACACCTCCAGCAAGACTTTAACAACCCTCCTCGCTCTGAGTGACTAGGAGACCTCCAGAAAGACTTTAACAACCAGCCTTACTATGAGTGACTAGGACACCTTCAGCAAGACTTTAACAACCAGCCTTACTATGAGTGACTAGGACACCTCCAGAAAGATTTTAACAACCAGCCTTACTATGAGTGACTAGGACACCTCCAGCAAGACATGAACAACTGGCATTGCTGTGAATGACTAGGACACCTCTAGCAAAACTAGAGCAACTAGCCTTACTGTGAGTGACTAGGACACCTGTAGCAATACTTTAACAACCGACCTTACTGTGAATGACTAGGACACCTATAGCAAGACTTTAACAACCGACCTTACTGTGAGTGACTGGGACACCTCCAGCAAGACTTTAACAACCAGCCTTACTATGAGTGACTAGAGCACTAACCAGTTCGTTATTCGGGCACCCAGAGCTGTTTTAATGAGATACTAATTATGTTTAGGGACAAAAATATGTAGTACACTTATTTTTACACTTAAACATTCCTGTCAGCAGCACGTTTATCAAATATGATTATAAAAAGAACACTGTTAATTCTCTAAGCGCAGTTCTTCATTTTTCTTGTTCTTCTGTCACTCTGGACATTGTTAAGAGAGGCCAGTTTAGTGGGAATAACATCCCTTGATGAGATTGAAAAACTCGCTGAAAACAGGAAATCTTGGCAAACTACCATACGAAACCAGTGTGACGTTTAACGGCACGGGAAGGATGTAAGAATCACTCTGGGACTGTGAGCTGATATTTATGCAAACAATGCAGAGACGATGTTGAGGCATAGCATTGTGTTGGCTAGGTATTGGATCATAGTGGTTATTTTTTTCAGTCTGTGAATGGAGCTAAAAGTCTTGGCGTGTGCAGCACTTCTTTGGCAGAGTCAACCACCGTGGAGACTATGGCAATCCTTGCCCTGTAGCCAGGCTAGCCTTGTCTCTGGGGGCACATATGGAGAAGTGGGACAGGGTCTTGGTGAGATCTGGTTCAACAACCCTGATGCTAGCAAGTCAGCTATGGGCTGGTGACTGCCAACAGATATTGTATTCATGAAATCCAGTAGTGGTAGTTTATTTTTATACACCATTTAAAATTTCCTGATATACTGTAATAATATAAGAGATTGCAGAATACTTGAACAAAATTTCACTGAAAATAGTATCATTGATAAAGTCCTTTTGTCAAATCCAGGAGAATTATTTCCAATGAAGTGTACATTAGAAGTATCACACTCAAGTTTCAACACTTACACCACAGTTTTTCATCACTCTTTATCTCATCTGGCAGGACTGTTTGAGTGTAGACATCACTGATGTAAAACTGACCTCCAGGCTGAAAGAAGAGTGTGATAGGTAGTTAGTTAGTTAGCTTGTTTTTCTTTCTTTCTTTCTTTCTTCTTTCTTTCTTTCTTTCTTTCTTTCTTTCTCTCCACATAATGTAAATTGAAGTGGGGATTTTGTCAAACACAGTTGTGAGGAACAATGGTAAGATGCAACATGAGAGTCCTAATAGCGTATCCAGCCCCATCTTACTTACATCCTTCTCGTGCCACTAAATGTCACATAGGGCCCGCATGGTAGTTTGCTAAGATTTCTTGTTTTCGGTGAGTTTTTCAATCTCATCAAGGGATGTTATGCCCACTGAACTGGCCTCTCTTAACAATATCCTCTTTAAAGTTTCACGTGGTCGACCTCTTTTTCTTCGGCCTGCTGTGTTCTACTTGAAAGCTTGTTCTGGGGTCATCTGATTATTTCTTCTCATCACATGACCGGTATATGTCCATCTTGTTTTTCTGATCACCCATGAGACAGGTTGTTGTTTGCTCATCTGTCTTATCTCTGTGTTGTTCTTGAATTCATTCCACTTTATACCGAGTATATTCTTTACGGATGTGTTTTCGAAAGGGTCTAATTTCTTGTCCTTTCCTTTAATTGTTTTCCAGCTTTCACATGCAAAAATGCGGGTGAATATTACATATGAATTGAATAATCTTAACTTGGTTTTTGTGGTTATAACTTTTGAATGCCATATATTCTCAAGATTCTTGAAGGTCAATGCTGCTTTTGTAATTCGAATTCTAACTTATTTGTGGCATCATCATCTTGTTTATATAGCTGCCGAGATATGTAAACTGACTGATTTCTTCAACAGCTGTTCCTTCTACATATATTTGTCCTTCATGGTTAATGAGAAGTTTCATTATTTTTGTTTTATCCTTGTTAATTTCAACTCCTATTTTACTAGCCATTGAAGACAGTGTATCTGTTTTATCTTGCATTAATTTCACATTGTCACTGATAAGAGTTATGTCATCTGCAAAATCAAAATCTTCCAGTTGTGTCTCACGTACCCAGTCAATGCCCATTTTACCTGTGCAGCATTTTTTTCATTATGAAGTCTATGGCAATTCCAAAAAAGCAAGGGAGATAATATACATCCTTGTTTCACGCCTGTTTCAATCTAGAACCATTCGCGCGTTCCTTCTTCTGTATTGACTGTACAGACATATCCGTTGATTCCAGCCTCATGAAGATTTAGACATCGGAAACCTGCACCATCTGGAGTCATGACCATATGGGATCCCCTCTACTCTTCCTCCTTTGCGTGCACAGAGTCATGGCAGCTGTAACGCTTGCTGGTGACAGAGTTATTTCTCTCAGTCTTCCTTATCCTGACTTTATTACTACGCTCACCTTGAGAAGTGCCGCGACGTTTTTAAAAGCTGTCTGTTTATCAGGGATGACGCAGAACACTCCATTAGATCTGAGGATGACAGTCATTTAGAAATTTAGGCAAGATCTATGATACAGGAACTTAAAGAAAAACCACTCTGGTCTATTTAATGAAGAGACAGAACTACACATATTATAAGCTAGGGATGTCAGACCGGCAGTCTGCAGACTGCATGCTGCACAAACAGTATTTTTAGCTGCCCATAGAAACATTAAAATATAATAAAAAACAGTTAACTTAAAAAGTGCACTTACATAAA
Organism: Achatina immaculata; assembly: GCA_009760885.1. Taxonomy (NCBI): domain Eukaryota; kingdom Metazoa; phylum Mollusca; class Gastropoda; order Stylommatophora; family Achatinidae; genus Lissachatina; species Lissachatina immaculata. The sequence goes on from CM019715.1 coordinate 12,349,538, forward strand.
TTTCTTTTCTTTAAAACATGTAAAACATTTTTTAGAAAGACCTGAAAAGCTAACTAAAAACAATCAGTTCACCTTTACTTCATGTCATTTTTTTTCCCTCTAATTTAAAATAAAAAGTAAGTTGGCAAAAACAAGTTGATTTAGATGCAGCCCACTACATAGTACCAGATTCAAATCCAAGTAAGGTATCACCACAACAAAAATGTCCTGGCTCCACCCAGCTTCTAAAAATGGGTACCAGAGAAATCTGGGAAGGTAAATACGGCCAGGCGTGATACATCAGACTTTCATGTGCTGATGGTCTTGGAAGTACGGGCCTAACACTATATCCCCAGTATGCCTTTAATATCATGGAGGAGGGGATTTTACCTTACCTTGCCTCTACTCGATATCTACAGCCAGTTGTGGCCCTTGAGTTATAATTCCAGTTATAAACAACTAGCTGTTTACCCGGCGTTGCTCGGGACTTTATTAATTATTACTACTGTGGAGTGGATTTGAGATAGCAGTGTTTCTCCCACGGACAACCTTATGTCGCTTGCTCAAAGGAGGGGGTGGGTTCATCCAAGAAATTATTTATTCTTGCTCCTGGAGGTGAAACTAAAAATGTTGTATATAATCAAGTTTTGAGTTAAATTAATATTATAGTGAATTTGTAAAAGACTTTTCTCTATAATGTGTAGAATGCTCCTGTGACTTGTTGATCGTGATCGAGAACAACGCAAGTCTCACTGGAAATTGCAATCTCTGAAAGTTAAAAAGGAGATCCGTTGGAATGAGTCTTTCAATCTCATGAAGGGATTTTATGCCTGTTACTTTGGCCTCTCTTAACAATGTCCTCTTTAGAGTTTCACGCCTGTCTGCCTCTTTTTCTTTGGCCTGTTGTGTTCCACTTGATAGCTTGTTTTGGGATTCTCTGATCATTTCTTCTCATCAAGTGACCAACATATGTCCATCTCCTTTTCCTAATCACCCATGAGACTGGTTGTTGTTCAATCATTTGTCTTATCTCTGCATTGTTCTTGAATTCGTTCCACTTGATGCCAAGTATTTTCCTTAGGCATTTGTTTTCAAAATAGTCTAATTTCTTGTCTATTTCTTTTGTTGATTTCCAGCTTTCGCATGCATAAATGAGGGTGGATATTACATTTAAATTGAATAGTCTTAACTTGGTTTTTGTGCTTATAACTTTTGAATTCCATATGCTCTCAAGATTCTTGAAGATTGATGCTGCTTTTGCAATTCTGATTCTAACTTCCTTTCTAGTGTCACCATCCTGGTCTATGTAGCTGCCAAGGTATGCAAATTGATTGACTTCTTCAATATCTGTCCCTTCTATGTGTATTTTTCCATTTTGATTAACGGGAACTTTCATTATTTTTGTTTTGTCTTTGTTAATTTCAAGTCCTATTTTGCTAGCCAGTGAAGGCAGGCTATCTGTTTTTCTTGCATGGAATTCACATTGTTACTGACAAGAGTTATGTCATCAGCAAAATCAAGATCTTCTAGTTGGGTCCCATGTACCCAGTCAATACTTGTGTTACTTGTGCAGCATTTTTTCATTATGAAGTCTATTGTAATTCCAAAAAGTAAAGGAGACACTATACATCCTTGTTTCACACCTGTTTCAATCTGGTAATTCCAAAAAGTAAAGGAGACACTTTACATCCTTGTTTCACACCTGTTTCAGTCTGGAACCATTCACTCATCCCTTCTTCTGTCTTGACTGCACAAACGTATCCATTGTAGAAGTCCTTAATGATGTTGACAATTTTAGATGGCATTCCATATAGACTTAAAATTTTCCACAATGAATCTCTGTGTATGCTATCAAATGCCTTTTTAAAGTCTATGAAGTTCTGTATTAATAGTTTCAATATGTTCTTCAAGTATTATTCTGAGAGTAAAGATCTGGTCGAGACAGCTTCTCCCCTTTTGAAATCCTGCTTGTTATTCTCTCATTACAGTATCCACTATATCTTTGAGTCTATTCAAAATGACCTTGCAAAATACTTTTGACACAGCTGACATTAAGGTTACTCCTCTCCAAATGTTACAGTCACTAAGGTTGCCTTTGTTTTTTTTTTTTTTTTGGTATCTTAACAATGATTCCTTTTTTCCATTTAGAAGGGACCTTTTCTTCTTTTCAAATCTTATTAAACATTCTCTGTAGTTGTCTCATGTTGTCATTACTGATAGCTTTTAGCATTTCCGCTGTTATTTCATCTTCACCTGCAGCTTTGGTGTTAGCCATTAAATTCACTACTATTTCAATTTCATGGAATTTAATTTCATCTAGGTTGACATTTAGTCGTGGGGCTGGTAAGTTGTTGATTTCAAGGTTTAACAATTCTTTTGGGTGTGGTCGATTAAGTATTTCTTGGAAGTGTTCAGTCCATCTTTGCTTTTGGTCTTTACTGATGTTAATAGGTTTCCAGTTTTGCTAAAGATTGGTATTTCTTTAGATGTAGTAGTACCTGTGTGTATCTTTTGTATGTTATATAAAGTTTTGCTGTCTCTTGTTTTTGCTGCTTTTTCTGCCTCTTTTGCCATATTGTCTATGTATTCTCTTTTATCCCTTCTAGCTGAACTTTTTACTTTCTTGTCTAGTTCTTTGTATGTTGCTTTCACCAGATCTTTTCCAAGATCTGTTTTTACATTCAACATATCTAATTTGACTGCTTGTCTTTCCTGTATATACTTCCATGTGTTTTCAGATATCCATGCTATTTTATTTGGTTTTTTCAGTCCAGCGCTTGCTTTTGCTGCTGAGATTATACCGTTAAAGTGGCACTTTGTTTCCCATATTCCATTAATAGACCCATGCTCATGGATTCACAGACTCACATCCAAACAACCACAAAGATGAGAGAGAACACAAATATACTTACACAATCACGTCAAAAGGTTCTAATCCAAGTTCTAAAAGTCTTTCAGCATTGGCTTCATGGAACTCAAAATTTGGCTTGTCATATCCCCAAACAGCTGCCTGCTTGGCACTCTCTTGCTTTGCTGTGCCAATCTGTGTGGGTTTTCAACAATGATTAAGGTGATCAGCTATTCTGTACTATATGGGTCAGTTCTATATTTTAAAGATTTGTCCCAGGAATCATATCTCTTTGGCCAAGATACTTAAATGTCCCATATTTATAAAAAAGTTCCATACTGTCCAAAATTCTCATCTTTGATTGCCACATGTGTGCAAATATTCTGAATTTTAAAAAAATTACTGTAGTGGAAATGTTCAGTTTTGAAGAAGATTTTTTTCTGTAGAGAATTAAAACAACCAGGTCTTACTGGCATATTGTAAGTAAAGTTATAAGGCTAGCCTGAATTAAAATTTAAACTTAACTTTACAGCCTATCTTCATTATCAATCCTTATCAGAAGACTTTGGTTGAAATACTGGTTTTTGTGTTTATGTGTGTTCCCTTAGCACCTTCCGTTATTTGAGCACAGTTTTATGCTGTGGATACAGATAGGAACATTATGTTGGTGCCCATATTTTCCTTGACCTGGTGAAACACCAGGTGGGAATGTGCTCAGTATTGCACCTGGTCACTTTTTTTTCCACAGCTTTAAAAGGAGTCAGGAACCATTATTTTTTTAAATTCTGGGTTCAGTGGGGTATCTTTAGATGGAATAAAACCACTAACACCGCCATGAGAGATGAGGTCTGCAACCAAGCAACAAGTAACCCAATTCTTCATGTTTTTATGAACCAACCTGCAGAAATTCTGAGAACTATTGTAATATTTTCATCTAATGGTAGATAAGCCGTTAGGCTGAAAAGGCTTAATTCTAAGAATTTAGAAGGGAATGTGGCTCTACACCAAGGGGGAGAAAACATTTTCATTTACAGATTAATTATTGTTTGATGTGACAATCATTTACAACTATTATTGTTGCACTAGCACACTATAAAGTTATAAAGTTATAAGACTATTCAATTCAAATGTGATATCCACCTTCATTTATGCATGCGAAAGCTGGAAAACAACTGAAGAAACAAACAAGAAATGTGAAAACAAATGCTTCAGGAAAATACTCGGCATCAAGTGGAACGAATTCAAGAACAATGCAGAGATAAGACAGATGACTGAACAACAACCAGTCTCATGGGTGACCAGGAAAAGGAGATGGACATATGTTGGTCATGTGATGTGAAGAAACGATCAGAGAATCCCAAAACAAGCTATCAAGTGGAACACAACAGATCAATGAAAAAAATGTAGACCACATGAAACTCTAAAGCAGACATTGTTAGGAGAGGCCATATTAATAGGCATAAAATCACTTGATGAGGTTGAAAAGCTCGCCGAAAACAGTAAAATTTGGCGAACTACCTTACGAGCCCTATGTGATGTTTAACGACACAGGAAGGATATAAAATGTAAGAAGCACATTATATATTATACTGTATTATCCAAAAGACAGTGACATATCAATTGTTTGGTCTGTGTAATATGAAGTCATATAGTAATAGTAGAGATCACAACTAGAGGGGAATTAGGGCACATATCAGGAGAGGGATGGTGGGTGTTAGAAGACACTGTCCAATTTTGCAGTCACCCATAACGGACATGCTTGTATAAGGGCTAGTGAACCATAGCCAACTTGTGATAGCATATCATTTGTTAGCAGTTAGTCATAGATAAAGGGATATAATTAGCAGATTAGTTAAGTTAGGCAGAGTTAGGCTCATTGAAAAATTTCGTCAAGAAACACGTGGAATCTGGAGGTAGCTCGTATTTATTGACTTAAGAGAGCAATAAAAAACAGCCTTGGACTAAAATGGGATGACATGTTTTCATAATCATGGCGTCTAGTATATTTCACGCGAGAGTTAAGTTAAGAAAGTGAAGTGTCAAACAGTGAAATGCTTAGGAAGCTTGTCTGTGTTGACAGAACCAGACAAAAATTAGTAACATAAAACTATTTTGAGGACAGGTTTTTGTGTAGGAAGATTTTGAAGGTCGGATAAACAGTCACAACAATTGTGAATTTAGGTACAAAGATTGTTTGTTAGAAGTTTTTTCCAGTAATTGAAGGTTAAATAAAGTGTTTCTAACGTGAAGGCTGAGACTACTCGAGACAGAAGTTTCTAGATGGGGGCTGAGAAAATCTCAGTGATATAAAAGAGGCAGTCCTGACCAAGCAGGAGGATTGAGAATAAGGTTGATTATGAGATTGGATCAAGAAGTAAACTTAAAGTAGTAGTTGTCAGTGAGTTTTAGGCATGTCTTAGATTGGCTGCAGTAACATTTGTCCTTTTTAGGGCAAACTTTTGCCTAGTTTAGAATGTGCATAGTTTTGTAGTATGGTTAGGACTGAACATGTGATATAATGGTTCGTCTTTTGGAAAATGTGTTGTTGTGCACGATTGCTTGGAAATTGTGTACCGTCGTAAGTAGTAGCCTTGTGAAACACTCATGATTGTAATAGTTCATACTGCTCGGTTGTTAGAGTCACTTCCCTATGGCATTGACTTCGTGCCCGGAAAGTTCTCTTGTAAGTTTTTCTGGTCTCTGCCGTGTGGCAGAAATTTTCAAGCCATTTGACTTCATCACATCACTCACAGTTAACGTTCATTTTTCCCATGAATAAACCTTGTCAACATTTAAAATTAGTCGGAGTTCTTGAGTTGTTGGAACTTCTTCTGTTAGTCTAATTGAACGAATGAAAGTCCTGTAAAAGTTTTCATACGTAACACTGTCGTTTTTATTGTGGCAGTTGCGAATCTGGCATTGTTGTTGTGTCACTCGGGGTATACCATAGTGACAAGTTTGCCTCTTTGGTACAGTAGGGTTACCAACTCTTACAGGCAGCAACAACATGTAGTCTTTCTGATACAGAAAAAGTCCATCTCTCTGACTCACTGTGTACTGTCACAGTGGCATTCGTCTACAAACTAACACCTTGTGTTACTTCTTCATTGGTATCCCACAGTAACAAGTTTAGCCTGGATAACGGGTCTGGGATCACTATAATTTCCATGGTGGTGGAGTCTGCTAAAGAAGCATTTCACATCCTCTGCTCTTTGTCTGCACTCAAGGACTGAAAAAATAGTTGCTGTCACCCTCTCCCAACATGATTGTATGCCTCAACACCTCCACCATATCGGCTGAAAAGAACATCAAGTTTGTATTTCCATGGAGACAGAAGAAGAAGAAATAAGGTGGTATAGGTTAGAGCCCTTACCAATGCTTCTTCTCATCAATCCTACTTCTTACATCCTTCCCGTGCCGCGAAACGTCACATAGAGCCCCCATGGTAGTTCGCCAAGATTTCCTGATTTCGGCGAATTTTTCAGTCTCATCAAGGGATGTTATGCACGCTGAACTGGCTTCTCTTAACAATGTCCTCTTTAGAGTTTCACGTGGTTGACCTCTTTTTCTTCGGCCTGTTGTGTTCCACTTGATAGCTTGTCTGGGGGATCTCTTATTGTTTCTTCTCATCACATGACCGACATATGCCCACCTTCTTTTTCTGATCAACCATGAGACAGGTTGTTGTTTGCTCATCTGTCTTATCTCTGCGTTGTTCTTGAATACGTTTCACTTTATACACTTAGGTCTCCACAAAATTAAGTCTAGAGGTCTTGATGATGGTTAAACGAAAGGCTGCCACTGAACTATCTTCTTTTGATAAACAGTAATTCTTGGAAATTAAATTTGACCTACTTACCAGTCCAGGACTGACATCAATGCCAACAACGTATCCTGTTGGGCCCACAAGCTTAGAAAGTAAGAAGACCAGACTTCCAGAGCCGCAGCCAATGTCCAGAATACGTGCACCTTGAACATTCTCCGGTACAATAATGCCAGAACCATAGTATCTGTCACATAGAAATAATCCTTGAAAAAAGCTTTTGCTGAAATATTGGATTGTTGTGTGTTCTTCATTTATACTTGCTCATCTTACTTTCTGCCACTATTGTTCCTGCTTCCTTTCCTCACACTTTCTATCTTCTTGTAAACTGGCCCATACATCTCTGTCTACCTCTATATTTTTCACAAACAAGCATCTGTAACAATATCCTTGATCTTGTAATGGAATCTTATACCTCACAATGCAAAACATAAAGCAACTTATTATTTCTTCTTCCTATATTGAATTTAAAGTACCATAATCCTAAAGCATTATTTTAATATCATAACTCTAGGCATGTTGAATCCTATCATAATCCTAGGTATGCTGAATCCTAAATATCACAATTCTTAATGTCATGATAAGTAAATGCCAAAGCCACATGAATGATGAAATCTTATCCTAAATTGAGAAACATATTGTATGAATTTAAAATATCATAATCCTGGTTATGATGAATTTTGATACTATAATTCAAAATAGAATAGCAGTAATGCATTGTACATATCACGATTGTTATAAATCCTTATTAGTGATAATGTGAATTTGATGCAAAGAAAAAAAACAGATACTCTGTGTTCACTGGCTAGCAAAATATGGGATTTGATATTAACAAGTAAAAAAAAAATAATGACACTTCCCATTAATCAAGAAGGAAAAGTATACATAGAAGTAACAGCTGTTGAAGAAGTGAACCAATGTGCATACCTCAGCAGCCACATAGACCAGGATGGTGACACCAGGAAGGAAGTTAGAAGCAGAAATGCAAAAAAAACATTGACCTTAAAAAATCTTGAGAAAATATGGCACTCAAAATTTATAAGCACAAGAAAAAGCTAAAACTATTCAATTCAAATGTAATATCCGTCCTCATTTATGCGTGCTAGAAAACAACCAAAGAAATAGACAAGAAATTAGACTCTTTTGAAAACAAATATATAAGGAAAATACTCGGTATAAAGTGGAGCAAATTCAAGAACAACACAGAGATAAGGCAGATGAGCGAACAACAACTTGTCTCACTGGTGATCAGAAAAAGGAGATGGACATGTGTCGGTCATATGATGTCAGTTAGACAATCTCAAAACAAACTATCAAGTGGAACTCAACAGGCCAAAGAAAAAGAGGTCAATTACATGAGTCAACCATTGAGGCACTAGAAAGATATAAACGCATGCCCTAGACCATCCTAACAGAATAGTGGTTGATAAATGGAAGCATAATAATAGACTGAAACTGAAAACTCCAGTGTACATAGCGGAACAGTTAAACACAAGACACAAACTCCCTGAAGATAGAGAAGAACTTACAGAAGTACCAGACATCCCACCAAACACAATCTACACACTTCCTTAATCTAACACCAGACTCAAGAACAACTTAGTTAACAAATCATCAGATCCCAACACCCCAAAGCTGTGTGCACTGGAGACCATAGAATCCTATCCCAAGGACTGGGTCCATGCATATACTGATGGGTCAGCATTCAAGGAAGCAGACAATGCAGGATATGGAGCACTCATAATGTTTCCAGACAAGACAACAAGGCACATTTCTGCTCCCGTGGATCTCGCTGCTCCAATTATGATACTGAGATGCAGGCAATATTAGCAGCCCTGGCAGCCACCACCACCACCAAATACAAAAACAGTGCCTCTCACCCAAAAAACATTGGTCTGTTTTCCAGTTCCTTGAAAACTGGATATCATCAGCTGATCATATTACAGCTGACATACTCAGTGCAATAAACCAACTCGCCTCATGTGACATCAAGACCACCCTACAGTGGATATCAGGGCACTTAGATATCAGAGGAAAGGAACGTGCTGACAGACTGGCAAAGAGTGGAGCCACTATGTCACAGCCCCACATCCCCACCAACATGAGAACAGCTAAGCACATTATACACAACAACTGCAAGCAGCAGTGGATGGACAGCTGGGCCAGTAATCCAACTGGAAGATTCCTATATACACACTGCCAAAACCTAACCCCGGAGACCACATCAACAGCTCATGCCGTAGAGACAAAAGAACAATTTTCAGATGTAGAACAGGACACGTCACTCTCGATAAGCACTTACACAGAGTGACCGCTGACCACATACAGTATTGCATGCACTGCAACAGACAAGAAGAAGAAACTGTTAAGTACCATTTTCTGCAGTGGATTGAAGGACTTCGGAAGAACCTGATACCACCAAACCTCTCAGTCACCGACATTCTTTATGGAGATGTAGAACAGCTGAAGAGGATCTGTACGTTTTATTATCTGGCACAAGGGAAAAAGAGTGAAAACTCGTAAACCCGGGGATCGGAAAAAGTAAAACAAGAAAGTTCAGATTATTAGGCATAAAAATCCCTTGATGAGGTTCTTCTTCTTCTTCTTCTTCTTCGTTCACTTCTACCACCAAAAATCGCACTGTGAACCTACTGAATTCACGCCGGTGGTCCTCGTTAGGTCCCGTGGTCTCCTGTGTGGTCCAAAATAGACAACACGAGATCCACGAAAGGACCACAAGAGATTCAGAGTGTCACAGTGCTTTAGCCTGTATTCTTGGTGGGTCTCGGAAGCGGGATTGCGTGACAAGGGAAAAAGAGTGAAAAATTGTAAACCAGGGGATCAGAAAAAGTACAACAAGAAAGTTCAGATTATTAGGCATAAAAATCCCTTGATGAGGTTAAAAAGCTCTCTGAAAACCGAAAAAAACTTGGCGAACTATCATGCGAGCCATATGTGATATTTAACACCAAGGAAAGGATGTAAGATGTCACATCATCATCATCATCATCATCATGTGCCGTGCCGACTGGCGTTGGCTATTATGCTTCTCCAGAGTATCCGATCCTTCATGCAGGCCATCAGCTCAGTTGGTGATCTCCTCTCACACCATCCCGTCAGACTGTCCAGTATCATTTCTCTTCGTCTTCCTCTTGGTCTTTTTCCTTCTATTTTTCCAGATGTTATAATATTTTCAATGCCCCCTCTTCTCATTGCATGTCCTATGAAAGTACATTGTCTCTCTCTTATCTTTTGGACAAGGTTTTTTGTCTCTCCAGCTCTTCTCATACACTCTTCATTAGTTATTTTTGCTGTCCAGGGGATTCGCAACATTCTTCTAATAAACCACATTTCTGCTGCTTCCAATGATTTTTGTGCAGACTTGCCTATTGTCCATGATTCACTTCCATATAACAAGATAGGTTCAATATAGCATTTTAGGACTCGTTTTCTAACATTTATTGATAAGGATGTGTTGGTTAATATGTTTCTCATTCTCTGAAATGCAGTCTTTGCTTGGCCTATTCTGTTCCTAATTTCTGTTCTGCATTTCCCATCTGAAATTATTACTGCTCCAAGGTATTTGAAATTCTGCACCTGCTTTAGTTTAAGCATAACTATTCTTGGGAATTACAAAGTGGTTTCTCATTGCCTTCTGTCGGTTTGTGTACGGACTCTCCGCTAGCCTTTGGACTCCCTGTCCTACCCGCAAGGCAGCGGGATCGAGAGGTTTTAAGGCGCCTCTGACCCGCCTGGTATCCCTTCACTGAGCACCTCAGGCACTTTATAGGAGTAGTAGAACCACCTACTACCTCACCTCGCTCTCTGAGTCTACCGCCAGTTGGTCCATGCCTGCTTATTTGGATAACTCCTTATTCACAGGGATCCTCCATATCTGGAGGACTTTCAACATCCGCCACCTGTGACGCGCTGGGTTGGGGAAATGAACGTGCTCTCTTATGATTAATCATAAGATGTAAAATGTATAAATCCTAAATATTATTTTTCAAAGTTTTATACATTGTAAATATCATAATCAATAGTTTCAGGAACTGTCAGTATTATAATCCTATGTATCAACTCTTTCTCCATTGTCCTGTTATCTTCTAGAACAGAGAAATTATTTACTGCTCTTTGTCCTAAAATTTTTCCATGATTCCTTTTGTCTCCAGTGATATTTCTTCAAATGTCAGACTTCAGTTTGGACTTCATCAAATAAAGGGCTGAAATAACAGCAGTATTATCTTGAAATAACAAGTCAAACGATCAGGCCACATAACATGACTACCATCAGACAGTATACCGCAGACAATATTCATGCTGAGACTTGTAGGAAACAGAGAGTCTGCTCACAGAGGAGGCAGATGAAGGAACTAACAGAGATATCCCCTCATATGAAACAAATGACTGAGCCTTATAAAGAAGTCTATTTGCCCCCTCAACACTGAAAAGTGCATGAAGAAGAAGGCAAGACAAGACAAATGAATATGTTCTTACACTGGAGAACTCTGGAAAAAAACTAAAACCGTATATGCAAAAACACTAAAAATTCTTCAGAAATATGAGACGACAGATGTTGGAGACTCTGAAAATCATGAAATCTGAAGGGGGAGAAATATGAAGAAGACTAGGAGATTTTAAAGCATATATATATATATATATATATACTCGTGTATATAGTAAAAGTAAAATTAACGTTTCCATGCCATTAAGGCATATTTGGGAACACTATGGTAGGCCTATATTTTCCATGACTTTCAGCACATGAAGGTGTGATATTGTGAGCATCACACCTGGCCGCTTTACCTTCCCATTGGTACCCATTTTTTAGAAGCTGGATGAACCCCGGGGCCTTTTTCGGTGTGAAGCAGAAAAGAATCCAATTGCTGGGACTGAACCCGGTACCACCAGATTAGTAAACCGAGCGCCTAACCACACAGCTAACCAGGCCGCCAGATATATATATAGCACTAAGATGGACACCACAGGGGAGCAGAAGTAAGGGTAGACCAAAAGAGACATGGAGAAGAACAACAGAAAGGATGTTGAGCAATAGAGGGCTCACCTGGGCAAGAGCAGAAAAAAAGGCGAAAGACAGGCATTTGTGGAAAACCCTTGTGGAAGCCCCATGTGCCCTGGGCACTTAAGGTTCAGAGAGAGAGAGATATATATCTTACATCTTTCCCGTGCCGTTAAACGTTACACAGGGCCCGCATGGTAGTTCGCCAAGATGTCCTGTCTTCAGCGAGTTTTAAATCTCATCAAGGGATGTTATACCCACTTAATTGGCTTCTCTTAACAATGTCCTCTTTAGAGTTTCATGTGGTTTTTCTTCGGATTGTTGTGTTCTATTTGATAACATGTTTGGGGATTCTCTGATTGTTTCTTCTCATCACATGATCGACATATGTCCATCTTCTTTTTTGATCAACCATAAGACAAGTTATTTGCTCATCTGTCTGATCTCTGCGTTGTTCTTGAATTTATTCCACTTTATACCAATTATTTTCCTTAAGCATTTATTTTCGAAGGAGTCTAATTTCTTGTCTATTTCTTTAGTTATTTTCCAACTTTCACATGCATAAATGAGGGTGGATATTACATTTGAATTGAATTGTCTTAACTTGGTTTTTGTGCTTATAACTTTTGAATGCCATATGTTCTCAAGATTCCTGAAGGTCGATGCTGCCTTGGCAATTCGAATTCTAACTTCTTTTCTATGTCATCATTGTGATCTGTATCTACCGAGATATGCAAAATGATTTTCTTCTTCAACAGCTGTTACTTCTACGTATATTTGTCCTTCATCGTTAATGAGAACCTTTATTATCTTTGTTTTGTCCTTGTTAATTTCAAGTCCTATTTTACTAGCCGTTGAATACATGGTATCTATTTTTACTTGCGTTGATTTCATATTGTCGCTGATAAGAGTTATGTCATCTGCAAAATCAAGATCTTCCAGTTGGGTCTCACGTACGCAGTCAATGCCCGTTTTACTTGTGCAACATTTTGTCATTATGAAGTCTAAGGCAATTCCAAAAAGCAAAGGAGATAATATAGATCCTTGTTTCACGCCTGTTTCAGTCTGGAACCATTCACTCATTCCTTCGTCTGTATTGACTACACAAACATATCCATTGTAGAGGTCTCTAATGATGTTGACATTCTTAAATGGTATTCCATATATTCTTAAAATCCTCCATAATGATTCTCTGTGTATGCTATCAAATGCCTTTTTAAAGTCTATGAAGTTCAAGATTAACGGTCTTTGCTTTTCAATACGTTCTTCAAGTATTATTCTTAGAGTAAAGATCTGGCCGAGACAGCTTCTCCCTTTTCGAAATCCTGCCTGTTCTTCTCTCATTGCAGCATCCACTATATCTTGAATTCTATTCAGAATAACTTTGCAAAATACTTATGACACAACTGAGAGTATGGTTACTCCTCTCCAGTTGTTGCAATCGCTTAGGTTGCCTTTTTTCGGTATTTTAACAGTGATTCCTTTTTTCCATTGATAAGGGCCTTTTTCTTTTGATATTCTATATATATACCCAGTTCCTCACAAAATAGAGAAACACGATCATTGGTGCCAATCTTTGTGGCATATAATGAATGTACGAACCTTTTCATGGTTTCTTCACTCAGCTGTTGGATCAAGTTGTTGATACGTTCAGGGAGATCCTGAGAATTGACTCTTGTCTTGATAGTGCACTTGGTGTTCATCTCATCAAAGAGCTCCCGGACCATCTGTGTTAGTGACTGATCAGTCATGGTTGCTAGTTGGTGGCTTCACTGTTACTACAAGAGCAACAAATGGAATTGAGGCGTTACTGAAAAGAAATATGAAGAGACTGATCAGAGTGATCATTTCAGCATCTACTGTTACAATTAAGTTTGAGTGAACTTGATGTTTTTCCCTCTCTGTTGAGTCTACCATCACAGTTCTGCTTCAGTTACATGTATTATCTTCTACAGCTAAGAACTGTTGAAACTACTGATAACTCTACTGCTACTAGTATTATTACTTTTACTTTATTTCTTCTACTATTATTGCTCTACTGCTATTATACTTACTACTACTACTACTACTACTACTACTACTACTACTACTACTACTACGCCTACTACTACAACGGCTACAAGTAGCACTACAAATAATACACCACTACTCCACCTGATATTAGTATAAAATTGATATTACTACATCTGATACTAAGGCTGTTGCTACTACTAATTTTGCTACTACTGCTGTTGCTACTACTATTACTACTATATCTGATGCTACTACTACTTTTATTATTACTGCTCTACTACTACTTCCTCTTTTACTTTTCCCCATTATGTAACCTTTCCAAAGCGGTCTTATCTAGATTATCATGACATTTAATGTGTCCAAAATATTAAAGTTTTCTTTGTTTAATCCTCTTTACTAGCCAGCCTTCTTCAATATTAAGTTCTTGTAGTATGGATATATTTGTTCTTTTTGTGTCCATGATATTTGAAGAGTTCTTCTGTAGCTTTTATATTCAAAGGCATTTATGCGTTTCTCAGTTGTTTTGTTAAGTGTCCAGGTCTCACAGGCATATGTTGCGATGGGAAAGATGCATGCCCTTAAAAATCTGATTTTTGTAGTTCTGTCTGTTCCTCTCCACAGATTCTTTAGTTGTTTTACTTTCTGAAGAGCTATAGATGTCCTCCTTTTAATTTCCCTCATTGCATCTCCATTTTAATTCTGGGCAAGAGCAGAAAAAAAGGCGAAGGACAGGCATTTGTGGAAAACCCTTGCGGAAGTCCCATGTGCCATGGGCACTTAAGGTTCAGAGAGAGTGAGAGAGAGAGAGATCTCCATTATTAGTTAATAATGATCCAAGATATTCAAAACTCTCTACTTCTTCCAATTTTTCCTCATTGATACATATTTCAGCTGCCTTGTTTGTTTTATCAGTTGTCATCAATTTAGTTTTCTTCGCATTAAGATAGAGGTTTCGCTCTTCGCTGTTCTTACGGACTGACATAATTAGTTTTTCCATTCCTTTTTGTGTTGGTGACAATAATACTGTGTCATATGCATATCTAATCTCTGGTATTTCATAACCTCCAATTGTTATGGGATCATAATATTCTTTGTCTACATCTTCTCTGACATTCCTCATTATATTTTCAGTGTACAAGTTAAATAAGTAAGGCGACAATATGCATCCCTGACGGACCTCTTGTTTCATTTCAAACCAAGTTGTTGTTTCACCATTTATTCTTACTGCTGCCTGTTGGTCTAGATACAACAATGATGTTAATTGTATGAAATGTGTTGGAAATCTCATGTTTTTTTCATTATTTCCCAAAATTTCTGGTATTGTACACAATCAAATGGCTTTGGATAGTCTATACAAGCTAAATATAGATTGACATTAAACTCTCTGCATTTCTCTATTATTAATCTTATATTAAATATATGATCTCTTGATCCTCTTCCCTGCCTGAAACCAGCTTGGACCATATTGACTTCTTCTTCTATTTTCTAACGAAGTCTACAGATTATGATTTTTAACATAATTTTACTAGCATGACTAATCAGGGCAACAGTTCTGTATTTTGTGCATAATTTCAGGTTACCCTTTTTTTTTGGCAGTGGTATGAATACAGTTCTTTACCATTCTTTTAGCCAAATACCTGAATGCCATATCTTTTTACATAGTGCATGATAGATTGTTCAACATTCCTTTCCTACTGTTTTAATAATAAATTCAGCTGTTATCTCATCACATCCCGGCGATTTACCATTTTTCAGATTCTTTATAGGCTATAAAACTTCTTCTTATGTCGATTCGGATGTTTCCCTCCTATAAAAGTTCACACCATTGATTTCTGCTTTCACAGTCTTTTATTTCAATGCATTCCTCTGCAATATTCTTTCCATCTTTCTAGAATTTCCTCTCCCTGTCAAGGTATTCCCCCTCTCGTTACAAATTTCATTTAGCTTAGGTGTGACATTTCTCGTCAATGTCTTCATTTCTTTAAACATTTCACTATCTCTTCCACCTGCTACTATTACATTGATATTACTATATCTACTACTAAGCTTTTGCTATTACTATTTTTACTACTACTGTAGCTGCTGCTACTACTACTATTATTACTACTTCTACAGTTGTTGCTACTACAGCTGTTGCTACTACTACTACTACTGCTACTACTACTATTACTACTACTACTATTACTACTACTACTACTACTATTACTATTACTACCACTATCACTGCTGCTACTACTACCACTACTACTTCTACTACTACTACTACTACTACTAATACTAATACTGTTTTATTACTACTACTACTTCTGCTACAAGTACCAGTACAATTAATTCGCTATTACTGCACCTACTACTATTACACTGATATTACTACATCTATTACTAAGTTTTTGCTACTACTATTTTTACTAATACTGCTGCTGCTGGTACTACTACTACTGCCGGTGTTGCTACTCTTATGTCTATTGTTACTGCCACTACTGTTACTGTAGCTGCTACTATTTTCACTACTACTACTACTACTACTACTAATACTACTACTAATACTACTACTAGTAGTGAAAATAGTACTACTACTACTACTACAACTACTACTACTACTACTACTACTACAAGAAATATTAACATTAAAAGTAAAATTAAAGCTCTTTTGTATCTTAGTGTAGTTTCTGAGTATCAGTTATCGAGCAGTCTCTGCTATCGTTGATCTTGACATTAGCACAATCAGCACAGTAGCAACATACCTTGTTATGGTGAAGGATCTAGTCCCTTTATAATTTTGTCTTTGTCCTGTGGTTAGCACAAGTTCTACTACTACTAGGACTGCTGCTATCACTACTACTATTACTACCTTTATTACTGGTACTTCTACTACTACTACTACTCATTCATTCATTCATTCATTCATTTATTTGCATGTCCCTTGCGGAACTTTGCCTCCCAAACAGCACTCCTGTAGGCCTTTCGGTTGTGAGCAAGATGGCCTGCTGCTGCTACTATTACTATTATTACTGCTGTTCATCAAGCCGTTACTTTTACTGTAGTAACAAACAATACTACTTTTTAAAATAGGAAACAATGAGGCTTTCGTCCAGCAAAGTAAATCAGCGTTGGGTGATCAGACCTAAAGAAGTCCACAGGCAAAACGTGAGAGAAAGAAAAATGACAAGAGAATTACCTGTTTACTTGAAACACGGACTCTAATAGGACAAGCGAGCAGTCGTCTAGCCACGAGAGTACAGAGCATTAACGAACTTCGCTATCTTGCACAAACAATAAAGAGTACTTAGTACGGTGACCGAACTTTGGGATCACTTTGAATCGAGAGAACAAAGTAGTAACTGGAGTCATGTAAGATCGGTGTAAAGTAATACTAATAAATACAAGTACAGCCGAACCCATTTAATGTCACATCGTCGGGACCGTCAAAATGTGATGACAATAAGCGGAATTGACATAAACAGGAGTCCATTAAAAAGGATTTAACTGGGCCAGTGTGTGCGTGTGTGTATCCGTCCGGCCCACATTTGCTACATTAAACACATAACAAACAGCCAAAGCTATCATCATCGGACACAATATGTGCTAATCACAAAATATATTATTCATAAAATACATTAAGTCTTAGCCTTATAATATAGAAACACTATAATTAAGCACCATCTGACTTGTCAGCAGCAGTAATAAAAAATGCTTGATTTTGCGCTGTATAGTGATAACTGGTTTATTATTTTTAAAACTCATTTAAACACGATGGAGCACTAAAAGCGTCCTGCGTCACGTCAGGCTACTGGAAATGAACGAGCACAGTCTCGAACGTGCCTACAGGCTGAGCGTAAGAAACAATTTTGGTGGGCCTCTGGTCCGTGGACTCACTGACGTTATCAGCACTATCCTCGGCACCGCTGTCTAACTTGCTTTTACTGCAGCTAGCGACGATCTCTTCGACTGAATACATTTCCGTATATAACAAGCCCTCATCAGCTGAAACGAACTGATCAAACGTGATACTTCCATGAGAAATTGCTGCCCACTCTTCATCTGTGGTCAAGTTCAGGGGAACGTCAGAAATATCACCAGCATTTGTATTGATCATTGGCTCAGGCAAGAAAGAAAATCGCAATTTACGAAAGCAGTTCACAATCATTGACTGACTGACGCTATTCCATGCCGCATGCATAAAATTAATCGCTATCTTGATGTCGATCTCGGCGATATGCTTTTGTTCCACAGCATACACCACATGACGCACTATTCACTTTCTGTACTGTTACTAGAAGGCGTAAATGATACCTTAGTCGCAAGGCTGCAGCACGCTGGTTGTGTTAGGTGGCAGGAAAACAAGCTTTATAGCCATCATATTGGTGACGTCAGTGTGTGCCGGACAGTTGTCAACGAAAAACAAAACCTTTCTGTTTGTTCGGTTCATTTTGTTGTGGAAAGAAATGACACAGTCCTCAAACAGTTCACTTGTCATCCAAGCACTCTTGTTGGCCTAGTTAGTGACGGGCAGGCTATTTACGTTCTTGAAGCTCCGCGGATTTCGTGACTTTCCGATAACAAGAAGGGGAGTCTTCTCAGTGCCAGACATGTTACAGCACACGACAGCTGTTAGGAGATCTTAAGAGTGTTTGCCACCGCGGCACTTCTCATCACGAAAGCACAAGGCCCTGTTCTGTAGCAATTTATAAAACACGCCTGTTTCATCCATGTTAAAAATGTCATCTGGGCTGTACGCATCCAGAAATTTTGGCATGTGAGAAATCCAATCATTAACGACTTCGGTGTTAACTTGGACCGCTTCATTTGAAGCGACCTTAAATGTTATGTTGTGGCGTTTCTTAAACCGCTCAAGAAAGCAGCTCGAACGCTTCCAGTCAGGTATATCTACTTCTTTCGCAAAACGTTGTGCGATTTCTGCTAGCATAGGACCGCACACAGGCAACTGTGCAGAACTTGTCTGTTTGAACCATTTCAGCAGATCACAGAGCACACGCAATATCCATATAGTAACTCGCACGCCTTTACTTACAGTTTGACCTAACTAAAGACGAGTGATGGTCTCGTTCACTTTTATCTCGGTTTTTAACAAGTTTCGATACAGTTGAAACGTCAACTTCAAATTTATCAGCTATGTCCTTTCTTATAACTTGTTAATCAACTTGCTTCAGAATATCCATTTTACTGTTCAAATCCAGAACAACGCATTTGCGTTTAGTAGCCATTGTCTACCACAACGAGACTCAGAGAGAAGTTCCCGGCTATACAATTCACAGTACACTATTCGAGACTAACTATCACCTCACGTTGCTAATTTAACAATGCCGACGTCTTGATAACGAAGCCAATGCCCAAAAAAAGCCAGCTTTTAATCACGAAAGGGCGGCCGTGGTAAGCCTTTCATTCACACCACGTGAGTTTCAATGCCCACATGTTCAAAAGCCTATTGCGGCAATTACTCGGTGATCAAACGCCCAGCCCCTTCTTTGATGAATCGAGAAGTTGATAATGCTTTGTGAGATGTTTTTCGGGCGAGTATAGCCCAGTTTGTGATACAAAGCGGGGTCTTTAGCTCCTCCCGGTGTAAAGATTCCGTGACATTAACCGATGTGTGGCAATAAGCGGGGTGATATTAACGGGAGTAAAGCCAGTTAATTACTTATAGGAGTTGGCTGGGGATACACATTTATGTGACAATATCCAAGTGGTGACATAAAGCGATGTAATATTAAGTGAGTTCGTCTGTATGTGATGAATGTACTAGTAGATATCAGAAATAAAGAAGAGAAGTAGCCACAAGGGTGCCTGGTATTAGTGAAGTGGCTGACACACTGTATTTTAGGTGCAGGTTACGTTCATGTTACATACACAGAAAATATCTACAAAGAATCAAAGGAGATGATAAACTTTCTCATCCGTTCCATTCAAAGATATTTATTTTTAAATGCGTCTAATCTGTTTTCTATTTATTTAGTTGTTTCCCAGATTTCACACTCTACATCTCTCTCCTTCTCTTCCTCTCTCTCTCTCTCTTTCTCTCTCTCTCTCTCTCTGAACCTTAAGTGCCCAAGGCACATGATGCTTCTGCAAGGGTTTTCCACAAACACCTGTCCTTTGCCTTTTGTCCTCTCTCTTGCCCAAGTGAGGCCTCTAATGCTCAACATCCTCTCTGTTGTTCTTCTCCATGTCTCCTTTGATCTACCCTTAAATCTTCCCCTGTGGTGTCCACCTTAGTGCTATAGTCCCAACCATCGTGTCTTTCTTCAATAATTGCTGTCAGTGGTCTCATCTGCATTACACACTACATTCATTCATTCATTCATTTGCATGTCCCTTGCGGAACTTTGCCTACCTAACAGCTCTCCTGTAGGCCTCTCGGTTGTGAGCAAGATGCCTTGCTGCTATTGCATCCATTTGCAGATCATCAACGATATCTTGCAGCCATCTTCGACTTGGTCTTCCTCTCTTTCTTTTTACCATTATGTACCCTTCCAAGGCAGTCTTATCTAGATAATCATGACGTTTAATGTGTCCACAATATTTCAGTTTTCTCTCTTTAATCCTCTTTACTAGCCAGCCTTCTTCAATATTAAGTTCTTATAGTACTGATAAATTTGTTCTTTTTTGTGTCCATGATATTTGAAGATCTCTTCTGTAGCTTTTATACTCAAAGGCATTTATGTGTTTCTCAGCTGTTTTGTTAAGTGTCCAGGTCTCACAGGCATATGTTGCGATGGGAAAGATGCATGCCCTTAAAAATCTTATTTTTGTAGCTCTGTCTGTTCCTCTCCACAGATTCTTTAGTTTTAGATTTTGTAGAGCGATAGATGTCCTCCTTTTAATTTCCCTCATTGTATCTCCATTATTAGTAAGCAGTGATCCTAGATATTCAAAACTCTTCACTTCTTCCAACGTTTCCTCATTGATACATACTTCAGCTGCCTTGTTTATTTTATCAGTTGTCATCAGTTTTGTTTTCTTCGCATTAAGATACACGTTTTGCTCTTTGCTGTTCTTCCGGACTGACATAATTATTTTTTCCATTACTTTTTATGTTGTGGACAGTAATATTGTGTCATCTGCATACCTAATATCTGGTATTTCATAACCTCTAATTGTTATGACATCGTAATATTCTTTGTCTACATCTTCTCTAACATTTCTCATTATATGTTCAGTGTAAAAGTTAAATAAGTAATGGGACAGTATGCACCCCTGACGGACCCCTTGTTTTATGTCAAACCAAGTTGTTGTTTCACCATTTATTCTTACTGCTGCTTGTTGGTCTAGATACAGCAATGATGTTAATTGTACCAAATGTGTTGAAAATCCCATTTGTTCCATTATTTCCCAGTTTCTGGTGATGTACACAATCAAATGCCTTATAGTATTCTATAAGGGATAAATATAGATTGACATTAAACTCTCTGCATTTCTCTATTATTAATCTTATATTGAATATATGATCTCTTGATCCTCTTCCTTGCCTGAAACCAGCGTGGACCATATTGACTTCTTCTTCTTCTATTTTCTTACGAAGTCTACACATTAGTTTGTCATTTTCCATTTGCATCTTCATTTCTCTACGTCGTTTTATCATTTCTAGTGTGCCCGCTGTAGTCCATCCATTCTTTTCTGTTTTCTTTACTGGAACCACGTCTTTAGCTGTTGTTATTAGATATCTCTGGCTTGTCTAGCCAGTTCATCTGGTGTCATCTCCTCCTGTACAACCATCAGGATTTCGAAACGGTTCTACACTTCTATACTTCTTCTATATTATTCTGGTATTTATGTAAGATCAAAGCGGATTGGTCTTGATCCCGTTACTGTCTTTTATCTTTATCTTCATGTCTGCTATTAATAACTCATGGTCCGTGTCACAATCAGCACCTGGTAAAGCATTTGCTGATATACTTGATATCCACCTTCTTGGACTAAAATGTAATCAATCTGATTCTTGGTTTTCCTATCAGGTAATGACCATGTGTAAAATCTTCTTGGATGTTGTTTGAAAAGTGTGTTAGTGATCACTAGCTCATTTTCCATGCAAAACGCCATTAGATGGTCACCTGCCTCATTTCTATGTCCTATGCTAAATTTCCCCACAACATATCCTTCGTCTTCTGCTCTTTCTGTACACATCTTTGCATTAAAATGCCCTATTATTAATACAATATCATTTTTTTCATACCTGGTCTATCGTCGTTTGTAATGTGTTTTAAAAGTCTTCTACTTCCTTTTCTTCTGATGCCGATATAGGTACATATATCTGGATGATTGACACATTTCTAGGAGTGCCCTTAAGTCTGATAGTGAAGATTCTATCACTTACTGGATTGTAACCTAGTAATGCTTTTGATGTTGATTTGTCCAAGTAAAAAGCCATTTCATTCTTTCCTCCTAATTCTCCACCAGAATATATAAAGATATTATCATTCTCACTCCTGAAGTGTCTTGATCCTTTCCATCGATGTTCGCAGATTCTCAAAATGTGTATCCTCGTTCTTTTCATCTCGTCACTTATTATTTGATGCTTTCCCTCATACATACTTCTCACATTCCATGTTCCTATTCTTATTTTTCTTTTTAGTTTGATGCAGGGGTTTTCCTTAGTAACACAGTCAGGAGTTTGTCTGTCATCACAGTTACTAGTACCGACCTCTGTCTCACACTCTTCCCCAGTGTTAAAATTAGATCTATCTGGCCTGGGGGACTCGCTACCAGATCTTTTCCTATCTGACCTTCCATGTTGCTGTTTGGGTTTCTTGGTATATTTCCAGAAGATAGTTTACCATTGCTTTCCTTCCGGGCAGTGACTTTACTTGTCAGTGATCGTAGCCATTGTTCCTACACTGAGATCATCTGCCTATCGTCATAGAATGGTGATCATAACCAAAATTATCTGTCGGCTGCTCTCCCATTCCATCCACCACCTGCTCCCATGGCTTCACGTCACCCTGATCGGGGGCTATACGGGTACTCCATCTTGCCCAAGGGTGTCCCGTAGACTGACGGAGGTAAGGAGGCGTCTTACCTCTCCTTTGATAGGGGATACCCCTACCCCGCTGACCACACGCTATATAGTGTATATTAATTCCAGTATCCTAGCAACCGTTGCCTAGTAAGAACCCACGTTTATGCTGTTCCCCCTCTAGCAGCTTGAATAAACATCTGTTGTAGTTTCACGCTTTCAGCGTTTTCACAGAAGAAATTTTATAGGTCCGGCTGATGTGATAACAATGTGTGTTTGTGGCAAGGAATGCGAGCAAAGGGCAAGTATCTGTAGTTACGGGTAACAGGGAGTGTTATCTTGAAGAGGATATGGCCTTGCTTATAATTACGCTATCTGAGAGGGCAGATAGCAAGAGAGCGAGGGAGAGAGCCGGAGAGAGAGGGAGGGGGAGAAAGAGAGGGAGAGGAAGAGGGAAAGAAAAAGAGAGAGGGAGAGAAAGAGAGGGAGACAGAGGGAGAAAGAGAGAGAGGGAGAGAGAGGGAGAAGGAGAGAATGAAAGAGAGAGAGAAAGAGATAGAGGTAGAGAAAGAGAGAAAGAAAGAGAGAAAAAAATGGGAGAGAGAGAGAAAGAGAAAGGTTGTGTATACGTGAAAGGTAGAAAGAACGAGAGAGAGAGAGAGAAAGAGAATCAGAAACCTCAAGTCAATACAGCTACTTTTGTAACCGACCAGCCTCGGAAGATATGTAGACAGCACTTGGTGGTTGTAATACAATGCGTTATATTTATTCATGTGACCCAGTTCGGAAACTGGCCATATATATACATGTGTGTGTGTGTGTAAAAATGATTATGTAAGCATATTGCATAGATTTAACCCTTAGTATTAAACATAACACAGTATGTTCAAAATTGATTTTTCGTTCCATTATTTATACCATCATAAAGGACAATATACACGTGATCTTCTTCTTCTTCTTCTTCCTCTTCTTCTTCCTCTTCTTCTTCTAATTCCTTCTTCTTCTTCCTGGAATTGCGAGCTGCTCATTGCAGCCGATGCTATGAAGGTGTTGAGGCACAGCATCTTTCGGACTGGGAGCGGGTGTAGCATGGCCTTGTAAGTAATGATTATTGTTGTTATTATTACATATGAATATGATTATGAAAATATACTGTAAAGAAAATAGTAACATCCAATAGCGACAGAGAAAAGTCGACAGAAAAGGACGAGAAAAATATACAATTTCCATGGCACTAGAACAAGACGCGGACAAAAGTAAATAGTGGAAACAGTGAATAGAAAAAGACGAGACTCAGGTACGCTGAGATATAGGTAATACAAAGGAAGGATGCCAGAAAGTAGGATGGTCCACTGATAACAAAACGGTGACTGGACGTTGACACGGGTAAACAACAGAAAAGACGAATAGAAGAAACAGACACACAAAAGCCAGTACACAATAAAACCTTCGACATGAAAGAGCAAGATAATGACTTAGGTAAATAACAATTGTATAGACGAAATTGACACAGATGAAACGCGTTATGACGCTATTGCACACGGTTTTTAAATAAAAGAGTGACCAACTCGGCCAGTTGACCAGTTAAATATTTAGAGGCGTGGCCTATTGAACAATTGACTTACGAGAGATACATCACGGGGGATTTTGAATGACGGACAATCAGAACGCTCCTGGGATCCAGTGGACATCTGAAGAGTAGAGCCAAAATACTTATTGGTTAATCCATCAAGCTGGACTTGAAGATAAAAAGGAGAGCGGAGAGACAGGAAGAGACCAAGAACTACGGAAGTAGAGGAGAGGAGACAGGGGAGGGAACTAAGAAGTACGGAAGTAGAAGAGAGAGGAGACATATGAAGGAGATCGTCAGAACACCGTCGATCCGACAAGTAGCGACTGACCAGAACTGCAAGAAGAATGGTCAGTGCACGTGGACAGTCAAGAGTGAGGAAAGAAAGTCCGACCAGAACAGCCGAGAAGCCATCAGATGAGAGAAGTCCAGAGAAGAGGCAAGCAGACTTTGCTCGTTAGTACACAGAATTAAATAATGCAGTGAACTTTTCATCGAACTTGCTCTGATCTAATGAACGTGGTAAAGTTTTGTGAAACCTGTGATGTGTTAATCAAAGAGCATCTTTAAGCTTCAATTCTATAATAAGGAACAATTCAGAAATATGTGATTCCCAGTCCTTCAATATTATACGGGTTTCGGCGACCTTTTTTTTTTTTTTTTGTTCATTCCCTAAGTACAGCTAAAAATCAAGGGGCGTGCAATCCCTCTTTTGCAGATTCCAACACCATGGGAACTAATCCCCCGCCCCGTTAGCCAGGCTAGGCCTGTTACTGGGGGTACCAACGGAGAGATGGGACAGAATCTTGTTCAACTATGGGTGGCTGATTACAAATATGGGCTTCTTCTTCCCTCCTCCTCTTCTTCTTTCCTGTGAAAGATGTATGATAAAGGGCAGAATGTCAGACGGGCCTGCGTGCCCAATTCTTAACCCTTTTGAAATAAAGATCAATCAATCAATCCTTCTGCTCCTCCTCCTCTATTTCTTCTTCTTTCCTCTTCCTTCTTATCCCCTTCTTTTTCTTCTTCTTTCTTCCTCCTCCTCTTCTTCTTTCCTCCTCCTCCTCTTCCTCTTTCAGCCCCTTCCTCTTCTTCTTCTTCTTCCTACTCCTCTTCTTCTCCTCCTCCTCCCCTACTTCGTCTTTCCTCTTCCTTCTCCTTCCCTTCTTTTTCATCTTCTCTTTCCTCCTCCTCCTCTTCTTCTTTCCTCCTCCTCCTCTTCTTCTTTACTCCTCTTCCTCTCCTTCTTTTCCTCCTTCTTCATGCCATGGATCTGACCCCACATATCTATATTTATTGTCCGGACAAATTGTACAATCTTTTGGAGGTCGTCGTTTCGTACCAAAATTTATCTTCCAGTGTAGCTCTCTCTCTCTCTCTCTCTTTCTCTGTCTGTTTGTCTGTCTGTCTGTCTCTCTCTCTCTCTCTCTCTCTCTCTCTCTCTCTCTCTGCGGCCAGAGCTGGGTTCGGACTTCTTGGTAGAGAGAGAGAGACAGACAGACAGACAGAGAGAGAGAGAGAATGAATGAATAATCTTTATTTTTAAAGGATAAAGAATTGGGCACGCAGGCCCGTCTTACATTCTGCCCTTCATCACTCCATCTTTCATTCTTCCCACACACTCGATTTAATACAAGTATAAAAATTACATCAGGAAAAATAACATCAAAAGAGTGTAAGATTAAACTATTACATTCAAATAAAGGAGAAGAAGTAATTAACCTAATAAAATAGCTCTCTCACACATACACGCGCACACACAGAAATATACATAATCAAAATACATTGTCAGTACAGATATTCTAACATATGTTTTTTTAACAAACATTAAAATAATTTCTAACAATATTTAAGAAGTTACTTTTCGAACTATGTCATTTTAGTATTTGATGGCTGGAGAGTCATGGGTAGAGAGACTGGTGGTTATTCTATGGAGGCATATAATTACATGCAAGTAAATAATGAAATACGATGAAGTATTACTAATGATTTTAAATGGTAGGGAAGAGTGTCCCAGAGCTGTACTGCAGAGTATGCAAGGCTTTTCTAGTACAGACCAATCCTGGGTTTAGGAAGAAGACAGTTTTTTAAACGCTGGCTTTGTTTAATGTTATACATAAACAATGACCACAAGTAAGGCGGAGCATTGTGCGACAGAATTCTGTGAACAAATTTAACTTTGTTAAAAATTACTCTGTATTTGAGGGGTAGAATTCTGAGTTGTTTTTGCTGATCTACAGTCTGTATTGCGTGTTTGTCACAAATCAGATTTATTGCTCGTTTGTGAAGTGAGTGAAGCCTTTTTTGTTTGAGACTGAGTATCTATCCAAGATTGTAGAATAGTAATCTAAGTATGTTTGTATGTGTGACGTGTGGTATATCTTTCTTGTGTCTTTGTCCATAAAGTATTTAATTTAGGCTAGTTGGTAAACTTTCTGTGCAATCAAGTTTGTTAGGTTATGTACGTGAGAATTCCAAGTTAAATGCTGATCAATGATGAGTCCTATAGTTTTATGTTCATGAACATTTTCTATTGCCTTAGTCCTAACACAAAACCGTAGCGACGTTTTTGTTGCATTCTGCAGTTTCTATCGTGTAGTGATGAACATAGATTTTGTTTTGTTGGTATTTATCAACATACCATTTTTATTACTCCATTTAATCAAACTGTTTATACCACTTTGGAGCGTTGTCTGTAGATTATTGATGTCACAGTCACTATTGTAAATAGTGCAGTCGTCAGCAAAAAGATCACACGAAGAGTGCTTTAAATGTAGATAGCAAAGAGAAGAGGACCAAGAATGGAGCCTTGGGGAATACTAGTATCAACCACAGAAGAGTCAGATATTTTGTTTCTAAAGCAAACTACTTGTTTTCTACCTGAGAGAAAAGATGTAATAAATTTTGTTAGGTCAGGGTGTAATCTATAACCTCCCAGCTTTTTTGCAATAATTTCATGACCAGTCACGTCGAAGGCTCTCTTGAAATCAACAAAGACAGCACCACATAATTTGTCATAATTTATATTAGACAGCCAGCTTTCTGTCATTTTAGTTAATGCTGTGGCAGGAGTGATTTGGTCTAAAACCTGATTGGCTGTCCATTAGTAGATTGTTTTCTTGCATGTGTAGAAGGGTTAACTTTTGTATATGTTTTTTAAAGAGGTTTAGATAATGATGACTGAATGGATATGGGTCTATAGTTTGAGAGGTCATTAGTGTGAAGGATTTAAAAAGAGGAAAAACTTTGGCGAGTTTAAAAGCATCAGGGAAATATTGTTTGTCAATGCACAAATTGTATAAGTATGTTAGTGTGTCTGTGATAACTGGCGCAGCGTAGCGTAGGATCTTGTTACTAATGTCATTACATCCTGCTGAGTTAGTATTCTTTAAGGACCGGATGTAGTTATAAACCTATAAAAGGGATGGCGACTGCAGTAAAACTGGTTAATATAAATAAGGTAGATAGAGGTGTATGGTGCAGTTTTACAAAGTGAGGGAGGAAGTGAGCAAGGTGAGAAAAAAACGAATATAAAGTATGAGAATGTATAAATGAAAAACATACAACATCCGATATTTCGGCGTGAGCCTTATTCGAGGATACATGCAAAAACAAAATACAAACATATATAACTTATCTGAAGCGTCTTGCTCTCAGCAAAGCTTAATTGTGTGTGGAAGAAGGAGGAGGAAGAAAAAAAAATTTTGAATTCAGTGGCCTTTACTTTGACCAGATTAGTGGTGTAGCCATGGGTACCAAGATGGGCCCCAGCTACGCGTTTCTGTTCATGGGCCATTTCGAACACAAGATTCTGAGAGCCTTTAGAGGCCCTTTTCCCGCCTTCTATAGACGCTACATAGACGATGGCATTGGGATCACATCAATGCCAGAGGAAGACCTTGACAACTTTATCAGTTTTGTTAAAGAATACAATCCTGTCATTTCTTTCACCTCCCATATCTCTGCTACTTCCGCTAACTTTCTTGACATTGCCGTCACTATCGGCCCCTCCGGGCTTACTACTTCTATCTACTATAAACCTACAGACTCTCAAAGCTACCTCCTGTACTCTTCCTCCCATCCCAGATCGTGTAAGGACTCTATTCCTTTTTCCCAGCTTCTTAGGTTGCGACGTTTGTGTAAGGAGGATTTGGATTTCCAGGATCAAGGCCACAAATTACTAGATTTCTTCCGTCAACGCGGCTATCCAGACCACGTTCTCTCGTCGTCTTGGATCCGCATTAGCCACATATCGCGGCAACAAGCCCTCACCCCTAAACCGCACTGTTGCTCGGACAGGGTGAAACTAGTACTCACGTACCACCCTCATAGCTTGGCAGTTAAAAACATACTGTTTCGCCATCTCCACCTCCTCCAGACCGAGCCTGAGACACGTGAACTTTTTGGGGAACCCCCATTGGTGGCTTACAGACGTGACAAAAACCTCAGGGACCTTTTAATTCGTAGTCATCTTAACACAGATGACACTTTTTATGGTACCAGACGTTGTGGACGCCGTAGATGCAACACTTGTCCGTTTGTTGTCGAGGCCAGCCAGATCTCTTTCCCTAAATCCACGTTGTCGGTACAGGAGGGCTTCACCTGCACTTCACGAAATGTCATTTATGTTATCATGTGCAAACGTTGCGGTTTGAAGTACATAGGGGAAACTGGCTTACGGTTAGGAGATCGATTTCGCCAGCATCTCAATGATATTTCTAAGAGGGCCTGGACACCTGTGGCTAAACATTTTTGCCTTGGTAACCACAGGGGCAAACAGGACATTTCGTTTAGTGCGATCCGCTCTTGTTCCGCAGATGTACGATCTCGGAGGGTCTTAGAACAGCGCCTTATTTTCCAGACTGGCTGTCTCCACCCAGCTGGAATTAACAATGTCTTCAGCTTTCTGTAACTTCTGTCTTTTTCCACTGGCCTTTTTTATACTCTAATTTCTTTCTCTATGCTACCCCTCCCTACCACCATCCTATTTCCTTCTCTGCCAACATATTGGTCTTGTCCCATTCACCAGTTTTACATTTCCTCCCTGTAGGTGTTTAAGTTCTTCATTCATTATCTCTCGCGTCCTCTTTTCTCTCCCCTTCCCCCCCCCCCCCAACCACCCCCACCCCCCCCCCACCCGACACCTCTAGCGGCTATCATGTTTCTATTGCCTTCCTCTCTCTCCGCTTCTTCGCTATGATTGGCTATATCGGGAATCTTTTGTCTGTAGGCAACGTTTTTTTTTTTCTTCCTCCTCCTTCTTCCACACACAATTAAGCTTTGCTGAGAGCAAGACGCTTCAGATAAGTTATATATGTTTGTATTTTGTTTTTGCATGTATCCTCGAATAAGGATCACGCCGAAATATCGGATGTTGTATGTTTTTCATTTATACATTCTCATACTTTATATTCATTTTTTTCTCACCTTGCTCACTTCCTCCCTCACTTTGTAAAACTGCACCATACACCTCTATCTACCTTAGTTATAAACCTCACCGACTGTGGGGAAAGGAATATTTAGTTTTAGCTTTACACAGTTACTGTCGCTGTAAGTTTTCAACACGCTCAGGTCGCAATTAGGGGTCGATAATGAAGATTTTAGAATAGGAATTTCTTCCATAAAATGTTCACTGAAGTTAGTGCAAGTATGTTCACCATTAAGTGTTTGTGGGTCAGACTGCTTCCTTTTATTTACAAGAGAATGAATCGTTTTCCATATTGATTTACTATCAATTTTGTCTTTAACTACATTTCTGAAGTAATTTTTTCTTTTCCTGCCTAATTAAATACTGCACCTTATTGCTAAGTGAGCGATAGCTACTAAAATTTCTGCTTTTATGAGCTTGATCCCGTGTCCTTATGAATTGCAAGATATCAGGAGTTATCCAAGGGGATTTTGTTACGTGTTTTACTCTCATTTCTTTGATGGGGACATGCTTGTCAAAATATTTCGAAATATCTTGATCTAGTATTCGATAGCCTCATCTGGATTTGTTAATCGGTAAACGTACGTAAGAGACGAAGTTTTTAGATCAGTTAAAAATAATTCCAGGTTAAAGTTTTTAAAGTTCCTATATTTGATGCTGGTATGTTTGTGTTTAGGCTTTTTATACCCCTTATGTGACCACGTACAGCAGACCGGGTAATGATCACTCAGCGACACATGAGGGACAGCACATTCAGTAATGTTTCCTGGATCAGCTACATAAATATGATCTATTAATGTTGATGATGATTCAGTTACTCTAGTAGGTTTGTTAACAATTTGGGAGAAGTTGTAGGATGTTAAAATGTTATTCCATGTAGCATTGGGCTGATTGAGATCTATATTGAAGTCGCCTATAATGATTATGTCCTTGAATTTATAGGTTAGAGCATCGTCCATCATGGTCATGAAGTGATCATACCACTCGGCTGAAGCATTTGGACTTCGGTATATAAAACTAAATAGAATTGGACTAAGGTGTGATATTTTAATTTCTAACATGATACATTCACCCTCTGATGTTTCCAAGTCTTCTCTTCTACAAAATTTAATTGTGTTAGAAATGTAAACGACTAAACCTGTCTTTAGCTTCCTAGCTGGGTCGCGCCTGATCAAATTAAAATCATCTATTCGTATATCGTTGTCAGGTATGTTTTTATGTAATATGCTTTCAGAGAAGACAACAATATGAAAATGTTGTTGAAGTATATGTGTAACCTCAGGGAGTTTGATGCTGGGTTTGGCCGTCAGATGTTCGCCAGCCCATAGCTTCTTGTACTGATCCTCGACTATAGTTTTCCCATCCATGTTTGAGACTGGACGTTGTTGTTGTTGAGGCTGCCTGTTTGCTAATTTGGCCCAAAATGATGGGGGATCGAAATAATTGTTCGATCCTTGAATATTAAAAAAAAAAAAAATTAAAGTCCTACCTTAAAGAACAGGACTCATGATGATGATTCCTAGTCTGATGGAAAGGCTGTGCAGACATACTGGGGAATCTAAAGGGAGTATGGAACTGGAAAGACGCTAAATAATCCATGGTCTAGTAATTTGGACATCAGTCATATATGTTATCTTTGTTCTGACATATATGCCTCCTTTATGCTGATATATATATATATATATATATATATATATATATATATATATGTCTTCTTTATTTTGACATTTCATATCCTTTATTCCGACATTATGTCTTCCTTATTCTGACATATATCTCATTTATTCCGACACATATGTCTCTCTTGTTCTGACATATGTCTCCTTTATTCTGACATTATGTCTCCCTTATTCTGGCATCTCTCTCTCTCTGAACCCTAAGTGCCCAGGGCACATGGGGCTTCCGCAAGGGTTTTCCACAAATGCCTGTCCTTCGCCTTTTTTTCTGCTCTTGCCCAGGTGAGCCCTCTATTGCTCAACATCCTTTCATTTGTTCTTCTCCATGTCTCTTTTGGTCTACCCTTACTTCTGCTCCCCTGTGGTGTCCATCTTAGTGCTATTTTTGGTAGTGAGTTGTCAGTCATTCGGAGCACATGTCCCAACCATCGCCAGCGTCTTTCCTCAATAATTGTTGTCAGTAGTTTCATCTGCATTTCTGCTAATAAGATGTTATTTCTTATAGTGTTTGGCCAAAATATTTTTCTAATTCTTCTTAAACATTTAGTCTGGAAAGAATTCAACTTGTTTTCTATGGTTTTGGTGATTTTCCAGCATTCGCTTCCATAGAGTAGTACACTTAGAACATTACTCTTAAATATCCTGATTTTCATATTTATGCTTAGTTTTTTTGATTTCCCTATATTCTGCAGCATTGCAAAAGCCTGGTTTGCTCTAGTAAGTCTGCTATTGATGTCCTCTGTGCTGTCTCCATTTTCTACTACTCTGCTGCCAAGGTATACAAATTCGTTGACCTCCTCCACTAACTTGTTATCTACTCTGAGTACATTTCTGTTGTTCACATTTTGCTTAATTAACTTTGTCTTTCCTACGTTGATCTTTAGTCCTATGTTGTTTGCATTCTGAGTTAGCTTGTTTATTTTATCTTGCATATCTTTGTGACTGCTTGATAATAGACAAATATCGTCCGCAAAGTCAAGGTCCTCCAGCACTGTGTCAAGGGTCCATTGTAATCCTCTGCGTTTGTCTGATGTTGCCTCCTTCATTAACCAGTCTACTGCCAAGATAAATAATGTTGGTGATAGTACACATCCCTGTTTCACTCCTGTTTGTACCCTAAAGCTGCTGGAGGTATGTTCTCCACAGATAACTTTGCACTGAAAACCCTCGTATAGGGCTTTGATTACATTAACTATTTTATGGGGGAGGCCATGCCATCTTAGGATTTTCCACAGTGCATCTCTGTTGACACTGTCAAAGGCTTTCTCAAAATCTATGAATAATGCATATGTTGTGCTATGCCACTCATTTGCCTGTTCTAATATTTGTCTCTTTTCTAATATTTATTCTGACATATGTCTCCTTTATTCTGGCATAAATGTTTCCTTATAAAAGAAAAAAAAGTGTCCTTTAAACATTCTATAGTAATGAGTCGAAATCATCACTCGTACGGGTCGTTTATGGAGGAAAAAAAATGCTGAAATATTTCAGCATATTCAGCAACAACAGGCTACTGCGGACAAATGAATACGTGCAGAAGCATATATAAATAAATTTACCTACGTGAAATCAAAACATGCATAGATACGTATCGTTATGTACACGTATAAAGACTCTGTATATTGATAGCAATGTTCCATCTAGTATTTAGATGGAAGCACAGTCTTCTACTACCCCTCCGGCACGAGCAGATTCCCGTGAAAATAAAACAAAATAACAAGACTCAATTCTTTCACTGAATCAACTCAAAGCCCAAATTCATCCAAACGTCTGTGCAAGACATTTCTTTCACATTTACCAATTCAAAATCATCTTTTATTTTTTCACAGCTTCTGCAAGATAAGACCCTCTTTCACATTTAATAGGTTTTGACGGTCTAGTTCTTTCTGTCTGTACTGTTGGTGTGTACAGTGTGTTAATTGGGCTTTACTTAGGCCGTATCGTATCGTAGTGATCACGTTACGCACGTGAATAACAGGGTAGACTTTCATCTTGATCTTCGTGAGTTGAGGTTACTGGACTAGTTATACACAGAATTCCAGCTCTCACTCTCACTTGCTGGATTAGTTGAACACTGTTCCAGACATATTTCTCATCCAGGCTCTTCAAAACCTCACGTTGACGACAACTGGTACAGATAGTCAAGTAAATCCTGGGTAACGGTGACTTGGAACATTTATTGATGGAAGGATGATAATAACATTAAATTTGACTGCCGGCTGGTTATCCCTGCCATGTGGCCAGTCCATTCACACGTAGAACTGCAGTACAACTATAACGTTCATATGTTCCACGAAGACATCACACCCCACAAAAAAAAACGTCCACAAAGTTACACATTCAAACCCGAAAATGACCCCACGCACTCAGCCTTGCCCCCACAATTTCCTGTCAAGGGTTCTGCAGCCCCCGTGACCTTCTCGAAGGATCTCAACAGGAGAAAATTCAAAAAGAAAAACCCATAACAATGCCCTTTCTATCAAGCAAACAGTCTTTACACGAATACTGCTATACACATACCTGTTCGCACCAGTATAACAGTAACTTGAAAGTTAAAAAAAATATACATGAAAATATAACACCATTGAAAGATAACAAATTCCCAGGTAATAAATCTTAGCTAGGTACTTCAGCCGTTTGGTCTTCTGCTGAGTCAGTGTGTTTATCTTGAAAGTTCAAGACAACCTTCTACAAACAGCTACGTGACCTTTCACGCATACAACGAGATATGCAAACGTTTTCCAGCTGGTACGTCGCACGCGGTGGGTATATAGGAAGCTGACACAAAAGCCAAGCAACCACATCAGGTTCTCAGGCCATCAGAAGAGTGCTCTCCCACATCTCCACGCAGGGTAATGTTTAAAGCTTTCAGTTTCAGACATTAGAAGAGAAAAATAACCCGACATCTCCTTGTGACATTTACAGAAAAACAACTCGGCATCTCCTTGTGACGTTTACAGAAAAATAACCTAACATCTACTTGTGACGTTTACAGAAAAATAACCTGACATCTACGTGTGACATTTACAGAAAAATAACCTAACATCTACTTGTGACATTTACAGAAAAACAACCCGGCATCTCCTTGTGACGTTTGCAGAAAAATAACCTGACATCTACGTGTGACATTTACAGAAAAATAACCTAACATCTACTTGTGACATTTACAGAAAAATAACCTAACATCTACTTGTGACATTTACAGAAAAATAACCTAACATCTACTTGTGACATTTACAGAACATATTTTGATACTTTTTGTTAAAATAGTGTGTTATGTTTACATAGACAAGAGCAATGACCACTGCGGTAAAACGGGTTCCAGTAATGAGAATAGATGGAGGTCTACGGTCCAGTTTTACGAAAAAAAAAAGATAGAATGAGGAAAATAGGGAGAAACAAGAAAGACAGAAAGTAACGTCTAGAGCACGCCTGCTTACTTTATGCCATTTTTCTTTCTGCCCACTTCCATCACTCTTTCTATCTTTTATTTATTTCTTTTTCTTTTAAACTGAACCACATACCTCAGCTTTGCATACTTTTCAAGTTATACAGACAGACAGACAAACAGACAGACAGACAGACAGATAGATAGATAGATAGATAGATAGATAGATAGATAGATAGATAGATAGATAGATAGATAGATAGATAGATAGATAGATAGATAGATAGATAGATAGATAGATAGATAGATAGATAGATATTAACTCTCTCAGTCCCATATACATTTTGTTACCGACACTTGTTTAATTCTAATCACGTTTGTGTTAGGCACAGCTGCATTCCTTGTACAGCAAAAATAACTAATGAAGAATGTATGAGAAGAGCTGGAGAGACAAAAAAATCTTGTAAAAAAAATAAGAGAGAGACAGTGAACTTTCATGCAATGAGAAGAGGAGGCATTGAAAATATTATAACAACAGGAAAAATAGAAGGAAGAAGATCAAGAGGAAGACCAAGAGAAATGATGCTGGACAGTCTGACGGGATGGTGTGAGATTGATTGATTGATTGATTGATTGATCTTTATTTCAAAAGGGTTAAGAATTGGGCACGCAGGTCCGTCTGACATTCTGCCCTTTATCATACATCTTTCACTCTATTCCAGACATTCTACAAATATGCTGTTCATATAACAAACATAACTAACATTGAAGCTGAGAGACATAAAATAAAATATAACATTTACGTTTCGCTCTTAAACATTCACTCAGTACAGAAGTAACTACATACATTATAAATGACTATCTACTAAACAAAATTTTGGGGACTATTCAGAAAACAATTAATTGTATTGAGAGGAGATCACTAACTGAGCTGATGGCCTGCTTGAAGGATCGGGTACTCTGGAGAAGCATAATAGCCAACGTTAGTCTGCACGGCTCCTAATGATGATGATGATGTTGATGATGACAACTGCATCAGGGGCCAAAACTCCAATTTTTAAAAATGTTCCACCAAAGCGTGTTTTTCTCCCTTGGATATCACCAATAAGACGATTATTAACACACCTACTCGTTTATATAAGCTTCCTTTCTGAAATCTGCCTAACGATTTCTTTTGTCATTTTGTTTTAAAAAGTGAATATTTAATATGAAATCAAATTTATGTGTAGTTTCTTTTATGAATTTTTATATATTTAATTGCAATTTTGCAGTTTTTTTTTACATCATGCAGGTGTTATTTATTGCAAATAATTTCTTCTTACTCTTTGGTGCTTTAACTCTTTAGACGCCGAATAAAAATTTCAAGGTCACACACGAAAAAATATAATAAACACAGCTGCTGCGTTTTCTTTTATATTTTTTTTTCCTGACCGAAAAAAAAAAGATCACAGGTTTATATACGTTTAAAAGTTGAATCCGCAAAATAAAGAACATAGAGCTCAGAAAGATGAAGTTATTATTATTACTATTATTGGTAGCTGTTTACATAGCCATATAAACTGATGATGGTAGAAGTATGGTTAATTACTTGCAGATCCATATAAATAGGAGACGACAGCAGAAGGGTTAATTATTTACAAATCCGTATAAATAGCTGATGGTAGCAGGGGGGTTAAATATTAATAAATCGTTAAAAAATATTCATAGCAGAAGAGTTTGATTAACTCGGATGTTCCGAATTATCTCCCTTAATACTCTTTGCACTCTTGCACATGCGCACGCAAACACTCATGTGCACACACGCACGCTCGCACATACATACGCACATTGAAGAACTGGACAGCCTCTCAATGCTGTACAGGCTCAAATCAACATCTCCTTCTTTATGATGGAAAACAAATCGACAGAAAATCAAAGGAAACCTTTCCTTCCTCTTGCCATATTGATCTGGATTTTAATCAAACATAGGCCTTAAAGCTTCATTCTTTTTCCCTCGTTTCATCCTTGATTCTTTCTCCTTCTCTCTTTCATTCCGTTTCTGTTTCTCTGAATGTCCTCGCTCTTTTGTCTTCCTCAAACAATTCTTTATTCTTTCGTTTTACTTTTCTTGTCACTTCCTGCGTTAGTCTGTGTTATGTTCTTGACTTTCTACTTTTCTGTCTGTTTTTTGTTCTTTTCTTCCAATATGGGATCCTTTTTCTTTCATAAAATTTCTTTCGGGGTTTAAAATCAGGAACGATTCTTTCTCTCTCTCTCTCTCTCTCTCACTTTCTCTCTCTCTCTCTCTCTCTCTCTGTTTTGATAGTCTTTTACTTTCTCAAGTTACTTTTCTCATTCTGTCTCCCAATTTTTTTATATTTCCTCCTTCATAATTGCGTTTATTATATTCCTTTAAATATTCTCTCTAACCCCTCTGTCTCTTTTCTCTCTCTCTCTCTCTTTCTCTCCGTCTCCATCTCAGTCTCTCTCTCAGTCACCCACTCTCTTTTCCCCTCTCTTCCTACTTTTGTCTCTCTCTCTGTCTTCTCTCTCTCGTCCCTTTCGATCCCTTTCCCATCCTCTGTTTTTCTTCCTCCCTCTCTCCTTTCTTCCTTCTCTCTCTCCCTCCCTCTCTCGTCGGAGTTCCACATTTTCTGTGGATATTTTGCGACACCAACAGCCCCGCAGTGAAGGTTGCCAAAACGAGGCCAGGCCACATGGTTAACGCCTGCTGGTCTCCGATCTGGGCAGATAACTCGTCCTGCTGTAGTCTCAGGTTGTCTTCTCTTACTGGCTATAGTTTCTTCTCTCTCTCCTTTTCTCTGTAAGAAGAATGTAAAATCGAAAACCTTCGATTATGGCGACATTTTGTTTTTAAAGATGCGAAGACGTGAAAAAAAAGAAGGTGGGGTGGGGGGAGGGGGAATACCCGGGTGGGGGGAGGGGGAATACCCTCCCTAACACACACACTATAGCATAGCCTTGTAAGTAATGATTATTGTTGTTATTACTATTATTGATGAATATGATTATGAAAATATACTGTAAAGAAAATAGTAACATCGAAAAGCGATAGAGAAAAATGGAAAGGAATGGAAGAGAAAGGTATAAAACTTCCATGACACTAGAACAAAACGCGGACAAAAGTAAACAGTGGAAACAGTGAATAGAAAAAGATGAGACTCAGTGACGCTGAGATAGGTAATACAAAGGAAGGACGCCAGAAAGTAGGATGGTCCAGTGATAACAAAGCAGTGACTGGACGTTGACACGAGTAAACAAAATAGAAAAGACGAATAGAAAAGGCAGACACAATGAAAAGCGAAGACACAATAAACCTCTGACATGAAATAGCAAGATAATGTCTTAGGTAAATAACAATTGTATAGACGA
The DNA here is from genome assembly GCA_009760885.1 of Achatina immaculata. Lineage (NCBI taxonomy): Eukaryota > Metazoa > Mollusca > Gastropoda > Stylommatophora > Achatinidae > Lissachatina > Lissachatina immaculata. Next base: position 12,387,626 of record CM019715.1, read on the forward strand.
AACTGACACAGGTGACGCGCGTTAGGATGCGATTGCACACGGTGTTTAAATAAAGGAGTGACCAACTCGGCCAGCTGACCAATTAAATATTTAGAGGCGTGGGCTATTTGACAATTGACTTACGACATATAAGCAGCGGGGCAGTTTGAATGACGGACAGTCAGAACGCTCATGGGAACCAGTGGACACCTGAAGGGTGGAGCCTAAATACTTATTGGTTAATCCATCAAGCTGGACTTGAAGATGAAAAGGAGAGAGAAGAACGAACCAAGAAGGGGACGAAGAAGGAAGAAGAAGCAGTAGAGGAGAGGAGACAGAGGACGGAGACCCGAAGACAGAGGAACAAGGACGGTCAGTGAACTGAGACTGGTCCAGACAAGAGAAGAAGAGAAGGACAGATACACCAGAGACGACACGAGAGAGAAAGAAGACGTAGGTAACGACAGTTGGAATAGATGGGCATTTAGAGCAATAGATACTCAGGAAAAGCAGTTTTGAAGAAGTAATTTTAGAACAGATTGAAGCTGTGTTTCAAGTGATTCAAGTGATTGCGAAGAATTGATACTTTGAAACTTCGAGTACAGTGATTTAGTCGTGTAACTGATTGATAACGTGTTATAAATCTGATACAATACTGAGTTGTGAACAAATGAGTGATTTACTGATTGACCACGTGTTGCAGATCGAATATAGTACAGAGTTTAGAATTGTCCTCTTATCAAATGTGTAGAATATTGTGAAATAGGGGAACATTGAGACATTTTTGCATGAAGAATATGATGGTTTGATATTGATGTGCTTCAACGACGAAACTAACGAAGGGTATTCCATATTGCATCTTAGTACACGTGATGTCGTGAATTCTAAGTCGAATATTTTATTTGTCAGAGTTAAATGAATTCTGTAGAGAACATTACATCGGACTTGCTCTCCTCAGATTAGTGAAGTGGTAATGTTTTGTGAAACCTAATCTAAAACAACAGTGATCAGATTATGTGTGAAGATATCCTCAGAAATATTCAGCAATATCATCGATAAAGGTGGCAGGATTATAAAGCATATTAATAAGAAAAATTACAAAGCAGAAGAACACTACTACAACTTGTCAATGTTATAACACTCACATACACACTCACACACGCACATAACCACACATAGAGTCCACATTTTTAGATACATTATAAATGATGTAAACGTACAGTACCCGTTGCAGACATGATTAATACTACATGACCGGTCATGCACGCATAATGCACATCATTACGTACAGAGAAACACGTCATTACGTACAGACAAACACATCATTACGTACAGACAAAGTAAAAACGCCCGGGTATGTAAAATATATATGCTATAATAAACAGATAAAAAACAATAACTAAGGAATATAATAAACATATAACGAATACAAATTGAGAAGCAGAATAGTAGATAATGAACAGTAACTAAGAAAAATAAAAGGTAAAGGTAATCCTGTCATGCCTTAGAGGCACATAGGGATATGGTGTTAGTGCCCATATTTTCCTTGACCTGTCAGCACACTAGAGGATGATATGGACAGTATCACACCTGGCTGTCTTTCCTTCCCCAACTCCATAAGAAGTCGGGTACCCATTTCTACAGCTGGGTGAAAAATAATAAAAGATAATAAGCAATAACTAAGGAACATGATACTGATCACTGGGAAACATAATGAACAGTAACTAAGGAATATAAACAGATTATGAAAGCTAAGAAACATAATAAACACACAATGAACACTGAGAAACATAAAGATAAGTAGGTAAAAATTCCCATTTTCATGCTATAAAGACACATTGGGGGATACGGTGTTAGGCCCGTATTTTCCATACCCTTCGGCACACGAAAGTGTAATGTGGTCTGTATCACACCTGGCCGCGTTTACCTTCCTAGATTTCTCGGGTACCCGTTTTTAGTGACTGGGTGGACCCTGGGGGCCTTTTTGGTGTTTACCAGAAAATAATCCCAGCACTGCTGGGACTGAACCTGGTACCACATGAGAAACATAACAAACATATATAATAAACACTAACCGAGGAACATAATAAACATAATAAACACTAACCGAGGAACATAATAAACATAATAAACACTAACCGAGGAATATAATAAACATATAACAAACATTAACCGAGGAACATAATAAAGATATAATAAACACTAACTGAGAAGCATAATAAACAGATAATAAACACTAACTGAGAAACATAATAAACAGATAATCAACACTAACAGAGAAGCGTACGAGAAATGGCAATACTGTGCATTTTCAATTATTCAGAAATTTGTGTTTGGGTCGAGGGCGCGTGAGAAGTTTAATCGATAATGACTTGCTTTCTCACCCGAAAAGTTGTGGGTCAATGACGTGCTATCGACGTCAGCTAGTCCAGTGGTTCTTAAACTGTTTTTTGGCTGCACCCCTTTTTGTCTCATAGACCATATTCTTGAGCTCTCCAAAATCCTTTTTTCCCTCAGTTGTATCTGAATCCCTCATTCATTTTCTTTTTTTTCTTCACCGCCCTATTCCTTTTTTGTATAAATGAGGAAAATAGTAGGAACAACTTTGTTAATTAACGACTATACAGTTGTGACGTTTCGGTTTGTACCTTAATCATAGAATAACACACAAGACGAAGAAATAGAGAGGGAAGATAATATATATAAATTCTTATGAATGCTGTGTAAAAAGTAGGAATGGAAAAATAGAATAAAACAAAATAAGTAGAGAAATTAACTGTGACTTGTAAGAAGCTGTGTTTAGAAGTGCGCATGGTGGAGTGTAGATATTGTTTAAATGTAGACTTGTGATGTATGATAGGTGGGTCGTAAAGGGGGGGGGGGGGGTTGGGTGGGGGTCGAGGGACCACGAAAATGGGAGATAGTGACATAATGGAAAACCCAATTATGATGCAGAGATGCAGGCAATATTAGCAGCCCTGGCAGCCACCACCACCAAATACAAAAATAGTGCCTCCCACCCAAAAAAAAACATTGGTCTGCTTTCCAGGCCTTTGAAAGCTGGATACCATCAGCTGATCACATTACAACTGGCATACTCAGTGCAATAAACCAACTCGCCTCCTATGACATCAAGACCACCCTACAGTGTATACCAGGGCACATAGATATCAGAGGAAATGAACATGCTGACAGACTGGCAAAGAGTGGAGGCACCATGTCACAGCCTCACATTTCCACCAATATGAGAACAACTAAACACATTATACACAACAACTGCAAGCAGCAGTGGATGGACAGCTGGGCCAGTAATCCAACTGGAAGATCCCTATATACACACCTGCCAAAGCCTAACCCCGGAGACCACATCAACAGCTTATGTTGTAGAGACCAATGCACAATTTTCAGGTTGAGAAAAGGACACATTACCCCCAATAAGCACTTACACAGAGTGACAGCTGACCACACGCCATACTGCATGCACTGCAACAGACAGGAAGAAGAAACTGTTCATAAGAACCTGATACCACCAAACTCCTCAATCACCGACATTCTTTATGGAGATGTAGAGCAGCTGAAGAGGACCTGTACGTTTTATTATCTGGCACAAGGGAAAAAGAGTGAAAACTCGTAAACCTGGGGATTGGAAAAGTCAAAGACAGTGGTAAACTAGACCGGAGAAGGTGGATTAGGTGATTATAGCTGGGCTAGAGGGGTTGTAATCTGATGATGTAGGGAGGTTCTAAACTATGTGTTACAAGTGAGAAACGAGTGTAATTTAGTGCAGAGGAAATATGATTGTGGAAGAGGAGAATGTTAGATGTAGATGAAAAGAGAGCTCAAACCAAGTCGTTTTAGCATCCCATATTCCTGAATGTAGCGGTTCTCAGGCGCTAGGCAGCTTCAGTCATTAGTGTGACATTGTTTGACGGCTGTTACCAGAAAATCAGATTTGTTTCTATGGTTGGGGCCATTGAAATGATTAGGGACTGTTTTCGATGCATGCTGGATGATATAAAAATGTATAAACTTTATACTGCTTTACTACAGTGCTTTGTGTATAGTCGCATGCCTATATACTAATTATTGGCTGGATGATATCATACAAATGTTTCTGCGTATGGTCATATAATCGGAGAATAGCTTCACAAATATAAGTTAACCTTTCCGGTGGTTAACCTTCCCCCACCCCAACTCCCACCCCTCATGACCCACCTATCACACATCACACGTCTACATTTAAACATTCCTACATTCCACCATGCGCACTTCTGAACACAGCCTCTTGCAAGTCATAACTTCTTATAAATCACAGCTAAGTGACCCATTTATTTCCTTCTATTCTATTTTTTTCCCATTCCTATTTTTTTACATAGCATTCATGTGAATTTATATTTTATCTTCTCTCTCTATTTTTTTCGTCCTGTGTGACTGTGTATGATTAAGGTCATACCGAAACGTCACAACTGTGTGATCATTAAGTAATAAAGCTGTTCCTACCTTTTTTCGTAGTTTATAATTTTGTTATCACAGCTTTATGAAGTGACTTCGTGTATAGTTATATACTTATTTTTATATACTTGTACACTAATTATTATTTGGGTAGATTGATTGTAATCTGATGCTGTGGTGAGGTTCTAAACCATGTGGTGGAATTTAGTGTAGACGAAATATGATTGTGGAAGAGAGGAATGTTAGGTTTAGATGAATATCGAGTTCAAACCATGTGATTCTAGCGTCCCATATTCCTGAATGTAGCGGTTCTCAAATGCTAGGCGGCTTTTGTCATTAGCGTGACATGTGCTTTCTTATAAAGTATTCTTGATCTTTCCATCTTCCCTGCTGGGCGGTACATTTCAGTTCTGTAAAGCAGTGGTCTTTTTGAAACAGTTACAAAAATGGGTACCTAATACAAATTGTAGGGACAACAGAGACTTTCAAAAGGTTCAAAGGTTCAAAATAACACTCCGGCGTCATTGCATTCAGGACAGCCCCATATATGCTCCGCCGCATACCGCAGCATCCATCCAAAGAGTGTGTTTGCTAATAGTTCCCATCAACGGAGCCTTTGAAGAAGTTTTATAATCGACCTGCAGGGCGAGTGACGCCGGACTACAGTGCATACACGGCTGCCAATGGATTAAGGAATAACTGAATGAAAGGACTCTGCTCCACATGTCCCCAGCATATTAACTCTTTATAATGTTTAATGGCGGTATGTGGTATCACGTGGTTAAACACCAATACCACGTGTAGCTGCAAGGACATTACCATAAAACTATTGTAAACTTGATAAGCAATCTCTGCTTAACTATTTGGGAAATATAAGTTCCCTCATATGAAGGTTAATAAGGAAACTGAAGCTTTTTGTAGTCTGTCTTGGTTTTATAAACGTTAAAACAAATAGAAACACTTTATGATTGTTTCGCCTACCAGTTTTCTAGCTTACGATAGAACAGCGGTACGTCCCTGATGTTAGCTTACATTCTCACATTTTTAAAGGTGAAAGGTTATTAGAGAGGAGGGAGGGGGTCAAGCTGGTACATCACCGCGAAACCCGGAGGTCACGGAAGATCGATAGGATGAGTCATGGCGAGTACGCTCAAGCTTGTGGCAGGAGGTCTCGGGGCATGTGGGAGTCTTAACGTCTCCGATGTCTTGGAGTTTTTAGCTGATTATGGTTTGTTGTATCCGTCACCGCCACCCCACCTCACACAAGCCCCCTCCCCCACTTTTTTTCACCCTTTTTGTTTTTCTGTGACAGGAAGGTCTCTGGAGAGTGGAGCAGAAACTCGAAGACGTAGCCCAGTCTTCCTGGCTGGCGTGGGCTGATATGTGGTGCAGCCATGTTTCTTAAAAGAGCAATTTATGATGTATTTTAGCAGTGGGAAAAATATGGCCGCCATACTGAAGGTACTGGAAGGAAGTTCTGTGTGTATTTGTTAATTCTTTTTTTTTCCCCTGAGCAATGCCAGTGTTTACACTTTACTTCTTTGTGAGTACAGATTGCATCTTCAATTCATTTATACAAGTAAACACATTTAAACCAACGGTTCTCAATCTGTACATGCCTAGGTCACCTGAAGTTAATGATAATTCCCCATCTCCCCCTTCCATATAACTCATACACATACACACACATACACATTTATAAACGTTCCGAAAATTTGTATTCTGAGGCGCACATCCTACTTCATAGAAGTGAGGCATGGACAATGAGCAGATCAATACAAGCATCACTAAAGGCAACAGGAATGTGGTTTCTTAGAAAAAAAAAACGTTAAGAGTGCCATGGACAGCTAAGATGGGAAACAGAGAATTGTGTAACAAAAGAAAATGAAGAAAGAAATCTAATTAAACCTATAAGAAAATGAAAGCCAATGTTCGTAGTGAGAAGAGGCGGATTTGAAAACATCACAGCAGCAGGAAAGAAAAACGGGAAAAGAGGCAGGGGAAAGCCAAAACAGAAAATCACGGACAATCTAAAGGGGATGGCCGTCAACTTGAGCTGATGGAAAAAAAAATATCAAGGACTGAGATCTGTTGAAAAGTATGACCGATTTCGTGAACTGGAGACGGAGCGGGTCAAGATATTCAATCAACAGAACCCCTGTCATAGTTGGCGTGGTCATCTTGGCAGCCGTGCTGTGGTCTATTTGCAACAACCTGCTGTCCACACTTGGTTCACACTGAAGGACCCAGTACGAAAGATAAGCTTTCTCACCAGTCTAGTGAGGATACTAGCATCCAAAGTTGTATGGTTTCTGATGATTTCTTTCTTTCTTTAGTTTCGGGTTTGACGTCATTGCCAGGTACAAACTACTGTGAAATAAAATTATATAACCTGACTGACTAAGCTCTTCCCCCCCCCTCCCTCCCTCTCTCTCTCTCTCTCTCTCTTGTCACTGTCTTACGTCAAGATCTCCAAGCAACGTCCTCTTTCGTCACTTTATATTTTCCCTTTCGGATACAACTTTCTTTCATTACCAACATAATTTACTGTACTTTATACTTTTTTTTAAAGTAAAAGTAAATATACTTTACAAACGTCGGCGGAAAGTAAGTGTTCGTTTTATTTTTTTTTTTTTCTCTTATTTTATTTGTCTCTGTGGAGTACAACAAAGAAAGATGAAGAACAATTGCAGGTTTTTGAGAACAAGATCCTAAGAAGAATCTTTCGGTCCATAAAGGATGCCAGCAGTGGGGAATGGAGAGCTAGAAAGAACACTGAACTTAACAGTTTATTTAAATCACAGCAGATTATAAATGTCTCGAGACTGAACAGATTACGTTGGTTAGGCCATGTAGAAAGATTGGAAGAGAACAGACAAACGCAAATGATGTATGTACAAGAGATGAAGGAAACAAAACCAAGGGGGTAGATCAAGACAGAGATGGAAAGACAACATAGAAGAGGATATAAAAGAAAATGGTGTCACCAAATGGAGAGTGAAGATTAGGAATAGAGAGGATTGGAGGCGATCTTTATCTGCAGCAATGAGCCTTAATGGCACGGAAAGCTGAGGAAGAAGAAGATGAATAAGATCCATCCATCCATCCATCCATCCATCCATCCATCCATCCATCCATCCATCCGTATGATTCTTTATCTGTGTGTTTATCTGCCTGTCTACTTTACCTATTTTAGATCATTAGATCATATATATGTAGCCCAACCAGAAAACATCATTGAATGTAACATCCCTCATACTTCGTTAAGCGATCATTACCCAGTCTGCTGTACGTGGACAAGAAAGGGGTATAAACTTCCTAAACACAATCACATCAGTATGAAATTTAGGAGCTTCAGAAAATTTAACCTAGAATTATTCCTTAATGATTTGCAAGAATCTTCACTTACACACGTGTACCAACTAACTGACCCTGATGAGGCAATAGAATATTGGCTAAAGATCTTCAGAGATATATTAGACAAACATGTCCCCATGAAAGAGGTGAGAGTAAAACGCCAGACGAAGTCACCTTGGATAACACCTGAAATACTACAATTCATGAGAGAACGTGATCGGGCGCACAAAATCAAGGACTTTATGACCTACCGTTCACTCAGAAACAAAGTTCAATACTTAATAAGACAAGAGAAAAAAAATTACTTCAGGAATCTAATACAGAATAAATCAGACAGTAAATCAATTTGGAAAGCCATAAATACCCTATCAAATAAAAGAAAAGAATTTGATTCTCAAGCCATCAATCGTGCATACACTAGCGCACATATCAGTACACATTTCAGAGAAGAAATCAACGTTCTTAAATCATCAATATCAGCTCCTGTATGCGACTTACATGAACTACAAACATTCCTGGACAGCAGATGTACTGATTTTAAACAGTTACACATTCCATTCTTAACAGTCAGTGAAGTTCACAGTTATCTCTTAATCTTAAAAAACAACAATACAGCTGGGCTTGATGATATTAGTAATAAAATCTTACGTTATGCTGCACCTGTCATTTCACATACACTAACATATATTTACAACCAGTGCATTGCAAAATGTTATTTTCCTGAGGCTTTTAAAACTGCTAAGGTGTATCCTCGCTTTAAATCTGGCTCATCTAACAATCTATAGACCAATATCCATAATATCGTCAGTATCAAAACCACTCGAAAAACACATATACAAAATAACTCTACGACACATGCAAGAGAACAATTTACTCATAGACAGTCAGTCAGGCTTTAGACCCAATCATTCCTGCCACACAGCTCTTACCAAAATGACAGAAAACTGGTTAGTAAACATAAATGACGACAGACTATGTGGTGCCATCTTTGTCGACTTTAAAAAGGCATTTGATATGATTGACCACGATATTCTTGTAAGAAAAATAAAGACTTATAGACTGCACCCTGACCTAATAAAATTAATTGCATCGTTTCTTTCAGACAGACAACAGGTAGTATTCTTCAACAATTCTCTATCAAATTCTGCTAAAGTTGACACTGGTGTTCCGCAAGGTTCTATTCTAGGCCCGTTGCTCTTTGCTATCTATATCAATGATCTTCCACTTCATCTTAAACACTCTTCTTGTGACCTTTTTGCCGATGATTGCACAGTCTACACCAGTGACTACGATTGTGTTAATCTAGAATCAACTCTTCAGGTCGAGTTATACAATTTAATTGGATGGAGCAAAAATAATGGCATGATTATAAACACCGATAAAACAAAATCAATGCTCATAACAACAAGACAGAAACTACAAAACGCAACAAAAACAACACTTCGGCTCTGTACAGAAACATCACAGATAGAAAACGTTAGCGAGCACAAAACACTAGGTCTTATTATTGACCAACATCTGACCTGGAACTCTCATGTGCAATGTCTAACAAAACTCATCGCACAAAAAGTATACCAATTAGCTAAAATTAAGCACTTCATAGATCAAGACACTAGGAAGACATACTACATAGCTCATATACAAACACATTTAGTCTACAGCTCAACAGTTTGGGATGGTTGCTCAGTGTCAAATACAAAGAGGCTTTGCTCACTCCAAAAGCGACCAGTAAAGCTTATTAGTGACAAAGATCAAGCACAAACAACTAATCATCACAAACGTATCAGAATACTACCTCTTAAGAACAGGGTCCTCTTCAACAAAGCCAAGTTAGTACATCAAATTCTTTCACGGCATGCCCCGCCTTATCTATGGAACCTGTTTCAATTTAGCCCGAAGTGCAGCCAACGCTTGAACAACATATGTCTTCCAAAACCTAGACTTGATCTTTACAAGAAAAGCTTTAGTTGTTCTGCTGCTCATCTTTGGAATACCCTCCCATCCTATATAAAAAATATAAATTATACTCCTTCCTACAACTACAAGCTTTCCCAATATCTATTTGATGTCGACTACATGCCTCCATGAATTATAAACTTAAAAGTTATCTTAAGCTGCTCTTACAGACACCGAATACAATTAATTGTTGTCTGAATAGTCCCGAAAATTTTGTTTAGTAGATAGTCATTTATAATGTATGTAGTTACTTCTGTACTGAGTGAATGTTTAAGAGCGAAACGTAAATGTTATATTTTATTTTATGTCTCTCAGCTTCAATGTTAGTTATGTTTGTTATATGAACAGCATATTTGTAGAATGTCTGGAATAGAGTGAAAGATGTATGATAAAGGGCAGAATGTCAGACGGGCCTGCGTGCCCAATTCTTAACCCTTTTGAAATAAAGATCAATCAATCAAACCTACATAGTTAATCCCTAGTTATCTGCTTCTGTTATCTGCCCGTATGTCTGTACCATCTACTGCCTCTCTTCACTACAGAACATCTCTTTTTACCCCTGTTTATCTGTCAGACTGTCAGTCTTTCTAGAATATTCTAAACAGTTACTAATAAAAACTCGAATTCTTTCTAAACACCCGCTTATATAAGCTCGAGGAGGAAGAACTATATCTGCCTATTCTCTAGTTCTTCTGGATTAATAATCCTTTCTTTGACCCATTATATCCAAAATATAATAAATAACAAGCGTAGCAACACCATAACAATAATAAAAAAATAGCACTGTTTATGTTCTGTGCTATGACTTTACTAGTGGAGCAAGCCAGGACACTACGGCCCAGCAATCTATAGTTCATTCACACGCCAATGAAGCTCCCTATAGTTAATTCACAAGGGCCCGCAGTTTCGTTCAGCGGATGACGTCAATGTTATATCGACGATATAAATATCCACTACTCCGCAGTTCTCCCCTCGCTCCCCCCTTCTTTATTTCCAGTCACGTGTTGTCTACATATGCTACGGCAAGGACTCTCAAAAAGTTTTCCTTCAGCCCCTCCCCCTTTTTTTTCTTTTTGGTGAAAGTGCAGTTTCCTTACTCAATACCAATGTCAAGTACCTGAATCTTACACTGTAAAGATAAAACCCCCGTTTATCTTACACTGTAAAGGTAAAATCCCTGTTTATCTTATAGTGAAAGGTAAAAACAGCGTTTATCTTACACTGTAAAGATAAAATCCCCGTTTATCTTACACTGTAAAGATAAAATCCCCGTTTCCCTCCCACTAAGGCAATATTGGAGATACGGTGTTAGGCTCATATTTTCTCGACCTTCGACACACACGAAAGTCTGATATGGTCAGTATCACGCCTGGCCAGATTTACCTTCCCAGGTTTCTCTGGTACCCATTTTTTAAGAGGCTAGTTTGATCCTGGAGGGGGGGGGGGGGGGTTTGCTGTGGTGGTACCAGAAAAAAAGTCCCCACTGCTGGATTTGAACCCAGTACTACAATTAAAATCTTAGTGAATTATGATTGTCTTCGCTATGTCCCCCAGCTAAATAAAAAATATTGGAAATCATTGTAAAAGAAGATAATGTGGTCTGTCTTATCCATACACCTGCAAGGAGAGCCAGGTGCCAATTTTTACAGCTTGGCTGATAGAAGTGTCTAGAGCGAGAGATGAGAGGCCCCCTAACCAGTTTTCTCTGCTCAGCTGCTCACAGTTTGTCCTATGAATGATACTAATGAAGGGGAATCTTGAAAAACAGACTATTTGTCTGAATTGAAAGCAGACATAATACAGGAAAACCGAAGAGTAGGAGAAGAGTAAGAAGGAAGAAAAAAAGATAAAGACAAGATTAAGAACGATGCTTGAAGAATCGAGCTGGGTTTCCCGACACAAGTCTATATTGTCTTCTTTACCCTAGTCTCATGTGGCCTGGTTGGTAGAGTAGTCAAGCGCTCGGTTTACTAATCGGGTGGTACCGGGTTCAAGTTCCAACAAGGGGGGGGGGGGATTTTTGTTGTTGTTGGTATCACCACACCAAAAAAAAAAAAAAAAGTCCCAGTGTCCACCCAGCCTCTAAAAATGGGTGCCAGAGAAATCTGGGAACGTAAATGCGGCCAAGCGTGATACTGATCAAATCAAGCTTTCATGTGCCGAAGGTCATGGAAATATTGGCCCAAAACTGTATTCCCCCATATGCCTTAATGGCATGGAGACGGGAACTTCTACCTTTTACCTTACCTTGATCTCGTGGTAGGACAGATTAAATATCTGTCTCTGCCAACAGGTAACGCTCAGGTAGACAAATACCTGTGCGTAACTCTGCCCAGAAGTTGCGGAGCAATGAAGATGTCTATCTCTGTGACTGACAGATGTCAGTAGTTAGTAAACTGAGCGTAGGCACTCCCACGTCTTTTGATTAGGGACCAAAACATCACACTATGGCTGGAGCATAGACTGCCAGGTATTACGGCAGGTAACGGATCTGACGAAGAAGTTAATCAAGGTCAGAGAAGCTCGGTCAAGATCAGAAAGATTATTGTTAGACGTCATGGTCAGTCCACGCTTGGAGAGACGAGTAGAATGTAGTAGATGAAACTAGTTGAATTCGAGCAAGTGTAACAACCTCTCTCAGCCAGATCGACAGCTTAATATTGTTACTCAGTTCAGTTCAGTGTGTTACCGATTTGCAGTCATTATATAAAAGTGGCAGATTAACTTATTACCTGTTTTGCTAAATACATTCTCGAGCGCCAGTCCGGCCTAGAAATAAATAAACTTTCATTATTTACAGGCTGATACCAATGTCTTACAAGCTGTTTTTGATATCACTAAATGACTGAATCGATAAAAGCATTGAAATAAAGAAAATGGATATATATTTACAAGTATAACAAAGACTGTTAAATTAAGAACAATGGTCAATGAGTTGTGCAAATAAGGACAAATAAACAATAGCTCTCTACTAATTTATCTATTATAATACTGTGTTGTAAAAGTAAAATGGTAAAAACCTGTTTCCATGCCACTGAGACAGTATTAAGGATACGGTGTTAGGCCCGTATTTCCAAGACCTTCGGCACATGAAATTGTGGTGCGGTCAGTATCACGTCTTGTCGCATTTGCCTTCCCAGATTTCTCTGGCACCCATTTTTAGAGGCTGGATGGACCCTGGAGCCTCTCTGCTGTGATGGTACCAGAACAAAATTTCCAATACTGCAACTTGAACCCAGTACCACCGGATTAGTAGGCCAAGCATCTAACCACTCAGCCACTCAGGTCACCAATATTTTACTGTAATAAAGGAAAAATGATAACCTACTTAAATTAAAGATCACCTCTAGCTGATATCCAGCGAAGAAAACAGAGGGAAAGAAAGCTATACAAAAAGAAGGAATACGCCATTAGAGTGCTACAGTATCATTCTTGTATGGACATAACTCTCTGATCCATATCAATCTTGTAGCTACCAGAAAGACGGAATGAAAAAAAAAGGGCTGAACTTGACACAGCAAAGAAACACTTGACCATGTATACAAAAAAAAAAACGCATTTAAATTCCTGTCAAGATAAACCAGAGAGAAAATAATTCCTCAGACAGTTCAAGCAATATCAAAAGGTCAAATCTAACGTTTAGTGAAAAACATTGCTGGATTGTTGCAAGTCATTCTGAATCGAATACACTTTAACATTGTAATCGAATTTGAAAAAAACACATCTGCAACATGGTTACTCATATATTGTTGAAAAAAAAGAAGCATTCAGAAATAGTCTTGGGAAGGATTTATTATTTCTTATATAAAACTGAAGAAATAAAGCTTCAGATTTATCTGCCAATGTTTAAAGACGCCTTTGAAGATCCAGTAAAAGCAACGAATGTAACAACAAAAGCAATATACGGGGCCCAGTCTTCAAGAACGTAATTAAGAATATCGATACACGCGTACTGATCCAAAAAATCGTGGACTCCTTACAATCGATACCATTAATACTGTTTAGTTAATATGTACGATACTTCATATCGTTGTGTGTAGCGGCAATCGATACCACGATTATTTGCAAGTCCCGGGCTGGTTCCGTGCCAGAGAGAGAAAAAAAAAGCAGACGACAGCACACAATTTCCTTTCACGGAGAACCTCAGGTCGAACTCTTCAGCCTCTTGTCTCTCTCTGCCCCCCCCCCCCTCCGCCTCCACCTCCTCACGCTCATCTCTGTGCGATCAATGGATGGCTGGTGATCTGCTTGCCAGGTTCTCTCGCCCGCTATTCTATTCTGTATATTCTTCCCTACCCTGCCACCCCCCCCCCCTCATCCTCAGTAACATTCTTCTAGATGTGTAATTTAGTTCACCCATCCCTCGCCTCCTTCCCCCGCCCCTCCCTTTCCTCTCGGTCTCGCCTCGTCATTTACATTAGAAAAATCTTCACAGATCCACCGAACTCTGAGGAATGCACGAGCTGTAATGTCAGATTTGGTATGCCGGTGTTTCAAACATAACGCCAAGGTGGTCTTGACAAACGTAGATTGTGGAACTTAATAAACAAAATACTTCCGGCTTGTGTGTGCTCAAAGGCAACGTTCTGGTCTGCAAGCACGCACTGCTGCATGTGCCTTAACTCGTGTGGCTACTACAGCGGAAGGCGCCCCCAATTATAACTGATTAGCCCATGCCAGATTTAATGCTTTCCGATGTAATCTGAGAGTCTCCGGGTTATTTTTGAAATTCGTCAGACATGGCTGCTTCTATTAATATCTACGGTGCTTATTCGGATGGAGTATTAATTCCACTGTAATGGAGATAATACTAAGGCGTATCGTTGAATGTAGCGCGTTTAGTGTGAATTTCAAGCGTGCGATCAGCTGTGACTTTTATGCTTTTATGGAACTTTTCAAGATCAGTTTGGAGTGTTTCAGAAATCGGATCAGTTTAAACAAGTGAATTCTCATATTTGTTTTAAATTATTGTTGTTTTTTTTTTTTGGCATTCTGTTGTCGCAGAAGAATGCCTCTGGCTGAAATATTAACTGCTTTTTTTCATATTTCTATTCCGCTGTTAGCTAATTCCACTGCCCTCTGTGAACTGAACTAGGCATCATCTTTCACATTATACGGATTTTATTTGTGCAATACTTCCTCCTCCTTTGATCTATATGTGTTCCATTCCTTCATGTTCCACTTGGTTTTCAGTTGTTGATTTAACTTTACTGCCCCCCCCCCCCCCCGAATCACATCCAGCGAAGATTAGAGCCTCTTTTATCGGTATCATCTGTAGTAACGAGTTGGGGACTGTGGAAAAGCTAGTTCTAATGGTGTAGAGAGAGAGAGAGAGAGTCAGATGTGTATGCTGCAGATTTACTAAAAACGATAGGAGGAAGGAAAAGTGAGAAGGAATGCCAAAGCAAAGAAAAGGAAAAGGATATAGAAAGGTAGAAATAAGAATAACAAACCAAAATTTCGGAAATGTGTCTTTAACAATAAGAAGAAAGTAACGAAACAACAAACAAACACACAAAACAAAACTGACATTTATTTGGCAGAGATCCTCTTGATCTAGGACATCAAACAAGTAACGCAGCTAAGGGTTTATAGACTGCTGGACTCAAATCTCTTCATTTTTTCCAGTAAAAGACATAACATCTCAGGACATAAACAGCGTTACACGCATTACTTTTCTGTCGTTCTAACTAACAGGATCTCCGCCGGGTATGTGACACTGTGCTTTTGTTCTTTCGTCATTTTCGTCTTCCTTGACGAGCGCATATCGCCGAAATATTGGTTGTTTTACATACCTGCATGCTCATCTCCTGTCTTTTTTTCCATTTCTTTTTACCTCCAATTCTTTCTGTTTTTAATTTGATAAACTTGCACCGATATAAAAACTCGTGAAATGCCTTTTGATGTGATAAAAAAACTCGTGAAATGCCTTTTGACGTGATATAAAACTCGTGAAATGCCTTTTGACGTGACATAAAAACTCGTGAAATGCCTTTTGACGTGATATAAAAACTCGTGAAATGCCTTTGACATGATATGACACACAAATGACAGTGAGAAAGAAAAGAATAGGTAGGATAGTTCTCTGTTAATTTAGCAGCTAACGCTCATCAACATGAGCTAGTTGGAATCCCTTATATTTTATCTCATTTCTCTCATTTTCAGTCTTATGTTGCTAGGTTCCTATGTTGTTACTTTTCTATGTTGCTAGGTTCATATGTTACTACTTTTCTATGTTGCTAGTTTCCTATATTACTATTTTTCTATGTTGCTATTTTCCTATATTACTACTTTTCTATGTTGCTAGGTTCCTATATTAATACTTTTCTGTGTTGCTGGTTCCTGTATTATTAGTTTTCTATGTTGCTAGGTTCCTATGTTATTATTTTTCTGTGTTGTTAGGTTCCAGTATTAATACTTTTCTAAGTTCCTATGTTACCATGTTCATATGTTGCTATGTTTCTATGTTACTACGTCCACATTTTGCTACTTTTCGATGTTGATACGGTCCATGTTTTTATGTTTCTTTGGTGATATGTTCCGATATTCCTACGTTCCTATGATACTACGAGCACATGTTGCTACGTTTCTGTATCTCTACATTCCTGTGTTACTACATTTCTGTGTTGCTACGTTCTTATGTTCCTATGTGGCTACACTTCAAGCAACCGAGTGTCTTGCAGTCAATTTACTTTAAAATCCAGAACCGCGTCAATACTCGGAATAATAATCACAGTTCTCCAAACTTCTTGCTTTTTTCTAAAGTTCTAGATGGAGCTTTATTCTATTCTTGGCTAAACTCGTAGAAAGAACTGTTGGTAATCGAATTTTTTTAAAATTTGATTTCTCTAGTCATTTGGAAATCACTGACGTCATGTACATAGCTTTGGTGAAAAGTGGCTACTAGACCGGTCATCAACTTACTGTTGTTAGTATCTGCAGTTCACGAAACTGAATTTTGGGTTGAAAAATAAACACGAATAATAAAAAAATATATAAACGCCGTGACGCAGTATGATGTGTCCATCAGGGACTGGCAGACTTTCGTGCCGAACTTCCGGTGAATCAGGGAGTCAGACAACCCATAAAGCGCTCACATTTCAAACAGTTTTTCCGCTTTCTGTTTTAACGCCAGGGTTAGTTCGTGTTGTCTGCCGGACAAACTGGAATTTAACTTACAAGGTATGTTTTACTTTTGTTTCGTTGTACTGTGTTTTTTTTTATGTTTTTATATCAGTCTATTTTGTCTATCTTTTTTTTTGTCTGTCTATTTACTTAGAACCCATTGTATTTATTTGTCATTATATCTGTCTCTGTTTACCTCGCACCAGATCTATTGTTTTGTGTCTGTTTATCCGTCCGTCTGCTTACTTAGTACTAGACCTATCATTATGTTATCTGTTTCCCCGTCTGTCTGTTTACTTAGTGCTAGACCTATCATTATGTTATCTGTTTCCCCGTCTGTCTGTTTACTTAGTGCTAGACCTATCATTATG
The DNA here is from genome assembly GCA_009760885.1 of Achatina immaculata. Classification (NCBI taxonomy): domain Eukaryota; kingdom Metazoa; phylum Mollusca; class Gastropoda; order Stylommatophora; family Achatinidae; genus Lissachatina; species Lissachatina immaculata. The sequence goes on from CM019715.1 coordinate 12,404,866, forward strand.
TTATCTGTTTCCCCGTCTGTCTGTTTACTTAGTGCTAGACCTATCATTATGTTATCTGTTTCCCCGTCTGTCTGTTTACTTAGTGCTAGATCTATCATTATGTTTCTGTTTCCCCTCGTGTCTGTTTACTTAGTGCTAGACCTATCATTATGTATCTGTTTCCCCGTCTGTCTGTTTACTTAGTGCTAGATCTATCATTATGTTATCTGTTTCCCCGTCTGTCTGTTTACTTAGTGCTAGACCTATCATTATGTTATCTGTTTCCCCGTCTGTCTGTTTACTTAGTGCTAGATCTATCATTATGTTATCTGTTTCCCCGTCTGTCTGTTTACTTAGTGCTAGACCTATCATTATGTTATCTGTTTCCCCGTCTGTCTGTTTACTTAGTGCTAGATCTATCATTATGTTATCTGTTTATCCGTCTGTCTTTTTTACCTAGTACTATACTTATAATTATATATCTGTTTATTCCTCTGTCTGTTTACATAGTACTAGATCTATCGTTATGTATCTTTTTATTTGTCTGTTATAATAAGTGCTATATATCTATCATTAGGTATCTGTTTATCTGTCTTTGAGTCTTTTTCGTATTTCTCTAGCCCTTCCGAGAGGAAAAGAAGTCATGGGAAATAAAGGAAATGACTCTCGAGACGACAGCACGAGAGAGAGTGAGAGAGTGTGTGAGTGAGAGAGAGTGAGAGAGAGCGTGGGGAGTGAGAGAGAGTGAGAGAGAAAGAGTGAGACTGAGAGAGAGAGAAAGAGAGTGAGAGAGAGAATGAGAAAGAGTGAGATAGAGTGAGTCAGAGAGTTTGAGAAAGTGAAAGACAGAGAGAGAGAAAGAAAGTCAGAAAGAGAGGAAGAGAGGTAGAGAAAGAGAAAACTGATAGAGAGAAAGAGAGAGAAAGTATGGCCGAATTGCAGTTTCAAAAGACGAACACACTTCCAAAACCCACCTGATATTCTGTCATTTATCTCTTAAAGTTTAAAGTCACATAGAAAAAAAAGAAAGGAAGGAAGGAAGAAAGAAAGAAAGAAAGAAACACAGGCAAAGAGAGAGTGAAAGGTGGGGCGGGAAGGAGGGGAATGTGAGAAAAAACGAAGAAACTATTTTCAAAGGATGAATAATTGTGTTGACATTTGACCACTTTTCTTTGATCTTTCGTTCTTCTGCAGTCATTCAGCTTCTGTTTACTATAAATATTATATAGATCAAGAATATGCTACAGTATGCAATTAACAGAGAGAATGAAAGGGAGACACAGAGAGAGAGAGAGAGAGAGAGAGCAAGAGAAGACTTAAATGCTTTAAGCACAAGAATATACTTCAGTATTCACTTACCAGAGAGAATGAGAGGGGGACAGAGAGAGTGTAAGAAAGAAAGAGAGTAAGAGAAAGACAGATAAAGAGAGAGAAAGAGAGAGAAAGAAAGAGAAAGAAAAACACAGAGAATGAAAGAGAGAAAGATAAAGAGAGAGATCGAGAGAGAAGGAGAAAGGGAGAGAGAGAAAGAGAGAAAGAGAATAAGAGAAAGACAGAGAGAAAGAAAGTAAGAAAGAGATAAAGAAAGACAGAAAAAGATAGAGAAAGAGAAAGATAAAGAAGGAAAAAAGAGAAAAAAAAGAGAAATAAAAGAGAGAAAGAGACAGAAAGAAAGACAGAGAGAAAGAAATAGAGTAAAAAAGAGATCAAGACAGACAGAAAGAGATAAAAACAGACAGAAAGAGATCAAGAGAAAGAGAGAAAGACAGAGAAAGAAAGATGGTAAGAAACAAATAAAGAAAGACAGAAAGAGATAAAGAGAAAGAGAAAGATAGATAAAGAAAGAGAAAGAAAGAAAGAGAGAAATAAAGAGAGTAGAAAGAGATAAGTAAAGGCAGAAAGAGATAGAGAAAGAGAAAGAAAGAGAAAGAAACAAAAGAAACAAACACACAAAGAAAAGAAGAAAAGAGAAATAAATAAGAAAGAGAATAAGAAAGAGATAAATAAAGAACGAAAAAGATAGAAAAAGAGAAAGACAAAGAAAGAAAGAAAGAAAGAAAGAAAGAAAGAGAAAGAAAGAAAGAAAGAGAGTAAGAAAAAGAGAAATAAAGACAGAAAGAGATAGAGAAAGAGAAAGATAGAGAAAGAAAGAAAGAAAGAAAACAGAAAGAGAGAAAGAGAGAAAGAAACAGAAAGAGAGACAGGGAAAGAGAAAGAGAGGGAAAGAGAGAGAAGAAGAAGTTTGAGAAGGAGGGAGAGAATGAGAAAAAAGGAAAAGAAGATAGAGAAAGAGGGAACGCGAGAAAGAGAAATAAAAGCAAAAGAAAAAAAAAGAGAGAAAAGCATGAATGCTTAAATCTTGCTCTCGTAGCTGTGGTTACCGGTGATGTACCTTACCGCGGGACTACCGAAGCTGCGGTGAAGATGTTGCAGCTGCTACAAGCATCATATCTGACGGAGAGTGGGCGTGTGAATTTTTATTTAATTCCCAGTCGAAACATGTTTCACCTCAAGCTCCACCACCTTGTGGAGTCGCAAATTCCATATCAGATCAGATACTGCCGTGGAAATAGACCCAGGCGGTCATCGTTCTCCATCTTGCCCGATCCTCCGTGTCTCGAATCAAGTCGATTGCTGTTTTCCTGACAAACAATTCAGTCTTTTTCTTGGGCATCACCATAGTTTCTCTCTCTCTCTCTCTCTCTCTCTGTGCGTGCCTGTGTGTGCGTGTGTGTGTGTAACCCCTTTCTTGTGCCTCTTCATTGACTTCGTCTAGGAGTTTTTGTAATGTTTTACTACTCTCCGCTGTCAGTACTGTGCTATCTGGCATATCTGATATTGTTTGTAATAAATTCTGTATACCAGGTTTTTAATTCACAATACAAAGGGAATTTAAAAGGAGGACAGTCTATTGCACTTCAGGAAGTAAAACAACTATAAAAACAAGATTTGTAAGGGCTTGCATTTTTCTCAAAGCAACATATGCCTATGAGACCTGGACACTTAACACAACAGCTGAGAAACACATAAATGCCATTGAATGTAAATGCTATAGAAGCGTTTTTCAAATATCATGGACACAAAAAAGAACAAATATATCCATACTACAAGAACTTAATATTGAAGAAGGTTGGCTAGTAAAGAGGATTAAAGAGAGAAAACGTGAATATTTTGGACATATCAAATGTCGTAATAATTTAGAGAAGACCGACTTGAAAGGGTACATAATGGAAAAGAAAAGAGAGGAAGACCAAGGCAAAGATAGCTGTAAGACATCGTTGATGATCTGCAAATGGACGCATCAGCAGCAGGCCACCTTGCTTACAACTGTGAGGCCTACAAGAGAGCTGTTAGGTAGGCAACGTTCAGCAAGGGACATGCAAATGACTGACTGACTGATACAGATGTAGTGTGGGGTCTGGACTGGTTATGTTTTCTGACCCCACCATAAGTCTCATCTCTCAGCAACAGAATGATATTCATGGAAGCCGTGGTGATTTCGTTAATTCTTTGGCAGACTACGCCTAGAAGCCAAGGCACTGACATACGTAGGTAGATGCTCGTTCTGCTGGAGCTAAGGATTAGGTTCCTCTGTCATATTCTTATTACTTGTTTTTTGTCTTATGTCTGACAATATTTATAGGCTGATCATACAAACTTTACTGCATACGACTAGTTTCAGACTATGCTAGAAACAATAGTATTTGTGGCCCCTTTTAAAAAAAAATCTAACTCGCAAGTACAGAATTCTGTAAGCACTTGACTTTTCTTAACACATAGACTTGACTCGTGAAAGAAAAAATGTTTGCTTGCTCCGTTGCACACCTTTGAAATGCTCTCCCAAACCATTTAAAATTCATGTTCCTTTTTGATGGTCAGTTCTGCTTGACGTGTATTTTATGCTTCAGTAAGGCACATGAGGAACAAGGCACATTCACATATCTCGGCCGTATTTTTGGACAGCGAAAGTGGTACAGAAGCAAATATTACAGCAAGAACTGGAAAGGCTAGAGTAGCATACTCTACAGCTGAGAAACACCTGAAAGGACAAATGATTATTCTATACAACAAAACGTAGACTGTTCAACACAAATGTCAAAGCAGCCTTGTTGTGTTGGTCATAAACATGGACAGCACTGACCAAAAGTACCGAGAGACTGCAGACTTTCGTTAACACGTGCTTAGGGAAGATCCATCAGATTAAATGGCCAGATAACACCAGCAATGAAGAGCTAAGGCAGAAAACGAACCAATCCCACAGTGAAAGAAATGATAATGAAAAGAAGTTGGAGATGGATAGGACATACATTTCGAAACCTTGCCACTAATATAACTAGACAGGCTGTGACCTGGAATCCCCAGGGTAAGAGTAAAACAAGGAAGACCCAGAAACACCTGGCGAAGGAGTTCTGAAGTAGAGATCACAAAGATGGACTACACTTGGAGACGGATAGAAGAAACAACAAAGGACAGAAATAAATGGAGATAACTTGTTGATGGGGAGATAACTTGTTGATGGGGAGATAACTTGTTGATGGGGAGATAACTTGTTGATGGGGAGATAACTTGTGATGGCCTATGTCTCATATAGGAGTAAATAAGGCGAGGGATGGATGGAAAGTATGTACTTTTCTTTGTGCACTTAGTGAATGTGAGATAGCCTTGACCAGAGTTCCTTCGCCAGCCCCTTGTATCACATCAGCTTCCCTACGGACGATAAGGAAGAGAACGACGAAAGGTGAGAAAATGAAAAGATTTAGAAGAAAATTTTAACAAAAGATGTTAAGAGTTAACATGACTGAGCTTCGGAGACACCCAAGGGGTGTCTAATCACTTCTTTCTGATGGAGGATTTCACCACGTTGCACGTACTCCCTAACGCCAGGGAAAATTCTAATGAATGGAAGCAGCGACGGACCGGGGCAGAACCCATCATCTTCAATCCTAGAAACCGCGGTCGTATCGATTCAATCATTCCCAAATGCCAACAAAAAGATAACGCGAGAAATGAAAAAAAGATAAAACTAAAGCAGTGTCGATTAATTGCACATTGATTTTCGTTGGGTTTTTTTTCCACTTTCACAAAATAACCACATTTTCACTGTGAAACAACCACATTCATCCGCCCACATTACATTCATGAATATAACATGAAGCGAAACAGGAGCGGACTGATTGCTGAATCCTGACAGATAATGTCACAGATTTTACCAAGCGATGAATGTACGACCAATGTTTCCATTGCCTTCTGTAGGTTTATGCACACAATATTTTCTCCGCTAGCCTTTGTCGGGAGTTGGATTTCTTACCCTCTGGGTTTAATGAAAGGTCGTTTAGGATTCCGTTAAAAAAAAAAAAAACAGCAACAACAACAGAATTGATATGTAGATTCACAGAAAGTGTCATTAAAAAAAAAGAAAAGTTTACCCAAAAGAGGAATGACACTTATTGGATTATGACATTCATTGGCCGATTATGCAGATTCAGCTTTGATAGAATCCGACATGGGAGAAGCTGCCCAGACAGATGATGTTCAGAAAAAAATCAGCGAATATATGCAACATGGAGCTAAACAAGATGAAAACCAAATACTAACTTTTGAGAATAGAATCCTGCGAAAGAATTTAAGGACCGGTAAGAGACCCTACAGCATAACAATGGAAGATAGGAAGTAACAAAGAAATCTACCCATTGTTTAACTCTCCGCTTATAACAGACATTATAGCAAACAACAGACTGAGGTGGCTCTGACGTTAAGAGAGAATGGAGGAGAATAGACAAACAAATATGGCCTATACAATAGTGATGAAAGGGGATAGACAGAGATGTAGACCTAGACAACGATGGCGAGACAACCTATAAGATGATATACGCGCTTTTGGAATCGACAACTGGCAAGAGAAGATCAAGTCGGAGAAGAATGGAGACGTTCCTGCTTGCAGCAGTGAGCCTCACTGGCCAAGAAAGGTGCCGAATTCTACAGATGCTCAAAGAAGAAGAAGAAAAAGAAAAAAAAGAAGAAAAAGAAAAAAAAAACAGAAGAAGAACATCTGCCTGTTTCAGAACCATCTTCTGAGAAGAAAAGTGCAAAGATACGACACTCTCAGGAAAGAAACGTTGATCTAAAGAGAAAGAGTCCAACTCTCAGGAAAGAAACACTGATTTAAAGAGAAAGAAACTAACTCACAGGAAAGAAACACTGATTTAAAGAGAAAGAAACTAATTCACAGGAAAGAAACACTGATTTAAAGAGAAAGAAACTAATTCACAGGAAAGAAACACTGATTTAAAGAGAAAGAAACTAACTCACAGGAAAGAAACACTGATTTAAAGAGAAAGAAACTAACTCACAGGAAAGAAACACTGATTTAAAGAGAAAGAAACTAACTCACAGGAAAGAAACACTGATTTAAAGAGAAAGAAACTAACTCACAGGAAAAAAAAACACTGATTTAAAGAGAAAGAAACTAACTCTCATGAAAGAAACACTGATTTAAAGAGAAAGAAACTAACTCTCAGGAAAGAAACACTGATTTAAAGAGAAAGAGACTAACTGGCACGAAAATATAAAGCACAACATGCTAAACCACAGAAGACAACTACAGCTTTAGATACTCTCAGCCAAAAACTAGTCTCTTAAATATGAACTATGTCTTAGAGTTTCTTAAACGTGAATGTATTAGAGACCTGGCAGGCACCCCAGTTAAATTTCTGCTTTGGGTAACATGACCTACTGTTGTTTTGGAACATGCCCCTCAAAACGAATTACAGCGTCAGTAGATTTCACTGTAACTTGACTTTTTCAAGACAATTTTCTCGTTTGAAGATTGACGAAAGTCTGAAATATCACACATTTAAAATAAAACATCACAGGAATCTGAATCCACAGTTTATTTTGTGTTTTAAAAATTGTTTCCAGTGACAAAACTTGTTAGTTATATGAAATATCTGGTCATCCGCCTAAAACATAATTCTTTCTTCGTGTACTGAGTACTGTACTTGCTTGTATTACTGAACACTAAACTCGTGTTTGCACACGCTCTGTTCTGTACTGTGCCTGTTACGTTTTAACACGAGCATTAGGCCCAGTGACACAACAGACGTTACATTGGTATACTACGTGTAACAAGACAACCCAGATAACGATGACCTCAACTACACATTAATACACGACATGACCAGTTACATGTAATCAACTAACTCAACACCACAGTTGACACTTAACAAGAGTCCAATAACCACAAGATTCAGCAGACACAAATCCGTAAATGTTTAATGATGAAATCCCATTTGTTCGATGTGTGTTGCAATGATGTGGAGTGTAAACTTGATGAGAATAATTACACATGATCAAAAAAAATATGTCCGGGCGACTAACATCGCCATGGGACCAAGTCAGACATTCAACCTTGACAAAACATGCCAACTAAAAAATTCCACATGACCTGCAATCTGACATTACTACCTTGTCCAAAACGGGACAAATCAAACACACAATTCTACATGACTACTACAACATTCGTCCTAAAAAGAACAATCCATCAACTACAACAATTTGTCCTAAAAAGGACAGTCCATCTAACTTACATACTGAGCTAAAGAATCTCTACATCCCTCAACATTCTGACCCAAACTGTTCTCTCCAACTCGTTCATACATCCCGCCTATCAGAATCCACGTGACTCAGTTCTCCCTCGGAACACGAGATATACTTTCTCCGTGCTTAGCGTAAACAGATGAGTGGTGCTCTATTAGACCACAACAACAGGGTTTCTCACAAAACAGTCGGTACAGAATAACATTCTGTTATACGCCTTGTGCATTTCTCTATTACAGAATTAGCGATATAAATGAAGAGACTTCGTATTACTTCGTAACAGCGCCATCTTAACAGCATGGAGGAGCCCTTGTGTGAAGTAATAATCAATAATAACAACAAAATAAGCGGCTTGCGTTCACGCACAGACGACACGCCCGCCATGTACGTTCTTACAGATTTCCATGGGCTGGTTGGGCCCCCTCATGCACTTGGGGCCCCTGAGCAGTGCCCGGGTGGGCCCATGCGTTAAGACGGCCCTGCTTCGTAAACCTCCCAGTGTGAGGTTCGTCTCTATTGTCCTCGTCTGTGTCATCTTTCTTGTTTATCATAACTTCTTTTCCCACTTGGAGAGTTCTTCTCAACAGAGCATGACGCCATATACTGTTAGAGATAGTCCCTCAAACGTGGGTACACTTGTAGAACATACGCCATTTTATCCATGAAAATCGGGGGTGGCGGGGGGAATGAAGATGTTTTCCAATGAGGCAGCCAGAGACCACTAGCTGATATGCTAGCATCAGGGTTAGCGAACCATAGCTGACCAAGACCCTGTCTCACCTCTCCGTTGGTACCCCTAGTAACAGGCCTAGTCTGGCTAACTGGGACAGGGATCGCCATAGTCCCCATGGTGGTGGAGTCTGGTAAAGAAGCACACCCCCCTGCTTTTTAGCTGTACTCCGGGACTGAAAAAGTAGCTGCCATAACCTGGTCCCTCGCCGATACCAGCTGTGCCTCAACACATCTACAGCATCGGCTGCAAAGAACATCAGCTCTCAGTTACAAGAGAGATAGCACAAGACAAGAAAATCAGCTTTAATCCCATTTCTAAAAAAAAAAAATCATTTACCTGTGTTAGTCGCATTTTCTGCCATTCTTGTTTCTACCAGCTTTCCTTACTCTTTCTGTCTTTGTGTGTGTGTGTAAAACTGCACCTTATACATCTCTCTAGCTTCACTAAGAAAACACATTCAGCATTTGCCCAGCTGCTCTACGGAGTCATATCATCAGAGTGCTGTATAGATTTTTAAACTTTAAAAATACAAAATAATTTAGAGATGCAAGTTCACAGAAGAGCAGTGGAGATTTTAAAGAACGAGAAGGTATCGTAAATGCTGTTTTATTATATCATTAAAAAAACAGTCTGATCTGTGGAAAGATACAATCAAGGACTTGTGCTTCATAGATTACACACCAGTTTTTGATAGAAAGAGACGTGAAGATGTGATAAAATCGCATGAAAATTTGCATAGATGTGGTAAGAAGTAAGAATTATTATAAACTTGTACTAGAGGCATATATGTCAGAATTTTGGACATACTAGAGAGCTGGGATTTCCAACACATTTGGTACAATTAATAGCACTGCTGTATCTAGACCAACAGGCAGCATTAAGAATAAATGGTGAAATAACAACTTGGTTTGACATAAAACAATGGGTCCGTCAGTAGTCCATATTGTCGCATTACTTATTTAACTTGTATATTGAAAATATAATGAAGAATGTTAGAGAAGATATAGACAAAGAATATTATGATGCCATAACAACTGGAGGTTATGAAATACCAGCGATTAGATATGCTGAAGACACAGTATTACCATCCACAACACAAAAATGAATGGAAAAACTAATTATGTCAGTCCGTAAGAACAGCGAAAAGCAAAACCTCTATCTTAATGCGAAGAAAACTAAACTGATGACAACTGACAAAACAAACAAGGCAGCTGAAATATGTATCAATGAGGAAAAATTAGAATAAGTGGAGAGTTTTGAATATCTTGGAACACTGTTAACTAATAATGGAGATACAATGAGGGAAATTGAAAGTGGGATATCTATCGCTCTTCAGAAAGTAAAACAACTACAGAATCTATGGAGAGGAACAGACATGCATCTTTCCCATTGCAACATATGCCTGTGAGACCTGGACACTTAACAAAACAGCTGAGAAACACATGCATGCCTTTGAATGTAAAAGCTACAGAAGAGTTCTTCAAATATGGACACAAGAAAGAACAAATATATCCATACTACAAGAACTTAATATTGAAGATGACTGGCTAGTAAAGAGGATTAAACAATGAAAACGTAAATATTTTGGACACATTAAACGTCACGATAATATAGAGGAAACTGTCTTGGAAGGATACATAATGGGAAAAAGAAATAGAGGAAAACCAAGGCGAAGATGGCTGCAAGACATCGTTGATAATCTGTAAATAGATGCATCAGCAGCATGGCATCTTGCTTACAACGGCGAGGCCTACAGGAGAGCTGTTAGGGAGGCAACGTTCCGCAAGGGACATGCAAATGACTGGCTGAGTGACTAGATGCAAAGGCCTGTTTGGCTGCGTGGTTAGACGCTCGGTCTATTAATCCGGTGGTGCCGGGTTCAAATCCCAGCAGTGAGATTTTTTTTTTCTTTTTTGGTACCATAAAATCAATTGAGTCTACGAAGGTGGGCCAGTATTGTGCAGTGGCGTGTCCTTTGTCGAAAGAATATCATTAACAGTGTTAAAAACAATACTGTGCTGCTATATGCAGTATAATCAAAGGACAAATGGATAACAAGCAAAACAAATGAAACCAAACAAAAAAAAATGTAAGGAATAGAAAACAATGTGTGAGAAAACCCCAAGATGCGAAGTTTTCAAAACAGGCAGAACATCAAAAACACATTAGGATATGCCAAATGGGCACAGAGTTTAGAGAACTTGACAATCATTGGAAAATTCAAGGGGAAAAAGAGACGTGAGAAAGTGTTAGACTTGTCGTGTGTCTTGTGCTATCTCTCTGTAACTGCGAGCTGGCGTTCTTTGCAGCCGATGCTGTGGAGGTGTTGAGGTACAGCATCGTATCTGCGTGGGAGCGGGTTATGGCAGCTACTTTTTCAGCTCCGTAGTACAGCTAAAAAGCAGGAGCTGCGCAATGCTTCTTTAGCAGACTCCACCACCCTGCCTCGTTAGCCGGTAGAGGTACAAACGGAGAGGCGGGACAGGATCTTGGTCATCTATAGTTCCCTAACCCTGACGCTAGCATATCAGATATGGGTCGCTAATCGGGCACCATCTCCACCCCCGAAAGTGTTAGGATAAACAAAACATAAATTGCTGACCCGGTGGAATGAGAAAGGCAAGGCAGCCTAACTGATAAAGAATACCAGGAATCACACAAAAAGCGGAGAAACATAATTCATCGACTCCCGATGATGATGGAACTAGTTTTGGAGATCCGGATTATGGAAGCCAGTAAATAGACCTATTTGTCTTCGTTATGTAAATACATACATTAAGGAACATTATCCCATGCTCTAAAAGGAAATTAGGATCGAAATTTCCCATGTTCTACGTTACATACAGAATGAAATATCTAATTTTATATCGTGGAAATGTATACATAAAACATATCTCTATTATTGAAATAGTTTATCGATAAATTGTCCACTTTTAGACAAAGGTTAACGCCATTCATTGAAATGGGGGTGTCTCTTTCTCTCCGTCGTTATCTCTCTCTCTCTCTCTCTCTCTCCATTTATTTCTCTCCATCTCTCTTTCTTTCTCTCTAATTTTTTTATTCCAGTCTTTCTTTCTTTGTTTATCTTTCTCTACTCTATCTCTCCCCCCTTCTTTCTTTCTTCTTTTTTCTTTCTTTTTTCTTTCTTTCTTTCTTTCTTTCTTTGAACACCTTTGAAATATTCCGGTCACTTGGGTTGCCTTTATATTCCCGCCCACTTCATCAAACCTTTAAAGTTTTTCTGGTCATCCTGGCTTTTTTCATTCTTTTTTTTCCTCGAGATTTTTAGTGATTAAACCTCCGTCCTTTTCAAAAGATGCACTCACATTTTTGTTCGTATTGTAAACTTTGTTGTATTATGGAGTTTCCGTTGTTAGTGAGGATATAGTTCGGTGTGTTATACATAGAACATTATCATATTGTTCCAAGAGCCACAACTCTTAACTCTTTCTAAAACACGTCTTCCTATAGAAAAAGGTCACGTACAATACTTAAAGTCCACCCAATGGGGTAAAGATCACCAACCTGTTCCGTTCGGTGGTGGAGCCTTCAAATGTCCTGTATCTGCTCCTTGAATTAATAGTATTAGCTACAGTAACATATGATAAGATCTTGATCATAACCCCACATTTTCCAGATATTTCATGTATCAGATAAGGAGGCGATACAACAACCTTGTTATATGATACGTTTGTCTTGTCTTATTTTCAAACCCCTGGGAACTGCGAACTGGTGTTCTTTGCAGCCGATGCTGTGAAGATGTTGAGGCACAGCATCGTGTCGGATTGGGAGCGGGGTCATGGGAGCTGTTTTTTTTTCAGTCCCTGAATGGAATTAAAAAGCAAGGAGCTTGCAGTACTTCTTTAACAGACTCCACCACCATGGAGACTATGACGAGCTCTGCCTCATTAGATAGGCGAGGCCTCTTGGGGGGGGGGGGTAACAACAGAAATGTGGGACAGGGTCTTGGTCATCTGTGGATCGCCAAACCAGACGCCGGCAAATCAGCTATGGGTCGCTGAATTCTAGATCCATTAGCGTCTCCGCCCACATAGAATATGATAGGTTTATGTGAAACAGAAGTCTTATGTTATGTGAATGTGCATAAAACAATCTGACTTCATCTAAATACTTAGAGACATATCATATAATAATTATATGTTTATGTATGAAAAAAGTACATAGTGTAAATATCCACAAACAGTTCCCTGACTTTATAATACATCCTGCAAATATGTACTCCATACAGTTACAGGCATTCGATACAGACAGACACTTCATACAGACATAGACACTCGATACAGACAGAGCCGCTCAATACGGACACTTAAATAGTCCAAACTTCCCCCCCCCCCCCCCCAGAAAAAGAAAGAACATAGATAGAAAACTATGGGGGCGTACAGGATGAATCGTCCTACTGACGGTGAGATTGGTGGAGGCAACCCATCCCCTTGTATTGATGGCTGAGCACGTGAAGTTGAGCAAAGGACAGTTTTAAAAAATATCTAGAAAAGCAATATGACATTACGTAAAAGTCTACAAAATAATATAGCGTTATATAAACGTCTACAAAATAATATAACGTTATGAAAGTGTCTACAAAATAATACAATGTTATGAAAATGTCTACAAAATAATACGTTATGAAAATGTCTAAAAAAAATGGCATTATAAAACTGCCACAAAAATATAATATGACTTTATGATAAAGACACAAACAATGTGACACTATGAAAATTAGACCACGAAAGTAACATGACATTATGCAAATGTCACAAATATAATATGACATATGAGTCTTAGAAAAAACTGATATGAAAATTGCCACGTAAATAATATGGTAGTATGGGAATAACCATACAAATAATAATATGACATTATGAAAATAGCCGTGAAAGCACAGTAATACGGCATTATGAAAATAGCCATGGAAGCACAGTAATATGATGTTATGAAAATAGCCGTGAAAGTACAGTAATACGACATTATGAAACTGACAATACTACCGAAATAAACAATATGGCATAATGTAAATCTGTGTATCTCTCCAAATCCCCCACTCCTTGTCTACTTAAAATTACTATGGGCAGACGCCGCTACCTCCTCCTTCCCTGCAGCCCTTCCTTCCACAGCCCCCTATCCCCACCCTCTCTCACCTCCCACACTGTTCTCCATTCCGGCCACACAGTATCGATTCCCCTCTCATGTACGCAACATAATGTCCGTGCGTTCTCTCTCTCTCTCTCTCTTTCTCTCTCTGTCCTCTCCCTCCCTACTTTTCACTCTGTTATTTTGGTCCACGATTTTCATCTTTAGGTTACACAGCCCCACCCCGGGGCTTATCAAAAGAATGCGGTATTCAGAGCTCTCTGGTCTCTGCCTCACCACCCCCACCCATTTCCCCCCCCCCCCCAATGATCCTACAAGTTATCCTAACCCAGGATAAATAGATACACCCCCACCCCCCGACACACACACATGTTGAACTGTAAAAATACAGGCAGAATTACAAACTTTATCATTTGCTTTCTCCTTACATCTTATCTTATATCTTATATCTTATATCCTTCCCGTTCCGTTAAACGTCACATAGGGCTCGCAAGGTAGTTCTCCTTACATAGTACAAGCATAAAATGTTGGGAAATCTGTGAGTATAGTTTTTCAAAACATAATTTTACATATAAAAAGGGTTTACTCCTTTTTTCCTTGACTGGTTAATTTTATGGGCGGATAAAATCATTTCTGATTGGTTAATTTTATGACATTTATACTCCTTTTTTATTGGATAATTTTAATATCAGATATATTCCCTGTTTTTTGACTGGTTGATTTTATGACCGGATATACTCCTTGGACTGGTTAATTTTATGACCAGATCTCTCTCACTCTCTTCCTCTCTCTCTCTCTCTCTCTCTTTCTCTCTCTTTGAACCTTAAGTGCCCAAGGCACATGGGGCTTCCGCAAAGGTTTTCCACGAACGCATGTCCTTTGCCTTTTTTCCCGCTCTTGCCTAGGTGAGTCATCTGTTGCTCAACATCCTCTCTGTTGCTCAACATCCTCTCTGTTGCTCTTCTCCACGTCTCCTTTGGCCTACCCTTATTCTTGTTCCCCCGTGGAGTTGTCGGGCTGGGAACTTCAAATGGCTGGCTTCATCCACAACCCTATGAGGAGAAACTCATAAGCTCAGTTTACTGATATGAGTTTCTCCTTCCACCTGCGTTTGTTTTTTATGACCACATGTACTCCTTGTTTTAGACTGGGTAATTTTAATACCATATACACACCTTTAGAAAAATATTTTGACAAAACACGGTAAGAAATAACATCTTGTTGGCAGAAATGCAGATGAAGCCACTGACAACAATTATTGAGGAAAGACGCTGGCGATGGGTGGGACATGTGCTCCGAATGACTGACAACTCACTACCAAAAATAGAACTAAGACGGACACCACAGGGGAATAGAAGTAAGGGTAGACCAAAAGAGACATGGAGAAGAACAACAGAAAGGATGTTGAGGAATAAAGGGCTCACCTGGGCAGAGCAGAAAAAAGGCAAAGGACAGGCATTTGTGGAAAACCCTTGCGGAAGCCCCATGTGCCCTGGGCACTTAAGGTTCAGAGAGATACACACCATGTTTTAGACTGGTTAATTTTAGTACCATATATACACCCTGTTTTTTCACTGGTTAATTGTGATACCAGATATACTCATTGTTTTTGATTGATTAATTTTCATACTAGATTACTGCGTTGTGAACTATTAATAATACATTATGGATAATGTTTAACTATTCATTTTAACATTATCGCGTAGTTACTTGTATAAGTACAACTTGTCGAGAAGAGGCAACCAACAACGCGAAGACAAAAATGCTTTGGTAGAATAATGACCACGGTATTCGTTTGTAACATTTTGATCTTGTTTATCGAAGGACGACGTCAGTATACGTGCTATCTTTAGTATGGCTTGTTATGTCTTCTTCTTCTTCTTCTTCTTCAGACATTAACATGTTTATTTCCAATTTAAGCAATTATCTTTCTAATATACTCCTTCTCTTACAGTTCGTCTGTCATGTGGGGGCCGGGGCACGATGACATCGTCTGATTTGGTGGTTAGCAACCCTTGACTGACATGCTGACTTCAGGGTTGTCCAACTGAAACAGACCAAGACCTTGTCCCACCGTTCCGTTGGTACCCTGAAGACTGGGATAGCGGCTAACGGGGTAAGGGTCACCATAGTCCCGGAGGGGGTGGGTGGGGGTGGGGGGTGATGGAGTCTGCTAAAGATGCACTGCGCACCCTCTTTTTTTTTACACTCAGGGACTGAAAAAAAATAGTCGCCGTGACCTGCTCCCAATCCGGCACGCTGCTGCGCCTCAACACCTTCACTGCATCGGCTGCAAAAACACCAGCTTGCAGTTCCAAGCAAACTGAAGAAGAAGAGGAGGAGAAGGAGAAGAAGAAGAAAGAGAAGAGTCTCCCTAAAAGTGACCAAAAGAGCATTAAGTTTCTATACAGAACAAGTATTGCCATGTGGTTATGAAACTAGAACAGTGAACACAACGAAGACAAAGAAACTGAATGCAACGGAGATTTTTGTGGGGAGACGTGCAACAAATTGCTCTGGACAGACATGAGAAAAAAAAAACCCCAAAAGAAACGAGAAAGTCCCCAGAGAATGCTCAAAATAACAGAAACTAGTTAAAATTATAAGAAGACATCCAAAACTTTTTGTACATGTAACGGGAAATTCAAGACCCAAAAAAAAACACAAAAGAGGAAGACCAAGAGAGAAACGTCTCAGCGAACTGACCAAGTGGCACCGAACAAGCACGTGAATTTATCGGTAACACCACCAAAAAAACGTATATAAGGAACTAACAAGGAGAAAAAAAAACAATTAAGGAACTATCTTGGCTTGTCTTGTGCTATCTCCCTGTAACTGCGAGCTGGTGTTCTTTGCAGCCGATGCTGTGAAGGTGTTGAGGTACAGCATCGTATCGGCGTGGGAGAGGGTTATGGCAGCTACTTTTTCAGTCTAGGAGTACAGCTAAAATGCGGGGGGGGGGGGTGTGCAATGAAACTTCAGTTTAGCAGACTCCACCACCATGCGGACAATGTCGATCCCTGCCTTGTTAGCCAGGCTGGGCCTTTTTCTTGGGGGTACCACGGAGAGGTGGGACAGGGTACTGGTCAGCTATGGATCGCTAACCCTGACGCTACCATATCAGCTATGGGTCGCTGATTGCCTCATGGAACAATCGTCTTCACTATCCGAGTTTAATCTGAATGTAAGAGTCACAATTATTTCTATTATTGATATACATTAACTGGCCCCTGTAGTAGCAACATTACCAGTTAGTTCTGGACTCCAGGCAAAGGCTAGCTAGTGCGCATAGTCCAGTGACTCTCAAAGGTCAGTATTGTGCCTCTGTAAGGTCTGCCCCTCTGTCCCACCAGAGGACAGCCTAGTCTATGTATAGCCAACTCTAGGTGCGTTGTCACTGTTTAAGTTGACTTGGTCAGTCATCATCATCATCATCATCATCATCATCATGTGCCATGCCGGGCGGCTTGGGGGGCCATACTCCTTCACAAATCTGTCATTGACATTTCTGAGCAACTCTGTTAGTGATTTCTTTCCATACCACAGTGTCAGGTCCTCCAACATCTGCTCCCTCGGTCATCTTCTGCCTCTTCTGCCTCAAGTTTTGCCCATTGTTACGATGTTTTCCAGTTTCTCTCTCCTCATCACACGTCCCAAGATGATAATTACCTTTTCTTATCTTTGTAATTATACTACGGTTTTTTCGTTAGCTTGTCTCAAACACTGCTCATTAGTTACCTTGGCTGGCCATAGGATCCTCATCATTCTTCTCAGCAACCACATCTCTGTTGCCTCCAATTATTTAATCATTTTCCTGCCAATAGTTCCATGATTCACACGCGTAGAGCAAAACAGGTTCAATTGGTCAACTTTAGAAAACTCTAGAATATCCCTCTTCTTTTCCATTGTTGTAAGCTGGCAGATAATGCTGGCTGCTTGTTCTAAACCTCCACTGAAAATTCGCATCCGGTCTGCTCTTCAGAACACACTAGAAAAGAGCGTATGAATATGTATGTAACACATTTAGCTGTGGTAACATTTGGCCCTATTTTCCAGATCGTGAGCTGGCGTTGTTGGCTCCCCTCCTCCCCAATTCCATTTTTTTTTCAAACTTAGTATTCCTTTAACGTGGCGCTGCCGGCCAGCCTGGAGTGCTACTCCTCCGCCTGTAAAT
The DNA here is from genome assembly GCA_009760885.1 of Achatina immaculata. Lineage (NCBI taxonomy): Eukaryota > Metazoa > Mollusca > Gastropoda > Stylommatophora > Achatinidae > Lissachatina > Lissachatina immaculata. The sequence goes on from CM019715.1 coordinate 12,422,457, forward strand.
CGATAACGAAGTGAATGAGTGTCCCAGACAAGGGGGAGGGAACTGTGTAAATGAGGGGGCCCCCCCCTCCCTCCGGATCATCGGTTTAATTGCAGTGGTTTTAGTTTACGGTTGCTACGTTACCTTCTCGCGGATGTAGCTAAACTTTGGAGCTTCTGTAGTTTTGTTTAGTCTTAGCTTTGTAGCCGCATTTATTTGTGTTGTTTTGTCTTGTCCTCTATCTCCATGTAACTGCGAGCTGGTGTTCTTTGCAGCCGATGCTGTGAAGGTGTTGAGGCACAACTTCGTATTGGCGTGGGAGCGGGTTATGGCAGCTATTTTTTCAGTACCTAAAATAGCAAGGGGGGGGGGTGTGAAATACTTCTTTAGTAGACTCCACCAACATGGGGACAGTTGTTATCTCTGCCCCATCAGCCAGGCTGGGGCTGGTTACGGAAGGTACCAACGAAGAGATGGGACAGGGTCTTGGTCAGCTGTGGTTCGCTAACCTTGACTCTAGCATGACCCAAGTTCATTCATTCATTTGCATGTCCCTTGCGGAACTTTGCCTCCCAAACAGGTCTCCTGTAGGCCTCTCTGATGTGAGCAAGATGGCCTACCGCTTATGCATCCAATGACCCAAGTATGGGTCGCTAATTGGCAAATCGGACAGCATCTTTGTCCCCATCCGCATTTACAAAATATTGCTGTCATTTAGAATTCTAACGAAATTTCATCAGGTGGATCTTCTTTTGTTTTTTCGTGATGGATACTTCATATAAGACAGAAGTTTTTGCCAGCTGCAGTCGTGATTAACAACATTTGCGGTAAAGGCATCACAGCTACGCGGCTGCTTGGACTTGGGGCAATAGGTTCAGTTTCTGCCGCCGTCTCCTTCCAGATGACAATCAATCTCGCTGGTGCTTCGAAGTATCTGCACTTGTTTCGGAGTTCTTCTTCACGAAGGAGATCATCAGGATGTATGTACTTGTCCCCAACGCAGTGATAATGACAATAAAACAATGTTTCCCAATCTTTTATAGACCGTGGACCATTTGAAGCCAGTGGTAAATCAAACACTCACCAGCAACTTGACATTAAATTAAAAACCTCTACCAATTTCTGGTATTCTACTTAACGTAGATTTGTTACGGGGGCCCCCGCATGATTCTTTAGCATACCCCCCCCCCCCCATATGATCCTTTTACCCGCTCCCTCATGATCCTTTCACGCAGCCCCAAATGATCCTTTAGCGAACCATTACATAATCCTATCACATACCCCTTCCTCCACACAATCCTTTACCTGACCTCCACGTGATGCTTTTATGGACCCCCCCCCCTCTCTTCACATGCATCCTATCCTAATTCTTCAGCGGGCCCACAACCCCCACCTCCATGATTTGGACCCGCTGTCCTGAAACATTAACTAAGCATTATTCGCAATAAAATGACAGAATTTCCGATCTGTTCTGATGCTTATCCTGTACGTCTCGTCGCCGAGCTCAGACAACAGGATTCTACTGAGAGCTGAACCTGGCAGACAGGATTGCGGCACAACTCGACAGCCTGTTTTCAAGGCCTCGAGTTTTGCCTCTGCGTGAAGCTAGGACCCACACAGGCAACCATTGCTCTTCAGAAGGTACTGTTACGCTTGTGAACAATAAAAAAAATGCTGATAAGACCAAAGGAAAGTAATGATAGTTTCTGAAGGGAATAGTATAATGTTCTAGAAAATCCTAGAATAGGACTTTGGAAGCAACAAGTTCATCCTCGTGAACTGAAGCCCACCCCTGCTCTTCTTCATTAACTGAAAGCCACCCAAACTCTTCCTCATTAACTGAAAGCCATCCAAACTCTTCCTCATTAACTGAAAGCCACCTAAACTCTTCCTCATTAACTGAAAGCCACCCAAGCTCTTCCTCATTAACTGACAGGCACCCAAGCTCTTCTTCATTAACTGAAAGCCACTCAAGTTCTTCCCTATGAACTAAAAGCCACACATGCTCTGCTTCTTCTTCTTCTGTGCTCAAATGCCGGGTCATGCTAAATTTTGAAGCCAGGTCGCAAGGATGAAGCCCACAGTTCTATCTAGCTCCTCGCGGCAGCGCCCACAGCTTCTGCCCCAGGTCCATTCTCTGTGGCCAGATCTAGCTTCGTAGATCGGGGAATATTGGACGCTCTTGGAGCACATCCTTACGGGTTTGTGATCCATCCCTGCAGGTGCATGCGGTCCGTGTGAGAGATCTTCAGTCGGTGCAGGTGGCTCAGTAGTCTGTGGTTTGTTAGTTAATCCTCTTGGGCCAAAGGCGACGCATAGGGCGGAGAACAATGCTCTCCATGTCTGGCGATTCCTGGCTACTTGCTTTAGATCTTCGGTGTTTCTGATGAGCATTGTTGAACACTCCTTAGTGATAACTCTTCTTAGCGTGTCTTTGGGTATTTCCCGCTTTCTTTTACCCCCCCCCCCCCCCGGTTACCACGTAAATGCTTGGTGTGGGAGTCGTTTTTCGTCCATTCTAAGTAATACGTGGCCGATTTAGCTCCAGCGACGTCTTCTGATAAAGTTTGATACGTAGTCTTGTTTAGTTTCTTGTCTTATTCGTGTAACTGATCTGAAGTCGTGCCAAGAGATATTTAGCAGTCTTCGAAGGCATTTATTTTCAAAAGCATCTAGTCTCTTTTCCATTGCTGGGGATGTTCTCCAACTGTCGCAACCATAGGTTAGTACTGGCACTACACAGGAGTTGAAGATCTTGAATTTTATGTGCCTACTGAGTTGATTTGATTTCCAGATCTTAGTCCGCAGTGGCCTACTCTTAATCGGAACAGGATTTTGATGTCCCTGTACCTTGATTTGTCCAAGCGTGCGTGTTCTGTTTTTTTTTCTCTGGTTTCTGCCAGTACTTAACACACCCCGTCTTCAGTAGACCATGTTTATTTTTTCCTGACCGGTTCTGAGATCACGTGATGCAGTGTCCACCCAGGGCCAGTCAGTCCCTCCTCCTCTCTCAAGCTCTGGATTGGAACCAGCCATGGCGAAGTTAGCCAAGCTCAACTCTGCCATGCTAAAACGGTCTTCAGATTCTAGAATAAATCCCGTAAACGTGCATTATCTGCCGAATATTACGGGAGCAAAAAAACTGCCACCAGAAATAGAACATGGATGGAAAACTGTCAGTCATGCGCCAGGAGCCAGTGCGGTCGATCGGATTTATGATGGCGCTGAGTATAAGTAGAATGAACGAAGAAGAAGAAGAAGAAAAAAAAAGAAGCAGAGGAAGAAGAAGAAGAAGAAAAAGAAGCAGAAGAAGAAGAGGAGGAGGAAGAAGAAGAAGTAGAAGAAGAAGCAGGAACGAATGAACGAACAAACATACTTTATTTTTAAAGGGTTAAGAATTGGGCACCCAGGCCCGTCTGACATTCTGCCCTTCATCATACAGCTTTCACTCAGTCACAGTCATTCAGCATTTGTTAATGCTGAATAATAATCATGAAGACATATAAAATGATTACATAAATAAATAATAAACTTATCTCTTGTCCATATACTCTACACTCTGATTTATGCAACAACATGAAATATACTTGCATTCTTACATTCATTCAAAACTAACAAATTTATAGAAAAGCAGTATTAAAAAATTACAACAGTCAAGCCATTCTTTAAACTACTTTAAACTATGCTTAGGGAGGCATATAGTCCATATAAAACAGATGTTGACAAAGTTTAAAGTTATAAGAACAAATATTACTTATAGATTTTACGTGGATTGGTAGGGCATTCCAAAGGTGGGCAGCTGAGTAAGAAAAGCTTTTTTTAAACATGTCAAGCCTTGGTTTTGGAGAATACAATTGCTTAAGCATTGACTGTGATTTTGGTTGGATTTGAACAACAACCACAGATATGGTGGAGCATTGTGCGATAGAATTTTATGAATTAACTTGGCCTTGTTGAAAAGAAATCTCTTCTTGAGGGGTATGATATCAAGATGTTTGTCCTTATTTGTAATATGTGCTGCATGTTTGTCATCTATAACCTTTACTGCTCATTTTTGAAGTGAGTAAAGTCTTTTCATGTTTGACATGGAACAACCATCCAGACTGTGGAGCAGTAGTCCGTATGTTTGTATCTGTGATATGTAGTATATTTTTCTGGTGTCTATGTCAAGAAAATGTTTAATTTTAGTAAATTCGTAAACTTTTTATGCAATGAGTTTGTTAAGATTCTCTACATGATGATTCTAGCTGAGGTGGTGGTCAGTCATGAGACCTAGAGTTTTATGTTCACTAAAGAGGGACTAGAGTTTTATGGTCACAGCAGGGGAAGAGGAAGAGGAAGAAGGAGAGGAGGAGGAGGAAGAAGAAGAAGAGGAGGAGGAAGAAGAAGGAGGAGGAATATATATATATATATATATATATATATATATATATATATACTCTTTTCCTGTACTCGATAAAAAAAAAGAACTGCAAAGATAAGCGTACATAAATCAGTGGTAACACATCTGATAATATCTTGTCTTGTCTTATCGTCTTCCTCGCGTACCTTGCACGAAGAGACTTGCCGATAAGGCTCGACGTTTTGCTATGTATAAAGAAATATTTAAAGTATATTTCATCTTATCCATCCATCTCCTCCGTGGGCGGCCCTCTTCCTCTCTCCTATTATTCTTGGTTTGAATGCGCTCGGTGGTATACTGCCTGGATGTGATCGTCGTGTAGCGTGGCCAAACAATTTCAGGATATAGTGTATAACACCGGTCTTACTCACATCCTTGCTCTGATGGTGTCATTTCTGAAGTTGTCCCTCCAAATAAGCTGATTAAAAGCTGTTTTAAACGGGATTCAGTTCTCGCAGATAAAACACCACAGAAGCGACAGGAGCACTTGTCAGGGAGTTAAAGTATCGAGACAAGATCCATTCTTCAGGGACAGAATCAACCACATAAGCATGAGAAGGCAGTTAACTCCGCAGCTGAGCCTCTACGAGGTCTCAAAATAAATAAATAAGACCATGCTTATTGCTGGCAAACAAACGTACACAAAACTCATATGATAATTATGATAATAATTATCATATGATAATTAATGGAAATACTGGCTCTTCAGTCCACATTGAGTTATTTCTCTTTAGCCCAATCTCAGCTTATCCATCAGCGGGCCCCCTTGAGCTGAACTTAGCAAAGCCCCTCTCCTTTCTTCCTCCATCTTACCTATATGGTCCATCTCCTGATATATGGCCAGATTTCCCTGTAGTTGTGATCTCTATTATTACTATATGACTTTGTATTAAACAGACCAAACACAGATTTATATGTCACTGTCTTTTGGATAACATAACGCGCCAGAGAGATAATAGTTATAAATGATTGTCACGCGAGACAGTAATCTGCATTTTACTCAGTTTTAAAACAGCTGAGAAACACTGGATATATATATATACATACTACAAGAATTTAATATTGAAGAAGGCTGGCTAGTAAAGAGGACTAAACAAAAAAAAAATATTATTGGATATATTAAACGTCATAAGAATTTAGAGAAGACAGTCTTCCAAGGATGCATAATAGGAAAAAAGAATGAGAGAAAAGCCAAGGCAAATATGGCTGCAAGACATCGTTGAAGATCTGCGAATGGAGGCATCAGCAGCAGGGCATCTTGCTTACAACCGAGAGGCCTACAAAAGAGCTGTTAGAGAAGCAAAGTTCCGCAAGGGACATGCAAATGACTGAACTGACTGACTGAATTTTAACTCCTTGACCTCCGGCCGTCCTGCCTTTCTGGGCCCCCTAGACTTAAGCTCAATGCTGCAGACTATATGGAAATAAAAAAAACAGCATGAATACGAAAATCAGGATATTTAAGAGTAATGTTCTAAGTGTACAACTCTATGGAAGTGAATGCTAGAAAATAACCAAAACCATAGAAAACAAGTTGAATTCTTTCCAGACTAAATGTTTACGAAGAATTAGAAAAATGTTTTGGCCAAACACCATAAGAAATAACATCTTAAGGACAGAAATGCAGATGAAGCCACTGACAGCAATTATTGAGGAAAGATGCTGGCGATGGTTGGGACATGTGCTCCGAATGACTGACAACTCACTACCAAAAAAATAGCACTAAGATGGACACTACAGGGGAACAGGAGTAAGAGTAGATCAAAAGAGACATGGAGAAGAACAACAGAGAGGATGTTGAGCAACAGAGGGCTCACCTGAGCAAGAGCAGAAAAAAAGGCAAAGGACAGGCATTTGTGGAAAACCCTTGCGGAACCCCCATGTGCCCTGGGCACTTAAGGTTCACAGAGAGAGAGAGAGAGAGAGAGACTTAAGCTCCTTCGGCGTAATGGGCTACTTCGCTGCTGCTTCAGCCTCGCAAATATCTATCTCTCTGTTTTTGCAAGCCCTTCTGTCTTCTCGGACCACGCGTTCTATCTGAGAGCACAGTTTTGAAACCCTCGCACAGAAATCTTAATAAATCCTGCAAGCAGGCAAAAAAAGGCTGAATAAATGACACTTATAAGCAACAATCCCTGGGGGAAGTTGCAATTTCTCTGAAGTTGCAAATTTCCTCTTGTGTTTTTTTTATATTTTTGTTTGTTCGATTCAATCCAGGCGCCCTTGTCTTCATAAACATGGGGTTGAAAAGTTCGGCTGTTGTAGAGAATGGCTGCTGTAGAGAGTGGTTGTTCTGTAGAGTGGCTGTTATGTAGAGTGGCTGCTGTAGAGAGTGGCTGTTGTAGAGAATGGTGTGGCTGTTCTATAAAGTGGGTGCTGTAGAGAGTGGCTGTTGTAGAGCGGCTGTTCTATAGAGTGGCTGCTGTAGACAGTGGTTGTTGTAGAGAGTGGATGTTGTAGAGAGTGGTTGTTGTAGAGAGTGGTTGTTGTAGTGAGTGGCTGTTGTAGAGAGTGGTTGTTGTAGCGATTGACTATTGTAGAGAGTGGCTGTTGTAGAGAGTGGTTGTTGTAGTGAGTGGCTGTTGTAGTGAGTGGCTGTTTTTGAATGGCTGTTGTAAGGATTAGGTGTTTTAGGGGTGGCTATTGCCGAGACTGACTATTGTAGAGAGTGGATGTTGTAAAATATGGCTGTTGTAGCTAGGTGTTGTAGTTCAGAACTGAATGCGAAAGTTAAAGTTTCATGTTAGAAAATAGTAGAAGAGTGTGTGAGTATATGTGAGGAGTTCGGTGCAGGTATGATTATTTGAGTGAGTGAGTGAAAGTGTGTGAATGTGTGAGAGACGGAGGTAGAGAATAGAGAAAGGAAGAGAGACAAGAAGAGAGAGACACACACAAAGAACGAAAGAAAGTGAGAAAGATACACAGAGAAAGAAAGAAGACTGATAGAGAAACAGAGAGACAGAGAGAGAAAGAGAGAGACAGAGAGAGAAGATAAAGAGAGAGATAGAGAGAGACAGAAAGAGAGACAGAGAGAGAGACAGAGAGAGAAAGAGAGAGTCAGACAGAGAAGATAAAGAGAGAAATAGAGAGAGATAGAGAGACAGAGAGAGATAGAGAGAAAAAGAGAGATAGAGAGAAAAAGAGAGAGATAGAGAGAGAAAGAAAGAGACAGAGAAAGAAAGAGAGAGATATATATATAGAGAGAATGAAAGAATGAATGAATGATCTTTATATTTAAAGGGTAAAGAATTGGGCACACAGGCCCGTCTACATTCTGCCCTCTATCTCTCTCTCTTTATCTCTCTATCTCTATCTCTCTCTCTCTCTCTCTCTCTCTTTCTTTCTCTGTCTCTCTCTGTCTCTCTCTAGAGAGAGAGGATACGAACAAACGAACAATCTTTACTTTCGAAGGGTAAAGAACTGGATCCAAAGGCCTCTGTCCCACATTATACATCTTTTCACTCTTATCACATCTTCGATTTAGCGCAAGTATTCTCATTACATTAAAAAAAACATCTGAGAATCTGATAATGAAACTGTTACAAGTTTTCTATAAACGCGACTCGAAACCAAGAATAGAAACATGACTCACAAGCCATGAAACAGATAAAAATATTGGACTTCAATTATATCTGCGCCAGACCCCTTAGTGACCCTAATTTGGGGTCGCAAAATCAGGATGGGAGCCACTGTTTTACTCTAATGTATCGCCGACGGCAGCGTTTCTCAACCGTTTGTTTTTAACTTCGCGCCTTCATCATCATCATCATCATCATCATATTCTTCTTCTTCTTCTTCTTCAGTCTCCCTGTAACAGAGCTGGTGGTATTCTTTGCAGCCCATGAGGTGAATACGGGCGAGGCAAAGCATCCTACAGATTGGGTCCGGGTTATGGCGGCTATTTTTAATCAGTCCCTGAGTTCCCATGGAACAGCTGTGTTAAGAACATACTTACTTAACATAGTCTTTGTGAGACAGGGAACATAGATCTGTTTTGCTTAAAAACTCTGACTTTCTTCTGTAGACCAGAAAATTGTAGCAATCAACACTAATTGTAATTGTTATTTTCTGTAAAATGTAATGTCAGGTTGGTGGACGGATGGGGACATGGAGATCTCTGGCGGGGATGAGGGAAGTCTGGTGTGAAACCAGTGAATCCAGGACATGACAAGCCTATGGGTCTTTACAACAATGGCTATCAGAATGATGTAAATAAAACAGAGCCAGCAGACTATAGGTGGTGGGGAATGGATATCGTTGAGGCACTCATCAGATTCCTCATCCCAAAGTCGGAATGTCTCTGTGGAACTGTCTCAAATCCGTCTGGCCAGCCAGCCTTGCATGCTGGATCTTGACATGGAGAAGGGGCTTAAGTACAGTCACCAGAGGCTGGAAAACAAAGTTTTGGCCAGGCCAGCCTACACCACTGTCTTCATGGCAGTCCGAGCAAGATTACGGTGTGCCCTAGCAAGGAAAGGTGCTGAAATTGGAAGTACCCAGCCAAAAGGGGCATCGCAAAAATCAGGGTACCACGAATCATCGCCAGTGTGTGTACGAAGAAGAAGAAGAAGTCCCTGAGTGCAGCTAGAAAGCAAGGGGGGGGGTGTGCAATACTTCTTTACCAGACTCCACCACCAAGGGGACTATGGCGATCCCTGCCCCGTTAGCCAGACTAAACAAATTACTGGGGGTACCAATGAAAATATTACATAGGGTCATGGTCAGCTGTGGTACGCCAACCCTGACGCCGGGATGTCAGCTTTGGGTTGCTGATTATGGATGGCGCCTTAGCACGAAGATCTTGCTTTACAACTGTCCCTATGACTCTCAACCTCGTAACTATACAAACATATTACTCGCATAATGTAGTCGTGCCCCCCCCCCCTCCCCCAACCGAGATTCGGAAAGACCACCTAGGGGCCCGAGAAACTGTGCTCTGGGCTAGGATATGGCATTTTAAAGTAAATAAATGGATTATATAGAATGTGATACATACGTAAAGTTATTCTAGACGGCATAAATACAAAATAATGGATCTACTATTGAATTAGTGAATGGTCGAACACGTCCTAAACGCGCCCATACTGGGATAATACGTCTAAACCGGCTTAACCCAGGGGTAAAACCTACTAGTGGCGAGGATTCGTCCTCCTGGACAAAAGCTCCGTCCTGGTCACAACTAGGAAGGGTAGCGGCCACGATCACAAAACGCTGAAGTTGGAGACACTGGACTAGGGCAGTCTAGATAGGCTACCACCTCTCACCCGACACTGCGTATGCGTATCCTAATCACGCTGAGGTTTTCCGGTGAGAAAATCCAACGCTGGACTGGATGGGCAACCACCTCTCACATAGCGGGGATATACTGATATTCAAAACACCTCGAGGTTTTCCGGTGAGAAAGTCCAACTCTAGACTAAACTGGTGCAACGAAAAGCACGGTGTCACGCAATGTCGCTCCTGCGACCCACCGAGTACAGGCCCAAGCCCCGCGATACTCTGAACCTCATGTGGCCCTCTCGGGGACCACAGGGGGATCACAGGACCAATCAAGGACCACAAGAGTAAATTCAGTAGGATCACAGGGCGATCTTGGTGGTAGAAGCGAACGAGGAGGAAGAAGAAGAAGAATTAGTGAATGAAAAAAGATGAATGAAGGAAAGAATGAGTGAAAGAAAAAATTTGTCAGAGTCAAAACCTGGCTACAGTACAAGAGCATGGATGGATGGATGGATGGATGGAGGGAAAGACGGATGAAAGGATGGATGAATGGATGGATGGATGGATGAATGAATGAATGGGTGGATGGATGGGTGAATGGATAGATTAATGGATGGATGAATGGATGGATGAATGGATGTATGGATGATTGCATGCATGTATGGATGGATGGATGGATGGATGTATGGATGGATGGATGGATGAAAAACCTTGGGGATAAGCACGAGGAACTCCTGGCGGAGAGACTCAATAAGGAAATACTACCAGGGAGGAAATCTCAATTTAATGGCTGAGAGTATGAAAATGAACACAAGAGGAGGAAGTGGAGGTAGAGAAGAAGACGAAAAGGAGGAGAAAAGAAGAGGAAGTCGGAGAGGAAGCTAATATTTCAGGATTTAATGATTATTTCAAGGGAAATTTACGATGAAATAATCTTCGAACACATCCAGACATCAACTTAGAAATCTTTGAAGAATGCTGCCGTTCGTCTTAGGCTATCAAGATCACCTCACCTTGTCTGGGGGTCATGGACAGGTACAGGTAACTCTCGAAGACCACGCCTCGGTTCTTCAAATGATGGACAGTCCTGTAACAGGAGCTGGGCTGTCATTTTGTTGGTAGCACAGGTGCATTCGTCGGCTGTGCCTATCTTGAGCGTGTTAAATTTGTGGTGTCTCAATCTGGTGTGGCCTGTAATTATCGAATGAATGAGTGGGGAAATGGGTTTTGAATGCGTTATCAAAGGAAAAATAGTGTCTATAACTGTATTAAAAGCTGCCAAGAAGAGTTTCAGAGATTTATGAAGAGAGAAATGTTCCTGCCTTTTGTGTGAAGCAGGGCGTTACAGGAATCAGAAAAATATTTTGGCCAAACACCATAAGAAATAACATCTTATTGGCAGAAATGCAGATGAAGCCACTGACAACAATTATTGAAGAAAGACGCTGGCGATGGTTGGGACATGTGTTCCGAATGACTGACAACTCACTACCAAAAACAGCACTAAGATGGACACAACAGGGGAACAGAAGTAAGGGTAGACCAAAAGAGACATGGAGAAGAACAACAGAAAGGATGTTGAGCAATAGAGGGCTCACCTGGGCAAGAGCAGAAAAAAAGGCAAAGGACAAGCATTTGTGGAAAACCCTTGCGGAAGCCCCATGTGCCCTGGACTCTTAAGGTTCAGAGAGAGAGAGAGAGAGAGAGAGAGGGCGTTACAGGACGTTAAAGGGCGTTACAGGGTAAATTTATGCGACAGTATCTGAATACTGTTAGTGAACCAAATTTGACTCTTTCAACATCTGAGGCCCACCGGATTCCAGAAATTAGATACGCCGATGATATCCTTCTATCAAACAACTCAGAAGGACTGCAGCACTTGATTCTCTCAACCAAAACGTACAGCGAAGCTCAGAACCTCTTTCTGAACACCAGCAAAACCAAAGTAATGACAGCTGACAAAATGAGAAGCGAAACAAAAAATTACAATCAATCATCAAGAGCTTGAAAACGTAAATAAATTCAAATATCTAGGTTCAGTAATCATCAACAATGGCGACTCCGCGGTGGAAATCAAAATAAGACTAGCAGTTCCATCACAGAAACTAGCACAAATGAAGAGTATGAGGCAAGACACTAACAAGAAAACAAATTTATGTCTACTAAGAGCTTACAAATCCCAGTGGCAACATACAGATATGAAACAAGGACACTTAACAAATCACTAGAAAAGAGAATAACAACATTTGAAACGAAATGTCATAGAAGGGCACTTAGAATATCATGGATAGAACGAAAAATCAAATAAAGAGATAATGATGGGATTAGGTGTCGCACAAAACTGGCTTGCTAACAACATAAAAATGAGAAAGCTGAGATACTTCGGCCACATCAAGAGACACAACAGCTTGGAGAGGTTGATAGTAGAAGGCATAGTGCCCGGTCATATCAAGAGACACAACAGCTTGGAGAAGTTGATAGTAGAAGATATAGTGCCCGGCCATATCAAGAAACACAACACAGCTTGGAGAGGTTGATAGTAGAAGACACAGTGCCCGACCACATCAAGAGACGCAACACAGCTTGGAGAGGTTGATAGTAGAAGGCATAGTGCTCGGCCACATCAAGAGACACAACATAGCTTGGAGAGGTTTATAGTAGAAGGCATAGTGCTCGGCCACATCAAGAGATGCAACAGCTTGGAGAGGTTGATAGTAGAAGAAATAGTGCCAGGCAAAAGAGAAAAGGGACGAACTCGCCGCAGATGGACTCAGGACATCACGGACAGTCTGAATGTGTCACTGCAAGACACCGGTCAACTTGAGCAAGACCGTATTGCATTCATGGAGGATGTGAGAGGGACAACATTTTGGAAAGGACGCGTCACATGAGTGAATGAATGAATGAATGAATGATCTGTCTGTCTGTCTGATCCATACAGATCAAGCGTTGGTCGTCATTGATTTCCACTACCATCTGCTCTTTCTATAAGATGCGTTTTGGACAGTCCTCCATGCCACTCCCTTAGTCCGTCAAATACCGTGTTTCTTTTGTCTTCCTCTATCCCTTTATCCCTCCAGTTTTCCTGTTGCCACTAGATGTTCCAGTCTGCCTCTTCTGAAAATATGTCCTACAAATCTGGACTGTCGTGTTCTAAATTTTGCCATCATTTCTCTCTTTTGCCCAGCATCACTTAGAGCCTCTTCATTTGTTTTCTTGGCTCTCCATGGTATTCTCATCAATCTTCTTTAGAATCACATCTCCGCTTCTTTTAGTAGACTTTGAGTGCTCCAATGAAGCACGCGAAATAGTAGCCCTGAGTTATCGACTGATGTGATGGAAAACATTTTGTTAGTGAAATACAGATGTGAATTCATTGATGGTGGGACTATAGAGTTATACATGATGTGCGAGAAAGAACTGCTGATGTTTCTATCCATCTGTTGCCTTGTCGACTTGCCTTGGCTATCCTGCTTTTCCACAATTCCCTGCTCCGATTCCTGATCTGAAGCCGTGCTGGTGTTCTTTGTCTGTCCAGCATTTTCTCTCTCTGTCTACCTCGGTCTCTTTTGCCTTCTATCTTTCCTGTTGTCACAATTTACTCTAGCCTGCCTCGCCGTAGAATATGTCCTAAGTACCTGGATTGTCTTTTCCTGACTTTTCTTGTTTGTCTTGTCTCTTCAGCCCCTCTCAGAACCCCATCGCTTGATATTTTTGCTGTTCATGGTATTCGCAGCATTCTTCTAAGGAATCATTAATGTTAGGAGGTAAATTATATCACAAAGGACAAAATTAATACCAACAAAATAATTTTGTTAGTTTTTATTTGTATTTTTTTTTCATGGTTACGTCCCTTGAGCATGCCTCCAAAGTTTTTTTTTCTGTCTCAGTTGGTTTTGATATTCTCCGCTGGTTCATTTTTCCATCACTCCTCCCACCGCCCCGCCCCCCCCCCCCCCACATTGCGCGCCCCCACCATCACCCCCAGAGGGGAGGGCCGGTGTTGCGAAACTTCAGAACCGTTAGTAGAAACTGTGAAACCGTCCAACACACGAACGCAATATAATTATTCCACTGATAGCTGAGACTCTGCCCCTCTGTCTCTCTCTCTTCTCACACATACTCACTCTCTCCCCTCCAATCCCCTGGCTCAGTCTTTCAGCAGCTAGGAAACTCCATTTAGTCTCGTTCCATTAAGCCGCCCAAGTCGAATCTCCCTCGTAATGTTAGCATTCGGTCTCGTCCAAACGTAGTCGAGCCTTCTCGACGAACAGGGAAGATTATAACAAAGCATACATTAGCGGACGCTGGGGTTTGTGCACATTATTGGTCCCGCAATCTCATGTGCACACAGTACAGGAATTGTTAACCTCTCTCTCTCTCTATCTCTCTCTCTGTCTCTGTTCTCTCTCTCTCTCTCTCTCTATGTCTGTCTCTGTTTTCTTTCTCTCTCTCTCTCTCTCTCAGCCTCGTTTAGGACGATGATGAAAGGCCTAGACCTCGTTTTATTAAAACATGGCGGATTGTTACATAAAGTGTTCTCTCATTATAAACACAACATTTTGATCATTAAATGGCTGTTGGAGAAGCGTGGAAGTAGCAGAGTTTGTAGTGAAGTAGTTTATCAAGCCAAGGCTGTGGCTTAGAGACCCGCTAGAAGGGTGATCTTGCCAACTCAGCTGTCAAAATGGGGACCGTACATCCCTGTATTATGGAAACTGCCTCTAAAATTGAAGAAAGCGTCCATATTTAGCAAATCGCACAAGAAATATGCCCGGTTGTCAGTGCATTAACTACCAAAGTGATATTCACGTAGAGTGCTTCCACATTTAGTAAAGCACACTAGAATATAACCGGTTGTTGGTGTATTATATACTCGTTTTCTAAGTAATGTTTTAGTACCTTACTAGTATAGACTTTCAAAGAACTTAAATTCTCAGACTCTAAATGTACAGGTACATAGGCAATACAACAGTTTGAAGACCACTGACACCCGAATTTTATGGAATCAAATAAACTACTCATTTATTCTGAAAAGAATGGACGATGATCAGTGAGGATGAAGAATACTGATTGTAATAAATGAACAAACCACTCCTAACCTTGACGAGAGGGTGTTCGCCATATAAGGAAGGAGTGGGCTACACTACACTCACGCTCAGACCAGCTGCCAGACATACAGCATGAATGGACATAAATCCCAACTTAAATTCTCACAAGAAGCCTTTGCATAGATCCGTAAGAAAATAACACAGGAATCAGACCTTATAAGTCCTACAATGCTTCAAAAGAACTCTGGTTACATTCTTCAGTTACATGTAAACATACCTGGATCCAAGGAAGGAAAATTCAACTAACATTCCGTCACAAATTTCCTAGAACACTTTCTAACCCATAGTGTTATCAAATCTCTCAACTATCTATAAAAAATCTCACTCAGTATAATCACACAACTCAATCACTAATCACAAGCCTGTCTATATGATTCTCACACTTCTATCTTCTCCTAATCCCACATTCTAATCTCCGTCTAAAACATTCATTATCCTACGTAAAGGTTCAGCGCTTAAATATCATCAACAAGTTCTACTTTCTTATTTTCATGGACATTCGTCCACGAGAAAAGTCTAAACTTCATGAAAATCGCCTTTTTAAGACTTTGGAGTAGTCTCTGAAAGCCAACCTAATTTTAACTAGCTATAAAAACAAGTCTAGAGAAAGTTCAATAAAAATCTCGGGATTTCAACGTCCAAAAATGACCTTCAGTGGAAAAACTAACTGGAGATTCCAAATCTAACTTTAAATTAAAAAAAAAAAACCAAACTATCAGGTTAATGTTCGCTACTCGCCGAGATATTCCAAGGTCTTAACTAACTTGAGTATAAAAAACATGTCAAGGTAAAGTTCATAAATCATGATCACAAATCTGGGGATTTTTAAAGTGTCAAGATTGACCTTTCCTTTACACCAACAATCTACGTCATAATTAAATAACGGCTTTAATGAGTTAGTCAAAATACCAAATTTACCATGAATTATATCCCTTAGATAGAATAAAGAACACAATTGAAATCTGAAATAATATCATGTAGAATGCAGTACATTTACATGCCGTAGGGATATGAAGTGATAGTATCTTCACATTTCTAGACCACTACAGCATTTGAGATAGTGATGCCAGCGCCTGTCCTCCGTGTTTTTATCTTTCTAGGCGCATCCCAGTTACCCATTCTTTGCGGCCGGGCTGATCTGGATGGTTGTTGGTCCCAAACAATTCCACGTTCATGAATATCAAAACACTGTTGTCAGTGTATTAAAGCTGAAATTGTGTTCACGTGAAATATCAGCCTTTTGTATGTTGCTTAGAAAAGATTTGCACCAAAATGACCACCAGTGTAACTATGTGAAGGTCCGGATCGCAAAAGCACCCGTGGCGTGATCAATTCTCTGATAGATTATACAATATCTAATATCTTAAACTATCTTTCTGCTAGATCATACAATGCCCAAATATCTTAAACTAACTTTCTGCTAGATCATACAATGCCCAAATATCTTAAACTAACTTTCTGCTAGATCATACAATGCCCAAATATCTTAAACTAACTTTCTGCTAGATCATACAATGCCCAAATATCTTAAACTAACTTTCTGCTAGATCATACAATGCCCAAATATCTTAAACTAACTTTCTGCTAGATCATACAATGCCCGAATATCTTAAACTAACTTTCTGCTAGATCATACAATGCCCGAATATCTTAAACTAACTTTCTGCTAGATCATACAATGCCCGAATATCTTAAACTATCATTTCATCTTAAATAGAATCCTGGCAAGATCTTGAGTTAGTGGTGAAGCAGTTTTCCACTATTTGTTGATGTCAGATATGACGGTCATCTCAAAAGCCAAGACCCTCGTCTCTCTCTCCTTCCCCCTCCCCCGCCACCTAGATTCGCTATACAACCAAAAAGCACAAAATTAAACCAAGCTGACAGTTTTAAATACTTATGCACCATGTTAACATAAGATGGAAGATGCATCACCGAAGTGAAAAATCAAGACCCCTTTCTAAAGCTGAATCCATACTTTGTAATAAGTCACTATCTATGAGAGTCAGTGCTACAGTGTTAGATCGAACCAGTCCTGTTTTATGGATACATAGCCTGGACGGTCAGTACAGAGATACAAATAAGGCTGGAATCAGCTGAAATGTGGTTCTTAATAAGGATGCTGAAGGTGCCATGGACAGCAAGAAAATCGAACGAGGAAGTTCTGAAAGCGACACGAAAGAAAAAAAAAACTAGGAAAATTATAACGAAGATAAAAAAAAGGCAATCCAGTTTTATGGGGCATGTCTGGAGGAGAGCCGGGCTAGAGCACCTAATGCCAACAGGAAGACTTGGAGGTAGAAGAGACAGAGGTAGACAGAGAGAAAAGGTGTTTGATGGTTTGGCATCCTGGAACGGGAAATGCTCTGTGGCAAGCTTGCTGAGATGCACAAGGGATCTAGGATGCCCCAGTTATACTGACCTGATCTTGAGAAGTGGTTCCTTGAGTATTGTGGGAAGATTCAGTCAGCTGGAGGAGAAAAGTGAGAGGCGTGGGATTTGAAGAAGATGAGTGAAAAACTATTTGCGGGGGGAGGAGGGGGGTGTGGTTCGGGTTGTAACTTGGGAAGCAAAGGGGCCGGAACAACAACCTGTAAGCACCAGAAAAACAGACAATCATTTAATAGATAAATCAGGGAAAGACACACAGCGATGTAAAAATAGATCCATTGTCAGTTTGAAACACAAAAGTTTTTTCTTCCATAGTGTAAATGTAATTTCATGAATATTGTTTATTTAGTTTACTTTATCGTTTATTGCTCTCGTGTCAACATGGAAGTTACGAAAATATCCCTTTTATCAGTCTGCGCTCTTTATGTCAAATCTGTCACTTCGTGATATTAAAAGAAAAACGGTACAGGCAATCATGTCCAGTTACAAGATCAGTCAGTCAGTTAGTCTTTCAGTTATTTGCACGTCCCTTGTGGAACTTTGCCTCCCTAACAGCTCTCCTGTAGGCCTCTCGGTTGTAACCAAGATGGCCTGCTGCTGATGCATCCATTTGCAGATCATCAACAATGTCTTGCAGCCATCTTCTCTCTGGTCTTCCTCTCTTTCTTTTTCCTATTATGTACTCTTCCAAGACGGTCTTCTCTAAATGCTCATGACTTTTAATATGTGAAAAATATTTAAGTTTTCTCTGTTTAATCATCTTTGCTAGCCCACCTTCTTCAATATTAAGTTCTTGTAGTATGGATCGTAAATATATATTTAACATTCAGTCAAACAGGCAAAACAGGTAGTGTAGCATGACCTTGTAAGTAATGATTATAGTTGTTATTACTACTATTGATGAATATGATTATGAGTATATTGTAGGCATAATAGTAACATCTAATGGCAACAGAAGAAGTAAATAGGAAAATTAGAGCAAGGTAGAAGAACAAACTTCCACGACACTAGTGTGACTGGACGTTGACACGGGTAAACAAAATAGAAAAGACGAATAGAAAAGGCAGACACAATGAACAGTGAGGACACAATAAAACCTCCGACATGAAAGAGTAAGATAATGACTTAGGTAAATAACAATTGTATGGACGGAATTGATGCAGACTGACACGCATGAAACCTATTAGCGTTAGGACACTATTATGACGCTATTGCACATAGTTTTTAAATAAAGGAGTGACCAGCTCGGCCAGCTGACCAATTAAATATTTAGAGGCGTGGCTTATTGAAGAATTGACTTACGAGAGATAAATCACGGGGCAGTTTGAATGACGGACAATCAGAACACTAATCGGAACCTGTGGACATCTGAAGGGTGGAGCCAAAATAATTATTGGTTAATCCATTAAGCTGCATTTGAAGATAAAAAGGCGAGCAGAGAGACAGGAAAGGACGAAGAAGTACGTAAGTACAGGAGAGACGAGACAAAGGAGGGAGCCCGAAGACGGAGGAACAAGGACGGTCAGTGAATAGAGACCGGTCCAGACGTCAAAGTAAGGAGCACGAGAAGAAAGGAGCCCCCAAGAAGAGGAAGTCCAGACGCTAGCGGACAAGTGATGGGGATCGTCAGAAGCAGACAGAGAAGAGAAGAACAGCAGACGAACAGTCAGGGAGAATCAAATGATCAGAGAGGAACAGCAGACAGAGAAGAGAAGAACAGCAGACGAACAATCAGGGAGAATCAAATGATCAGAGAGGAACAGCAGACAGAGAAGAGAAGAACAGCAGACGAACAATCAGGGAGAATCAAATGATCAGAGAGGAACAGCAGACAGAGAAGAGAAGAACAGCAGACGAACAATCAGGGAGAATCAAATGATCAGAGAGGAACAGCAGACAGAGAGGGACGATCGAGTGAGAAACCGTCCGACCAAAAACGGTCAGTAAGCGAAGGCCGAGCCGATTCAGACGGCAGATGAAGACTGTTAGAGAGAATCAAACAGACAAGAGAACGATCGGAGAAGAACAGAAGGACAGGGGCAGACAAGAGAAGAAAGAAAATGAGGATATAGAATCAGACGTAGTGTTAGACGGAAAATGGTTTTCAAGTGATTCAGGTGATTACGAAGAAATGACACTTTTGAAACTTCGAGTACAGTGATTTAGTCGTGTAAGTGATTGACCACGTGTTGCAGATCTGATATAATGCTGAGTTGGAAAATGTTCTCGTATCAAGTGTAGAATATTGTGAAGTTGAGAACATTGAGAAATGCTGCATATAGAATATGATAGAGTTTGATATTGTGAACAAATGATTATGTGCTTAAACGACGAAACTAACGAAAATTATGTTATATTACATCTTATTTCAACTGATGCTGTGAATTCTAAGTCGAACATCTTAATTTCCAGAATTAATTGGCGCAGTAAACATTTCATCGGACTTGCACTGGTTTAGCGAATGTGGTAAAGTTTTGTGAAACCCGTGATGTGGTGTGACCAAAAGAAAAACTTAATCATCTTCAAACATCATCAGTAATATGATAGTTCACGCCTTTACATTGTTATAATATTACTTGTAAAGACTGATCGCAGTCAAAGCAAGAATACAAGGAACTGAACTGGGCGTGGTGGTACGAAGTTGACGATTTGGTTAAGAGAGGTTTCTGTTCCTTTGTTCAAATTCATAAGTTTAATGTCTTGTCTTGTACTATCTCCCTGCTGGTGTTCTTTGCAGCCGATGCTGTGGAGGTGTTGAGGTACAGCATAGTATCGACATGGGAGAGGTTTATCTTATCTTATATCTTATATCCTTCCCGTGCCGTTAGACGTCACATAGG
Source organism: Achatina immaculata (assembly GCA_009760885.1). NCBI lineage: Eukaryota > Metazoa > Mollusca > Gastropoda > Stylommatophora > Achatinidae > Lissachatina > Lissachatina immaculata. The sequence continues at coordinate 12,442,400 of CM019715.1, forward strand.
GCTCGCAAAGTAGTTCGCCAATTTTTCCTGTCTTCGGCGAGTCTTTCAACCTCATCAAAGGATTTTATGCCTGTTAACTTGGCCTCTCTTAATAATGTCCTCTTCAGAGTTTCACGCGGTCTGCCCCTTTTTCTTCGGCCTGTTGTGTTCCACTTGATAGCTTTTTTTGGGATTCTCTGATCATTTCTTCTCATCAAGTGACCAACATATGTCCATCTCCTTTTCCTGATCACCCATGAGACTGGTTGTTGTTCAGTCATCTGTCTTATCTCTGCATTGTTCTTGAATTCATTCCACTTGATGCCGAGTATTTTCCTTAGGCATTTGTTTTCAAAAGAGTCTAATTTCTTTTCTATTTCTTTAGTTGTTTTCCAGCTTTTGCATGCATAAATGAGGGTGGATATTACATTTGAATTGAATAGTCTTAACTTGGTTTTTGTGCTTATAACTTTTGAATTCCATATGTTCTCAAGATTCTTGAAGATTGATGCTGCTTTTGCAATTCTGATCCTAACTTCCTTTCTAGTGTCACCATCCTGGTCTATGTAGCTGCCAAGGTATGCAAATTGATTGACCTCTTCAATATCTGTCCCTTCTATGTGTATTTTTCCATTTTGATTGATGGGAATTTTCATTATTTTTGTTTTGTCCTTGTTAATTTCAAGTCCTATTTTGCTAGCCAGTGAAGATAGGCTATCTGTTTTTTCTTGCATGGAATTCACATTATTACTGATAAGAGTTATGTCATCAGCAAAATCAAGATCTTCTAGTTGGGTCCCATGTACCCAGTCAATACCTGTGTTACCTGTGCAGCATTTTTTCATTATGAAGTCTATTGTAATCCCAAAAAGTAAAGGAGACAGTATACATCCTTGTTTCACGCCTGTTTCAATCTGAAACCATTCACTCATCCCTTCTTCTGTCTTGACTGCACAACCATATCCATTGTATAAGTCCTTAATGATGTTGACAATTTTAGATGGTATTCCATATAGACATAAAATTCTCCATAATGAATCTCTGTGTATGCTATCAAATGCCTTCTTAAAATCTATGAAATTCAGTATTAATGGTTTCTGCTTTTCAATATGTTCTTCAAGTATTATTTTGAGAGTAAAGATCTGGTCGAGACAGCTTCTCCCTTTTCGAAATCCTGCTTGTTCTTCTCTCATTGCAGTATCCACTATATCTTTGAGTCTATTCAAAATGACCTTGCAAAATACTTTTGACACAACTGATATTAAAGTTACTCCTCTCCAGTTGTTACAGTCACTAAGGTTGCCCTTTTTTGGTATTTTAACAATGATTCCCTTCTTCCAATTAGAAGGGACCTTTTCTTCTTTCCAAATCTTGTTAAACATTCTCTGTAGTTGTCTCATGTTGTCACTATTGTTAGCTTTTAGCATCTGGGCTGTTATTTCATCTTCACCTGCAGCTTTGTTGTTAGCCATTAAATTCACTGCTGTTTCAATTTCATGCAATTTAATTTCATCTAGATTGACATTTAGTTGTGGGGCTGGTAAGTCAGTTTCAAGGTTTAACAATTCTTTTGGGTGTGGTCGATTGAGTATTTCTTGGAAGTGTTCAGCCCATCTTTGCTTTTGGTCTTTATTTGATGTTAATAGTGTTCCAGTTTTGCTAAGGATTGGTCTTTCTTTAGATGTAATAGTACCTGTTAGCCTCTTTTGTATGTTATATAAAGTTTTGCTGTCTCCTGTTTTTGCTGCTTTTTCTGCCTCTTTCGCCATATTGTCTATGTATTCTCTTTTATCCCTTCTAGCTGAACTTTTTACTTTCTTGTCTATGTCTTTGTATTTTGCTTTTGCCGAATCTCTTTCATGATCTGCTTTTGCATTCAACATGTTTAATTTGACTGCTCGTCTTTCATGTATATACTTCCATGTTTTATCTTATATCCATGCTTTTCTATTTGGTTTTTCCAATCCAGCGCTTACTTTTGCTGCTGTGATTATGGCTGTGCTGTAAGAATTCCATAACTCATCTATACCTATCTCCTCAACTTCACTGGGTGTTTTGGAATGATTGGCAAGTTCCTGATTGAAATTAATGTTAGTATTTTCTTCTTGTAGGCTGTGGATGTTTATCTTTCTGTGTACTGATTTCTTGTGTTGACTTTTCAATTTTAGTTTTATTTTTATGACAGCTACTTTTTCAGTCCCGGAGCACAGCTAAAAAGCAGTGGGTGTGCAGTGCTTCTTTAGCAGACTCCACCACCATGGGTACTATGGCCATCCCTGTCCCGTTAGCCAGGCTAGGCCTGTTACTAGGGGTATCAACGAAGACATGGGACAGGGTCTTGGTCAGCTATGGTTGCCAGTGTACGACTGTACGCTAGCCTGGACCGCTACTAGATCGAACAACCAGGATTAGTTCCCCTGACTGTTGACTGGCTACTTAGACCAAAGTCATAGGCGTGAACGCTTAGTCCATCATTAAAAAAAAGGGTCTGTGTTCAACCTCTTGACTAATGACATGTGTCAGTCACAGACGTAGATCTTTACTGCCACACCTTTTCTGGACTAGTCAGGGGTGGAGCACTTTATAGTACTACGTCCAAAAACTGTCATAAATTCAGAATGTGGTTCAGAACAGTGCTGGATTAATTAACCGGTTAGGCTGTACAGGCTTAAGCTTAGGGACCCTCTAGTTAGGCTGTACAGGCTTAAGCTTAGGGACCCTCTAGTTAGGCTTTACATGCTTAAGCTTAGGGACCCTCTAGTTAGGCTGTACAGACTTAAGCTTAGGGACCCTCTAGTTAGGCTGTACAGGCTTAAGCTTAGGGACCCTCTAGTTAGGGTGTACAGACTTAAGCTTAGGGACCCTCTAGTTAGGCTGTACAGACTTAAGCTTAGGGACCCTCTAGTTAGGCTGTACAGACTTAAGCTTAGGGACCCTCTAGTTAGGCTGTACAGACTTAAGCTTAGGGACCCTCTAGTTAGGCTGTACAGACTTAAGCTTAGGGACCCTCTAGTTAGGCTGTACAGACTTAAGCTTAGGGACCCTCCAGTTAGGCTTTACATGCTTAAGCTTAGGGAGCCTCCAGTCAGGCTGTACAGGCTTAAGCTTAGGGAACCGGAAAGGCATACTAATATATCACATGTATATCAAACTGAAGATAGAGACAACAGACTGAGATATCACATGTATATCAAACTGAAGATAGGGAGAGCAGACTGAGATATCACATGCACATCATGTTGAAGATAGGGACAACAGACTGAGATATCACATGTACATCAAATTGAAGATAGGGACAACAGACTGAGATATCACATGTATATCAAACTGAAGATAGGGACAACAGACTGAGATATCACATGCATATCATGTTGAAGATAGGGACAACAGACTGAGATATCACATGTATATCAAACTGAAGATAGGGACAACAGACTGAGATATCACATGTATATCAAACTGAAGATAGGGACAACAGACTGAGATATCACATGTATATCAAACTGAAGATAGGGACAACAGACTGAGATATCACATGTATATCAAACTGAAGATAGGGACAACAGACTGAGATATCACATGTATATCAAACTGAAGATAGGGACAACAGACTGAGATATCACATGTATATCAAACTGAAGATAGGGACAACAGACTGAGATATCACATGTATATCAAACTGAAGATAGGGACAACAGACTGAGATATCACATGTATATCAAACTGAAGATAGGGACAACAGACTGAGATATCACATGTATATCAAACTGACGATAGGGACAACAGACTGAGATATCACATGTATATCAAACTGAAGATAGGGACAACAGACTGAGATATAACATGTATATCAAACTGAAGATAGGGACAACAGACTGAGATATCACATGTATATCAAACCGAAGATAGGGACAACAGACTGATATATCACATGTATGTCCAGCTGAAGGTAAGGACAACAGACTGAAGTATCACATGTATATCAAACTAAAGGTAGGGACAACAGACTCAAGTATCACATGTAAATCAAGCTAAAAGTAGGGACAACAGACTCAAGTATCTCATGTACATCAAACTAAAAGTAGGGACGAAATATAGAAGTATCACATGTATATCAAGCTGAAGGTAGGGACAACAGACTGAGATATCACATGTATATCAAGCTAAAGATGGGCACAGCTGACGGCTGCTCTTGTGGCGCCGGAGATATGACAGATATGTTCTGGGGGAACATTACTATATTTAACCTCGAAATCTGAACAGGGCCGTCTTAACCCATGGGTCCACCTGGGTACTGTCCAGGGGCCCCCTGGGTACTGCATAAGGGCCCAAAGTGCATGGGGCCCAACCAGGCCATGTAAATCTATGTATATGAATATATATGTCTGGCGTGCATAGGTTAGAGAGGAATAGTGGGGGCCCAGTGCATTACCATCCCCAGGGGCGCTGATGCCGTTAGGAGAGGCCCTGGATCAGAGTGGTGGTAAAGTTCTTGACTGGTCCCCAAATCGGCAACTTAAATGTATAATTTTAAACACGAAATTCAAAGATTTTAAGACCAAAAATAGGCAAAATAATCATTTCTTAAAATAGCGCATTTTATTAACAACAACAGAAAGAGAGGAGGAAAAAAAAAGAACTAAACACTACATACACCTGTTTCGTCTAGTAATTGATTTTCTGCGTCTGAACTCTTGGAAATAGATCGATAATCCCGTCGAAATCCATCTTATCCAGTTATCCACTTTCTACAGCATGAACAGCCTGATTTACTAGGACGTCCCTGTCCCGTAGATACGTGTAAAAAAAAACACAAACACAAAAAAAAAGAAAACAAAATAGCTCCAATTTACTGACCGTCCCAAGACAGAAGTGAAAATCTTGTTGATGTATGGACAGAAAAGGAAACATGACAGTACATAAACTATGTCAGTGTTTCCCAAAGTGGATGCAACGTCACAATGTGGGCGTTAGAGAGGACTAGGGGATGGTAAAAGGAAAAGGGCCAGTAGAGGGGCAATGGACGAAAAGGGGTAAATGGGGGGCATTGAGGAAAAACGAAGCGGCAGAGGGGGGCAGTGGGGGCACTGAGGAAAAACGAAGCGGCAGACGGGGGCAGTGGGGGCACTGAGGAAAAACGAAGCGGGATACCAGGGCAGTGGGGGGCACTGAGGAAAAACGAAGCGGGATACCAGGGCAGTGGGGGCACTGAGGAAAAACGAAGCGGCAGACGGGGGCAGTGGGGGCACTGAGGAAAAACGAAGCGGGATACCAGGGCAGTGGGGGGCACTGAGGAAAAACGAAACGGCAGACGGGGGCAGTGGGGGGCACTGAGGAAAAACGAAGCGGGATACCGGGGCAGTGGGGGGCACTGAGGAAAAACGAAGCGGCAGACGGGGGCAGTGGGGGGCACTGAGGAAAAACGAAGCCGGATACCGGGGCAGTGGGGGGCACTGATGAAAAACGAAGCGACAGACAGGGGCAGTAATACCTCCTTTCTTAGCAGTTTACAACCTGATATTGAGAAACTTGTGTCCGTACATGAAACTCTTCCATCATATTAAAAGCTGAGAAAATAGTGCAGTAGGTTTTCAATGCAGCAATGTCACAGGTAAGTAAAGTGACCAACGCCCAGTATTATAGGGGACAATCCTGTAATTTAAGGATTTTATGCGGGGAATTGTATTACTTCGGTCGGTACTCTTGAGTGTCCTATATTTAAAAATATGTCCCCCCACCCCCCAATTGTCTCGCATTCTCATCTTTGGTCGCTGGATGTTCTGAAAAACCCAGAATTGTATCTTCAGTGGAAATGTTGCTATGAAGAAAATTCACTCTGTAGAGAAGTAGAGCAAGTAGGTGTGAGAAGTAGAACAAGAAGGTGTGAGAAGTAGAACAAATATGTCTGGGAAGTAGAACAAGTAGGTGTGAGAAGTAGAACAAGTATGTCTGAGAAGTAGAACAAGTAGGTGTGATAAGTAGAACAAGTAGGTGTGATAAGTAGAACAAGTAGGTGTGAGAAGTAGAACAAGTAGGCGTGAGAAGTAGAATAAGTAGACCTGTGAAGTAGAGCAAATAGGTCTGAGAAGTATAACAAGTAGGTCAGATGGGCACATTTTGTAAGTAAAGTTGTACACGTGGCTTAATGATTAAAATTGTGAGATAAAACTGAAGTTTAACTTTCATTCCCTCTCCCCCCCCCCCTTTTTTTTTTCGCCTGACTGTGTGTCCCATATTTATACTACAGAAAGATGATTAGGCTACAGTGGGGCCAATATCTGCCTAGTTATGTGAGGACAGTGCACGATCCACTAAGACACACTACGTCTAGATTTACTAAGCACAGATGTCGTTGTTTATTTATTTGGCAAGTATATTGTATAGAGTACTATCTGTTATACGCGTCTGTCCCTTATGCGTGTACCGCGTGATCTAGTCGTGGATGATTGTTTGTGTGATGAATCATGTTGTAAGTAGTGACAACTCAACATACGGCAGCTTCCAAACAAACGAACGCTTCACGCTTGACTTTGATCGCGACTCATAAACGACATCTACATTAAAGAATAGGTCCGAGCATAAGTCCAACTCCAAGATCATATATATATATATATCACATTCTCTGCACTCGTGGAGCCAGAAGAAGACCGCCTATTTTCATACTTCCATCTTCTAGCTTTCACACAGATGTTCTTCCTCCAAAATATTCGCCAAAACTCCCCTCTCCTGACCCAGTTCAAGAATAGCTCTGTCACGTGATCAAATGGCCACCATCCGCATGGCCACGTGTTTTAAACGCGTGTTGTAGTAAGACCTGACCAACCAGGAAACGCCAAGGAACCAACATACTCTTATCTTGTGGCTGTTTGCAAACAAGTGATACAACTACCGCACAAGAAACAACTACCACACAAGATACAACTACCACACAAGAAACAACTATCACACAAGATACAACTACCACACAAGAAACAACTATCACACAAGATACAACTACCACACAAGATACAACTATCACACAATAAACAACTGCAACACAAGAAACAACTATCACACAAGATACAACTACCACACAGGAAACAACTACCACACAAGATACAACTACCACACAAGATACAATTACCAACAACTACCACACAAGATACAACTACCACACAAGATACAATTACCACAGAACATACAACTACCACACAAGATACAATTATCACACAATATACAACTATCACACAAGATACAATTATCACACAACATACAACTATCACACAAGATACAATTACCACACAACATACAACTACCACACAAGATATTACACTTCTGGCGCCATCTGGAGCTCTTCAGTACAGCAACATCTGTGAACATCAAATAAGTAGTCGTTTAAGACAAACCAGACTGTAATTACTGGCAGACAGGTCAAAAGTGACTGCCTTCCTTGACCTCATCCAATGCTTGAAGTCGGAGACACACTCTGCTATCACCCGCCATGTGGACAGCGCGCTGAGTCTCATCCAGGAGACACGAGTTCAAGTCGCGATAGGGTCAAGTATTTTTCTGTCCCACGGGGGATTTGGGGGGGGGGGGGTAGGTGGATTAAAAAACCCAGTCTACACACACACTGTGGCAAATGCTTTAGCTAAGTGACCAGTAATTCTTCAGTTTTCAGTCATTATTTCTTCTTGGTGCACCCTCCACCCCACACACACACACACACACTTCAACCTAAATAAATGTAACTTTGCCCCGCTAGATTCGATATAAGAGGTGGAGACTGGAAATGCTTGTCTCTCTGAGTGACAGATGTCCCCGCTGATCAATGTTTTGAACAGAATAGTGTCTCTGATCTGAGACACATTGGCTCTTGACTTTGGGTACGCGAGGACTACGAACAAGGGAGGTAATCTGATTGTCGTTGTTTGTTTGAACTAAGGGACTTAAGCAGTAGTAGCCAGTCAAGTGGAGGGTCATTATGCAGCTGCGTCACTGCATGGATCAACATCGTAAACGAAACCAAGTCAACTTTGAACAAGTTTGTTAAGGAGAAACCTCTCTCAGCCAAAGTCATCGTCATACACTGTTTAAAAAAAAAAGGAAACGCAACGCTACTGTAGTCGTAATGGACACCAAATTTCAAACTTGTATCAACATTTTATTTTATGGAAGAAGTGTTTCAATCTTGGCATGAAGAAACTTTAAGACTTTAACAATGAAATGATGTTCATTAAATTTGGTTTGGACTTTTATTCTTTGCGACTGAGGCCTCCGTTTCAGTAAAGTGTATGGCTTCATCTGGCCTGTATTAGAGAACGACACATCCTTGACATGGATCCGATTAGCCGTTGGATCTGTTGTTGTGGGATGGCTGCCCACTCTTCCTGCAGTGCAAGAGACAACTGTCGGAGATTGGTTGGCGCCACGTCTCGCTGGTGGACTTGTCTGTTGAGTTCATCCCATAAGTGTTCTATTGGGTTCATGTCTGATGACACGGATGGCCATGGAATGGTGTGGACGTTGTTGTCAGCGAGGAACTGGTTGTTGAGTTGTACCACATGAGGTCGAGCGTTATCCTGCTGAAAAATCGACCCTGGTGCAGGCAGAAGTGGAAGGACGCGAGGATGAAGAATTTCAGCGACCTATCGTTGGGCACTCAGGCGTCCTTCAATTTGCGCCAGGTCACTTCTTCCCATGAAGTTCATCGTCCCCCACACCAGTACACCTCCACCACCATGTGGAGGAACCTCATACACGCAGTTCTGGGCGTAGTGCTCATGGACTCTGCGGTAAACTCTTCTCCGTCTGTCGTGTCACTGGAGCAGAAAAAATGATTCATTACTAAACCAAACCCTTCTCCAATCATTCGCAACGGTCCATTGACGATGCTGGTTCGCCCACTTCAGTCGATTCTTGCGATGTCGGTCCGTAAGAACAGGGTCTTCTAGCTCTTCTAGGCCAGAGTCGTGCAGCCGGTTCCTGACTGTTTGATCTGAAATTCGACCAACTGCTGTCATTGACTGAACTGTTGAGGACGCAGATGCAAATCGATTCCTGAGATGACGCAGCCGTACGAAGCGGTCTTCGGCAAGAGTTGTGACTATGGGTCTTCCACTGTGCTGCCGGTCAACAACTAAGCCAGTTTCTCCAAAAGCGACTAATGGTGCTTTTGATCACTTTAAATTGTCTGGCCACTACATTTTGTGACTGCCCAGTCTGTAAACGTCCAATGATGATGAGTCGTTGTTCTGTAATGAGATGAGCCATACTTATGCACTGAATTTTCAAATGAATTTATTCGAGGAGCTTCAATCTTTTATAGGCATTCAATAAAATTATCAGTGAGTTTTGTGTTCAGTAGGTTTCAGGGGGTTCTCATGAACCTGTCACGAGTTATTGTCAAAAATGCTGTTTAGATTAGTGTCGCTTTTCTGTGCTCATGAATCATCTGCTGAGTACAATTCAGGTCAGCACGTGAAGCTGATGTCCAAGTGAACGTTTCAGGCAACTTCCCCTTGACTGATCAGCAAACTTCAGCTTAAATCGCAACATCGGTTTTGTTGCGTTTATTTTTTTGAACAGGATCTAATGTCGGCGGCGTGAAGATAATGTCCGTTCTGCCAATCAACGACCCGTCAAGGTTGGTGAACCATAGCTGATCAAGACCCTATCCCAACTCCCCAGCCACGGGCATAGCCTGGCTAACGGGTCATGGATCGTCATAGTTCCCATGGCGGTGGAGTCTGGTAAAGAAGTACTGCACACACCCTGCTTTTTTAGCTGCACTCCGGAACTGAAAAAATATAGTTGCCATGACCCGCTCCCAATACGACAAAATGCTGTGCCTCAACATCTCCACAGCATCGGCTGCAAAGAACACCAGCTTGCACTTCCAGGGAGATAGAAGAAGAAGAAACAAATCCTTCGGACTCCAATTTTGGAAAATAATCCTACAGTTATTACGAACCCCCTGCTGCTTGTTATTTGTTACCAATGAGTCCCATTACTTGTTATTTGTTACCAATGAGTCCTACTATTACCAACGAGTCCCACAACTCGTTATTTGTTACCAGTTAGTCCTACTGCTTGTCATTTTTACCAGTGAAAGACTGAATGACTGAAAATAAAAGTCCCGTGCATAGATACTAAAGCATGCTGTTCATCTACTAAACACTTAAAAGTAAAGGTAAAATCCTAGTTTCCAGGCCATTAAAGGCACACTGGAGATATGGTGTTAGGCCCATATAGTCCAGGACCATCGGTCACTTGAAAGTCTGATGTGGTCAGAATCACGCCTGGCCGCATTTACCTTCTCAGATTTCTCTGGTATCCATTTTTAGAGGCTTGGTTCCACTGGGAACAACTGTGTTAAGAACACACTTATCTTAATATAGACTTTGTGATGCAGGGAATATACATATGTTTGCTTAAAAACTCTGACCTACTTCTGTAGCTCAGAAACGTGTAGTAATCAACACTAATTGTTATTTGTGTAAAAATTATATTTTTTGACTAATTGTTGGTGGAAGGATGGGGACACGGAGATCGCCGGCAGAGATGAGGAAAATCTGATGTGAAACCGATGAATCCAGGACGTGACAAGCCTATGGGTCTTTACAACAATGGCTATCAGAATGATGTAAACAGAACAGAGCCAGCAGGCTACAGATGGGGGGGGGGGGAATGGATATCGTTGAGAGACTCATCGGATTCCTCATCCCAAAATCGGAGCGTCTCTGTGGAACTGTCTCAAAGCCGTCTGGCCAGCCAGCGTTGCATGCTGGATCTGACATGGAGAAAGGGCTTAAGTACAGCCACCAGAGGTTGGAAAACAAAGTGTTTTGACCAGGCCACCCTACACCACTGTCTTCATGGCAGTCCGAGCAAGACCACAGTCTGCCCTAGCAAGGAAAGGTGCTGAAGCCCGAGGTACCCAGCCAAAAACGCATCGCGAAAATCAGGGTACCATGCATCATCGCTAGTGTGTGTAAGAAGAAGAAGAAGAAGTAGAGGCTGGATGGACTTAAGGCCTTTTTGGTGTGTACCAGAAAAAGTCTCCAGTAGCACAGGGTTAGTAGACCGAGACTCAACCAACCAGAACGCGCTATTAAACATGATGAACAATAAATTTAAATTACATTACATAGATTACATTACATTAAATTACATTCGAGTAACAAGGTTTTCACTAAAAAGGTTTTATGAATAAGAATTTATGAGCTGTAATTCCCCTTTGGAAATTGTAACCCCACAATGGAAATTATTTGCTAAATTTGTTCATCCACTCCCAGCAAGAAGGTCATCCACTGTCAACAAGAAGTTCATCCACCATCAACAAGAAGGTCATCCACTGTCAACAAGAAGTTCATCCACTGTCAGTAAGAAATTCGTCCACTTCAGCAAGAAGTTCATCCACTGTCAGTAAGAAATTTGTCCACCGTCAGCAAGAAATTCGTCCACTGTCAGCAAGAAATTCGTCCACCGTCAGCAAGAAATTCATCCACTGTCAGCAAGAAATTCGTCCACCGTCAGCAAGAAGTTCATCCACTGTCAGCAAGAAATTCGTCCACCGTCAGCAAGAAATTCATCCACTGTCAGCAAGAAATTCGTCCACCGTCAGTAAGAAGTTCATCAACCATTACCAAGAAAGTCATCCACTGTGAGCAAGAAGGTCATCCACTGTCAACAAGAAACTCATCCACTGTCACCAAGAAATTCATCCACTGTCAGCAAGTAATTCGTCCATTGTCAGCAAGAAATTCGTCCATCGTCAGTAAGAAGTTCATCCACTGTCAGCAAGTAATTCATCCACTATCAGAAAGAAATTCATCCACTGTTAACAGGAGGTTCATACATTGTCAACAAGAAGTTCATCCACTGTCAGCAAGAAGTTCATCCACTGTAAACAAGAAGTTCATCCACTGTCAGCAAGAAACTCATCCACTGTCACCAAGAAATTCATCCACTGTCAGCAAGTAATTCGTCCACTGTAAACAAGAAGTTCATCCACTGTAAACAAGAAGTTCATCCACTGTAAACAAGAAGTTCATCCACTGTCAACAAGAAATTCATCCACTGTAAGAAAGAAGTTTATCCACTGTAAACAAGAAGTTTATCCACTGTAAACAAAAAGTTCATCCACTGTAAAGAAGAAGCTCATCCACTGTAAACAAGAAATTCATCCACTGTAAGCAAGAAGTTCATCCTCTGTAAACAAGAAGCTCATCCACTGTAAACAAGAAGTTCATCCACTGTAAGAAAGAAGTCTATCTACTGTAAACAAGAAGTTCATCCACTGTAAACAAGAAGTTCATCCACTGTAAACAAGAAGTTCATCCACTGTAAGAAAGAAGTCTATCTACTGTAAACAAGAAGTTCATCCACTGTAAGCAAGACGTTCATCCACTGCCAACAAGAAATTAAGCAAGATAAGAACTCTGATGCTTATCTTTATATGCCATGATATAAATGATCTTAAGTGAAAAAAATACATCCATAAAAACACATCACATTTAACAGCAGTTCTCAGGCCCTTTTCCTGCACAGTCCACATTTATAAGTCAAACATTTTTGTGGCCCCCTAATAAAGTGCTTTATATTTGCAATGTATAAATCTAATTTTATAAAGCATTATGTAATATTTTCTCCACATGTTTAACTGCATATTCATTGCTACACAAAAGTTCTTTTCATTTATCTTAAAGATGGCACTGTTTCTGGTTGGATAGCATGTCTCTTCTGGCTGGAATTTGTGACAAACACACTCGAAGATTATCCTCCACGTTCATTCTTGAACGATATTTAGTTTTCATGGCAGTCAGTGCAGAAACTTCGCATAAATACTTTGTTGAAAAAGGTAGAAGAACTTTTTATGTACATCACATTTCTGTTTGATGCTGGAAAAAACGCTGTCTGGACCATCCTTTCTCCAATAGCCGCACTACGGACATACTAATAAAGCGACCTGCAATTCTGCGGCTTGCATTCGTGCTGTCTGCCCCTATGCATTGCGTGAAAAATGCGGAATTATATTTTATTGTAACTACTTTTCTCTCTCTCTCTCTCTCTCTCTCTCTCTCTCTATTTTTTGCTGCTTTGAGACTTCAGCGCGGCCCACAATACTCCCTGTCACGGCCCACTTTTGGGCCGCGGTCCATTGGTTGAGAACCACTGACATAGAAGCATTTTATCTGTAGAAACAGAAAACTAGCTCTGGAATTTAGTTTTTAAAAAAACAAAACAAATGAAACCCTGTCATGCCTTAGAGGCACATAGGGATATGGTGTTAATGCCCATATTTTCATTGACCTGTCAGCACACTAGAGGGTGATTTGGTCAGTATCACGCCCAGCCGCCTTTCCTTCCCTAAATCCAGAAGAAGTCGGGTACCCATTTCTACAGCTGGGTGACTGCCCACTCCCCACTTCTCAGTCGGGTTTGAAGCCCGTACCTTCATCATGACAGCTTAGTGCACTAACCTAATCGCCACTCAGACTTTCGGAATTTAGTAATAGTTTTTTTCCCCAACACAGTTGTCTCTCTCTCTTTTTCTTTGTCTCCATTTCCCCTCTCACTCTCTCTCTCTCTCTCTCTCTCTTTCTCTCCTCCTCTCCTTTACTTCTCTCTCTCTCTCTCTCTCTCTCTCCTTCTCACTCTTTTCTAATCTATCTCTTTCTCCCCTTCTCTCTCTTTCTATCCTTCTTTCTCTCTCCTTCTCTCTCTCTCCTTGTCATTCTCTTCGTCTTTCTTTCTCTTTCCCTCCTTGTCTCCTCTCCTTCTTTCTCTCCCTACTTCTTTCTCATCCTTTCTTTCTCTCCCTCGTTTTCTATCTTTCTCTCCTTCTTTTCTCTCTCCTCTCTCCTTCTCTTTGACGACATGTGCAGTTCGCATGTGAGATTGTGTCTCTTTCTACATTTCCTGTACCATGTCATAGAATACCAAGATTTACATAGAAACGAAGAACTCAGGTCCTCATATGCATTCACTATATCTAGCAGTATCCGGGTAAGCTAGTTTTTTTTCTGCTAGAGGAATCTATCCAGTGTGCTCTGTGTTGTCTTTCTATCTCCAGCATCTTCTAATAAAATCAACAGGGTTTCAATGTGGTTTGTGATCAGTTCCTTTCAATTTTGGTCAGAAAGTTAGATTGTGCCCTTGTACCGCCAATTCTCCCCATCGATGCCCGCAGGTGCTTCTAGTTGGCAAACAGTCTTAGCCAGGATAATACATTTAGCCAGGATAACAGACTTAGCCAGAATGACAGACTTAGCCAGGATGACAGACTTAGCCAGGACAACAGGCTTAGTCAAGATAGTCTTAGCCAAGCTAAGCAGACAACATGTGATCCCCATGCTGAATACGTCTACCGATGAGACCTTTATTTGAAAGGTCGGTTCCTGATATCCAGATTTTCTGTTGTGATCTGCTTTCTGTTATGATCTGCTCTCTGTTGTGATCTGCTCTCTGTTGTGATCTGCTTTCTGTTGTGATCTGCACTCTGTTGTGATCTGCTCTCTGTTGTGATCTACTTTCTGTTGTGATCTGCTTTCTGTTGTGATCTGCTCTCTGTTGTGTTCTGCTTTCTGTTGTGATCTGCTCTCTGTCTGATAAGGTTTTTTCTCTTCACAATCTTCACTACTTCGACTGCTTAGAGACACCTGGTAGCAAGGACACCTGCGATCAGGAACAGGGAGTAGAACAACTGGAATAAGAACTTAGAACACCGGCGACAACCAGCATAACAGAACTAACCATAAGAACAGTAACAAACCAGAAAAGCGGTATCAACCAAAACAACAGCAACAACCAGAACAACAATGGCAAATTAGAATAACAGCAGCAACAACAACAATAACAAGAAAACAGCAACAACCACAACAACAACATCGACAACAACCATAACAACAATGACAACTTAGAATAACAGCAACAACAACAGCAACAACAACAACACCAGAACAACTGCACCAACAACAACCATAACAACATTGGCAACTTAGAATAACAGCAACAACAACACCTATCAGAACAATAATAGCAACTTAGAATAACAGCAAAAACAACAACCAGCTAGAACAAAGATGGCAACTTAGAATAAAAGCAAGAACAACAACTACAACCAGAACAACAGCAACAATTTAGAATAACAGCAACAACAACAACCAGAACAAAGACAACGTAAAATAACAGCAACAATAGCAACCAGAACAACAGTATCAATGTATTATAACAACAACAACCAGAACAACAGCAACGTAGAATAACGGCAACAACAACAACCAGAACAACAGTGGCAACTTAGAATAACTGCAACAACAACAACCAGAACAACAATTGCAGCTTAGAATAAGAGCAGCAACAATAACAACCAGAACAACAGTGAGAACTTAGAATAACAGCAACAACAACAACAACAACAGCAACAACCACAAAAACAACAACTACAGCAACCAAAACAACATCAACAACCACAACAACAAAGGCAACAGCAGCAGCAACCACAATAACAGCAACAACCACAGAAACAGCAACAGCACACAACAACAAAAACGACACACAACAACAGCAACAACAGCAACATCACACAACAGCAGCAAAAACCACAAGAACAAAAAACAACCACAACAGCAGCAAACACAGCAGTAGCAACAAGCAGGAGCAACAGCCACAAAATAAAACCACGGCAACGACAACAACAATCTCCTCACATCCATTCCTTCTACTTCCAGTCCAACCAAAGCCATCCTTTATCACGAAATTATAACCGCCATCACTAATCGTCTTTTCTATTAAAAGCCATTCATTTTAAATCACGAAAGTTAATTTTTTTTATCCTGTGTCTCAAGAAAGTTCAGTTTATATATATAATTTTTTTCATATGCTGCGAAGCAAATAGATATACATATCATATTTATCGAATATAAGACCTATTTCCATTATTAAAAACAGCTTCTCAAGTCCTATATCTGGATGGTTGGGTTTAGATAGGCCTTGGGGTACAAGTTACCGGTTGTAGAATAACACATAAACACCCATGACCCTTATAAGTCCAGGTGGGGATGGGGGGGGGGGTTTCGGTTTGTCCACCTCAGTAACGGAATATATAGAGGCAGACAGCTTGCACCAAAACCCAGTTAAGGGCCTAGCTACGACATTCATGGAAAATATAGAATTCTTAATTTTGTTCCAAAATACTTATTACCAAATAATAGATGCGTCTTATTTGGAGAAGAGAATTATATGGCTATGCGTCTTATATGCGGGAGCATCTTATATACTGTAGATATAAACACAATACAAAAAGAAGCCCTAGAGTAGTTTCCCTTCTTACTGAAACATCTGATCTGTAACTAGGCTAGGTGTTGATGTTTGTTATTTCGTGAACTCATACTGAACATTTAGACAACATAAACTATATTGTTTGACTGAATGTTTAGTATTGTTTGACTGAATGTTTAGTATTGTTTGACTGAATGTTTAGTATTGGTTGGCTGAATGTTTAGTATTGTTTGGCTGAATGTTTAGTATTGATTGGCTGAATGTTTAGTTTTGTTTGGCTGAATGTTTAGTATTGTTTGACTGAATGTTTAGTATTGATTGACTGAATGTTTAGTATTGATTGGCTGAATGTTTAGTATTGTTTGGCTGAATGTTTAGTATTGTTTTATTGAATGTTTAGTATTGATTGGCTGAATGTTTAGTATTATTTGATTGAATGTTTAGTATTGTGTGACTGAATGTTTAGTATTGTTTGGTTGAATGTTTAGTATTGTTTGACTGAATGTTTTGTATTATTTGACTGAATGTTTATTATGAACACTTGAAAGGAAAAACGTTTATGAACGGAGGCTATGTAAGCATGGTAAAATATACGACCTGGATCTAGAGTAGAAGGTTGGGAGAGGGCGGAGGGAGGGGTGCGACTAGGCTATTTCAGAGTTGTCTCTAAATCAGTGGTTCTCAGCCTGAATGCATATGGCTCCCCCGTGGTAGGAATTTAAAGACTAAGGGGAGAAAACTCACCACCGTAAAAAGAATAATGTGTAATAGTTAAGTTTCCTTTCTGGATGACGATTTAATATACTAATATAGGAGATTATTTGGGGCAGTTAAAGTAGAGCAGTGAAGACACAGACTAACAGTAGGTTATGGAGCAACACAAGCAACAAATGCTTGAGAGCAACACGTTTCTTTGTTATGCACTTAGTAACAGCATTTACCCAGGTAAGGAAAGCAACAATAAAAGGGAGGTAATATGAATGACTGAAAAGTCACAAGGGTTCAGTAGTCAAATCGATCAAACAACAGCAGTAACAGTAAAATGTTGATATACACAACAGGTAAAGTCAGCAGTTACTAAAATCCTTCAACAGCATTTGATAGCTAGAACAATGAGGATGGAATCCTGATGAATGAGAGAAGATGAATATCAATGAACGTCATGAGAAATCAACAGTACAATAACACACGGAGCATTCCGGCCAATTGGACTTCGCCACAGGAATGTACAATTACCAACAACAGCAAAAAAACTGACATACTAACCTCATATCGAGAATTCATCAAAATCGAAAAAAGCTCTACATAAAAAAACATTTTACAATCTCTTATCTGTGTCCTACAAAGGACAAGCAGACATCTATTCCTACTTCCTAACTAGACTACACAAAAACTACAACTGTGTCCTAAAAAAGGACAAACAGACAACTATTCTTGCATTCTAACAACGCTACAAATCCTAAGCTGACACAACCCTAGACGAAGGATTAACACGCCTGCTCTCCCGCGCGGGTTCCTCAGCTTTCTCTGAGATCCGTGAAAAGAACTGTCAGCTGAACAAAGACTACCAAATCACCACGCAGCTTAAATTAACTGCGGAGCTATCCAGACACGAGCATTCACTCTGTCATGAGAGTGGCATCGTTCAAAACCTTTTAATGTCCCATTTACTGGAACACAACCTGGGTTGAAAAGGGAGGACTGGGACCTGCTTCTCTGAGGACTTAACTGGACAAACGAAATTTTGCTGCTAGTCTGAACAGTGGTGAGTAAGTTCTGATGTTCCAGCATTGTCTTATAGTAATGCTTTCTGTGTAATAAGTAATGTTACTACAAATCTGCCGGAGTTTCCAAGGAAACACATCATCAGCGTGACGTCTCCTACAGTGAATGGATTGAACATTAGGACATTTCCCCTTTCTTTGGGTGGGTATAGGAAATTAGGGTTTGGGGGTGGGGGTAGGGTGGGGTGGGATGTGAATGAATTTAGTGTATGGTGGTGGGGTCTGTGGTGAAGAGATTTGGGGTTGGTGGGGGTGGGGGTTAGAGTGCAGGAAGAATTTTGGGTTTCAATTTAGAGCTTCACAATAAGCTGAAGGAATTTGGTGTCCTTATAATTTGTTTATATAATATGGTTATATAATAATATATAACAATGAAATTCATATTTTAGTATATTTTTGGGGGTTCCGGCGCATGGGGGAAGGGTTTAGTAGGAAATTAGGGTTCGGGGGTGGTGTGATTCTGGTGGTGTAAAGTTTGGAGAAATTTATGTTTTCAGAGAAGGGTGGATTGGCGTCAGAGAAATTTAGAGTTTGTGGGGAGGGGGGGAGGGTGCGGTGTGGGGTGGAAGAATTTAGGCTTTCATTTGGGTGGGGGAGGGGTTAGAGGAATTTATGGTTTTTTGGATTTGATGGTTGAGGGTTTCTGGGAGGATGAGGAAGAATTTAGGTTCTTGGAGAGGAATGATGGTATATAGGGTTTCAGACGGGGGTGGAGGTGGAGGAATTTAAGCTTTTGATATAGGGGATGGAGAGGGAGGGTATTTTGGGATTGGAACAGTGGAGAATAGGGAGGGGGGGGTGATAGTGGAAGAATTTAGGATTTCAGAGGGGTTCAGTGAGTGGTGGTTTAAGCGGAGAAATTTAGGGTTTCGGAAGTGAGGGGGGAGGGGGGCTGAGACCGTAGACTGACTAACTCAAAAACATTAGAATGTTATATGTTTATTATTTGGAATATATGACTGACATGTACATGTCTTATTGCGTCATCAAAAACAGTTGAAATATTATATAGGTATTATTTGGAAAATATGACAAAAAAATAGGTGAAATGTTATATACGTATTATTTGGAATATATGACAAAAATAGGTGAAATGTTATATACATATTATTTGGAATATACAGTTTGAGTATATGTGGTGAAGGGAGGAAGGGGTAGGATAACATTCTGACATCAATTGATCAAAAGGGTGCACAAGGGCAAAAAGGTTGAGAAACGCTGGATTAAACAATGTAAAACATTCTTTGAGACGCTCGCTAGGCGCGGACTGCGGTGTACTGATCACACAGAAACCATGTGAGGGCCTTCAAATCAACACAGTTTGAAAATCACTGATGTCTTATACCAGAATATCTGTGTAAACATGTGATACTATCCCCACCTTCCCCCCTCCCCTCCCCCCCCCCAACTGAAATCTAGGGAAATGTCATATTCTTGCGTGTGATGTTTGACATAATGTGTCTTCTAGACGCTAACAGAGCTCTGATTGCCATAGTCCACATGGTGGTGGAGTCCGAGTGACATTTGCTTTTTTTTTTTAAACCTCGACTTACGTACTGAAAAGATAGCAGCCATAACCCGCTCCCAATCCGACACGATGCTGTGCTCAACAACTTCCCTGCATTAGCTGCAAAAAAAATACTAACTCGCAGTTCCAAGGAGAAAGAAGGTAGCAGGACATTTCTGTGAAACCAAGAACAGCCACAAGGTATAGATATAGTTTCTACATATCACGTGGTTTCCGAGCACAGCTGGGCACGGGTCTCAGGGTGCGGGGGGTCGGGCCCTTTCAGGGTAGCAGGTTTGGGGATTCTAACTCGCAGTAGTTGGGTCCATGGACTGGGACTGAGGGAGAAACGGCACGTTAACATTGTGTTCATTGGTTAGTATTTTGTGAAGGCTTGAAGATGCCTGCCAAAAATAAACAAGACAAGTCTAGATTGCAACCTCCAATAGAAACAACTTTGTACATATCGCATATAAATAAGAGTATAAAGTTGGTTTTCTTTCTCAACAAAATTTTTATTTTAAGAAGATATTAATTAAAATTACTTATTTATTTAGAGATAATAAAATTCACATACAACTTCTAAAATCTACCTATATTATTAAGTTTCAAAATTAATAGTATTGTAAATGTCGAAGAAGGAAATACATTAGATATATGTCTAATCCATCAGTTGTTTGAGATAAAAATTATCTCCCTTAGATATGTTTTAAATATAAATTAAACTGTTTTAGTTACGTCCCTTCTGAAATTACTTTTCACCACCTTAGATCTATCTATCTATCTATCTATCTATCTATCTATCTATCTATCTATCTATCTGTCTATGTGTCTGTCCGTTAGTTTGTGCGAATGTCTTATAGCAAGCAGTGTTAATTTTTGTTCCCAGCTTGGTTACTTGTTCCTAGATTTAGTATCTCTCGTTATTGCCAGCAGTGACTAATGTCTAACAATGGAGATTTGTGTTGCAAGCAGTGACTACTTTTCATTCTAGTAACAGTGATTCGTATTGCTTACATTAGTGACATTTGTTGCTAGCAGTGACGATTCTTGGTGCTCACATTAGTGATATATGTTGCTAGCAGTGACGTCTCTTGTTGCTTACATTAGTGACATTTGTTGCCAGCAGTGACGATTCCTGGTGCTCACGTTGTGACATATGTTGCTAGCAGTGACGATTCCTGGTGCTCACATAAGTGACATTTGTTCTTGACAGCGACGATTCTTGTTGCTCACATTAGTGACATTTGTTGCCAGCAGTGAAGATTCCTGTTGCTTACATTAATGACATTTGTTGCCAGCAGTGAAGATTCCTGTTGCTTACATTAGTGACATTTGTTTGTCATCTCACGAGGCACTGACTGCATTGGTCTAAACACAGAGAAGACCACCAGACGGTCTCCAGGTCAACATAGTTTGAAAATCACTGGTCTTTTTATACCAAAATCTCTGTTCCGGTATATGATACTTTTTCGCGCTGAATCAGGGAAAAACTTGTCATATTTTGCGCGGGGCGTTGGACATAATGTGTGCTTCTAGACGCCCTGGCCATGACGAGAAGTCTGTAGTGTGGATGACATTTTGGGCAGTCTGGGTTTAAATAACTGCAAACCTCAGGATCGATAACAATAACTGAAATAACGACTGGCAGGCAGCCAGGCATTGCGTCAACAAAAGGGGGACTTGTGAAATGATGCAGAAGATAGACGGCCTATATGATGTGATATGGACGCCCTCTGAACTGATGTGTAAGAAGAGGAAGTGGTTGGAGTTCCACCGGTGTGTACAAACTGGTTCTATTTCAGTTCCGGAAACAGATTAAAGGCTGTAATATATTTATACTTATTTTTTTCCCCAACACAGTTACTTCAATCCCTCTCCTTCTCTTTCTATCCCTCTCTTTCTCTATCTCTTCTCTCTTTCTCTCCCTCCTTCTCCTTCTCTCTCTCCTCTCTCTTTCTCTCCTTCTCTCCCACTCTTTCTCTCTCCTTGCCTCTCTCTTCCTTGTCTCTCTCACATTCACTCCCTCTCTCTCTTCTTCTCTCTCCCTCCTTCTCTCTCTTTCTCTTTCACTCACTCCCTCTCTCTCCTTCTCTCTCTTTCACTCTATCCTTCTCTCTCATTCTCTATCTCCTCCTCTCTCCTCCTCCTCTCTCTCCTTCTCTCTCCTTATCTCTCTCCTTCTCTCTCTCCCATTAAATTATTTTAAATCTTATTTGTGACAAACACCCAGTACAGACTGTAGATCAACACAAACAACTCAAAATTCTACCCCTCAAAAATAGAATCATTTTTAACAAAGTTAAGTTTGTTCACAGAATTCAGTCGCACAATGCTCCGCCTTATTTGTGGTCACTGTTTACGTATAACACTAAACATAGCCAGCGTTTAAAAAACTGTCTTCTTCCTAAACCCAGGATTGATCTGTACAAGAAAAGCCTTGCATACTCTGCAGTACAGCTCTGGAACACCCTCCCCTACAATTTAAAATCCATTGGTAATACTTCATCCTTTAACTCAAATCTGTTTCATTATTTACTTGCTTGTAATTATATGCCTCCATAAAATAGCCAGCACTCTCTCAACACATGGCTCGTAAACCATCAAGTACTTCAATGACATAGTTAGAAAAGCAACTTGTTAGATATTGTTAGAAATTATTTTAATGTTTGTTAAAAAAAACATATGTTAGAAGATGATTTACAATGTATTTTTATTTATGTATATTTCTGCGTGTGTATGTGTGCGTGAGTGCTATTTTATTAGATTAATGACTTCTTCTCTTTTACCTCTTTTGATATGTTTTTCCTAATTTAATTTGTATTTTTTTTACTAAATCAAGTGTGTGGGAAGAATGAAAGATGGAGTGATGAAGGGCAGAATGTAAGACGGGCCTGCGTGCCCAATTCTTTACCCTTGAAAAATAAAGATTATTCATTCATTCATTCATTCATTCATTCTCCTCTCTCTCCTTCTCTCCCTCTCTCTCCTTCTCTCTTTCTTCTTCTCTCCCTCTCTCTCCTTCTCTCTCTCCTTCTCTCCCTCTTTCTCTCTCTCTCCTTCTCTCCCTCTCTCTCCTTTTCCTTCTCTCTCCTTCTCCCTCTCTCTTCTTCTCTCTCCCTCCTTCCCTCTCTCTCTCTTTCACTCACTCCCTCTCTCTCCTTCTCTCTCCTTCACTCTATCCTTCTCTCTCATTCTCTATCTCCTCCTCTCTCCTCCTCCTCTCCCTCCTTCTCTCTCCTTGTCTCTCTCCTCTCTCTCGCTCTCTCTCCTTCTCTCTTTCTCCTTCTCTCCTCTCTCTCCTTCTCTCCTTCCCTCTCCTTCTCGCTTTCTCCTTCTCTCCTCTCTCTCGCTCTCTCTCCTTCTCTCCTTCCCTCTCCTTCTCGCTTTCTCCTTCTCTCCTCTCTCTCCTTCTCTCTTTCTCCTTCTCTCCCTCTCTCCTTCTCTCTCCTTCACTCTATCCTTCTCTCTCATTCTCTATCTCCTCCTCTCTCCTCCTCCTCTCCCTCCTTCTCTCTCCTTGTCTCTCTCCTCTCTCTCGCTCTCTCTCCTTCTCTCTTTCTCCTTCTCTCCTCTCTCTCCTTCTCTCCTTCCCTCTCCTTCTCGCTTTCTCCTTCTCTCCCTCTCTCGCCTTCTCTCTCTCCTTCTCTCCCTCTTTCTCTCTCTCCTTCTCTCTCTCCTTCCTCCCTTTCTCTCTCTCCCTTTCTCTCCTTCTCTCCCTCTCTCTCCTAGTCTCTCTCTCTCTTTCCTTCCCTCTCATGGGTGGCTTACTGAACGCTGATTTCTGGTAAAGAAGCTGTCCGACTTGACAGACAGCTCCCCATACTGACATGCCAGTGTCAGGGTTTCTAAACCAAGCTGACCAAGATCTTGTACCATATCTTCTTTGCTATCTCCAATAACAGGCCAGGCCTGGCTAACGGAGAAGGGATCGTCAAAGTTCCGAAAGTGGTTGAGCATGTTACAGTGTTACTAGCAGTGGCTATTCTTGTTCTTTACATTAGTGATATTTGTTCATAGCAGTGGCTATTCTTGTTCCTTACATTAGTGATATTTGTTC
Organism: Achatina immaculata; assembly: GCA_009760885.1. Classification (NCBI taxonomy): domain Eukaryota; kingdom Metazoa; phylum Mollusca; class Gastropoda; order Stylommatophora; family Achatinidae; genus Lissachatina; species Lissachatina immaculata. The sequence continues at coordinate 12,465,993 of CM019715.1, forward strand.
ATAGCAGTGGCTATTCTTGTTCTTTACATTAGTGATATTTGTTCATAGCAGTGGCTATTATTGTTCCTTACATTAGTGATATTTGTTCATAGCAGTGGCTATTCTTGTTCTTTACATTAGTGATATTTGTTCAAAGCAGTGGCTATTCTTGTTCCTTACATTAGTGATATTTGTTCATAGCAGTGGCTATTCTTGTTCCTTACATTAGTGATATTTGTTCATAGCAGTGGCTATTCTTGTTCCTTATCTTATATCTTATATCCTTCCCGTGCCGTTAAACGTCACATAGGGCTCGCAAAGTATTTCGCCAAGTTTTCCTGTCATCGGCGAGTCTTTCAACCTCATCAAAGGATTTTATGCCTGTTAATTTGGCCTCTCTTAACAATGTCCTCCTCAGAGTTTCACGTGGTCTGCCTCTTTTTCTTCGGCCTGTTGTGTTCCACTTGATAGCTTGTTTTGGGATTCTCTGATCATTTCTTCTCATCAAGTGACCAACATATGGGAAGGGGTTTTGGTAAGGTTTGGTGAGGAATTTAGGGTTTTGAGAGTGCGATTTTCAGATGTAAGGTTTCAAGGTTTGAATGGTGGTGAAGAAATTTATGGGTTTCAGGTAGGGAGGGGGGGGGGTTTGGAGGATAACATTCTGCCATGTGATGACAAGGGTGCATGGGGTAAAAGAGGTTGAGAAGCTCTAGATTAAACATTATAGAATATATATGCGGAGGGCAGTATGCTAATCACATGTAAACCGCGAGACTGCCTTCAGATCAACACAGTTTGAAAATCACTGGTCTTTCTACATCAGAATCTCTGTTTAGGTATATGATACTCCCCCCCCCCTCCTCCTCCTCCTGCTCCTCCCAGCTGAATCAGGGGAAAAAATGTTATATTTTGAGTGGGATGTTTGGTATAATGTGTACTTCTAGACGCCCTGGCCATGGCGAGAAGTCTGTAGTGTGGATGACATTTTGGGCAGTCTGGGTTTAAATAACGGCAAACCTGAGGATCGATAACAATAACTGAAATAACGACTGGCAGGCAGCCAGGCATTGCGTCAACAAAGGAGGGACTTGTCTAACTGTGGACATTCTGTATGATGTAGCTTGGATGCCTTGTGAACTAACTTGTAATAAAAGGAAATTGTTAGTTTCGACTCTCACTAAGATATGACTCATAGATAGATAGACAGACACATCGATAGATAGATAGATGGATAGATAGATCTAACCTGGTATAATTTTAGAAGGGAGATAACTGAAACATTTTAAAAATTAGCATTTAAATCGTATCTAAGGGAGATAATTATTTCACACCCGCCATAGAGTTCCAGATTTTGTAAATCAAAGTTTTCTAAACAGTTTAAACATTTTTAGTTTGAAATATGACTTCTTCAGTAGATTTTCCAACAGTTAATTTATTCCTTTTATTTTAAAAGAATGTCATACTTATGGACAATAGATAGTTTCCAGATTAAAAAAAAGAAAAAGTTCAAATGCAAACTAGCCTTCCTCTTCTTCTTCTTCTTCTTCTTCAGCTTTCCGAGCCAGTAAGGCACACTGCTGCAAATAAAGTTCGCCTCTACTCCTCTCTATTCCTAATCCTCTCGTGCCCTCCCCGCCTCCTCCTCAGCTACTCAAACAAATAAATTGAAAATGTGCACTCTGCATAATAAGGTTTATTATATTCCAACAGTTTGAGTCTGCCAGTCTCATGTCTCGACTCCCTCTCCCTCTCCGAAACCCTAAATATCTACTCCACTACCAGCTCCCCACACCAACTCCTCCCGCCCGTAAACCAGCAGTCAGCAGCTGACCAGAAACTGCGAAGTAGTGTCACCATCAGCATGTGTATATGAGTATATGTATATAATGTGTGTGTATATATATCTCTATATGAATATTTGGATATGTATATGTCTATATGAGTATATGTATATAATGTGTGTATATATCTGTATATGAATATTTGGGTATGTATATGTCTATATGAGTATATGTATATACATGTGCGTGTATATATGTGTATATGCGTATATATGTATATGAGTATATATATATGAGTGCGTATGTATCTGTATATGTGGATATGTATATATGTATATGGATATATGTATATATATATTGCAGGTGAATTTGCATACATCTATATATGTATATGTGGATATGTATATATATATGTGTGTGTATATGAGTATATGTATATATAAGTATATGTATATATATATGTGTATATATATGTATGTATACTTGTTTATATATGTTTGTATATGCATATGTGGATATGTATATATGTGTATGAGTATATGTATAAATATGAATATATATCTGTTTGTGAATATGTGGATATATATATACATATATATACGTATATATATGATTTCGCTAAAGACCCTGTGCGATGTCCGATTTGACAGTCTAAGATCCATATTGACATATTGTCAGTGTTGATGAACCATAGCTGACCAAGACCCTGTCCCACCTCTCCGTTGATATCCCCAGTGACAGGCCTAGCCTGGCTGACGGAGCAGAGATCACCACAGTCTCCATGGCGATGGAGTCTCTTAAGAATTATTAATGGGTACTGGATATCGCTCTTCAGAAAGTAAAACAACTAAAGAAACTGTGGAGAGGAGCGGACAGAACCACAAAAATATGATTTTTAAGGGCGTGCATCTTTCCCATAGCAACATATGCCTGTGAGACCTGGACACTTAACAAAACAGCTGAGAAACACATAAACAACTTTGAAAGCAAATGCTACAGAAAAGTTCTTCAAATATCATGGACACAAAAAAGAACAAATATATCTATACTACAAGAACTTAATATTGAAGAAGGCTGGCTAGTAAAGAGGATTAAAGAGAGAAAACTTAAATATTTTGGACACATTAAACGTCATGATAATTTAGAGAAGACCGTCTTTGAAGGGTACATAATGGTAAAAAGAAAGAGAGGAAGACCAAGGAGAAGATGGCTGCAAGACATCGCTCATGATATGCAAATGGATGCATCAGTAGTAGGCCGTCTTGCTCACAACCGAGAGGCCTACAGGAGTGCTGTTAGGAAGGCAAAGTTCAGCAAGGGACATGCAAATGAATGAATGAATGAATGAACTGGATATGATCTAGCTCCGTTGCCGGTCTGATGGAGCTGTTTAATTATACTCGTACTTTGGGTATGCCCATAAGTGTTCTGTATTTGTCACCAGAATGTCCTTTAGTGTTTTGGCCTATAAAATACCAATCCTGTGCTGGCTGTAAATGGCTGGTGTTCTAGCAAACCTTTCGCATGTTAACTCCACGTAAGGACTAAAAAAATATAGCAGCCATAATACACCGCCACTCCGACACGATGATGTGTCTCAACATCTTCACTGCATCGGCTGCAGTGAACAGCCGGTAGCAAGCAGTTTCAGGGTGACGGAAGACAGGAATCTCAGTGAAATCAGGAACACGTGGACGATACAAGCTTGGATCTAGGGGTTGTAACACCTTGACCGGAGCTTCATCGTCCACATAATTTGGTACTTGATTTCTGGAGGAGGGGGTATATATATTGAAACATTGGCCTGCATCAGATTAGACATAAGGTGTGGCTAGGCGATGTCGCACTTAATTGTGCTTAGATTATTGTGAGTGTTTCGTATATTCATCCCGATCCCACCTCATATGGTGTAGATTATGTAGCTGTGCAGTGAGCTGTGATGTAGGTTTCTGTATATACGTATCAATATGGACATTCTGTGCATTATTTTCTGTGTGATTTATAAGCCTATTGGATGAGCAGCATGTTTGATTAGTTAATTGTAATGACATTGTTCATCAAACTGTTTTTCTGTTATTGATGATTGCTTGAAGTATTTTGATTGGCATTGATCTTGTTCATCCATTTGTTCGTCCATTACTATGACACGCGTCTTGATGTCATGTTTATGTCAATGTCAGCCTTTATGTGCTGTTGTGGCGTATAGTGAGATTTTTTTTAAAATGCTGTGTCCCTAACTTCAGACTCGGTGATTTGTACTGCATGTCAATGTGTTATATATTGTTTTCTCAAGATGGTTTGCAGACCAACATTTCCCTTGGCAATGTACTACCTTACTCGATGTCACTCTAAAATGGTTTGCAGACCAACATTTCCCTTGGCAATGTACTGCCTTACTCGATGTCACTCTAAAATGGTTTGCAGACCAACATTTCCCTTGGCAATGTACTACCTTACTCGATGTCACTCTAAAATGGTTTGCAGACCAACATTTCCCTTGGCAATGTACTACCTTACTCGATGTCACTCTAAAATGGTTTGCAGACCAACATTTCCCTTGGCAATGTACTACCTTACTCGATGTCACTCTAAAATGGTTTGCAGACCAACATTTCCCTTGGCAATGTACTACCTTACTCGATGTCACTCTAAAATGGTTTGCAGACCAACATTTCCCTTGGCAATGTACTACCTTACTCGATGTCACTCTAAAATGGTTTGCAGACCAACATTTCCCTTGGCAATGTACTACCGTACTCGAGGTCATGCTATTTCCCCCATAATGACCGCCAACCCAGGTTTTATTCTCTTTGGTATACTGTATGCTAATTATGCATAAATCCTGAGCAATTAATCGATAATTCCTCCCACTAATTAAAAATGTAAACTTGCACCAATACGTTTTACAAGCAACCTCAGATATATCTATCACATCTGCTGGCTTCTACATATTCTTGCTGTTTTCGAACATAGGTCTGGGGGCCTGGGACTCCGTAGTCGATGCCCTGAGTGGGGTATGGGGGGGGGGGGGGGGCGGTTAGGGGGTTCTAAGCTGCAGTGGACAGATTGACAGTCGTTGGACCCGAAATGAAAGACACGTCATTACTGATTTTATAAAGATGAAGACATGGAAATGCCAGCCAAAAAAAAAAAAAAGAAAATATTAATACTTAAATCTAAAAGTTAGAACCAGCATTCGAACCTTGATGCTAATACTTACAAAGAAGAAAGAAAGAAAGCTGGTTTGTATCTCCTATATAACTTTTATTTTAAAAAGTCATTACTAACGGTAAATATGAAATTCTTTATAGAACGTTATATTTCAAATATTAAAAAAAGACACGATTATTAAGGAACATATGAACTATAAACATTACGTATTCTATCAGATGTCTGCGATATAATTATCTCCCTTAGATACGGTTTCAACGGAAAATTTAAAATAAATGTTTTAGTTATCTAGCTTTCGAAATTACTTTTCATCTATTTATCTATCTGTCTGTCTGTCTGTCTGATTGTGTGTTTGCCTGTTTATCTGTCTATTTGTTTCTTCTTTGTGTATTGCTGGCACTGTTGATTTTTATTCCCTGCTGTGGTGACTCTTGTCGCTTACATTAGTGATATTTTCCCCCCTAGAAGCGATGACTGTTTATAGTTCTGCACAACATATGTGAAAAATGCTGTATATGTTGGGGGACCGGGGAGTGGGGGAGATGGGAATGGAGTCAGGAGACTCTGGAACAGGCTGCTTGCTGAACTTTAATACTGCCTGAGCTGTAGCTGTGGATGAATAGAATGTTGCTGCTGGTCCATCAGTTACAAAAGATCCCGTGCCTATGGTCTTATGTAGATGTCCAACAGACTCAGGGACAGAAAAGGTACAAACACTGATATACCACAACATGGTATCTCTCTCTCTCTCTCTCTCTCTCTCTCTCTGAACCTTAAGTGCCCAAGGCACATGGGGCTTCCGCAAGGGTTTTCCACAAATGCCTGTCCTTTGCCTTTTTTTCTGCTCTTGCCCATGTGAGCCCTCTATTGCTCAACATCCTTTCTGTTGTTCTTCTCAATGTCCCTTTTGGTCTACCCTTACTTCTGTTCCCCTGTGGTGTCCATCTTAGTGCTATTTTTGGTAGTGAGTTGTCAGTCATTCGGAGCACATGTCCCAACCATCGCCAGCGTCTTTCCTCAATAATGGCTGTCAGTGGCTTCATCTGCATTTCTGCCAACAAGATGTTATTTCTTATGGTGTTTGGCCAAAATATTTTTTTCCAATTCTTTGTAAACATTTAGTCTGGAAAGAATTCAACTTACAACATGGTATAGTCCCGTATAATTCAGTTTATCGACGCCTATATAGATGACGTCACTACATCTACTATAATGTGACGATGTTACGGAACAGAGAGTGTAAGAACTCCATCTTGGGATGATCGGTGGTGATGCATGACAGTGCTGGTATTGTGCGAAGTGGCAGTATTACATAGAATATTAGTACTACACAGAATATTAGCATTACACAGTACTACACAGAATATTAGTACTACACAGAATATTAGTACTACACAGTAGTACACAGAATATTAGTATTACACAGAATATTAGTACTACACAGAATAGTAGTACTACATAGAATATTTGTACTACACAGAATATTTGTACTACACAGAATATTAGTACTACACAGAATATTAATACTGCACAGAATGTTTGTACTACACAGAATATTAGCACTGCACAGAATATTAGTACTGCACAGAATGGTAGTACAGTGTAAAATTGTGTACGCCTTGAACAGTAAATATATCTGTACCTTTTACAAGTTGTCCACATCATCATCATCATCATCAGGTGCCGTGCCGACTGGCGTTGGCTATTATGCTTCTCCAGAGTACACGATCCTTCATGCAGGCCATCAGTTCAGTTGGTGATCTCCTCTCACACCATCCCGTCAGACTGTCCAGTATCATTTCTCTTGGTCTTCCTCTTGATCTTCTTCCTTCTATTTTTCCTGTTGTTATAATATTTTCAATGCCCCATCTTCTCATTGCATGTCCTATGAAAGTACATTGTCTCTCTCTTATCTTTCTGACAAGGTTTTTTGTCTCTCCAGCTCTTCTCATACATTCTTCATTAGTTATTTTTGCTGTCCAGGGGATTCGCAACATTCTTCTAATAAACCACATTTCTGTTGCTTCCAATGATTTTTGTGCAGACCTGCCTATTGTCCATGATTCACTTCCATATAACAAGATAGGTTCAATATAGCATTTTAGGACTCGTTTTCTAACATTCATTGATAACGATGTGTTAGCTAATCTGTTTCTCATTCTCTGAAATGCAGTCTTTGCTTGGCCTATTCTGTTCCTAATTTCTGTTTTGCATTTCCCATCTGAAGTTATTACTGCTCCAAGGTATATGAATTTCTGCACCTGCTTTAGAATGGTTCCGTTTAATTGAATGCTGCGTGCTGGTGGATTCTGTTTCTTAGATATAACCATCGTCTCTGTCTTTTTGATGTTCAAAGTAAGGCCTTTCTGTTCACTTTCTTTGGCGACTTTATCCAAGAGATTTTGCAGGTCTTGTTGTCCACGTATCATTCCTAAAACATACGCTCTGGTTCAGTCAATCATTAAGCTCTTCATAGCTCCGTTCACGTGTTGCATTAAGTCTGTAAACAATACTTAACCTTGTATTCGCTTTTCCCCGAGTCATTTAATGTGAATCAAGGCAAATAAACTAACACATTTACAAGTGGCTTACACAAACTAGGGACAAGCTTTTCCAATAGGAGATTTTATCTTTCCATTAGTACAAAATTATAAAAGAAGATAATTATTATGTTTTCTACCCTCTCTCTCTCTTTTTCTCTGTTTCTCTGTCTGCCTGTCTCTATTTCTTTCTATCTGTCTGTCTCTTTCTGTCTGTCTCTGTCTCTCTGTCTATCTCTTGGTATATTGTATGCTAATTATGCATAATCAGTAACAAAATGTTACTATCTCTCTCTCCCTGTCTCTTTATCTCTGTCTATCTTTCTGTCTCTGTATGTCTGCTCTCTCTCTCTCACTCTCTCTCTCTCTCTCTGTCTACCAGTTAAGCTATCACTTCCAGAATCAAAAGTCACCACTGTCAGCAACAATAATCGCCACTGCTAGGAGCTAAAGTCACCACTGTCAGCAACAATAATCACCACTGCTAGGAGCTAAAGTCACCACTGTCAGCAACAATAATCACCACTGCTAGGAGCTAAAGTCACCACTGTCAGCAACAATAATCACCACTGCTAGGAGCTAAAGTCACCACTGTCAGCAACAATAATCACCACTGCTAGGAGCTAAAGTCACCACTGACAGAAATGAGAAAGACAAAGAGAGCTGCTAGACAAATCTAGCCCTCACCATCCCCATGTAGTGTGATCAGTTCTCTGTTACCTGGGACTTGAAATGTGCATTTATTTTCTGACTCTGTGCGAGGAATATAATCATGGAATAGTTCCTCCAATCCATCCCCACAAACTGCACCCCCCACACCCACCCTGAAATCCTAAACTCCTCCACTTTCACTTCCACTCCGCCAAGGCCGGAAATAATACACTCCCATCAAACTCCGCAATGCCCACTCATCATCATCATCATCAGGTGCCGTGCCGATTGGCGTTGGCTATTATGCTTCTCCAGAGTACACGATCTTTCATGCAGACCATCAGCTCAGTTGGTGATCTCCTCTCACACCATCCCGTCAGACTGTCCAGTATCATTTCTCTTGGTCTTCCTCTTGATCTTCTTCCTTCTATTTTTCCTGTTGTTATAATATTTTCAATGCCCCCTCTTCTCATTGCATGTTCTATGAAAGTACATTGTCTCTCTCTCTCTCTTATCTTTTTTGACAAGATTTTTTATCTCTCCAGCTCTTCTCATACATTCTTCATTAGTTATTTTTGCTGTCCTGGGGATTCGCAACATTTTTCTAATAAATCAAATTTCTGCTGCTTCCAATGATTTTTGTGTAGATCTGGTCCATGATTCACTTCCATATAACAAGATAGGTTCAATATAGCATTTTAGGACTCGTTTTCTAACATTCATTGATAAGGATGTGTTGGATAATATGTTTCTCATTCTCTGAAATGCAGTCTTTGCTGGGCCTATTCTGTTCCTAATTTCTGTTCTCCATTTCCCATCAATGCCCACTCCGACCATAAATTTCTCCAAGCCCTCTGAAACCATAAATTTCGTTCTCACACCCACCCCCTCCCCAACAACCCCGACAAATTAATTTCTTTCTCCCCCTCACCGAAGCTATAAATTCCTCCACCATAATTCCCCCCTCCCCTCCAAAAGAACGGGCCGTAAAAGTGAAGAAAGAGCATATGTTTTATAGATTGCTGCAAGACGTTTGATAAAGTAAAACACAAAGAAATCATACAGATGTAAAAAAAAGACATAAATATATATGGAAAAAGACTTGAGAATAATATAAAAATAGTTATTTTGGAAACAAATAGCTGCAGTCAGGAACTGATAATCAAATAGGAGAGTACCAGCATGCAGTAGTACCAGAGAGTGCCAGTCTGCAGTGTAGCGTGCTTTGAATATATCGATATCGCGTGTTTACCTGCTTGTTTTTTTTTTCGGTTCTCTGTCTGTTGCATGTTTAATGATTTTGATGTTGTGTCTGCGTCTATGTGTGTTTTCCCGAAGGTTGTATTTATTTTATCTGGGTTTAAATAAGACGCCCTAGCCATGGCGAGAAGTCTGTAGTTTGGATGACATTTCGGGCAGTCTGGGCAGCTAGTTTGAACCCGGTATGTAACAGAATTTCTTATTTCTGACATTCCTTAATTCTGGAATTCTGTTCTTTTATTTGACGTTATAGGAGTTAACCAGGGATTTATTTGGTAGATTGACGTAGTGGTTAGCTCCCTTAGTTATTTTTCTTAAAGTACAGATCAACTATAGATCAGGTTTTACATGCTGAAGGCCATTTCTTGTCATGTCTAGGCACGGGATTTTTTATATTAACTAAAGTTATTTAGGACATGTGTGTTTAATTCGTTATTTTTAGTTACAGAAAAGCTTAAAATAGGATTGTTGTTTTTAGTTTACTGTCCAAGGTCATAAACATGTAATTTTTTTTGCACGGATTGAGATATGTGTTAATCACGATTTTTATCTTCCACGAGATAGAATATTCCGGAAGCTTTAGGAGTAGGAATTGTAGTTCTTCTACTTCTTCGTTCGCTTCTACCACCAAGACCGCCCTGTGATCCTACTAAATTTACCTCTATGGTCTTATATAGGTCCCGTGGTCCCCCGTATGGTCCTCAAAAGGACCACACGAGACCCCGAGAGGACCACAAGAGGTTCACAGTATCGCACGGCTTGAGCCTGTATTCTTGGTGGGTCTCAGAAGCGTTGATTGCGTGACACCGTGGTCTTCGTTGCACCAATTTGATCTAGAATTGGACTTTCTCACCGGAAATCCTTTGCGTGTTTTGGATATGAGTATATCCCCGCTGGGTGAAAGGTGGTAGCCAACCCAGACTAGAGTTGGACTTTCTCACCAGAAGACCTCGACGTGTTTTGAGATACCAGTGTATCACAGCCGGGTGAGAGGTGGTGGCCTCTCCATTCCGGGGTTGGACTTTCTCACTGGAAAACCCCAGCGTGATTAGGATACGCATACATCCCCGCCTGGTGAGTGGTGGTTGCTAATCTAGACTGCACTGGTCCAGTGTCTCCGACTTCAGCATTTTGTGGTTGTGGCCGCTACCCTTCCTAGTTGTGACCAGGACGGAGCTTTTGTCCAAGAGGACGAATCCTCGCCACTAGTGACTTCCGCCCCTGGGTTGAGCCGGTTTAGGCATATTATTCCAGTATGAGCGTGTTTAGGAAATGACCGACCTTTAGAGCAGAGGTGCCGTGACATGCGTAGCCATCAAGTTTCACCCCTGGTGTAAGCCGATTTAGACATATTTCACCAGTATGGTTGTATTTCGGACGTGGCGGACCTCTAGAACAGAGGCGCCGTGGTATGAGTAGCTTTCGCCTCGATACTACTGAACATACCGATTAAACTTCACTTTATCCTTTCCATCACCTTTTTGCATCGGCGCCACACAGCAAGCCTGATTGTTTTTCCGCATTTTCTTCCTTCGCCGGGAGGAGTTTCACTCCACGCGCGGCATCCGAATAATCTTGCTAGCAGTGTCTTAACCTCTGGGTTAAGATGGTTCAGGCATTTCGCCCGATATGAGTGCACTTAGGACGTGGCTGACCCCCAGACCAGAGGTGATTTGATTACTGTTTACTTCGTTTATTCCTTTCTTTCACCTTTTCCACAGTGGTGCCGCACGGCAACCCCATTTGCACCCTTCTTCGTTGGCCAGGAGGAGTCCACTCCACGCATGGCAACTGAAGAATCTCGCAAGCGGTGGTAGATGAGCTACCAAACCTAACTCTCATCTACCCGAAGCGTCTGGTTTTCCGGCGCCAGATATTCGCTTTCGCCCCTTCTCCTGTCAGTTTAAACAGTTCTGCCACGAGAAGGCCAGGAGCTGGACTTGACTGTCAGAGGCTATTTGAGACGCACGCCATTGGAGTGGAGAGCGTATCCTCCACCCCACCTCCGGCAGTAACGATCCTTAGAACCGAATTGTAGTTCATATTTAAGGACAAAATTCTTACGTAGAATTATGATTATGATGATGATAAGATTGATTAGTAGCTTGAGATTCATTATTATTGTAATTTCATTATGTAGAGTTTGACTGAGAAGAATGTTTCAGATACGATGCTAGGATGTGAACTGTTAGTTAGTTTTTTTTTTTCCTCATGGATCCAATGTTTAAGTTTTTGATGCAGGTACGAGTTGTTAGAAATAGTTTATAACTGAAGAAATGTGAATTAGTTCTACTGAGATTTTTTAGGACGATATTTTTGTGATGTGAAGTGGTATATAAGGATCCAGGGAATTTTCAGTGAGTTAGTAAGTTGGCTCTTATTCCATCATGTTGAATGCCTGTTTTTCCTAGCTGAGAGTGAATGTTGCCCACTCCCTCCCTACATGGCGAATTAGTTCTCGTCGAAAGAGGAGTTGGATTATTCATCTGTTTTCTCAGTTTATTGCTGCATCCTCATTTATTCACCACTCATTTTTCCCCATAATAAATATGTGTGCTTGCTATTATCAATTTGAGTGTTAGTGGTTCTCAAACTGTTGAGATGTGTTTGTTCTCAGTTACACATTAAACTTCCTTAGATGTAATCAGTAGATAGAGTAAGAAAAACTAGTACAGTTTATCACTTGGGTGGCAGCTTTACACAATTGCGAAGTACTTTAATTAGTGCCGTGCCTTGGCACATACCATAATGTACCATTCTATTTTAATTGGCACATACTGCCACTAAAACCTACCACTACTATATGTGAAATCTAAATGAAAGTTTAGCGCTAGTTAAAACACTGGTGTGTAAAGTCTAAATGAAAGTTTGGCGCTAGTTAGAACACTGGTGTGTAAAGTCTAAATGAATGTTTGGCGCTAGTTAGAACATTGGTGTGTAAAGTCTAAATGAAAGTTTGAACACTGGTTTGTAAAGTCTTGGTGTTATAACAATGTCTCACGTTAATACTTTTCTTTGTGATAAGATATCTCACTACAAATCTGTAGAGATTCTGAATAAAACACTTGACTGACGTGACATCTTCCACAGCGAATAGATTGAACAGTGGAGTATTCCCTTTTTTTTTGAGCAGGGAAAGAATTTACGGTTTCGGGATTTGGAGTAGGGGTGGGGGAGAGGGGTTATGGTGGAGTAATTTATAGCTTCGGTCAGGGGGAGAAGGAATTTAATTTGTCGGGGTTGGGTGTGGGTGTGTGTGTGAGTGTGGTGTGAGGCGGAATTTAGAGTTTCAGAGGGGGTGGAGAAATTTATGGTCGGGGGTGGAGAGGGAGAGTTTCAGGGGAATGTATTGTTTCTGCCCGTGGTTCTAAGAACTGTTGTAGCCGGGGGTGGGGTGGGGGATACGCTCTCCACTCCAATGAAATGTCTCCAATGGCATGTGTCTCAAATAGCCTCTGACAGTCAAGTCCAGCTCCTGACCTTCTCGTGGCAGAACTGGTCAAACTGACAGGAGAAGGGGCGAAGGCGAATATCTGACGCCTGAAAACCAGACGCTTTGGTTTGGTAGCTCATCTGACAGAAGGAAAATTCGGATCAAAACCGTCGTGGAAAAGGTGAAGGATTAAGTGAAGTGACCAGTAGTCTCGAGGTCAGGACTACTCAAATCACGGAACCTCTGCTCTGGAGGCCTGCCACGTCCTATATTCACCTATACTGAGCAGATTGCCTAAACCGGCTTATTCCAGGGGTTAAACTAAGACATTGGTGGTAAGATTCTTCGGCTGCCGCTCATGGAGCGAAACTCCTCCTGACCAAACTCCTCCTCGAAACTCCTCCTGAAGAAAATGCAACTAGGGTTGCCGGGCGGCCCCGCTGTAAAAAAGTGATGGAAAAGATAAAGTGAAGTTTAATCGATGTCCAGTAGTCTCGTGGCGAGAGCTACTCGTACCATGGCACCTCTGCTCTAGAGGCCTACCACGTCCGTATAAACACCCATACTGGTGAAATATACCTAAACTGGCTTAACCCAGGGGTGAAAGTTGATGACTACTCATGACACGGTACCTCCGCTCTAGAGGTAGGTCACGTCCTAAACACACCCAAGCTAGGATAATAAACTGGCTTAACCCAGGCGTGAAACTTACTACTGGCGAGGATTCGGCCCCCAGGACAAAAAACTCCGTCCTGGTCACAACTAGGAAGGGTAACGGCCACAACCACAAAATGCTGAAGTCGGAGACACTGACCAGTGCAGTCTAGATAGGCAACCACCTCTCACCCGGCGGGAATGTATGCGTATCCTAATCACGCTGAGGTTTTCCGGTGAGAAAGTCCAACGCTGGACTGGATGGCAACCACCTCTCACCCGGCGATGATACACGGGTATCTCAAAACACGTCGAGGTTTTCCGGCGAGAAAGTCCAACTCTAGCCCCGGATGGGCAACCACCTCTCACCCAGCGGGGATATACTCATATCCAAAACACGCTGAGTTTTTCCAGTGAGAAAGTCCAATTCTAGATTAAACTGGTGCAACGAAAACCACGGTGTCACGCAATCCAGCTTCTGAGACCCAGCAAGCATACAGGCTCAAGCCGTGCGATACTCTGAACCTCTTGTGGTCCTCTCGTGGATCTCGTGTAGTCCTTTCAAGGACCACATGGGAACCACGTGACCTATCGAGGACCACAGGAGTAAATTCAGTAGGATCACAGGGCGGTCTTGTTGATAGAAGCAAACGAAGAAGAAGAAAAGTTTCCGGCCATGGCGGAGTTGGAGTGGAGGTGGAGAATTTAAGATGCGAGAGGGGAGTGCGGTGTGTGGGTGTGGGTTGGAGGAATTTAGGATGTTGAAGGGGGGGGGTTGCTGTGTGTGGTTTGTATGGAGGTAGGTGAGGGAGGTTTTGGGTTCAGAGGCGGGGAATGGAACTGAGAGACTCTAACAGTGGAATATTAAATACATATGATTTGGAATATACATTTTGAGTATATTTGGTGGTTTGGGGGGGTGGTGGGTGGTGGGATGTTTGGGACGGGTAGGATGACATTCTGACACATCATGAACAAGGCGCGCGCAGAAAAGAGGTTTGAGAAACCCTGGTTTAAACGATGTTGAATATCTTTCACATGATCACGAGACACGGAAGACATTGTGCTAATTACAAGAACACATCAGATGTCCTTCAGAACTACACATTTTGAAAATCACTGGTCTTTCATACTAGAATCTCTGTATAAATATATGATACTTTTTTCCCTCTGAAGCAGCGGGATAAATGTCATCTTTTGCGTTGGGGCGTTGGACATAATGTGTGCTTCTAGACGCCCTGGCCATGGCGAGAAGTCTGTAGTGTGGATGACATTTTGGACAGTCTGGGTTTAAATAACTGCAAACCTCAGGATCGATAACAATAACTGAAATAACGACTAGCAGGCAGCCAGGCATTGCGTCAACAAAAGGGGGACTTGTGAAATGATGTAGAGGATGGACAGCCTCACTTGGTACCGCCAGTAGCAGGCCTTGATTGGCTAACGGAGCAGGGATTGCCATAGTCTCCACGGTGGTGAAGTTTACTACAGAATTATTTACCGGCCCCTGCTATTATAACCCCATCAGGGACTGAAAAAAAACAGCGGCCATTAATACTACTCCGGCCCTCATATTATTCATACTCCTCTTCTCTTAACATTTCCATCCCCTATACCACTCCCATCCCTCATTCCACTCACAATCCTCATACCACTCTCACCCGTCCATACTACCTCAGCCCTCATATTATTCCTATTCCTCTTAACGCTTCCGTCCCCCATACCACTCCCATCCCCCATACCACTCCCATCCCTCATTCCACTCCCATCCCTCATACCACTCCCGCCTGTCCATACAACCTCAGCCCTCATATCATTCCTACCCCTCTTATCACTTCCATTCCCCATACCACTCCCTGCCTTCATACCACTCCCTGCTCTCATGCAACTCCCATCCTTCATACCACTCACCGACCTCATAACATCTCTCAACCATAACAAATCTATATAAACTGTACCATCTGCCTGATACTGTATTCGTGTACCCATATTTCTCTCACCGTAAACACAGATTCGACTTCTAGGTAATGGTCTCCTACTAAATTATATGAGTCAGCGACTACCTAATGTTTGACCCTGGTTTCTCGCGTGCTTTGAATATATCGATATCGCGTGTTTACCCGTTTCTTTTTTTTTTCTTTCTTTTTTTTTTCGGTTCTCTGTCAGTTGTATGTTTAATGATTTTTATGTTGTGTCTGTGTCTGTGTGTGTTTTTCCGAAGGTTGTATTTATTTTATTTAGTTCTGTTTTTTTAAGTTTCTATTTTTGTGGGTTTTTTTTCGATTTCAAAGATATTGTGTGCTCGATTACTAGTATTTTCCGTATCACATGTCTGTATTTTCTTTTGTTTCTCCTATTACCGTAATAAACTGGTATTAAAAAGTAGATGGAAAATATATGATTTTCCATGTTTATTACATCTTCTTTAAAATAATATATATATATATATATATATATATATATATATATAAAGAGAGGTATTTCTATGAAACAAATACATTTGTTAATATACTTTACAGAAGTACTTTTTAAACCCTTCTTTTACTACATGACTTTGTATCACACAGACCAGACAGACCAAGCACAGACAGACCAAGCACAGACAGACCAAGCACAGACAGACTAAGCACAGACAGACTAAGCACAGACAGACCAAACACAGACAGACCAAACACAGACAGACCAAGCACAGACAGACCAAGCACAGACTGATGCCTGACTGTCTTTTCCATAACATAACCTGCTAGAGAAAGCAGCAGTAATATAGGATTTTATCTAACACTACTTGTAGTTCTTCTTCGCTTCTGGCTATCAATATCATGTCAACAGCATATCTTAGACTATTTAAGTCGCATCCTCCCAGTGGAAGAGCGAGAATGTTTTCAATGTGTCTCATAATCCTTTCACTATAGAGGGAGAATAGGCCAGCGGATAAAACGCATCTCTGTCGTAATCCTGCCTTCATGTTGGAACTCTCCTATTTAATTATCAGTTCTGATTGCAATTATTTGTTTTAAAAAGTAACTGTTTTTATATGATTCTCAAGTCTCTTTCCATCTTATTTCTGTATTTTAACATCTGTATGATTTCTTTGTGTTTTACTTTATCAAACCTCTTGCAGTAATCTATAATACATACGCACAGATCTTTCTTCACTTTTTCCATTCTCTTCCCATTCTTTCCCCATTTTCTTAGTCTTCTTACATAAAATAGAAGTATAAAAAATGAATTTATTGTTATCTCCAATCTCTCAAGTTACGAGAAACCACTTATAGCACACCATAAATTAATATTTGGTGCATCTCAGGTTTTAAATCTTTAAGGTAAGTTTTGGGAGTCCCTGACAATCAAGCATATTTAAGGGGAGTCGGCGATAAAGAAAAGTTTTATAACCGCTGAATTAACTATTTTGCTTTCGTCCATATCGCCAGCTTCCCCACCCCTTTCCATTAACACTACATAAATTCTATAAGAATTTATTGTAAATTCAGCATTTTTTTTTCGAAAGAACCTAAATAATGCTTCATTTATGGTAGAGTAATTTTATAAAGTGTGCAAAAAAATATTAATTTATAAGTTATGTAATTAAACATTCATTCCTGACGTAATTATCTCTCTTAATAATGTTTTACATTGAGATTTTTTGCCCCTGTTTAAGTTATGTCCCTTTTTTCCACTTTGCAGCATATGTTTGCATACTTTCTGTCCATCTACTCTTCCTTCATTTTTATTTTCTCTTTACACACCTGGCTTATTTGTTTTTACCTTTACGTGTTGGTTGGCCTATTTATACCGTAGTCTTCCTTTTCGAATGTCTAAATTAGTTGCGAAACTAGAGATTAAAAAAAAATATCTTGATCATTCCGAAATATGCTTTTCAGCATCGCAAGAAATGTACCAAAAACTGCCAAAAATATAACAAGCACTTCAGAAAAAACTGATGAAATACTACAAACAATCAATAAGTACGTCAAAAACATGTATTACAAAAAACATTTATTATGTATAATTTTAAAAAAAGGCATCTATGATGCACTATAAAAACATCTGTAATGCACAATTTTTTTTTAAAAAAGGTCTATCAAGCACCATAAGAACGTGTTACCATTCACAATAAAAACATCCAACAAGAACTATAAAGACATCTATCATGCAAACCAGAAACATATGTAAAGGACTGTAGAAACATATATCATACGCTCTAAAAACATCTATTAAGCAAACATCTGTCATACACAATAAAAACCTATATCTATACAAATATCAGTCATGCACTCTTAGAAACATACATCGCTCACTATAAAAACATCTATCACGCACTATTAAAAACATCTATCAAGCACCATTAAAAACATTTATCAAGCACCATTAAAACATCTATCAAGCACTATAAAATTATCTATTAAGCACTATAAAAACATCTACCGGGCACTATAAAAACATCTGTCAAGCACTATAAAAACATATATCAGCCACTATAAATAAATCTATCAGCCACTATAAAAAATCTATCAATTACTATAAAAATATCTATCAACCATTATAAAACCATCTATCAACCACTATAAAAATATCTATCAACCACTATAAAAATATCTATCAAGAACTATACAAACCATCTATCAACCACTATAAAATCACCTATCAAGCACTATAAACACGTCTATCAAGCACTACAAAAACATCTATCATCCACTAGAAAAAACATCTATCAGCCATTAGAAAAACATCTATCGAACATTACATAAACATTTATCAGGCACTATAAAAATATCTATCAGCCAATATAAAAACATCTATCATCCACTAGAAAAAACATCTGTCAGCAACTAGAAAAAACATCTATCAAGCACTATAAAAATATCCACAAAGCATAATTAAAACATTCCATCAAACACTATAAAAACATAAATAAAGCATAATTAAAACATTCCATCAAACACTATAAAAGCATCCACAAAGCATAATTAACACATTCCATCAAACACTATAAAAACATCCACAAAGCATAATTAACACATTACATAAAACACTATAAAAACATCCACAAAGCATAATTAACACATTCCATCCAACACTATAAAAACATCCACAAAGCATAATTAACACATTACATCAAACACTATAAAAACATCCACAAAGCATAATTAACACATTTCATCAAACACTATAATAACATCCACAAAGCATAATTAACACATTCCATCAAACATTATAAAAACATCCACAAAGCATAATTAACACATTCCTTCAAACACTATAAAAACATCCACAAAGCATAATTAACACATTCCATCAAACACTACAAAAACATCCACAAAGTATAATTAAAACATTCCATCAAACACTATAAAAACATCCACAAAGCATAATTAACACATTCCATCAAACACTATAAAAACATCCACAAAGCACAATTAACACATTCCATCAAACACTACAAAAACATCCACAAAGCATAATTAAAACATTCCATTAAACACTACAAAAACATCCACAAAGCATAATTAACACATTACATCAAACACTATAAAAACATCCACGAAGCACTGTCCACCGAACACTACAGAAACATATAACTGGCGTAGACGAAGAAACCCCCAAAATTAATTTACAAACTGTAAAATCACGGAAGAACTTTACGCGGATGAAAACGACGCCTCATTTTCAATAAGGAAAGAAAGTTACCTGTCGTAATTTTAAACTCTACGGTGGTCTGTCTATACAGAGCTATGATGGAGAGACGGGATGAGAAAGAGGCAGTTGACGAGACAACCGACCCGGGATATCACATATGATCCCAACACCTCGCTCACTGAAACTGGCACCCTGCCGAGACAACGAGCCGTTTTGGGGTTGGTTATTACGGGGAGGAACATCATTCATTCAGGCCACATGAATAAATGATCCAATTCTTCCATACAACAGGAGACTTACTTGGAAACCCAAGAAAGTTCTGTTAGTGGAGATGAGAGGGCCCAATAACCTGGCCCATCTCAGTATAATAAAAGCTGCATATTTACAAAGAGCATTCCTTTAATCTCAACAGTTTTGGCACAGCTTTTGAAAAACTGCCCTCAGATGGGTTATACGTCTTCATTGTTCGTGATTTCCTATGTGTGCCATAGGACATTTTGCGAACTTCTGTGACCCGACCTGGACAAGGAAGATTAAGACATGGACAATTTGTGAATGTTTTAAACCAGTGTTTCCAAAAGTGGGCGACAAGCACTTCCCACCCCCACCCCAGAGTCAGTGGTTGGGGGGGGGGGGCTGTGCGAAAAAGGAGGTAGTGGAAAACAAGGAGGCGGGGTGGGGGTGGGGTGGCGTTGTGGGAAAGGGAAGCGGCAGATGGGGGAAGTAATATTTCCCCCCCCCCCCTTTCCTTTTAGCAGTTTTCAACCTGATATTGAGAAACCTGTGTTCCTACATGAAAATTCACCCATCATCACATTAAAAATTGAGAAGACAATGCAGTAGATGACTTATTACATGTACTCTTTCGTGTTGTTAAATAAACTGCTTTGCTAGCTTAAGTTTTTTACTTGTGTAATACATATTCTAGTTTAATAGGTCATTGTACGAGAATTAGGGAGGGGGAGGGGAGGCTGTTGAGGATGTGACCTGGAAGAAAAAAGAGATGGCTGCCCGAAGGATCCTGGGATACAATGTTTTACGTAATCCCGCATTGTAACTCTTATTTCTGTGTATGCCAGAAATGGATATCACTTAACGGAAACAGATAATAATAGTATAAATTAAATAACATGAATTTTAAAAAAAACAATTTCTATCTGTCTTACAAAGAAAAGTAAAAAATAAACGATAGCGTCGGTATCTATCTATACTTAATGGAATTTATAAATGTACTATATTAAAATGTGTAGTTAATTTGTACTTTAACTCTCTCTCTCTCTCTCTCTCTCTCTCTCTCTCTCTCTCTCTTAACCTTAAATGCCCAAGGGTTTTCCACAAACGCCTGTACTTTGCCTTTTTTTCTGCTCTTACCCAAGTGAGCCCTCAACATTCTCTCTATTGCTCTTCTCCATGTCTCCATCTTAGAACTATATTTGGTTTTAGCTGCATACATACTTTTAAAATATATTTTGACACAACTATCCACCCTGCTTAGCTCTTATAGTAATTATGTCCCCTTTTCAAGACTAGTTTCCACAAGTTTCATGATTATCTCCTCTTTTTCTTCTCCTCCAGCCTTCCACAAGGTCAAGAGTTTTTATTTCTCCCTAATTACCGCTAAGACAACTGCACTAACCTCTTCACTACTCAGGTGCTCCAAAAATTTCATGTGGGTTTTATTTCACACTCTTACTCCGCTACAAACACCGCTCCGCTCCCTCACTGTTCCCCCCATGGACCTGGTAACTGCGGTGAATGAACTGGTTTGCTGAACCCGGAAATGACCCCGGGTCTTTTTTCTAGGAGAACTTGGAGCTCTAACCTCTGAGCTGTCACGTGATTTGTACGCATGTTGTCACAGAGTGAGTAGAAATCTTGAACCCAAATAATAAACAATAAATAAACAATAATGGAAGTCGTCAGAGGATATAACGTAGTACGGATTGTTGATTTGGGGGGGGGGGGAGGCGTTGATCAGAGAGACAAAAAATGGATCGTGGCCAGGGCACGACGGGGAAGGACGAGGTGTGAAAGGAAGAAAGCTGGAGAAAAATAACGGGTGTGAGCATCCATCGATACCAGAACATCTACCTGGAGAGATCATTCGTCTTCGTAAATATCACAAGTTGAAGGTTTCGACCAGGAAAGAGAATCAACTTTAAAGAGAACACTGACCAGTCGCATCTGCATGTTCCTGGCGGAACTTTGCATCCCTAACAGCATCCCTGTAGGCCTCTCGGTTGTGAGCAAGATGGCCTGCTGCTGCTGATGCATCCATTCGCAAATTATCAACATTGTCTTGCAGCCATCTTCGCCTTGGTCTTCCTCTCTTTCTTTTTTTCCCATTATGTACCCCTCCAAGACTGTCTTCTCTAAATTATCATGACGTTTAATGTGTCCAAAATATTTAAGTTTTCTCTGTTTAATCTCACCGACCAGAGGCCATAAATAGTAGCTAACAAACCCCTGTGTACATCTGTGAAGCTCTCCGACAACAGAGAGACTCATGGTGAGACACACTGCCAGCCCTATGTAATGCATGACGGCACAGGAAGGATATAAGATGTAAGAAAGGTTTGGTTCGATGTGGTGTCTGGGGTTTTCAGTAAACCAATCTTTTATTTTTGCCTTGATCATTGTATACCTTCTGAGTAATTATTTATTGTTGGTGGAGCTATGGAATGAATGAAATGATAACTTATTTCCAGACAACAAAGTTGGTTAGGGGAGCTTACATAGACACCAGCTGGGAGGGCTTAGGTTGTGGATCGTATGGAGAGGCTCAGTAACTGAGAGTGTTCCAGGCACAGCTGTACTTCATTGGGCACCTATTCACTACATTAGTCTAGCGATTTAAGCCATGAACACTACGAACCTCCATTACGATGATGAAGATAAGAGATAAGGAAGCAAGATGGGAGAGAAGAGTTAAAAAGTTAAAAGATAAAAATAAGCACAAAGTAATAAAGTGAATAAGTAAATCAAGGACCAAATATTTTACACCAACAAGGACTCAACATTGTCTATATACCGTCAAGGTTAACAATTTAAAAAAAAACTATCGTCTAAAAGTCTTGTTTCAAGAGGATTTGAGTACAATGAATGTCGTTCCTCTTTTCAAGCAAATGAAAGGATTTATGATTCCTCCTTGTTCCAGAACGGGAAAGGGAGATAAATAAAATTCCACATGCTCATCACGGCCTGAGTTCGTTCCATTTCGGTGAACGAAAGAAAACAAGAGACTGTATTTACCAGCTTGGCGAAAGCTAAAGGGTTTGTGCGACAATGTGCGAGATTATTAGTGCCATACATTAGTTCCATAAATCCACATGGGATAAACTGTTCTTGTTCTATATCAACCTGGGTAAATTGTTCTTGTCATATCTCGCTAGAAATACGAGAAGGATATTCGATGCAGCCGAGGCACAAGAGTATCATTTAGGGGAACGCGTTGTGGATTCTTTTCTGTAGATTCGGAGTGGAGCTTCAAATGCAGTAAAATGTGTAATGCTTCTTTGGCAGATTCTACCGTGATACTTAAAACTGTCGTCAGATCAGATCAGACATTGCCAAGCCGATAGACGTAGGCGGTCGTCTTTCTCCATCTCGCTCGATCCTCCGTCTCTCGAATCAAGTCTATCGCTGTTTGTCTGTCAAACCACTCAGTCAGTCCATCCAGATGTTTCTGTCTTCTCCGTCCCTCTCTTGTCGTTTTGCCATTTATCTTCCCAGTCATGACCAAGATTTCGAGACCTTCATGTCCGCTGATGTGCCCGAGAAACTTTGATTGTCTTTCTCTTATGTACGGCGCTAGTTTGAGATATTCCTTTTCCTGCTGTAATACTTCTTCATTTGTCTTTCTGGCTGCCCATGTTATGCGAAACAGCATTCTTAAGAACATTTCAGTAGTTTTTATTTTAAAAAATTGAATAAGTCCATGTTTCACTTGCATACAGTAGAATAAGTTCTATATAGCGTCTTAGAACTATCCTAGAATTAGGTAAACTAGACAGTCGATTCTGTTATCGACCTGCTGAATGAACAGTTTCACACTGTCTCTTGTGCAACAGTTGTCATTGTCGACTTTAGAAATTTAATAAGGCTGACTTCCATGAAAAAAAAACAAACAAAAGATATTACCACTTTTTAAACTAGATTCCTATAGTATTTGATAACAATTAATCTTCATTATGCTACTTCAACTTTGAATGGGCTTGTTTTATTGCGCAAGAGGGATGAGTATCTTTATATTTGTTCCTGATATGAACAAAATAATTTGCTTCCCTTGCACATTTTTCAGAAGAAAAAAAACCAAAACAAAAAAAGTAGTAATAATTATCTGAATATGGATTAGTATGTCCTGGTGCATTTTTATGCCATCACTGGAAACCTATTAATCGATAAACCTGAGACGGCGTGTTAAAATTTAGTGTCAAGTGAAGCGATAGAAGTGGAGTACAAGTGAGGAACTTGTCATTTAGCAAAGAGATAATGTTATGAAACGGCAGTCACTTGATACTTTCTCAGGAAACAAAATTCATACTTGTTGGGTACCGCCCCCCTCCCAACCTTCATTTTGTCTGTTGATTTTAGAACACAGGGGAAGTAATTCTATGTAAGTTCATAGTGATTACAGTCTGTCGTCAAATTTCACAAGGAGTATTATTAACATTGTGCCGTGCCGACAGACGTTTGTGTTTGTGATCATGCTTCCGAATTCTGCAACTTCCCTAGCGTTTCCTGTCATTACTTGTACGTTCGCTATCTCATGCCACCTAGAAAGCCCACTGAGACTATGGTCCGGCATAAAGCATAGCTGGAGTTTAAAATAAGCGCTATATTTTTTTTAGGTTAAAAAGAAAGTGAAACACCATTCCTCGAACAGAAACAAACAGCCATATGCAGTCTATCATCCTCCTTGCTGAGTTTAGGTATATTGTCTGGTCATGTAGAAATAGGGCCACATTTGAAAATAGAATTTTTACAAAATAAATTCTCCTGTACATTTTCAAACAAAAATTGTTACAGCTTTCAACTAGTTTCTAGTTTTTGGCAACACCCCCCCCCCCACCCCACCCCCCTTTTGTGGTTAAACGTTAACTTCAAATGTACATACCATACGATTACCACATGTTTTCGTTCAACCCCCGTCTTTTCAATATTTCAGTTCACGGTCAGGCATTCCCAATTCATGTTCTTGAACAAGTGCTTTTGTTTACCTGACTTCTTCTTCTTCTTCTTCGTTCACTTCTACCACCAAAAACCGCACTGTGAACCTACTGAATTCACGCATGTGGTCCTCGTTAGGTCCCGTGGTCCCCTGTGTGGTCCAAAATAGATCACACGAGTTCCACGAAAGGACCACAAGGGGTTCAGAGTATCACAGTGCTTTAGCCTGTATTCTTGTTTACCTGACCATAACCTTCCACCGCGCTCCGACTGCGGTGACCCGAATACGGGTGACTCGAGCGCATAAATTATTTTCTGTGTACATCCCACGAGTGAAAGAGAAGGCCTTAGCCGAACACAAACCTTGTACATCACTAGAGAGAAAGATAACGAAGAGAGAAAGAGTGAGAAAGGGAGAAAGGGTCTTGACAGTAGATGAGAGGGAATGTGTGTGTGTGGGTGATACTATTACTGTACACCCTTCTTGTAAAATTTTGTGTACCAAGTATTCACTTTATCATACTCCATGCTATCACCTCATGGTTTGTAAAGCCCACCATCTCATTATTTCACTCCACGGGCAATCATCCTCATCTCACGTCACTTGGACATGTTTTGTTATTGTTTATTTGAAAGTTTATTGGAAAAAAAAATTGAAAAAAAAACTCCACTCCAAGGGAAACAAAAAAACAAAACAAAAAAACAAAAAAAAAACAAAACAAAAATGACCTGGCTCGGTTTGACCCGCTTTTGGTGGTTTGGTGCTTGCTCAATTTCCTTATAAAAAGGAAAAAAAGGGAAAAAAAGTGAAATGAAACTCAGAAAAGTGGATACTTTTATTATTACTGACAATCATATTTATGTTTTGAAAATTACGCCGATTAGATGACCGCCATTACATTTGATACATTCAGCCAGGCGTCTGGAAAATTCTTGCATAACACCATTTACCATGTTCAAAGGGATATTTTGAATGCAGTGTCGGATTCGATCTTTTAGGTCTGCAATTGACTGTGGTCGACTAGCATACACAGTGTTCTTGAGGTACTCCCACAAAAAGAAGTATGCGGCCGATAAATCAGGTGACCTTACCGGCCAATGAATATCCCCAAATCTGGAAATAAGACTTTTGGGAAATGCTTGTCGCAGCATGGCCATGGACTTACGGGCTGTGTGGGCAGTTGCTCCATCTTGTTGAAACCATATTAGTCTCTTCTTCTATTTGCCAATGTAATGAAGTATTCAGTTAGCATCTGCACATATTCATTCATTCATTTGCATGTCCCGTGCGGAACTTTGCCTCCCAAACAGCACTCCTGTAGGCCTCTCGGTTGTGAGCAAGATGGCCTGCTGCTGTTGCATCCATTTCCAGATCGTCAACGATGTCTTGCAGCCATCTTCGTTTTAGTCTTCCTCTTTTTCTTTTTCCCATTATGTATCCTTCCAATACGGTCTTCTCTAAATTATCATGACGTTTAATGTGTCCAAAATATTTAAGTTTTCTCTCTTTAATCCTCTTTACTAGCCAGTCTTCTTCAATATTAAGCTCTTGTAGTATAGATATATTTGTTCTTTTTTGTGTCCATGATATTTGGAGAACTCTTCTGTAGCATTTACATTCAAAGGCATTTATGTGTTTCTCAGCTGTTTTGTTAATTGTCCAGGTCTCACAGGCAATATGTTGCGATGGAAAAGATGCATGCCCTTAAAAATCTTATTTTTGTGGTTCTGTCTGCTCCTCTCCACAGATTCTTTAGTTGTTTTACTTTCTGAAGAGCGATAGATGTCTTTCTTTTAATTTCCCTCATTGTATCTCCATTATTATTTAGTAGTGATCCAAGATATTCAAAACTCTCCACTTCTTCCAGTTTTTCCTTATTGATACATATTTCAGTTGCCTTGTTTGTTTTGTCAGTTGTCATCACTTTAGTTTTCTTTGCATTAAGATAGAGGTTCTACTCTTCGCTGTTCTTGCGGACTGACATAATTAGTTTTTCCATTCCTTTTTGTGTTGTTGTTTGTCACTTTCCATTGCGTCTTCATTTCTCTACATTGTTTTATCAGTTCTAGTGTACCTGCTGTGATCCATCTATTCTTTTGTGTTTTCTTTACTGGAACCATGTCTTTAGCTGTTGTTACTAAGATATCTTTGGCCTGCGTAGCCAATTCATCTGGTGTAATCTCCTCCTGTACAGCCATCAGGATTTCGAAACGGTTCTTCACTTCTATACCGTATTGTTCTGGTATATTTGTAAGGTCAAAGCGGAGTGGTCTTGATCCCGTAACTATCTTTTTTTGTCTTTATCTTCATGCACATAAAGTTCACTATTAACAGTAAGAGGATGCCATGTGCCAAAGCGTTCCCAACAGCTGATCGCCTAAGGCTTTTCAGTAATGCGTTGCGGACTTCTTGAATTCGTTCAGGTGTCTGTTGAGTTCTTGGACGACCAGTAGACTTGTTATTAAGGCAATTAGCGGTTTCCTTAAATTTTTTGACCCACCTCAAAATTGTTTTGTCCTCCGATCGGGAACATTATCACGGGGATGCAACTCAAAATGGCGATGAAACTTTCGATGTACAATAATAGACGATTCCCCAATGTTAAAATAATTTTCAACGGCAAATGCGCGATGTTGTGTTTGCCAAGAAGCCATTGTTAAAAATGACCGTTTGTCTGCTTCATCTCTGGTGTCACTTTTTTTTATACGTATTCAGTTTCTGCGCACTACGCTTTATGCCGGACCATATATGTGTGTGTGTGTGTATCTGTGTATAAACTGTTGAATTAGCTATTTTGTTTTCATCCATATCGTCAGCTTCCCCACTCCATCCCATTAACAGTACATACATTCTACAAGAACTTATTTTAAATTCAGCATTTTGTCGAAAGAATCTAGATAATGGTTCATTTATGGTAGACTTTTGTGCAAAAACCCTATTAATTTATAAATTATGTAATGAACGTGATGTAATTATCTCTCTTAATAATGATTACATTGAGATTTTTTGCCTCTGTTTAAGTTAGGTCCCTTCTTTGTTTTTTTTTCGACTTTCCTGCACATGCTTGCACTCTTTCTGTCTATCTGTCTTTCCTTAATTTTGTTCTGTCTGTCGATCTGTTTTTTCTTTCTTTAGATGTCATCATATATGGCACATGGGGCTTCTGCAAGGTTTTTCCACAAACGCCTGTCCTTTGCCTTCCTTTCCGCTCTTGCCCAAGTGAGCCCTTTATTGCTCAACATCCTCTCTTCTCCATGTCTCTTTTGGTCTACCCTTACTTCTGTTCCCCTGTGGTGTCCATCTTCTTGCTATTTTTGGTAGTGAGTTGTCAGTCATTCGGAGCACATGTCCCAACCATCGCCAGCGTCTTTCCTCAATGATTGCTGTCAATGGTTTCATCTGCATTTCTGCCAATAAGATGTTATTTCTTATGGTGTTTGGCCAAAATATTCTTATAATTCTTCGTAAAAATTTAATCTGGAAAGAATTTAGTTTTTAAAAAAATAGTTTTAGTGATTCCAGCATTCTTCTTCTTCTTCTTCTTCTTCTTCTTCGTTCGCACAATTCCAGCATTCACTTTCATAGAGTAATACACTTAGAACATTACTCTTAAATATCCTGATTTTCGTCTTAATGCTTAGTTTTTTTTTATTTCCATATAGTCTGCAGCATTGCATCTGTGATGTATCCATCTTCTACTACTCTACTACCAAGATTATACAAATTTGTTGACCTCCACTAACTTTCTATTTACTTTCAGTACGTTTCTGTTGTTTACATTTTGCTTCATTAACTTTGTCTTTCCTACATTGATCTTTAATCCTGTATTGTTAGCATTCTGAGTTAGTTAGTTTATTATATATATATATATATATATATATATATATATATATATATAACACATCTATCTATCTATCTATCTATCTATCTATCTATCTATCTATCTACCCTTTTAGTTTCCCTTTCCTTGTTTTCCTTTGAGTTTTCCTATGACTATCAAATACCTTAGCGATCGATGTGTAATGACGTGTCCACAGTTCGAATGGAGTATTATACCAAAGGACAGGTAGACCAAGAGAAAATCTTAGATGGCTTGACAAAATTGCATGAGAGAAGCACATAAACAGAACTGATGAATGACACGAAAGATCGGAAAATGTGGAGAGACATGATCCCCAACGCCTCCGGACATGGCATATGATGATGATGATGATGATGATGATGACGAAGATGATGATGATGATTACACCCCACTGATAAACTGGTATGTTAAGCTCTATAGAAGTGAGTACAAAAACAAAGTATGAGTTGTGAATCAGCGTGGTTGCACACGGTCAAACCATAAGTGGTCTACTGCCTAGTTAGCTGCTGGACTAGAAACTACCGGCTAGTGTCGCCATCAGCACGAACTCCGTAGCTAGCGTCATCGTTCCTCTTCCTTCCAAGAGCGTTAACCCTGGTACCCATTTTTTTTTTCTCTGAGGCCGGGTGAACCCTGGGAGTTTGTTAGCGAGCCACGATCTGACTGGGACAATATGGAGCCCAGTAGAACTATCACTGAGGACAGCATGGATATGATTTCACAGAGAGTTTGACTAATGAAGTTAAAGTTCAATGAAAGAAAAACGAATTTAATTAAAACTTGATGAGTCTTTGACGGCGAAGGTCGATGGTTCTAGCCCGTATGGAGACAGACCAGGACTCACCCCCTCCCCCCCCAGCTATGGAAATTGATACATAGCTCCTTGGAAGACCCTCTGCAGTGCTAGCAAGTTAAGAAAAACAGGCATTATATGTCCTAGCTGACTCTGTGATGGCATAGAACTGATCAAATAAAACATGGACATTAACACAATATGCCCTAGTTGCCTCTGTGATGGCATAGAACAAATCAAATAAAACATGGACACCAACACTATATACCCAAATAAAACATGGACACCACCACCATATCCCCTTGTTGCCTCTATGATGTGAGAATTCTACCGTTTACTTTGTCATAGAAAATGAACTAAATAGTCTATTCTAGAACATTCTATTTTCTACAAATGGGAAACAATAAGGTTTTCTCACAGTAAAGTAACAGAACACAATATTGTGTGTAGTCAGATCTCGAAATAAAAATCATATACCAGCACTTTCTAAACGTGAGAGCAAGAAAACTGGGGGTGCTAGATAGCTAAGATGATTAATGCACTGTTCTCTCGTGGCTAGACGGTTGCTTGTCCTTCCTGCGAGTGCGGTTCAAGCCCCAGAAAATTCTCTCCTCATTTGTTCCCCCTCTGGAGTCTAACAGTGCTTTGTCTATGATTTTTTTGTTTTTAGAGATCTAACCACACAGTACTTATCTATTATCCTTGAACATTTAAATAAAAATGAGAGGATTTTAACATCTTTATATATCTAAGTCCCGTAGCATTTGGATGTAGTAAGGATGTGAAGTGTTAGTGCCTTCACATTTCTAGGCCACTACAGCATTTGATGTAGGGATGCCAGCATCTTGCCTCGCTGCCTTTGTTTTCCTAGGGAAACCCTAGGTACCCATTTTTTTTTTTTTGGAGGTTGGTTTGACCCAGGTGCCGGTTGGTCCGGAAAAAAATATTACGCTATCGATAATGAAAGATAAATGAGAAGAAGTTAGATGAACGCAGAGAAAATAGAATAAGTATAATCGGATTTCACGACTGACAAAAGTTAGCCCAAATACCCAGACATTCTGGGAGACGGCGCTCTGTGTTATTTCCTTTCTCATCTGGTAACACGAAAAGACACTTTACGGCGTTCTCGATGCATCACTGTGTCCTAGTAATGAGCGCTCTTACACGCGCTTACATGCGAGAGTGTAAGCGCTTGCGTGGGTGTTTCGGAAATCTCAGTCGACTTATCGCTCATTCGCTACCAGCTTAAGTAGAGGGTGAGTAAATTTTTTTTTGTATCTATTCTTTTCTTCAATAACAATCGTGTAGAGTAGGATGGGATCTATCTATCTATCTATCTATCTATCTATATCTATCTATCTATCTATCTATCTATCTATCTATCTATCTATCTATCTGTCTGTCTGTCTGTCTATCTGTCTATCTGTCTGTCTGTTCTTCTCTGTGCCTGACCTTTCATCTATCTTTCTACCAGTGCGTATTTCTGCATGTCTGTCTTTCCGTCTGTCGCAGAGCTTACCAGTTTGTCTGCCTGTTTTACTTCAGTCTATACCCGTGTCTGCTTTCTGTCTACTCCTTAAAATGACTTAATTCTTGTCCTCGAACAGCCTGTATCCCGTCATTCTCCTAATTTAAAACTTCACCTCATCAATTGTACAGTCCAGTGGTTCTCAACCCATGGGGCACAGCCCAAAGGTTGGCCGTGACAGGGAGTATTGTGGGCCGCGCTGAAGTCTCAAAACAGCCAAAACAAAAGAGAGAAAAAAGTAGATACAATAAAAAATTATTCCACATTTTCACGCAATGCATAGGGTTAAACTGCACGATCACAAGACACGTTTCACTCCTTCTGTGAATTTATAGAGAGCAATGATCATCAAGTGGAATGAATTCAAGAACAATGCAGAGATAAGACAGATGACTGAACAACAATCAGTCTCATGGGTGATCAGGAAAAGGAGATGGACATATGTTGGTCACTTGATGAGAAGAAATGATCAGAGAATCCCAAAACAAGCTATCAAGTGGAACACAACAGGCCACAGAAAAAGAGGCAGACCGCGTGAAACTCTGAAGAGGACATTATTAAGAGAGGCCAAATTAACAGGCATAAAATCCTTTGATGAGGTTGAAAGACTCGCCGAAGACAGGAAAAATTGGCGAACTACTTTGCGAGCCCTATGTGACATTTAACGGCACGGGAAGGATATAAGATATACGATAAGAATGATGTTAATGGCGAGATTCTGGAAGAGGTTACTGGTGTAATAAAAGGACATCTGACATCTCTTGCTGAATATTTTGACAAATACTTCACGCCCGAAGACATTAAAGCGTACGATTGGATTTGTAATCCTTTTCAGTGTGCATTCTCTGAATTAACCGGCCGTGCACAAGAAGAAATCTCGAAACTGTCTACCGCTCACATATTAC
Source organism: Achatina immaculata (assembly GCA_009760885.1). Classification (NCBI taxonomy): domain Eukaryota; kingdom Metazoa; phylum Mollusca; class Gastropoda; order Stylommatophora; family Achatinidae; genus Lissachatina; species Lissachatina immaculata. The sequence continues at coordinate 12,497,363 of CM019715.1, forward strand.
AAATCAAAATTAACTTTCCCGCTGTGGATATTTCTTCCTTTTGGTGCACTGTTTCACTGGAATATCCGTTTTTGTCAGCTTTGGCGATGAAAGTTCTTCTACCTTTTTTCAAAAACTTATTTATGCGAAGTTTCATTTTCTGCATTGACTGCCATGAAAACCAAATATCGTTCAAGAATGAATGTGGAGGATGATCTTCGAGTATGTTTGTCACAAATTCCAGCCAGAATAGACATGCTATCCAATTGGAAACAGTGCCATTTTTAATGTAAACGAATAGAACTTTTATGTAGCCATCTGAGTATGCAATTAAACATGTAGAAACAAAAATTACATAATACTTTATAAAATTAGATTTATACCTTACAAATATAAAGTACTTTATTACTGAGCTGCAAAAATGTTTTGACTTTTAAATGTGGGTCGTGAGGCAAATGTTTCTCTTTTACACAATGTCTGAGCAAGGGACATAATTTCCTCGTTTTCTGTCACATCAGCTTGATTAAATCCCTTGTTTCATCATGAAGCAAGAGATCTGCGGTATAAACGTCATAATTGAGTGGCTTTTGAAGTAAATATCTTATCTTGAAACTTAACTGAAGTTCCAGCATATTCAGGACGGAAATGTCTCTCGTAATTGTGAAGAAATGAAACTCTGCAGCTACGTATTAGTTCAGTTCATGTTGTTATATAGAGCTGCGTTGGAGAATTTCAAATGTTTTCTAAATGATTAAGGTCAGTCAGTCATTTGCATATCCCTTGCGGAACTTTGCCTCTCTCTCTCTCTCTCTCTCTCTCTCTCTACCTACTTGGCACGGAAAGTTCAACAAGGTGGTCCTTCCATCCTAAGAAGATTTTAATCTAATAATCCTCACCACCGCGAGATGGTACAGTTATCTAGCGACACTATGCAGTGTAAGAACAAACAACAGCTCTCTTGTAAGCTTCTGGGTTGTAAGGAAGATGGCTGCTGATGATGGGTTCATCCTCAGATCATCAGTGATGTCTTGCAGCCATCTTCGCATTGGTCTTCTTCTCTTTTTTTTTCCCTCATTATGTACCCTTCTAAGACAGCCTTCTCTAAATTCTCATGACGTTTAATATATCCAAAATATTTAAGTTTTCTCTGTTTAATCTTCCTTACTAGCCAACTTCACTCAACATTAAGTTCTTGTAGTATGGATATATTTGTTATTTTTTGTGTCCGTGATATTTGAAGAACTCTTCTATAGCATTTGCATTCAAAGGCATTTATATGTTTCTCAGCTGTCCAGGTCTCACTGGAGTATTTTGCGATGGGAAAAATGGATGCCCTTAAAAATCTTATTCAACTTTGAAAGTGTATATGAATTAATGATCAATTTGGACAGAACAAGGATAGGTCTGGCAGCAGTTAAAGATCTAGAAAAGTTCAATAGAATAAAGATAAACTAACGTTTAATGCGATTTGTGACTATATATTAAGGTGGATCTTGTTCTCTGTTCCCTCAATTTTTTGTTACCAAGCCATGGGAGTGATGATGGCAGGGGTGGGTAAGGGGGCAGACAGTGCATGGCTCTCGGCCCCGAAGATTTTTTATCGCGATAAGTGTGGGCCCAGAGGGCTTCGGTGTAGTGAATGAAAACAGATAAGCTGATTGGGGGGGGGGGGGGGTTGGGGGGTGTTGGGGGGGGAGGTTGGTGTTGCTGACTTAACACAATTTCTTCTGGGGGCCCTGTTTTTAAATGTGTGTTATGTGTGTATGCTTATGTGTGAGTGATTGTGTGTGTTATGTGTTTATGCTTATGTGTGTGTGCTTTGTGTGTTATATTGTATTTCATGTGTGCGTAATTGTGTGCCTATATGTGTTTGTTGTGTGTGTGCTTATGTGTGTTCTTGCATGTGTGCATGAGTGTATTCCTGTGTATGTTTGTATGTGTATGTTTGTTCTTGCACGTGTGCTTGCTCGTTTGTCTGTTTGTATGCTTGTGTGTGTGAGTCTGTGTATTTTCCTGTGTGTGCATGTATATAGACCTTAGTTTTGTATCAAGAGACAGTAAAAATGTAAATACGGGAGTTAACCAACACGCTGGAACAAGATAAAAAGATGATACCAACGAAAATACTTAATTTTTTTTTCAAAAAATCCAACTCTGCCACTTGTTATATTACATTTAACAGCGACCTAAAGAAAAGTAAATGCTACTTTTGCAGCTAACATGATCAGAGAATACATCTTCCAGGCAGAGTCAAGTTATACAAAGAATTTAAATGATAGGACGTAACAGATCGTGAAAAATATATGGAAAAAGTGAAAAAAAAAATTAAATGAAAGAGAACAAACGATTTTTTTCTTTCAAAGAGAGAAGAAATTGGCACTCGAAACTTCCTGATATTCTGCCCTTCATCAATCAACTTTCACAGTGTAGGAAATATTCAAGGAGGCAGAGGAAGGCCTATAGAGAAGATAATATAGACAATCTGACATTACGCCATTATAAGTCATTAAGGTTTCCGAGCCATTGCGGCTCAATCCTGAGACAAGACTTGTCTTCATTCCTCTCTGTTCTTAGTCTTCTCTTCCCAGTTGTCTCCCTTCCTCTCTGTTCTTAGTCTTCTCTTCCCAGTTGTCTCCCTTCCTCTCTGTTCTTAGTCTTCTCCTGCGAACTGTTCACTGCCAGGGCTAATAGTTCTGCTTGGTTGTCACGCCACTGTTGTTTTGGTCTGCCTGTTAGTCTGTCTCCATCAACAGTCATATATAAGCCTTTTTATTCTTTCTATTCTCGCCCATCTTCACCAAGTGTCGAAGCCTTATCAGTCTTTTCTTTTCCCATAACGGTATTTATAAATGGAGATTGGAATAGTGTGTGGATTTCTTTGTTGCTTCTAATTTTCCATTCTTGTGATATAGAATCTCTAATCGCTCCAAAAATTCTTATCAATAGCCTAATTTCAAAGATCTGTAGCTGTGCTCCATGTAGTTTCGTTTCTGAGCCATGCAAGATAACTAGTCTAATCTATGTCTTGTATGTATTTAGTTTGGTGTTGTGGGACATGATTTTTTTATATTTCAACTAGTGTCTAAGTGCAAAATAAGCGTTGTTTCTTGCTCTGATTTCATCTCTTACAGGTTTCGAGCTATTGAGTAATGCCCCCCCCCCCCCCCAGCTATGTATATTAATCTTTTCTTTTGGTCCTCTTTATAAAAGTCGTAAAACCAAGATGATAAAAAGAACTAAACTTTCGAGACAATTCCCGCCTTACATCGTCAGATACTGTATTCTTATGAGGACAAGTTGGACTCATCCTGAAAACCCCCTATTTTTCTGCCAACAAGTGGGTTTCACCCAGGGTCAGCCATAGATGACGTCAAGATGTGACCCTTCTTTTGCTTGACCGAAGTGTTTAAATTAAGATCTGGATAATTTCCATCCAAACCTCTCTCTCTCTCTTAAGATCTGACAATCCTGCTCCTCTCTTTCTCTTTTTTCTTCTCACCCCCACCCCACTTTTGGGATCGCAGTACCCGGCCCATTCTAAATTAGACCCCTATTTTATATCACGCCATGCCCAACGGTCAAAACGATATGCAAAATTGCGTGCCAGAGAAAAATAACCCATTCTCTCTTCCGCGCGTTTGCCGGGGCTTAAATACAACGAGATTGGGTGAGTGATTGAAGAAATTGGAAACACAGAAACAGAAAAACAACACCCAATCACGGAAACAGAGGAGGGAAAAAAAAAACAACACGATCTTTGAAACAGAAAAGAATAAGCGGGCCAAAACAGAAAGCCGGGATGACGTAAGTGCGGGCTTCATTTATGGAGATTGGAGGATCCCTTTGTAAAATTGAGGCAAGACTTCGTTGATGTCTGAGATAGACGAGGAGATGTATGATGGAACATTGTTCTCCCTGTAGCTCTATGTCCGTATTGATCAAATTGTTGTGTTTCGTCTTCTCCTTTTTTTTAGGGGGAGTAAGGTAGACGTTAGAAAAAGGGGGGTATTTGGTGCTTATGGCCGCTCAAATGTTGTTCGAAGAATAAAGATCAAGTAATCTTTTCCTGTGTGCCAATATTCAGTCATCATCATGTGCCCTATCGGCAGGATTTACTGGTCAGGCTTCCCCTATCATTTGGGCTCTTTTAGTATTTTTCTGTCAGATCATTTTGTGACTTTTTTTTTTTAATCATGCTATCGCTTTGGTTGTTTACGATCTTCTCTCTTGGTCTTTCTCCTCTGATTCTCTTTCCATTTATATTTCCTGTTTTCACGTTCTCAAGTTATACATTTCTCATTTAATCTCAACTGAATGCTATCTATCTATCTATCTATCTATCTATCTATCTATCTATCTATCTATCTATCTATCTATCTATCTATCTATCTATCTATCTATCTATCTATCCATCCATCCATCTATCTATCTATCTATCTATCTATCTATCTATCTATCTATCTATGTACCTACCTATCTATCTATCTATCTATCTATCTATCTATCTATCTATCTATCTATCTATCTATGTACCTATCTATCTATCTATCTATCTATCTATCTATCTATGCCGCCCATGATATTTATGTGTCCGCTTCATGTGAATTGCATATCACGTTAATCACACTTTTCACAAAATGTGTTTACATCACACGCCCACGCACGTCCTGAAGACCTCTATTTTGTGTCAGAAAAGAAGACATAACGAGAACATTAGCAACTGTTTTTTGTTGTTGTTGTTGTTGTTGTTGTTGTTGTTGTTTTGTATATGTCATATGCTTGAGGTTGATCTGAACGCTTTCTATGACCACAAGAAATGAACCCGGGTTATACATTTCTGGTTGGTGGGGTTCTAGGGGTGATAGGAGTCCAAAGCATTAATGAAAGTCTAGGTGTAAGAAGAGTGTAAGGGATTAATAGAAGTATAGGGGTACAAAGAGAGTAAGGGATTAGTAGGTCTAGTGATAAGAAGAGTGTAAGGGATTAGTAGGAGAGTGTAAGGATTAATAAGAACTCTAGGGATAAAAAGAGCGTAAGGGTTTAATAGAAGTCTACGGATAAGAAGAGTGTAAGGATTAATAAGAAGTCTAGGGGTAAAAATAGCGCAAGGGATTTGTAGGTCTAGGGGTAAGAAGAATGTAAGGGATTAGGAGGACTAGGGATAAGAAGAATGTAAGGGATTAGTAGGAGAGCGTAAGGGATTAATAAAAGTCTAGGGATAAGAAGTGTGTAAGGGATTAGTAGGTCTAGGGATAAAAAGAGCGTAAGGGATTAGTAGGAAAGTTTAAGGGATTAATAGAAGTCTAGGGGTAAGAAGAGCGTAAGGGACTAGAAGACCTAGGGATAAGAAGAATGTAATTGATTAATAGGAGAGTGTAATGGATTAGTAGAAGTCTAGGGGAACTTGCGGAACTTTGCCTCCCAAACAGCACTCCTGTAGGCCTCTCGGTTGTGAGCAAGATGGCCTGCCACTGTTGCATCCATTTGCAGATCGTCAAAGACGTCTTGCAGCCATCTTCATTTTGGTCTTCGTCTCTTTCTTTTTCCCATTATGTATCCTTCCAATACGGTCTTCTCTAAATTATCATGACGTTTATGTTTCAAAATATTTAAGTTTTCTCTCTTTAATCCTCTTTACTAGCCAGCCTTCTTCAATATTAAGCTCTTGTAGTATAGATATATTTGTTCTTTTTGTGTCCATGATATTTGAAGGACTCTTCTGTACTATTTACATTCAAAGGCATTTATGTGTTTCTCAGCTGTTTTGTTAAGTGTCCAGGTCTCACAGGCATATGTTGCGATGGGAAAGATGCATGCCCTTAAAAATCTAAGGAGAGTGTAAGGGATTAATAGAAGTCTAGGTGTAAGAAGAGTGTAAGGGAATAATAGAGGTCTAGGGATAAGATGAGAGTAAAGGATTAGTAGGAGAGTGTGACGGATTAATAGAAGTCTAGGGGTAAGAAGAGTGTAAGGGATTAATAGAAGTCTAGGGGTAAGAAGAGTGAAAGGGATTAATAGGATAGTGTAAAGGATTAATAGACGTCTAGGGATAAGAAAAGTGTAAGGGATTAATAGACGTCTAGGGATAAGAAATGTGTAAGGGATTAGTATGAGAGTGTAAAGGAGTAATACAAACAATGGAATAACTGAAATCAGTTACCACCTTGTACATATTACAGAGTTAACGTGATTACAGCATAATCATCCGATACATAATCTCCAACTATCATCCTTAATGACTGAATGTCTGTTTGTAATCAAAGAAACTAACTGGCAAGAAATATATAGTGTAGCAAAAGGCATTTACATAAAATTCAATGATACAAAAAATTCATGTGCACATAATAACCATTAAAATGGGTATTCACAAAATATCAAAATCTTACATAGAACATATACATTATAAAACATATAACTATTCATGTATCTTTCATCTGTTAACATCTATACTAGAGTGGGTCGGGATGGATCAGAGTAATGGACAGCACAGCTTGTATGCGTCCACATCACAGAAAAGAAACCATAATTAACCCAAGATCACACACATAAACAAGACGAATAACATAATAACATAATCATTCATGAACATGATCCTCCTCCGATCCGCTGGCTGCTTAACATACAAATCCCCATCGATTAAATTTCTCTCGTATCTCTTTTATATACTGAATCAGTCGGTACCGATTTTACTCAGAGTTGCGCACCCCTGGGCTGACCAGTTCCTGATGTTTTTGTTTGTTTGTTTGAATGCTTCAGGTATTGAAAACAAATTTAGGTCTAATAATACAGTATGTCGTTTTTCCTACCTATACTACACTAGGGATAATAGGAATCTCTAAAGGATTAGTATGTCTATGGGTAAAAGGAGTATTATAAACCTAGGGCAGTAGAAATCTAACGGTAACAGAAGTTTATTTATAATAAAACTCTGATGGAGTGAAATGTTTATTGACGCTTGTGCACACTGGGCAGTTGTATGGAGCCCTCATGATTCAGATATTGTAAGTGTAACATTTTCATTCCCGTGAATGAGTGAGTAGGGTCCAAAATGCATTGCTTTACTATGGTCTACAATGCTGTTAAAATCGTGCAAGAAAATATCGTAAACGAACTATGTGAAAGTATAGCGTCGAGATCGCCTATGAGTTTATATATATATAAATATAACATTTAATTTATTGCTCACTGTTCTTATTTCACGCTAGAACATTATCTTTCTGTTGTCGTTCTCATTGTTATACATATCCGCTGGACAGCTGTTTCACTTTTTAACAATGTGGTAGACAGCCGAAAAACAAAAGACTTGCAAGACATGAATAACAGTGTCTCCCCCTTCCTTCCTTCCTTCCTTCCTTCCTTCCTTCCTTCCTTCCTTATCCCTTGTCTGCGGCATATGTTCATCAACAAGAGCTCTCCGTTTATTTCCATCCTGGACTGTTTCTTCTATCCGCCTCCATGTGTAGTCGATCTTTTTTTAAATCACTGCTTCAAGACCTGGTCACCAGGTCTTTCTAGATTTTTCTTGTTCTCTCTTTCCCTAGGATCTCCAGATGAGAGGCTGGTTGGTTATGTTTGTGGTAAGCTTTGGAAGTGTATGTTCCATCCATCTTCCTCGTCTTTTCTTTATCATTTTTTTCACTGTGGGTTGGTACGTTATCTACCATATCGTTTCATTACGGATAGTATCCGGTCATCTAATCTAAAGGATCTTCCTTATTTTGGTGTTAACAAAGGTCTGCAGTCTCTTGGTACTTTTGGCTGGTGATGTCCAGGTTTCTGATTCATATAAGAGGGCCGATTTGATACTTGTGTTGAACAGTCTAAGTTTTGCTGTTTAGGATATTCCCTTTGTCTTCCAGATGTTTGTCAGCAGTAGAAATTCTACTCTGGCCTTCCTAGTTCTTGCTGTAATATCTGTTTCTGTTCCATCCTCTGTCTAGAATGTTGGCGAGATATGTGAATATGTCTACTTCTAATTTCGTACTTTCTAAGATGATTGAGCTTGTGCTGGTTGTAATTATTCTGAGAATTTTGTGTGTGTTTTTCCTAGGTTTATTTTTAGTTCAACTTGTGCCGATATCTTGGACACTCTGTTGGTCTTTTTCTTGAAACTGCTGTTAATTATGTGATAGCAGCGGTTCTATGGACTGTTATAGCCGGAGGTGGGGTGGGGGATCCGCTCTCCACTCAATGGCGTGCGTCTCAAATAGCCTCGGACAGTCAAGTCCAGCTCCTGGCCTTCTCGTGGCAGAACTGTTTAAACTGACAGGAGAAGGGGCGAAGGCGAATATCTGGCGTCTGAAAACCAGACGCTTCGGGTAGATGAGAGTCATGTTTGGTAGCTCATCTATCGCAGCTTCCGTGCGTGGAGTGAGGCTCCTCCTGCCCAGTGAAGAAAGGTGCGAATGTGGTTGCCGCGCGGCACCACTGTGGAAAAGGTGAACGAAAAGATTAAGCGAAGTAAACAGTAGTCAAATCACAGCACGTATGGTCTGGAAGTCGGCCACGTCATATGTACACTCATATCGAGCGAAATGCCTGAACCGGCTTAACCCAGAGGTTAAGACACTGCTGGTGAGATTATTCGGATGTCTCGCGTGGAGTGAAACTCCTCCCGGCCAATGAAGAAAATGCGAAAAAAAAATTAGGGTTGTTGTGCGGCGCCGATGTGAAAAGGTGAAGTTTAGTCGGTATGTCCAGTGGTTTCGCGGCAAGAGCTACTCATACCACAGCACCTCTGCTCTAGAGGCCGGCCACGTTCGATATACACCCATACTGGTGAAATATGCATAAACCGGCTTAAACCAGGGGTTAAACTTGATGGCTACGCATGTCACGGTACCTCCGCCTCTAGAGGTTGGTCACATCCTAAACACGCCCATACAGAGATAATATGCCTAAACCGGCTTAACCCAGGTGTGAAATTTACTAGTAGTGAGGATTTGTCCTCCTGGACAAAAGCTCCGTCCTGGTCACAACTAGGAAGGGGAGCGGCCACGACCACAAAATGCTGAAGTCGGAGACACTGGACCAGGCAGTCTAGATAGGCAACCACCTCTCACCCGGTGTGGATGCATGCATATCCTAATCACGCTGAGGTTTTTCAGTGAGAAAATCCAACGCTGGACTGGATGGGCAACCACCTCTTACCCGGTGGGGATACACGGGTATCTCAAAACACGCCGAGGTTTTCCGGTGAGAAAGTCCAACTCAGGCTTGATGGACAACCACCTCTCACCCAGCGGGGATATACTGATATCCAAAACACGTCGAGGTTTTCCGGTGAGAAAGTCCAAATCTAGATTAAACTGATGCAACGAAAACCACGGTGTCACGCAATCCCGCTTCTGGGACCCACCAAGAATACAGACTCATACCCTGCAATACTCTGAACCTCTTGTGGTCCTCTCGGGGATCTTGTATAATCCAATAGGAATGAGAAACAAATTACGTCTGTCTGTAATAATAGTGAAGAGCAAATCCTCTATCTTAATGCGAAGAAAACTAAATTAATGACAACTGACAAAACAAACAAGGCAGCTGAAATATGTAGAAGAAGTGGAGAGTTTTTAATATCTTGGATCGCTGCTAACTAATAATAGAGATTCAATGAGGGAAATTAAAAGGAGGACATTTACCGCACTTCAAAATATAAAACAACTAAAGATAGAACTACAAAAATAAGATTTTCAGGGCATGCATCTTTCCCATCGCAACATACGCCTGTGAGACCTGGACACTTAACAAAACAGCTGAGAAACATATAAACACATAAATGTCTTTGATTGTAAATGTTACAGAAGATTCCTTCAAATATCTTAGGCACAAAAAAAAGCAAATATATCCATACTATAGTAACGTAATATTGAAACTTAAATATTTTGGAAACATTAAACGTCATGAAAATTTGGAGAAGACCGTCTTGGAATGGTACATAATGAGAAAAAGAAAGAGAGGAAGACCAAGGCGAAAATGGTTGCAAGACATCGTTGATAATCTGGAAATTGACGCATCAGCGGCAGAGCATCTTGCTCACAACCGAGAGGCCTACAGGAGAGCTGTTAGTGAGGCAAAGTTCCGCAATGGACATGCAAATGACTGACTGACTGACTGACTGACTGTTAGCAGGAATATGAATGGTGATAATGGGCATCCTTGTCTTACCTGGTCCTTACTTCAAATAGTATGTCTTATTAGTCGTCATTTTAACCAGCGAATGACTGGACTGAGTGAGAGAGAAAGAGAAAAGTGAACATCAAATCATACGTAAATCATTCATTTGCATGTCCTTTGCGGAACTTTGCCTCCCAAACAGCACTCATATAGGCCTCTCGGTTGTGAGCAAGATGGCCTGCCGCTGCTGCATCCATTTCCAGATCGTCAAAGATGTCTCGCAGCCATCTTCGTTTTGGTCTTCCTCTCTTTCTTTTTCCCATTATGTATCCTTCCAATACAGTCTTCTCTAAATTATCATGACTTTTAATGTGTCCAAAATATTTAAGTTTTCTCTCTTTAATATACGTAAATAAGATCTCTTAATAAACAATAATTTCTTTTAATGACCTCATAACAGGGCCCTAGACTTTGCCGAGAAAAAACAAATCTCCTATTTCGCTATGGATGTTTAGCCATGTACTCTTACTAATGAACCAAACTTTCATTTCCTGTTCCAGGTATGACGCAGGCGCCTGACATTATTTTGTGTACAGCAGCACGCACAAACTGATGACGTCATGTTCTTGATTAAACGCTTGACAGGGTCAGAGACAAACGCGGACAAGACCGAACTCGCACAGGGCAAGCTCGTCAGGAGAGTTGGCAGGCGAGGCAGAGGTCGAGGGCAGTTCGATATGCCCTGTGGGGTGACAACAACTAAGTCAGGTAATAGATTTTTTAAATGTATTTATTTATATGACAACTGGATGTGACTCTTCAAGAATGTAGTATGAAGAAATGAAAATATGGTTTTTACTTTTAAAAGAAATGGAGTTTATTGTCACACACAATCACATACATACACACATACAAACATACAAGCACATTTCTTCTTCTTTGAGCAGATGCTGATTTCAGAAGCTTTCCGAGCTATTGAGGCTCACTACCGCAGACAAGACACGTCCCAATTCCTCTTTGTTCTTGATCTTTTCTTGACCAATTGTCTGTCTGTAATAATAGTGAAGAGCAAATCCTCTATCTTAATGCGAAGAAAACTAAATTAATGACAACTGACAAAACAAACAAGGCAGCTGAAATATGTAGAAGAAGTGGAGAGTTTTTAATATCTTGGATCGCTGCTAACTAATAATAGAGATTCAATGAGGGAAATTAAAAGGAGGACATTTACCGCACTTCAAAATATAAAACAACTAAAGATAGAACTACAAAAATAAGATTTTCAGGGCATGCATCTTTCCCATCGCAACATACGCCTGTGAGACCTGGACACTTAACAAAACAGCTGAGAAACATATAAACACATAAATGTCTTTGATTGTAAATGTTACAGAAGATTCCTTCAAATATCTTAGGCACAAAAAAAAGCAAATATATCCATACTATAGTAACGTAATATTGAAACTTAAATATTTTGGAAACATTAAACGTCATGAAAATTTGGAGAAGACCGTCTTGGAATGGTACATAATGAGAAAAAGAAAGAGAGGAAGACCAAGGCGAAAATGGTTGCAAGACATCGCTGATAATCTGGAAATTGACGCATCAGCGGCAGAGCATCTTGCTCACAACCGAGAGGCCTACAGGAGAGCTGTTAGTGAGGCAAAGTTCCGCAATGGACATGCAAATGACTGACTGACTGACTGACTGACTGTTAGCAGGAATATGAATGGTGATAATGGGCATCCTTGTCTTACCTGGTCCTTACTTCAAATAGTATGTCTTATTAGTCGTCATTTTAACCAGCGAATGACTGGACTGAGTGAGAGAGAAAGAGAAAAGTGAACATCAAATCATACGTAAATCATTCATTTGCATGTCCTTTGCGGAACTTTGCCTCCCAAACAGCACTCATATAGGCCTCTCGGTTGTGAGCAAGATGGCCTGCCGCTGCTGCATCCATTTCCAGATCGTCAAAGATGTCTCGCAGCCATCTTCGTTTTGGTCTTCCTCTCTTTCTTTTTCCCATTATGTATCCTTCCAATACAGTCTTCTCTAAATTATCATGACTTTTAATGTGTCCAAAATATTTAAGTTTTCTCTCTTTAATATACGTAAATAAGATCTCTTAATAAACAATAATTTCTTTTAATGACCTCATAACAGGGCCCTAGACTTTGCCGAGAAAAAACAAATCTCCTATTTCGCTATGGATGTTTAGCCATGTACTCTTACTAATGAACCAAACTTTCATTTCCTGTTCCAGGTATGACGCAGGCGCCTGACATTATTTTGTGTACAGCAGCACGCACAAACTGATGACGTCATGTTCTTGATTAAACGCTTGACAGGGTCAGAGACAAACGCGGACAAGACCGAACTCGCACAGGGCAAGCTCGTCAGGAGAGTTGGCAGGCGAGGCAGAGGTCGAGGGCAGTTCGATATGCCCTGTGGGGTGACAACAACTAAGTCAGGTAATAGATTTTTTAAAATGTATTTATTTATATGACAACTGGATGTGACTCTTCAAGAATGTAGTATGAAGAAATGAAAATATGGTTTTTACTTTTAAAAGAAATGGAGTTTATTGTCACACACAATCACATACATACACACATACAAACATACAAGCACATTTCTTCTTCTTTGAGCAGATGCTGATTTCAGAAGCTTTCCGAGCTATTGAGGCTCACTACCGCAGACAAGACACGTCCCAATTCCTCTTTGTTCTTGATCTTTTCTTGACCAATTGTCGACTCCAAGAGCGAGTATATCTTCTTCTAGCTCAGTGTTTCCCAAAGTGGGCAATAACGCCCCCCCCCACCCCCTTTGGTGTTTAAAAGGACTAAGAAAAAAATGTCAGCAAAGGGCAGCGGAACAAAAAGGGACAGTGGGGGACAATGAAGGAAAACGAAGCAGCAGACGGGGACAGTAGTGCCGTCCTTCTCAACAATTTCAACCTAATATTTACAAACTTTTGTATCCCTGCATGAAACTCGTGCATCACATTAAAGCTGAAAAATTATTGCAGTAGGTGAGTTATAAATGTACTCATTCATATTGTTAAATAAATTGGTTTGCTAGCTAAAGATTTAGTTGTAAAATGTATGTCCTAATACACACACACACAAAGTAATAAAATCCGCCTGACTGGGATTGAATCTCTGATCATATACCCATTGTCTAATTGCTTCAGTACCTCACCAGTCTACACTTGTAGTACACTCACCAGTCTACACTTCTACCACTCACCAGTCTACACTTGTAGTACTCTTACCAGTCTACACTTGTAGTACTCTTACCAGTCTACACTTGTAGTACTCTTACCAGTCTACACTTGTAGTACTCTTACCAGTCTACACTTGTAGTACTCTTACCAGTCTACACTTGTAGTATACTTACCAGTCTACACTTGTAGTATACTTACCAGTCTACACTTGTAGTATACTTACCAGTCTACACTTGTAGTACTCTTACCAGTCTACACTTGTAGTATACTTACCAGTCTACACTTGTAGTACTCTTACCAGTCTACACTTGTAGTACTCTTACCAGTCTACACTTGTAGTACTCTTACCAGTCTACACTTGTAGTATACTTACCAGTCTACACTTGTAGTATACTTACCAGTCTACACTTGTAGTACTCTTACCAGTCTACACTTGTAGTATACTTACCAGTCTACACTTGTAGTATACTTACCAGTCTACACTTGTAGTATACTTACCAGTCTACACTTGTAGTATACTTACCAGTCTACACTTGTAGTACTCTTACCAGTCTACACTTGTAGTACTCTTACCAGTCTACACTTGTAGTACTCTTACCAGTCTACACTTGTAGTATACTTACAAGTCTACACTTGTAGTACTCTTACCAGTCTACACTTGTAGTATACTTACCAGTCTACACTTGTAGTACTCTTACCAGTCTACACTTGTAGTATACTTACCAGTCTATACTTGTAGTACTCTTACCAGTCTACACTTGTAGTATACTTACCAGTCTACACTTGTAGTACTCTTACCAGTCTACACTTGTAGTATACTTACCAGTCTACACTTGCAGCTATTCCTGCCAGATGAATGTTATGAAAGCTCCAAATCAGCCACTGCTAGCGATAAACCAGTCACTGTTAGCAGCAAACCAGTCACTGATAGCGGTAAACCAGTCACTGATAGCGGTAAACCAGCCACTGTTAGAGATAAAGCAGTCACTGCTAGAGGTAAAGCAACCACTGCTAGAGTAAAGCAACCACTGCTAGAGCTAAACCAACCACTGTTAGAGGTAAACCAACCACTGCTAGAGGTAAAACAACCACTGCTAGAGGTAAACTAGGCAGTGCCGGAGGTAAAAAGGTATAACGTCTGCAGGTTTTGGAGACTTTAATTTTAAGGTCATCATATGCAGGAATTGTTTTTGTAAATAGGAAACAAGGCTTTCGTAAAGTAAGAGAACACAGTTTTGTAGGATTCTCTCTCTCTCTCTCTCTCTCTCTCTCTGAACCTTAAGTGCCCAGGGCACATGGGGCTTCCGCAAGGGTTTTCCACAAATGCCTGTCCTTCGCCTTTTTTTCTGCTCTTGCCCAGGTGAGCCCTCTATTGCTCAACATCCTTTCTGTTGTTCTTCTCCATGTCTCTTTTGGTTTTATAGGATTAGACCTCGAAAAAAACCGTAGACAAAAAAAGAAGTGTGAGTTAGCGCAGTTCGTTATTTTGCTGTTCTCTCGTGGCTAGACGGTTGCTCGTCCCACCGGAGTCCGTGGTTGGAATCTCAGGTAATTTTCCTTGTGATTTTTCTTCGTCTCATGTGTCACTAAAGTGCTTTTGTCTACGATTTTTTTTCCAGGTCTAGTCCTACAAAACTGTGTTCTCTTACATACACAGCAAGTACTTTTTTCCTTGATGGGGAGAAGTTGTTGTTGACTTTTATTTGTTTAATCTTCAGTGCATTCTAAGTGATTCCCTCCCCCCCCCCCATTTCTGCCACTATCTTTGGCTCAAGACCTGGCATTATCAAAAGTTGATCTGCTAAAAGATGTTTGCCTCAGTTTCTCAGCATTGCTTCTGATGGTACGTAAATGTGGCTCTACCTAAAACGTAAAGAACCTATAGCTCTCGCAATATCAGACGCCCTATCATTTCTTTCTAATACGCTTTATTATTTCACCACCCCCCCCCCCCCCCCCCCCCCCCCGGCCATGTTAATAGCTTTTCTGCTGCATTCACTGCTTTTCATGCCTGTACTTTGATGCTTACGCTTGGTTTGGAGTTGTATATGATATAACTCCAGAAATAGGAACACACGCAGTGTTTATGTGACAATTTGCAGTAAACTTGGAGATTAGATGTGTGCTTTTCCTTGTTGTGTTCATCCGCGCCTTCCTGGTATTGTATTCCTGCGCGGTTGATTCATTTGTGAGGCCTTTTCTGGCGTTCTTGTGGATTTATTTTTGCTAGACTGAATCGTGTTGAACAAAGGCGAAAATCCTGTTATACTGGTTTTGTTCTCTAGTTTATCAATCGTGTTTGAACAAATTCGTGTTATGGAAGCAAGTGTTAAAGGAGAAAAGAATTGTCATAAAATCTCAGTCTATCTATCAGTCTATCTATCTGTCTGTCTGTCTTCCTGTCTGTTCTGTCATGTTATCTATCTTTTTGTTGACATGCCGTCTGCCCGCCTGTCTGTTTATCTATACTTCCATCTCACTTCAGCTCATTCATTCACTCGCTCACTCACTCACTCACTCACTCACTCACTCACTCACTCACTCGCTCACTCACTGTGACCTTAATATTACGAACATCAATGTTGCTTTCTTTACAGGTGATATACCAAAATATCAATGTTGCTTTGTTTATAAGCGATGTACTAAAGATTCAATGTTGCTTTCTTTACAGGTGATGTACCAAAACATCAATGTTGCTTTGTTTATAAGTGATGTACTAAAACATCAATGTTACTTTCTTTACAGGTGATGTACCAAAACATCAATATTGCTTTGTTTATAAGTGATGTACTAAAACATCAATGTTACTTTCTTTACAGGTGATGTACCAAAACATCAATATTGCTTTGTTTATAAGTGATGTACCAAAACATCAATGTTGCTTTGTTTGTAGGTGATGTACTAAAACATCAATGTTGCTTTCTTTACAGGTGATGTAGTCATCGCGGACACAGAGAACCACCGAATTCAAATGTTCAGCTCCGATGGAGTGTTCAAGTTCAAGTTCGGCGACAAGGGTTCACAACCTGAACAGATGTGCTATCCAATGGGCGTTTCCATGACAACCGACGACAACATCGTGGTGACAGACAGCGTGAACGCGGCCATTAAAATCTTCACCCATGGCGGGAAGCTGGAGCGCTGCTTTGTCCACTCCAAAGAAATCGAATTCCCCCACGGAGTCGCTGTGACTGTCGACGATGACATAGTTGTCACAGATATATGCAAACATTCGGTGACCGTACTCACACCGGAGGGAAAGGTTAGCCACGCTTTCGGTAGCTATGGCGACGGAATGAAAGAGTTTGACCACCCGTACTACGTGACGACCAACTCCAGCAAGCAGATCATCGTGTCCGACACGGGAAACAACTGCGTCAAAATCTTCCACTTCCACGGGCGACTACTCCGGTGTTTTTCTTCCCTAGACTTCCGGTTACCTTCGGACAACTTCGTATCCTTGTACGGCATATGCACCGACGGCGACGACAACACGATCGTCGTGTGTAACACGGCTGTGTACATTCTGACCAAAAACGGCCGACTCTGGGAGGTTTTGACGTCAAACGACGGTTTGACCTCGCCCAGATGCGTGACGTATTCTCCTTCCGGTCGTCTGATAGTAAGCCAATCCGGATATGACGTCAGACATGAGATGTGTATATTTCACTACAACAAAGATGATTACAAATCTTTGAACACACTGGTTTACTATGCCATTTCTATATAGAACATGGAAGTTTTAACAGCTGTACATTTTGTATAATTTATTCTAATATTTCACATACTTTGAAACATTTTTTTAACTTAACATTTCCTTTTCTAAAAAAAAAAAATAGCATTACTTCCAATCATCATCATCATCATCATCATCTAAACATTCTTATCCAGGAAGCATGTTTTAACAGATTTTTCTTCTAAGACTTTCGTCCTCTTCTCTAAAATATGCATGCAATTTGATAGTTTTTTTCGTAGATTTTTTTCCGGTACGACCAGTAATGTTCTTTGTTATTGTTTCGTAGATTTCCTTCTCATATTTTCTAAAATACCGTTTTCTAGAACATTCAGTACAAAGGCTTGTTACGGCGAAACTGTAAAGAGTAGATAGAATAATCATATTTTGTTTTAAAACCATCATTCTTGCACAAGTTAAACTGAAAATTCAAAATCAGAATATCATCTTTTCTTTTAATAAGGAACATGTGTTTTGTCAGCTTTTCCAGAATGTGTAAAGAATGTGTAAAATATATGTAAGTTACATGAAAGTTATTGTTTCTTTATAAAGGAGTGTAAGAAAAAAATGATTCACACAATCTTTGCAGTGCTGGAGATGCCACATATTTTATTGAGGGGCTGAATTTTAACACACAAGGCTAAAACTGAAAGAAATGATAAATGAAAGAAATGATAATGAAAAGACGCTGGGGTGGGCAGGATATAACCAGACAAGCTTTCTCTTGGAATCCTCAGGGAATGAGGAAGCAAGGAAAACCTTGGGGAAAAAAGATCGACTACATCTGGAGACAGATAGAAGAAACAGTCCCAGACAGAAATTAAAATGGAGAGCCTTTGTTGATGGTCTATGCCCTAGATAGAGGTAAATAAGGCGAGATGATGATGATGATGATAATGATGATGATGATGATGATAGCAGTGTTACGGTATATCAAATACCCACCCCTCCCACTAGTATATAAAAGCAGTATTATAAAATATCACATATTTACAAGGAGCATTGGGAAATACCACATATTTACAAGTAGTGTAGAAAATATCACATATTTATGAGCAAAGTTGCAATATATCACATATATAAGAGCGGTATTGGAAAACATCACAGATTTATTAGCAGTATTACAATGTATCACATCTATAAGAACAGTGTTAGAAAATATCACGTATTTATGACCAGTATTACAATTTGTCACATATATAATAAGCGTTAGAAAAAATAATACATATTTACACGGAGTATTACAAAACACGAGATCATCACAAATAACATTATTTTTTTTTAAAAACCATAATTTACAAGGAGTATTGGGAAAATGCCACATATTGTGTGAATATATGACATATTTATGAGCAGTCCTGGAAAATATTCCATGTTTACGGGCAGAGGGTGGAATTATACGCATATTCCTGTCCACACTAGAAGGACAGAAATAGCACAAGAAGAAAAAATAAAATATTTTTTTTTAAAATCCCAGAGGGACAACTGATTCAAATCGAGGACTCTAGGACAGCAAGGCCGTACATATGTTGAAGATGAGGCCAGGATACGATAGCTCGTGGCTCGTAATCATTCAGTTCGCGGTCCATTAAGCCAGTCTATGAGGCCTAGGATCTGATTAGGGCGCTAACACTGTTCTGAATCATCGTTCTCTGGTCATTGCCATTCTGAGGAAAGTTCTGTCGCAATTGCATGTTTCTTCGTTCTAAAACACGGGGGGAAAGGGGTGTGGTGAGTGTTGGTTGGGTTCAGTCTGTTGGGGAATTCCCGGGAGGATATTCTTAGGGTTTCAGGGAAGTATGTGTGCGTTACGGGGGGGGGGGGGGGGGGGTGGAAGAGTTAAGAATTGGGACCACAAATTGCCAGATTCGAACTGTTAGAATATTGATTTATATTGATTGCAGAAAGATCAATATTCCAACGGTTTGAGGTGTCAATCTTTGGCCTCCAGCTCTCTCTCTCTCTCTCTCTCTCTCTTTCTCTCTCCCCAGTCTCACTTAATAAACCCCTAAAACTCACGTGGGGAAGTGGGGGGGGGGGGGAAGAATTATGGTAAAAAATTGGGGATTTCCCTACTAGTTGCTGACAACTCCTGTTCTGCTTTATTGCGTTTATGAACTTGAACATAACGAATGCAGTGATTTATTCATTTCATTAACACTTTAACAGTATGAAAACCGCTGTGCTCTTCTGATTGATTGTCAGTGTCCAAGGCATGCAACGAAGCTGAAAACTTTAAATAATCAAGCAAAATAAACAACAACAAAATCATCATCCAATACGTCATAAATTACAAAAAAGTTGTTCCGTGATTAAGGGATGCGAGCATAAAGAAAATAAACCCACGCGACATTCTAGTTAAATCAGTATTTTTTCAGCTGAGTCAAGCTGCCAAAAATATTACATTTATTAACCTGATTTAATCTGGCACATATAAAACGCTAGATTTGTTCCCCCCCCCCCCCCCCCGGTCGAAGACTTTGTTAAAATGTCTGGTTATAGTTCTCATATTTACATTTAAACTCCTGTTGGAGTGTGCAGGAAAAGGGTGGAGTAACGAAGGACAGACATAACGAAGGAGTCATATAACAAAGGAGTGGTATACCGAAGGAGTGACATAACGAAGGAGTCACATAACAAAGGAGTGGGAGCGGTACACCGAAGGAGTGACAAAACAAAGGAGTGGTAGAGCGAAGGAGTGGTACAAAGGATGGATGTCGAAACGAAGGAATGGTAAAACGAAGGAGTGGTATAACGAAGGAGTGGTATAATGAAGGAAGTCAGTCAGTCATTTGCGTGTCCCTTGCGGAACTTTGCCTCCCTAACAGCTTTCCTATAGGGCTCTCGGTTGTAAGCAAGATGCCCTGCTGCTGATGCCTCCATTCGCAGATCATCAACAATGCCTTGCAGCCATCTTCGGCTTGGTCTTCCTCTCTTTCTTTTTCCTATTATGCACCCTTCCAAGACTATCTTCTCTAAATTAGTATGACGTTTAATATATGAAGGAAGTAAGATGAGCATATATAAAAGAAAAACCAACAACAATCCAATATTTCGGCGAAAGCCTTTTTTTTCCAAGGATCACACAAGACAACAGATTAAAACACGTTTTTAAAAATTGAGAGACTGATTTTTTGGTAACCTCATTGTCAGGAGAGAAGCAGAATATTGTGCTCACCTTACTTTCTGGCATTCATGTTTCTGCTCACTTTTCTCACTCTCTCTATCTTTTTTGTAGAACCAAACCATAAGTCTCTGTCTAGCTTATCCAGTACAAACATCATTTGTAACCCTAACCTAACGCTGATATATAATAATCGGTCTGTCGTTACTACAATATTCGGTCTGTCATTACTACTATATTCGGTCTCTCATTATTACAGTATTCGCTCTGTCATTAGTACACTATTCATGTCGTTTCATTGAAAACTGAACCCCTTCTTTAAGTTACCCTTTCTGTATTTTTAACCAATTAATCCAATTAATTTTAACCAATAAAACGCGTTGTAGTGGTTCACACAATGTCGCAAGGAAAGACAAATGACACAGGAGTGGACGTACAGGTCATCACAACCTGCAGTCTGAGGGCGGGAATCGAAGCAGCCACAGCTGCAACCGCTTGACTGGTAGAAGAGTAAATACGTGGTGACGGACTCCCACAACTTACTACGTAAGATAAGATCGACAAAGGCATGTTTCGTAAGGGGTGGGCCAACTGTCTCGGACACACTCAAGCCGCAGGCCTCACATGTAGGAGTGCCTGGTAATGAATGAGTCGACCATCTGACTGGAAAGCGGTTCCCCTTTCCCGCCCCACCCCCACGGGAAGATGTTCTGCAGCCGAGCCGGACATCTCGAAGTCAGTTATGGACAAATTTTGTGCGGGGATGGAAAGTTGGAATGAAAGAATAACCCACACATCCGCAGAAAAAAAAGGAAACGGCAGTGAATCGAGGAGGGAGAAAGATAATCTCTCTCTTTGGAGGGAAGCGACAGACCCGCGAATAAGCACGTGGCAGAGATAAGCCGCGCACACATCTTATTTTGGTACTTGAACCGGCGGAGGAGCAGAAATGGGAATGTCCTGACCTCAATGACGCCACCTCAAAATATCAATCAATCTGTCAGTCACGTTCGATATGCCACTCATATAAACAGCTACCAGTTAATGTGTACAAGTATCTCAAATAAAAAATACACACAACCACTGCAGTAAATCTGTGATAACAAATAATTAGACTATTTTTAGACTATTTTAAAAAAAACGATAGGAGCAGCTTTATTCATTAACGGAGTACACATTAATTTAAGACTTTCTCTTTCTTTCGTAATTCTCTGTACGTTTGTTTGCGTATACGAGGATTATCCAAAATGAAAACTTTACATTTAGCGTAGAACATCTAAGCCCCGCCCCATCTTAATGTAACCTGACAGCATCGTCGCAAATGACGCAAGGAACGTCCTGTAGGTGGCAGCACGGTATTAGTGAGCTACATGACTTCAAAGTAAAGATGGCCGCTCTTCCTCATACATACACGAGAGAGAAACAGCATTTCTGTTATGCATTATTTGAGTAGTGATGGTGTGAAAGCTATCGAAATTCATCTGCGAACGAAGGTTCAGTACTGTGTTGCGTGCCTCTCCTAGCAGCAAGTTTCTGGATGGAGTAGGAAGTTCCCTTACGGTCTGTACTCTGTATCTGATTCTACTTGTCCAGGCCAGGCATGTCCAGTAGAGAAGCCTAGGTCGACTGCAGAAGCTGAACGCATTGTGATTTTTTAAAAAGATGTGAATGTGAATGGTGCATTGAATAACGAGTGATATTCAGAACTATGGTTGTTTCATCCACCGTCACTCAACGATTTTCCATCACAATTCAAGCTGTTTTTTTTTTCAGACTGAAGGCAGTAGTTTCTGTCCCGACAATCCGCCATTTACTGTGGTCTGGGTTCCTCCAGTGCTAAAGATTACGTCTACAGTGCTAAGGTCCTCCTTTAGTGAATGATGTTAGAGCACTTATGGATTTTCTGAAGTGGAATTTATGGGCTTTCTGAAGTGGAATTTATGGACTTTCTGAAGTGGAATTTATGGACTTTCTTAGGTGGAATTTATGGACTTTCTGAAGTGAAATGTTCATGCCCCTCTAAGATTACTGTCACCAGTCAATAGATTAACAAGCCGTATGCTGTAACATATATTCGTCGTGTGATGTGATAGATCTGGGCCGTTCCTGGCTTTAGCACGTACATTTTTGTATTCATGCGCTGTGAAGACAGGCTATACATCAATCGCTGTAGACGTGGCCACTGAAAATGTAGTTCCTCCCACTTCCGAGCTTGGGTATTGAGCTCCTGGTATTCCAGAAAGCTGACACCCCTTCGTGCCCCCCAAAGACACTTAAGAGTTTTCTCTAGCCTTGCCTGATAACGCACAATATCACGTGACCAGCTCATGCATTGTTAGTATGTTTGCCAGGTTCCGTTTCGACATAAGCGAGCGCCAAATGGTACTGGTAGCTGCCAGGCATCGTCTTGGTAAACAACGTGTCACGTGGCTTGCCTATCAATATTTCATTGGCACAGTAACTCACCGAAATAGGTCGAATTTTTTTTTTTCGTTTGTGTCGAATTTTTTTTTCTGTATGACTCTCAAATCTATGTAGAATGACGCAGCGTCTTTGTTTCAGGGTCGATCGAAAAAAAAGGGGATGAACTTTTTGTTTTGTTTTTTTTTTAATTTAAAGAATCCATCATTACTGAAGTTTCACTCAAGTTTCAATCAACTCTGTGTGCTGCATGATTGTTTATCATTTCTTTACATTTCTGCCGTTCAGCTAGAGCACCTAATGTCTGGAGGAGAGGAGGGCTAGAGCACCTAACGTCTGGAGGAGAGGTGGGCTAGAGCTTCTAATGTCTGGAGGAGAGGAGGGCTAGACCACCTAATGTCTGGAGGAGAGGTGGGCTAGAGCACCTAATATCTGGAGGAGGGGAAGGCTAGAGCACCTAATGTCTGGAGGAGGGGAGGGCTAGAGTACCTAATGTCTGGAGAAGAGGAGGGCTACAGCACCTAATGTCTGGAGGAGAGGAGGGCTACAGCACCTAATGTCTGGAGGAGAGGAGGACTTGAGCACTTAATGGCGACAGGGAAAATCGAAGGTAGAAGAGACAGAGGAAGACAGAGAGGAAAGATGTTTGATGGTTTGGCATCCTGGCACAGGAAATGCTCAGTGACAGATCTGTTGAGACGAACAAGGGATCGAGGGTTATGGAAGGACATGATATCCCACGCATGTCGTCATGGAACTTGAGAGAGAGAGAGAGAGGAGAGAGAGAGATTTTAACATACTTCCAAGTGTTGCATTCGGTTTATACAAAACATTGTTAAATCCACAGTTCAAAATACCAACAACAACAAAATTTATAGCGTTAAACTTTCCTTCCCAAAAGTTGAGGCTTTGTTTTCTGTTTTTAAATGATATGTGTTCCCTTCCTAGTGATTACATTTTGACATATCTTCATGTTACTTTCCAAATCGTTGTCTATAAAGTGTGATTATTTCTGCTGACTCACTTTCTACTGATAAATAAGAGAGAAAGAGAGTGAGAAAGAAGAGAGAGAGAGAGAGAGAAAGGGAGAAAGAGAAAGAGCGAGCGAATGAAAGAGAGAGAGAAAGAAACAAAGAAACAAAGAAAGAAAGAGGAAGTAAAAGAGAAAGAGAGTGAGAAGACAACATAAAGATAGATAGATTGCGCAAGAAAGAAGAAAAAGAAGAGAGAGGGAGGGAAAGAATGAAAGAGAAAAATAGAGGGGAAAAAAGAAAATGACAAAGAGAAAGAGAGAGAGAAAGAGAGAGAAAATGAGAAAGAAAAGGAAGAGAAAGAAAGAAAGAAAGAAAGAAAATGGCGAAAAAAATGGAGTGAAACGTCATCTCATTAGCCTTGAACACTGTGTCTTCAAATACAAACATATCGTGAGCAGATACATATCATGAGCAGATACATATCATGAGCAGATACATATCATGAGTAGATACATATCACTTATCTTCTGATCAAACGCCTTGCGATAGTCACAGATCTTATGCCAGACCTCTCAAAGCTTCTAGTCTTGAAGTTGCAGAACGATGTAATCTTCTGATTCTTATCAAACACCATTAGACGTTTCTATGGCTGTAACGTGTTTGTTCCCGTCTTTCTTGCGAGAGAGACACCAAAGAACTAAGCGTTAATTTTTCACTTACTTTTCGCGTTCCTTTTTTTTTAATCTACTGTGTTGTTTTTGTAAGCGGCACTTGATAAAGGCGTTCTGCTGAAATATTGGATTGTTGTATGTCCTTACTTTATACATGCTCATCTCCTTTTATGCCTCTTTCATTCCTGCCCAATTTCTTCATTATTTCTATCTTTTCCTTGTGTGTAAAACTGAACAATATTTCTCTGTCTGCCTTTATAACAAAATAACCTATACCATGAATAGCCACTGAACATAGAACTCTGGATTTTGTTTATGCACTTTTACCGCCATGAATTGCAGTGGATCCCAAATTGTGCGATGTCGCCCTTTCACTGCTAGGGGTGTTCGGAAAAAAATCAAGTGGCCGGTAAAGAAAAAGAACCGTAAAGAGACATAATACTCAGCTGACCAAGACAAGGACGCTAAGGATATCGCTACTAAACCAACAGGGGCTGTAACCATAAAATATCTTGAGAACCACTGATGCGTCTCGTGAGATTTTCTGTAACAGATTATCAACGTGTGTTTTTTTTTATGTAGGGCTGTCTTCTGTAACTCTTTCTTCTCTTTCCATTCCTCTCCATTCTCTTAAATGTTTAAGAGGAAATCAATATCTCAGCCTTGAAGTTTTTCATGTAACTAACTACCTCTGCTTTGTTCTTCCTGTCAATCACGTTCAGTGCTAAGGTAAGTGCAGGTGAGAATGTTACCTCCGTCTCGAGTCTGCTTGAAGCACTCACATTTTCGAACTAAATGACATCATATCTTGGCAGGCGAAGTGCTTCAAATGTCAATAACAGTGTCGTGTATGTCATTTCTAGGATCAGGGGAAAATGTGTTATGTTTTTATTTTTCAATTCCACCTTTTGTGAAAAGCCAACAGCCTGTGAGGGCGTCAAAGGTGAAGAAGGTTTGTCATAGAAGGTCATTGTGAATTATAGCAGAAGGTCTCTGTGAATAACAGAAGAATGTGGTTGTGAAATGAAGGCCGGTGAGAATTATCTATAGAAAAAGTCCGTTGTGAATTATCTATAGAAAAACTCCGTTGTGAATTAGCAGCTACAGATAAAAGTCCGTTGTGAATTGTACAAGAAGATCCTTGTGAATTAAAAAAGGAAGGCCGTTGTGAATTATACGAGAAGGTCATTGTGAATTATACAGGGTCCGGCATAAAGCATAGCAAGATTTAACTGACGTAGTGCGCATAAACTGAATACGTGTGGGAAAAAAAAAACATGACGTCAGAGATGAAGCAGACAAACGGTCATTTTTAACAATGACTTCCTGGCAAACACAACATTGTGCATTCACCGTTGAAACTTATTTTAAAAGTGGAGAATAGTTTATTACTGTACAACGAAAGTTTCGTCGCCATTTTGAGTTCCATCCCCGTGATAATGTTCCCGATCGGAGGACAAAACAATTTTGAGGTGGGTCAAAAAAATTAGGAAACCGTTAAATGCCTTAATAACAAGTCTACTGGTCGTCCAAGACCTCAACAGACACCTGAACGAATTCAAGAAGTCTGCAACGTAATGCTGAGTAGCCCTCGGCGATCAGCTGTTAGGAACGCTTTGGCACCTGGCATCCTCTTAATAGTGATCTTTATGTGCAGATGCTAACTGAATAGTTCATTCCAAACTTGGCCAATAAAAATAAGAGACTAATATGGTTTCAACAAGATGGAGCAACTGCCCACCCAGCCCGTCAGTCCATGGCCATGCTGCGACAAGCATTTCCCAATAATCTTATTTCCAGATTTGGGGATATTCATTGGCCGACAAGGTCACCGGATTTATCGGCCGCAGATTTCTTTTTCTGGGGGTATCTCAAGAACACGGTGTATGCCAGTCGACCACAGTCAACTGCAGACCTAAAAGATCGAATCCGACGCTGCATTCAAAATATCCCTTTGATCATGTTAAATGTTGTTATGCAGGAATTTTCCAGACGCCTGGCTGAATGTATCAAATATAATGACGATAATCTAACCGGCGTAGTTTTCAAAACCTAAATATGATTGTCAGTAATAATAAAAATACCCACTTTTCTGAGTTTCATTTCGTTTTTTGTTTTTTTTTTTTTACCAAAAACATGTATAGCGCTTATTTATTTTCCATTTTTAAAATTCAGCTAAGTTTTATGCCGGATCCAGTACAAGAAAGTCGCCGTGAATTGCACAACAGGGTCGTTGTCAGTTATAGAAAAAGGTCGTTGTCAATTACACAAGAAGGTCATTGTCAATTATAGAAGAAGGTCGTTGTCAATTACACAAGAAGGTCATTGTCAGTTATAGAAGAAGGTCGCTGTCAATTACACAAGAAAATCGTTGTCAGTTACACAAGAAGGTCGTTGTGAAAAATACAAGACAGTTGTTGAAAGCAATAACAAAATTGCTGTGACTAAAAGGAAATGCTTTCCGTGAACAATATAAGGATAATTGTTGTCTATTAAGGAAGAAGGTCTTTGCGAACAAAAGAAAAAGTCGTCGTATGGTCAATATAAGGTCCTTGTGAGAAGTGGTCAGGCAGTTGCGAATTGTGGTCTGGAAATCTCACAGTTACCTCCCTTCTATTCCGGTCCCAATGTGTCTGTCCACACTGGGTTTTCGAATTCACTACTAGTTGAAAGTTAGTCCTGGAAGTAGAGAATGCCTGCTCTGCAGGGCGAGGTGAACTGGATTAAAGTGAGTACGCGGTGTCAGTGCATGGATGGACATAGTAACATATTTTTTTTTTAAATCATCCCATTTTAAAAGAGAATACGATCGAGTTCAGAAAGAGGATTTATCTGTATACGCATTTACAACATTTAAGAACAAAAGGCAGGTAAGATCTGTCAGTCAGTCAGTCATTTGCATGTCCCTTGTGGAACTTTGCCTCACTAACAGCTCTGCTGTAGGCTTCTCGGTTGTAAGCAAGATGCCCTGCTGCTGATTCGTCCATTTGCAGATCATCAACAATGTCTTACAGCTATCTTCGCCTTGGTCTTCCTCTCTTTATTTCTCACATTAAGTACCCTTCTAAGACTCTCTTCTCTAAATTTTCATGACGTTTAATATGTCCAAAATACTTAGGTTTTCTCTGTTTAATCTTCCTTACTAGCCAACCTTCTTCAATATTAAGTTCTTGTAGTATGGATATATATTTGTTCTTTTTTTTTTGTGTCCATGATATTTCAAGAACTCTTCTGTAGCATTTACATTCAAAGGCATTTGTATGTTTCTCAGCTGTTTTATTAAGTGTCCAGGTCTCACAGGCATATGTTGCGATAGGAAAGATGCATGCCCTTAAAAATCTTCTTTTTGTAGTTCTGTCTGTTCCTCTCCACAGCTTTTTTTTAAAGAAGTTGTTTTATTTTTTGAAGAGCTTTAGATGTCCTCCTTTTAATATCCCTCATTGTATCTCCATTATTAGTTAGTAATGATCTAAGATATTAAAAACTCTCCACTTCTCCCAATTTTTTCCTCACTGATATATATTTCAGCTGCCTTGTTTGTTTTGTCAGTTGTCATTTTTCTTGGCAGGTAAGATATGATAAGTTATTTACTGCACCGTAGAGACAACTACTTAGGGCGAGTAACACACAGTTCTGAGGGTCAGATTTCAGAGGTGAAACAGAAGGATTGCGTCTTTTGCGATCTTAGCTTAAACCCTCTGTACAGGGTTCGGCGCAGAGAAACGAAAGACATGCCTTAAACCCTGCCATCTCATTCTAAGATTTTCCGAAGACGCTGTACGGCTTGGCAGTCAGTAACCTCCATAACTGACATGCATAGGTCAATGTTGGCGAACAATGGTCGACCAAGACCCTGTCCCGTCTCTCAGATGGTACACCCACTACCAGTCCTGGCCTGACTCATCTGGTCAGGAATCGTGATAATCCCCATGGTGGTGGAGCGTGGTACCCTCCTGCGTTTTATCTCCTGTCAGTGACTGAAAAAAGCTAGTCATCGTAGTCCACTACCATTCGGACATGTTGGTATGCCTCAACATCTTTACCGCATCTTCTGCAAAGAACACCAACTCGCAGTGCAAGAAAGAAGGAGAAGAAGAAGAAGATGATGATGATGATGATGATGACGATGATGATGATGATTATGATATTCTCAAGCTAAATTTCAGTCCTGGTGGCTGGCACGAGCTACCTAATTCTGTTTCGTGTTAGATAACCGCTTTCCTTTGACCAGTGAAAAGATGCGGTCTCTTTTGATTGGTCAGCTTGACTCTTCAGCTAACAGGAAGAATTATAACCCCTTCGGCGGCAAGTCTATTTAGACCAATCGTTTTCAACTAGGGGTTCCTGGACAAGCAAATGTACTGGTTCGTTTTTTAAAAAATATCATAGCGTCCCATAGCTTTTGTTTATTGTTTATTTTTATTGAAGGGTTCCAAAGCTGTTCTCTGGTTGGATAAGGGATCCACTGCCCAAAACAAAAAAAAAAACAAAACAAAGAAAAGTTTTTAAGAACCGCTGATTCATTAGAGAGTGGCATTAGGCGGAGACATTCAGTATCGAGTCACAAGTAAATTACTTGTAACATACTATCACAGCTGTTACCTTACACATTTCCTGTGTCAGATTGTCCGTTAAAAAGATGGGGGTTTTTAAACATTGAAGTAATCTCTCTCTCTCTCTCTCTCTCTCTCTCTCCTCTCTCTCTCTCTCTCTCTCTCTCTCAGAGTCATATATTTTGTTAAATCCAACCCACAATATAACTTTGTTCTGACTGTTAACCTTCTTTTTGTGAAATGTCAAACTACAGGGTGAATCACGAGCCAATGAAGCTTTACAAAAAGAGCTATGGAGTAAGTTATACAACTTTCATGTAAGTTGTACATACAGACAGTTGTTTATGTTGTACAGCCGTATCGCACAATGAACGTAAAATGCGAGTAAAATTGATATTGCGAAAAGAGAGTTCAAAAACAGCGAACAGGAGTTAGAGAAACTGCTCAAGAAACATTTACAATTTACCTTTGCGTAGGCAATAAAAATGTAGCCATGTGATTTTTCATTCACCCCTCATCTTTTGTATAAACCATTCATTTCTGTATAAAATGTTCGG
Source organism: Achatina immaculata (assembly GCA_009760885.1). Taxonomy (NCBI): domain Eukaryota; kingdom Metazoa; phylum Mollusca; class Gastropoda; order Stylommatophora; family Achatinidae; genus Lissachatina; species Lissachatina immaculata. The sequence goes on from CM019715.1 coordinate 12,526,717, forward strand.
TTCTCATGCATAAACTTTTGATCAGTTTCTGGCCATGAAGTTTTAAAGTTTTCTGTTTCCTGTTTATGTTGCCGTTCCTGCTGTTGTCTTTGTTATTGTTGTTGTTTCTGTTGTTGTTGTTGTTGTTGCTGTTGTTGTTGTTATTGTTGTTGTTTCTGTTGTTGTTGTTGTTGTTGCTGCTGTTGTTGTTGTTGTTATTGTTGTTGTTTCTGTTGTTGTCGTTTTGTTGTTGTTGTTGTTGCTGCTGCATCTGTTATTGTTGTATTTCTGTTGTTGTTTTGTTGTTGTTGTTGTTGTTGTTGCTGCTGTTGTTGTTGTTATTGTTGTTGCTTCTGTTGTTGCCGTTTTGTTGTTGTTGTTGCTGCTTCATCTGTTATTGTTGTTGTTTCTGTTGTTGTTTTGTTGTTGTTGTTGCTGCTTCATCTGTTATTGTTGTTGTTTTGTTGTTGTTGCTGCTGTTGTTGTTGTTATTGTTGTTGCTTCTGTTGTTGTTGTTTTGTTGTTGTTGTTGCTGCTGTATCTGTTATTGTTGTTGTTTTTGTTGTTGTTGTTTTGTTGTTGTTGTTGTTGCTGCTGCATCTGTTATTGTTGTTGTTTCTGTTGTTGTTGTTGTTGTTTTGTTGTTGTTGTTGTTGTTGCTGCTGCTGCGGCTGTTGTTGAAAACATTTTGAAGAAGAAGAAGAAGAAGAGGGTTCTTAAGTCTGTGCAGATAATCCAACTTTAAGGCCTATGATCCAGAAATCTTGAGACAGTTTCCACGACTCTAGAGATAGGTTTGGAACCCCTTCAGCTTACTTTGATGGGCTTATAGTTAGCAATATCTGGAAAAGGGGGGAGGGGGGAGTTCCTTTAAACTGCGTAAATTTGTAGGGAAAAACTTATTTTACTTCCTTCTTACTTATCACAGAATTCTGAGTTAAAAATTGTTGCTGTTGCTGAAGCGATGATGATGATGAAAAAGAGTGAGTAAGCACAAAGCAAAACCAAGATTATAGGCCCCAAAAAGAGACGTATTTAATCACACCCACCAACTCCTGGCTGTCTACAGACTGGCAAGGGACCCCACTATCCTTTCCTGTAATTTGAGAAATACAGTTTTCTGTGACGTAGGAGAGTTCTTTTCGAGGGTCATGATAAAAAAAAAAATTACCTGGATCTAGCTTACCTCCCATAGCATCACACTAAACTCCCAGTCTCCTGTCCTTTATTTAAGTCCTCTTTACTGCCTTGGAAGGTATCAACAAACGAAATTCTTTCTTACTTTATTTCTTTCGTTCTTTCTTCATGTTTTTGTATTTAGTTGCTTATTTCTCTTTAAAATGTGTTTCTGTGCGTGTTATTTCATAGCCTATTTGTTTATATCTGTAATATTTATTTGTATGTTTGATTACTTGTTTCTTTATTTCTTTGTGTTGTTTTTATGTCTTTCTATGTTTCTTTCTTTCTTTTTGTTGTTTACAGCTGTTGGTTTGTTTGTTTCGTTGTTTGTTTCTTTTTTTTTGTTTCTGTTGTAGTTAGTTATTTCCTTGTTTCTATCTTATCTGCCAATTTCTCTTCTCATATTTATGTCCTAACTCTAAACAGCAACGCTTCTCAAGCAATAAAGAGACTAGTCTGAGCAAACATAACAACAACAGGTGTAAGGTTGTAGTCTCTTATCTCAAGTAGACCACCCTTTCTCAACATCCCCCACCCCGTGACCGTTTGAAAAAAAAATTGGATTCTCGTGGACCCTTGCATTCCATTTATGCTACCGTTTATTGTTCGTGTCATATGCCGCCCCCCCCCCCCACCTCCCTATCTCTCCCCCTTTCCGCCCATTTATCTACACCATCGTCCCCTCCCCCTAAACAAAAAAAAAACCACCAAGTTCTAATTAAAGTCACCGGTGAGACCTGGACACTTAACAAAACAGCTGAGAAGCACATAAATGCCTTTGAATGTAAATGCTATAGAAGAGTTCTCCAAATATCGTGGACACAAAAAAAGAACAAATATATCTATACTACAAGAGCTTAATATTGAAGAAGGCTGGCTAGTAAAGAGGATTAAAGAGAGAAAACTTAAATATTTTGGCCACATTAAACGTCATGATACTTTAGAGAAGACCGTATTGGAAGGATACATAATGGGAAAAAGAAAAAGAGGAAGACCGAAACGAAGATGGCTGCAAGACATCGTTGATGATCTGGAAATGGATGCAGCAGCAGCAGGCCATCTTGCTCACAACCGAGAGGCCTACAGGAGTGCTGTTTGGGAGGCAAAGTTCCGCAAGGGACATGCAAAGGAATGAATGAATGGTGTAGGCAGAGAGAAAAAGGTTTTCCCCTTCAGTTTATCCCAGCTAAAATAGTATTCCGTTCTGTGTGATTTACTGAATGCTAACGTGCCAATATGGCACTAGAGACGATGTATCTGTTGTGTTTAAAGGTCCAGCGAGAATAGCTATGAATAAAAGTTAGTTACTCTCTCTCTCAGGATCAGATTAGACAGATTGATATGAAAGACCACGATTTGTGTTTCTGTGATACACTCGGAGAACAATACACCCAGACACACTCCTTCTTCCACTAGACAACAGCAGAACATCTGGACTACATAATTCAAGCTTACAACGCAACAGTAACTCAATCATAGGAACAGTCAAAAGTGTAGTTCAAATTCAATAGACAACAAATTTATTGATGTAGAAGATGTGGATGATGGATATGACGATGGTAGGAAAAACTGCTGTCATACAGCAATGACAAAAAGGGAAACATGAAAATCTTCCCGGGCACGCAGTCCGTGCCATAAAGAAGAAACATTCTACCAGCAAGCAGTCCGTGCCATAAAGAAGAAACATTCTACCAGCAAGCAGTTACACAAACGCAGTACTTACTAATGTCTGGGCTGAATAACAGCTTCCAGAATAATAAAACACAAACAATACGCTCTGGTCCTAGCAAGGACACTACAACATAATTCCTACCTACTGTTGCAAGGAAAACCTTGTCCTAAAAACGACAACACAAGAGCTACCACACTCCACTAGGACATGACTTAATTCACTACAAAACTGCTACTGACATGCCTCTATCACACAATCCTCATACTCAGTCATCATAATCCTATAGTTTTCTCTTAAATTCAGCTCTGAGTTCTTTTATATAAACATGCATTTTCTCCGCCTTCCTTCCAGAACTTTTACTCCGTGCAATTCCCAATCACGTAAAAAGATAATCCAGAGAATAATAATAATAATAATAAACGTATACAAAAGTATATAAAAGTGTATAAAAGTATAGAAAATGTTATGTCTACCACGTGAAACTCTAAAGAGGACATTGTTAAGAGAGAGCAAATTAGAAGGCATAAAATCCCTTGATGAGGTTGAAAAGCTCTCCGAGGACAAGAAAACTTGGCGAACTACCATGCGAGCCATATGTGACATTTAACAGCACTTGAAGAATGTAGGATGTAAGATACACAATGTTAATCAGGTATGACTTGTGGTATACGGTCTTGTGCAAGAATAGGTTATTTCCCTTGCGTAGAACAAAAATTGACTTTTCTGTCAGGTTGTCTTGGACAAAAACAAAAGTATGTAGGTCAGCCCTAGAAGTGTCTTCAGTGGTTTTTTTTTTCAAGTCACTATCTCCGGCGAAACCCCTGCAGATCCATCGCGGAACCCTATATAACAAATAAATGTTCCGGTTTATATATTGATGTACGAAAAAGTTCCAACTGATACTGTTGTTTTACAATTCTTCTGATTAATATAGCCTTGTAATTCCGTCACTTGTCTCAAATATATTTTGCATTATAACGCAGAATTTTTCTGAACGATTACAGTATTGAAGCTTGCAGTTGTTCTTTGATTTATGCTGACCTTATCTCCTCAAATAACCTGATTTCTGTGGGAGATTATACGTATCGCAAATATTACAACATTCACTAGACCAAGTCCGCTGAAAAGTTCACTGAATCCATTTAATTCTGACAAACAAGGCCGTAGATGTGTTGTTGACAACATCACTTGGAATAAGAAGCAGTAGGACATAAATTTCGTTGGTTTCTTCGTTGAATCACTTTACACAAAGTTTCAAAAGTATTAAATCTTTATAATCACCTGAAACACATCTTCACATTTGAAACACATCTTCACACCTGAAACACATCTTCACATTTGAAACACATCTTCACACTTGGAACACATCTTGACGCTTGAAACACATCTTCACACTTGAAACACATCTTCACACTTGAAACACATCTTCACCCTGTGCTAAAACTACTTCCCATTCTAAAAACTCCGTCCTTCTAACTTCTTCCTACCCGTCTCTATGTCCCTTGTCTGTCCTCTTTAGCTGCCCACTCGGTAATTCTGCTCTGCCAGTCTAAACTGGTCCATTAGCTTTGGTATGTGCGCCGATTTGTTCCCGAGTTTGGGGTGTCGACAGCGTCCAGTCGAGAGGGTCTATCACTAGGGTCGTGGATTACGGTTTTCTACCTTGCTCTCTAAGTTTCCTACTTAACTTTTCTCTTCTTATTGAATGTTAACCTTTATAACTAAAATATATCGAGATGAAGACGCTTGCCCGATGAGGCAATCAGCGACCCATAGCTGATATTCCAGTGTCAGGGTTAGCGAACCATAGCTGACCAAGACCCTGTCCCACCTCTCCGTGGTACACCCAGTAACAGGCCTAGTCTGGCTAACGGGGTAGGGATAGCCATAGTCCCCATGGTGGTGGAGTCTGCTAAAGAAGCATTGCACACCCCCTGCTTTTTAGCTGTACCCCGGGATTGAAAAAGTAGCTACCATAACCCGCTCCCACGCCGATACGATGCCTTGCCTCAACATCTCTACAGCATCGGCTGCAAAGAACACCAGCTAGCAGTTACAGGGAGTTCGTACAAGTACAGGTACAGACTAAAATATATTCCTAATTCTAAGTTACAAGGGACTATGCTATACCTAGTGTTCTGCGGAATCAGAATTTAGAAACCCTGCCGTACGCACACCTGCTGCCTGAGAAACGTATTTACAGGTTCACAGATCAAAGAAATTTCTCTGTGTAAAGATACGGCTACTTAACGCTGGTACCTGGAGATAGAGGAGGCTAACAGGAAGCGCTGACTTAATTTCGCATATCATTTGATACCTGGAGATAAAGACAGGTCATAGATCGCTGGGTACAAGTCTATGCTTTGAGAAGTGCATAGAACTAAGCGTATTAATAACGATAACTATTAACGCACCAACCAACAAAGAAACGGATTAATAATAACGCTTTAAAAAAGAGAGAACTGGACGTATTAAACAGTGGAGACAACCCCAGAATTTGTGATATAACTCTTGAAGCCTGAGAGAATTTAAAATCTAGACGATAAAAACGGAATGAAATAAAATTCCTTGTGTTTCTTTTTTTCTGAAATACGTACAGTTTTACACATCATTTGTAAACTGACAATAGTGAATGACACGACAGACTAGAAGACTATCATCATCAGGTGCCATGCCGACGCTTTGGCTATTATGTTTCTCCAGAGTACTCGATCCTACATGCAGGATATTAAGCTCAGTTGGTGATCTCCTCTCACACCATCTCGTCGGACTGTCCAGTATCATTTCTCTCAGCCTTCCCCTTCTCTCTGTTTTTTCCTGTTGTTACAATATTTTCAATGCCCCCTCTTCTCATAACATGTCATTACATGAAATAAAGATCAATCAATCAATCAATGTCCTATAAAAGTACATTGTCTATTATTTTTTCGACAAGATTTTTTTTGTCTCTCCACCTCGTCTCATACATTCTTCATTAGTTATTTTTGCTGTCCAGGGAATTCACAACATTCTTCTAATAAACCACATTTCTTCTGCTTCCAACGATTTTTGTGCAGACCTGCCTATTGTCCATGATTCACTTCCATATAACAAGATAGGTTCAGTATATAGAAGACTATGCTTGACTTTAAGTCAAAGAGTTTCAGCCCGCCAGCTTACTATATGAGACGGGTTTCTAGAGATCTTTCCTAACCAGGGAGGGAAAACGGAAACCAGAAGCCTTCAAAGTGGGTCGCAGTCCACCCAGTTCTGGGCACTAGCTCGGAGGAGAGACTGGATATGTCAGGAGAACGACAGGAAAACTGAGTTGCCCTTCTGTAGAGTAAACAAGACGATGCTGGCAAATAATGGCAAAACGCTCTAGAATTACGCGCATTCAATCTTCGTGATGGCAGATAGTTTGTTTCAGGACAGAAATAACCAGATCCTCTTGTATGTATTAATAGAGGCGGACGAAGACACAGTAGTCAAAGCTGAAGGAAACAGTAGTCAGAAGCTCACAGCCGACTGCCCCTCTCACATTAGTGCTCAGCAACTCACAGCCGATTGCTCATGTCACGCTGGTGGTTAGCAACTCACAGCCGACTGCCCGTGTCACGTTGGTGGTTAGCAACTCACAGCCAACTACTCATGTCACGTTGGTGTCAGCAACTCACAGCCGATTGCTCATGTCACGCTGGTGGTTAGCAACTCACAGCCGATTGCCCGTGTCACGTTGGTGGTTAGCAACTCACAGCCAACTACTCATGTCACGTTGGTGTCAGCAACTCACAGCCGACTGCTCATGTCACGTTGGTGTCAGCAACTCACAGCCAATTGTTCATGTCACGTTGGTGTCAGCAACTCACAGCCAACTGCTCATGTCACGTTGGTGTCAGCAACTCACAGCCGATTGTTCGTGTCACGTTGGTGGTCAGATCTCACAGCCGACTGCTCGCGCCATGCCAGTGGTCAGCAACTCACAGCCGACTGTTACCAAGCCTCAGATGACCAAGGCTCATTTTCTGCTGTTTGTTCCAGTTAGTAGGTCTCCGACTGAGACAGTTAAATACTTCATGTCGAAGACCGATGTGTCGTGGCAAATGATGCAGGTATTGCAGCAAACTTGTAGACTGCGACGTAGGGGACCAAATTCCTGAATAATAATGATAATAATAATAATAACAATAAGAGGAAGAAAGAAGAATAAGAACGAATGAACTTTTCAAAGGGTTAAGAATTGGGCACGCAGGCCCGTCTAACATTCTCCCCTTCATCGTACAGCTTTCACTCAGTCACAGTAATCCAGTATTTGTTAATGAGCATAATAAATATAATAAGCATGAAGAAAAAGTCAAATGAATACATAAATAAATAATAAATTAAATAAAGAAGAAGAAACTGAATCTGTTATATATTACTTAAAGTACAGTCTGTTTCTTGCTTTTTTAATGATAAATATATGTGCCATCTTTTCAGCGATTCGGATCTAAATGATAACTCCACGATTATAATCTGGAAATCATTAGTCAGCTACTTAGATAATTGTGATCTAAATTGCGATTCTTTCTACCCCTTTGTTGACTATATTTCACTGCGGAAAAAAATTATGAACTGACATGAAACCACACATCAAACTTTTAGAACCGTTAATTTATCTAGTTAGTGCACATGCTACAGAAGAGATCTTCAAATGTCATGAACATAAAAAAGAACAAATATATCCATACTACAAGAACTTCATATTGAAGAAGGCTGGCTAGTAAAGAGGATTAAACAGTGAAAACGTAAATATTTTGGACACATTAAACGTCATGATAGAAGACCGTCTTGGAAGGATACATAATGGGGAAAAAGAAAGAAAGGAAGACCAAGGCGAAGATGGCTGCAAGACATCGTTGATGATCTGCAAATGGATGCATCAGCAGCACGGCATTTTGCTTACAACCGAGAGGTTGTACACATAGGAGAGCTGCTAGCGAGGCAAAGTTCCGCAAGGGACATACAAATGACTGAGTTGACATAATTCACCTTCAAATCTGTCTTCCTCCCGCTAAACTTAGCGGATTTCAGTGAAATGAAAATGTAGCGTACTATAACAGGCAATAGGAAAGGGAAACAATCACATTAAATAAAGCAAGACAAATAAAACTGCAGTTATCTTTAAAACTTGATCGATTCTCCTGGCGTATGATTTTATTAAGTTATTCACATCTGACCTCTATTTCGAGAGACCGTTCCACCATCTGCGACCTGAAAGGACAGTGGACAAATGAAACAAAGAATCACGAATTGGTAAAGAAAATGCGTTTTTTTTAAATGAAGATGATAATAATAAATCAGAAAATTCCCTAAGTGTGAGGAAAAGAGTATTACAGTGGTACATAGAGCTAGTATTATAATGGTACATAGAGCTAGTATTATAGTGGTACATAGAGATAGTATTATAGTGGTACATAGAGATAGTATTACAGTGGACATAGAGATAGTATTATAGTGGTACATAGAGATAGTATTATAGTGGTACATAGAGATAGTATTATAATGGTACATAGAGATAGTATTATAGTGGTACATAGAGCTAGTATTACAGTGGTACATAGAGCTAGTATTACAGTGGTATATAGAGCTAGTATTACAGTGGTACATAGAGCTAGTATTACAGTGGTATATAGAGCTAGTATTACAGTGGTATATAGAGCTAGTATTACAGTGGTACATAGAGCTAGTATTACAGTGGTATATAGAGCTAGTATTACAGTGGTACATAGAGCTAGTATTACAGTGGTACATAGAGCTAGTATTACAGTGGTATATAGAGCTAGTATTACAGTGGTACATAGAGCTAGTATTACAGTGGTATATAGAGCTAGTATTGCTATGTGGTTGTGAGCTTGGACAGTCAGGAAAAAATAACAAAGAAACTGAAAGTAACAAAGGTATGCTTTTCTAGTAAAAATGCGACAAATACCAACACACGAAGAGGTCCTCAAAGAAGTTCCAGAGCACTGAAAACTGGTTACAACGATAAGAAAAAGACAGTCAAAATTTCTTGGACATGTCATAAGAAGACAAAACTTAGAGAACTTGGACAATGTCACGAGAAGACAGAAGTTAGAGAACTTTGACAACGTCATGAGAGGACAGACGTTAGAGAACTTGGACAATGTCACGAGAAGACAGAAGTTAGAGAACTTTGACAATGTCATGAAAAGACAGAGAACTTGGACAATGTCACGAGAAGACAGAAGTTAGAGAACTTGGACAATGTCATAAGAAGACAGAAGTTAGAGAACTTGGACAATGTCATAAGAAGACAGAAGTTAGAGAACTTGGACAATGTCATAAGAAGACAGAAGTTAGAGAACTTGGACAATGTCATAAGAAGACAGAAGTTAGAGAACTTAGACAATGTCATAAGAAGATAGAAGTTAGAGAACTTGGACAACGTCATGAGAGGACAGAAGTTATAGAACTTGGACAACGTCATGAGAGGACAGACGTTAGAGAACTTGGACAATGTCATAAGAAGACAGAAGTTAGAGAACTTGGACAATGTCATGAGAGGACAGACGTTAGAGAACTTGGACAATGTCATAAGAAGACAGAAGTTAGGGAACTTGGACAATGTCATAAGAAGACAGAAGTTAGAGAACTTGGACAATGTCATAAGAAGACAGAAATTAGAGAACTTGGACAATGTCATGAAAGGACAGAAATTAGAGAATTTAACAATCCCTTGGAAACCACGGGGAAAAAGAGGAAGAGGGAGGCTACGAGAAAATGTTACATCGGATCGAGGCTGTAGCATGGAGGAAAAGAAAAGAGTCTGAACTGATCGGAAACTCCAAGGATCTTTTAAGATGAGGAAGCATGATCAACGACGCTTTTCGACACCACGCGTAATAATTGAATCTTAAAAGGTAAATTTTAGAAAAAAAAGTATCTCTGTTTTGTGACAGTTTCATGCATCCATATATGCATACGTAACATACATACATACATACATACATACATACATACATACATACATACATACATACATACATACATACATGTCATGTGAGCGATATTTACGCTATACTGTAATTCTTCGTATATCTGCGCCACTTTGCACCCTGGTCCCAGTACATCCGTCTCCAGCACACATTCCTTCCTTAGCCTTTGACTGTTCCCAGGCATCCTACAGGGTTTGAGCTTCGCTTTGTCTGGCCCCTACCCTCAGACCTGTCTGGGCCCTACCTTCGGACTTTGCTGGGCCCTACATTCAAAGCTGTCTGGGCCCTACCCTCAGACCTGTCTGGGCCCTACCCTCAGACCTTTCTGTCCCCTATCCTCAGACCTGTCTGTCCCCTACCCTCAGACATGTCTGTCCCCTACCCTCAGACATGTCTGTCCCCTATCCTCAGACCTGTCTGGCCCCTACCCTCAGACATGTCTGTCCCCTATCCTCAGACCTGTCTGGCCCCTACCCTCAGACCTGTCTGGCCCCTATCCTCAGACCTGTCTGTCCCCTATCCTCAGACCTGTCTGGCCCCTACCCTCAGACCTGTCTGGCCCCTACCCTCAGACCTGTCTGTCCCCTACCCTCAGACCTGTCTGGCTTCTCCCCTCAGACCTGTCTGGCCTCTACCCTCAGACCTGTCTGGCCCCTATCCTCAGACCTGTCTGGCCCCTACCCTCAGACCTGTCTGTCCCCTACCCTCAGACTTGTCTGGCCCCTACCCTCAGACCTGTCTGTCCCCTACCCTCAGACTTGTCTGGCTCCTATCCTCAGACCTGTCTGGCCTCTACCCTCAGACCTGTCTGTCCCCTATCCTCAGACCTGTCTGGCCTCTACCCTCAGACCTGTCTGTCCCCTATCCTCAGACCTGTCTGGCCTCTACCCTCAGACCTGTCTGTCCCCTATCCTCAGACCTGTCTGGCTCCTACCCTCAGACCTGTCTGTCCCCTATCCTCAGACCTGTCTGGCTTCTCCCCTCAGACCTGTCTGGCCTCTACCCTCAGACCTGTCTGGCCCCTATCCTCAGACCTGTCTGGCCCCTACCCTCAGACCTGTCTGTCCCCTACCCTCAGACTTGTCTGGCCCCTACCCTCAGACCTGTCTGTCCCCTATCCTCAGACTTGTCTGGCTCCTATCCTCAGACCTGTCTGGCCTCTACCCTCAGACCTGTCTGTCCCCTATCCTCAGACCTGTCTGGCCTCTACCCTCAGACCTGTCTGTCCCCTATCCTCAGACCTGTCTGGCCTCTACCCTCAGACCTGTCTGTCCCCTATCCTCAGACCTGTCTGGCTCCTACCCTCAGACCTGTCTGTCCCCTATCCTCAGACCTGTCTGTCCCCTATCCTCAGACCTGTCTGGCCCCTACCCTCAGACCTGTCTGTCCCCTACCCTCAGACATGTCTGTCCCCTATTCTCAGACCTGTCTGTCCCCTATCCTCAGACCTGTCTGTCCCCTATCCTCAGACTTGTCTGGCCCCTACCCTCAGACCTGTCTGTCCCCTATCCTCAGACCTGTCTGTCCCCTATCCTCAGACCTGTCTGTCCCCTATCCTCAGACCTGTCTGTCCCCTATCCTCAGACCTGTCTGTCCCCTATCCTCAGACCTGTCTGGCCTCTACCCTCAGACATGTCTGTCCCCTACCCTCAGACCTGTCTGTCCCCTATCCTCAGACCTGTCTGTCCCCTATCCTCAGACATGTCTGTCCCCTATCCTCAGACATGTCTGTCCCCTATCCTCAGACCTGTCTGTCCCCTATCCTCAGACCTGTCTGTCCCCTATCCTCAGACCTGTCTGGCCTCTACCCTCAGACATGTCTGTCCCCTATCCTCAGACCTGTCTGTCCCCTATCCTCAGACCTGTCTGGCCTCTACCCTCAGACATGTCTGTCCCCTATCCTCAGACCTGTCTGTCCCCTATCCTCAGACCTGTCTGGCCTCTACCCTCAGACATGTCTGTCCCCTATCCTCAGACCTGTCTGTCCCCTATCCTCAGACCTGTCTGGCCTCTACCCTCAGACCTGTCTGTCCCCTATCCTCAGACCTGTCTGGCCTCTACCCTCAGACATGTCTGTCCCCTATCCTCAGACCTGTCTGGCCTCTACCCTCAGACATGTCTGTCCCCTATCCTCAGACCTGTCTGGCCTCTACCCTCAGACATGTCTGTCCCCTATCCTCAGACCTGTCTGGCCTCTACCCTCAGACATGTCTGTCCCCTATCCTCAGACCTGTCTGGCCTCTACTCTCAGACCTGTCTGGCCTCTACCCTCAGACCTGTCTGGCCTCTACCCTCAGACCTGTCTGGCCTCTACCCTCAGACCTGTCTGGCCTCTACCCTCAGACCTGTCTGGCCTCTACCCTCAGACCTGTCTGGCCTCTACCCTCAGACCTGTCTGGCCTCTACCCTCAGACCTGTCTGTCCCCTATCCTCAGACCTGTCTGGCCTCTACCCTCAGACCTGTCTGGCCTCTACCCTCAGACCTGTCTGGCCTCTACCCTTGATCCCACCAGCATAGCTCTTTGGGGCTGGGGATACACACGGTCTCTCAACACGGCACGGTAATAATTCACGAGAGAATACATACATACATACATACATACATACATACATATATACATACATACATACATACATACATACATACATACATACATACATACATAGAGCGTCTAGTGTTTCTAAGTATCTACTTAAATTAGATGTTATGAAATACCAGAGATTAGATATGCTGATGACACAGTATTACTGTCCACAGCACACAAAGGAATGGAGAAACTAATTATGTCAGTCCGTAAGAATAGTGAAGAGCAAAACCTCTATCTTAATGCGAAGAAAACTAAATTGATGATAACGACAAAACAAATAAGGCAGCTGAAATATATATCAGTGAGGGAAAATTGGAAGAAGTAGAGAGCTCTGAATATTGTAAACTTAGTGGGTTGCTAAGTTCACAACTGGGACAATAAGGAGTAGGGACAGGACCAAGACCCAAGTACAATCCCAAACCCATGGCCTATGTACTGCCGTACTGGGGTGGCCATTCCAAAACTAGCGCTACAACCCAAGGATTTCCCTCCCAGTATACTGTATGCCAGTCATATATCACATCTTTTTCATCTACACTTACAATAAACATGTAATACATAAAATCCAAGTCATTATATCAAGTTCCAACCATTTATTAAAGCTCTACATATATCACGTGACGTCACACACAACATGACATACATAGGACATCAGCACGTATCATCATGGTAACAATATGAGATAAATATAATGTACTCATCAAGTAACACATATTGAGAATGGCATGCGTCAATCAAGCCAACACATTCAAGAATGACGTGTATCATCAATGCTTCTAAGCATAGCATATATATACATATATATATATGCCTGATGTTGGGATGGGATCTCCTGGCCCTCATAAACTACGCCTACACTCCCATAAACAAATATATGTGCCTAAGGACTCATTAACATATGCAGCTTCTGCTGCTACGAAATCCACCCCTTATATAACACACGCCTCATCACCATCATGTGCCAATGCACTGCATAATATATGCAGCCACTGCTGCTACGCCCCATCACCATCGTTTGCACTGAAATAATATTGCGAAATTCAGGTATGCTCATGCACTGAAATAAAATCACTCCTTCTCCCTACTTCCAGAAATCCTTGCGTTGATCGCCTCATTGAGTGCAGCTGCTGCGGCCAGGTTACGAAATTCCAGAACACTATCTCGACACATGCATATCTAACAGCCTTGATGGAACTAGATATGCGCCCATCTAACAGAATTTCTCCTCTTACTACGAGGAAGATATAATTCACAACACATATAAATTATAAACTTCATCACACAAATATGCATCGACAATATCGTCGGATGGACTGAGTGCTCAGCCGCTATTGACTCTCATCATAAAAAATAATCATCTCCTTTTGTGTCCGACTGTTATATTGTCCCGTCTTTGCATTTGTCATGTGGCGAGCCGCGTGGGACAGACTTGCTCCAACCATTGAGCGCGCGGCTCGTCCACAATATCTTGGATCATTAGTAACTAATAATGGAGATACAATAAGGAAAATTAAAAGGACATCTATCATTCTTCAAAAAGTAAAACAACTAAAGAAACTGTAGAGAGGAACAGACAGAACTACAAAAATAAGACTTTTAGGGCATGCATCATTCCCATCCCAACATATGCCCGTGAGACCTGGACACTTAACAAAACAGCTGAGAAACACATAAATGCCTTTGACTGTAAATGCCACAGAATAGCTCTTCAAATATCGAATAGAAAAAATATATATATACTCGTACTACAAGAACTTAATATTGAAGAAGGTTGGCTAGTAAAGAAGATTAAACAGAGAAAACTTAAATATTTTGGACACATTAAACGTCATGATAATCTAGAGAAAACCGTCTTGGAAGGGTACATAATAGGAAAAAGAAAGAGAGGAAAACCAAGGCAAAGATGGCTGCAAGATATCGTTGATGATCTGCGAATGGACGTTTCAGCAGCAGGCCATCTTGCTTGCAACCGAAAGGCCTACAGGAGAGCTGTTAGGGAGGCAAAGTTCCGCAAGGGACATGCAAGTGACTGGTTTAATTCTGCCGTAATAATACTAACACCTCTGGAGTGTTCTTCTCCCGCCAGTTCTCAAAATTTTCCATTGTTCCTTACCTACATTCTACTTATCAATAATAATCATACGTATAATAAAATTGCTAATAGTAATACTAATAGTAATACTAATAATAATGATGTCATTTTAATTTACAGGGCTATAATAATACTACAGTCATAATTTGCGAAGCATAATGTTACATATGGTTCACCAACTTTGACGCTGCATGTCAGCTATGTGTACGCTAAGGGAGACAACCCACTATAAACTTGTGGTAATACGTTCTGACGAGCATTTCTTGAAATGTGATTGTATTTATTCATGATTTGTCTCCCTTCCACTGAGAACTTGGAGGTTGCTTTGCAGCAAAAGGTGTAGAAATGTTACACTGGGTACTATCTCGGCTTTCTTTTACTGCCCAAGCGAAGAAGTACGTTTTTTTAGCAAGCTCCACCATCGCAGAATGCCTCGACCTCCCCTCTCCCACCCCCATCTTTTTTTTCTTTCCTAAGGTTGCAGGAACACCACACCCTGCTAGCAGGTGCGCTACCTGCAGGCAGGTTATGCGTCGCCGCCTCTACTGATAGCATCATCAATCTCAAACCAATTTTTACACCCAAACAGGAAAGAGTTGCCAACTTGTACCAGAGGAATCCCGGAGAGTGATTTATGAACGGGCAGATAACCAAACATGATAATCTTCAAAGTTAATCTGCTTGTTTTTTAGGCAGAAGACATTTTAATCTTGTCACAGCTCTCAACATGAGATAAATCTACCAGAAGCAGCAGTAAGATAAATGACAAAAACACAGGATGAAAACGACAGACAGTTTAGAAAAGTTGAAGAAATTGGAACATAAGCAACAAATATTTCGACCGAACGCCTTCTTTTGAGAGTGCAGAATATTTTTTTTTAAAAAAAAATTGTTTAAAGCAAAATACATTTCTTCTTCTTCTTCTTCTTTCGCTTCTACCACCAAAACCGCCTTGTGATCCTACTGAATTTACGCCTGTGGTCCTCGTTAAGTCCCGTGGTCCCCCGTGTGGTCCCCGAAAAGGACCACACGAGATCCCCGAGAGAACCACAAGAGGTTCACAGTATCGCAGGGCTTGAGCTTATATTCTTGGTGGGTCTCAGAAGCGGATTGCGTGACACTGTGGCTTTCGTTGCACCAGTTTAGTCTAGAGTTGGAATTTATCACTGGAAAACCTCGACGTGTTTTGGATATCAGTATATCCCCTCTGGGTGAGAGGTGGTGGACCACCCAGGCCAGAGTTGGACTTTCTCACCGGAAAACCTCAGCGTGATTAGGATACGCATACATCCCCGCCGGGTGATAAAAAAAAATGCATTAAATGATAAATAACTTTCGCTTACACCAGATAAACAGAGATTTGTGATAACGCTGTCGCTTCCTGCATACAATTTATATTTTTGTAATAAATTTATAAACTCCAGATCTCTGTAATTCCCATTCATTCTCTTACATCGTTGATCAAAGTTGTTTGCTTCCGCGGGCTGCATTTTACGTACTCGTAATCTGCGCTTTAGAACTCTAGGAGGCTGCAGAAAGCAACATTTGCCTTCATCAGGTCTGGAGAGTGAGAGACTCTACAATAAATAAGAGATAAACAGAACAGAAAGGACTAAGATAACTTTTTAGTTCAATGTTTCTCAAAGTGGGGGAGTGCCACACCCCATCTCTCCGCCCCCAAAATTCGATGGGAAAATCCTGAGGAAGTGTTTTAAATATAATCTGGAAGTCAAGGTTGCATCAGCCCAGAAAAAAAAAAAGCGAGAATCACTGAAATATCTCGACTGAAAGGTCCAGGAGACAGATAAGAATAATCTTGTCCCAACCTACAGTAACTGCGAAATACTGAACAAACTGAAAGTAACGAAAGACTAAACAGGCTGGAAGCAAAGAAAGGCTAACCAGACAACTATCCAATAAACCACAAAACAATCTAACCAGCCAAACAATTTATCAACCAACCAACAAAATGATCAACTAGCTAAGCAATCAACCAACAACTGACTAGGGAATGGGTCAAATAATAAACCAGGAATCAACCAGCTGCATACGTTTGCCTGTAGTACACGCAGGGAGTGGTGTATCAGGGCCTGAGCAGGCACGATATACCTAGTAACGCATGCACTGCTATATAACATCCAAATCGCCAACCATACTGCTGAGTGTGAACATGAATAATAAATAGCTTACTCCAAACTTCCTTCAGTATTTGCTCCTTGCTGCTAATTATGTTCCAGAACTGCGTTATTTTCATCAAAGTTTTAAAAACTGTTTCCAAAACTTCAAGAAGGGTGAGTAAAGACACAGAAGGATGTGCGTGTTGTAATTGTTCGGGATTTACTTCTTTCGTGCTCACGTTTTTCAACACAACGAGCAGAGAATTTTCATCCTTTCCAGTGGCTAAAATAAATCCTGATATAAGGAAGAAAAAAAACTAGAAACAGATGCAGGAAATCTAGAACCTGATAAATATCTGATACTCATCTTGTCCTATTTTAAGTTTCCATGATACGCGAGGGTTTTGTGTGTGTGTGTGTGTGTGTTTTATTTTAAAGAAAAAATATACAGTTTTTTTCTGCAAAAAAGCACGAGTTTCCCTGAGTTATCTTCCCCTGTAGAACAGGTAACTGAGTTATATCCACCTTCAGAACCGGAATGTGATTTTGCTGAAAGCTGTGAGTTTGCTGAAAGCTGTGATTTATTATTGGCTAAATTACACGAGAAAAGAAAAATATATTCATTAACAGTTTGTTTTCTTTTGTGTGAAACTTTCGGTCTAGGGAGTGTCTTTTCAGTTTCTTCACCACCATCGTGCGAGTTTGTGGATATTTTCCAGGATTCTGGAAACTATCACAGGTATTTTTTTTCTTTTTCTTTCATTACTCGCAGAATGGATTTGCTGGAAATTAGTTTAACGACCATGATTTCCTACAACTGTTGTTTCTGGTAGATGTATATTAATTTTGTAAACGACTGAGTTAAACAATGTTCTTTTAGGGGTGCTAGATGGCTAAGATGATTAATGCGCTGTTCTCTCTCGGGCGGCTAGTCGGTTGCTCGTCCTACCGGAGTCCGTTTGAGTCTCATGCAATTCTCTTGCCATTTTTTTTTCTTTCTCTAGGGAATAAAAGTGTTTTGTTTATGATCTAACCATACACTATTGTGCTCTGTTTATGATCTAGCCATGCAATACTGTACTCTGTTCATGATCTAACCATACAATATTGTGTTCTGTTTATGATCTAACCATACACTACTGTGCTCTGTTTATGATCTAACCATACAATATTGTGTTCTGTTTATGATCTAACCATACAATACTGTGCTCTGTTTATGATCTAACCATACAATATTGTGTTCTGTTTATGATCTAACCATACAGTACTGTGCTCTGTTTATGATCTAACCATACAATATTATGTTCTGTTTATGATCTAACCATACAATACTGTGCTCTGTTTATTATCTAACCATACAATAGTGTGTTCTGTTTATGATCTAACCATACAATATTGTGTTCTGTTTATGGTCTAACCATACAATATTGTTATGAGCACATCCATCCACCAGTGTCAGTCTGGATTTATACATAACCTAAACAGTTTAAAGACTACAGCTTTACACAACTTCCAGTGTATAGGTTTTTTTTAACATTGGAGCTTCAGTCCTTTTATAGTTTGGGATCTAAATCAAGTCTAAACCAGACTTTGATCAATGTCCAAGCCAAGTCTAAATCCGCCACTGATCAATGTCTAAACCAAGTCTAAATCCGCCACTGATCAATGTCTAAATCAAGTCTAAATCCGGCACTGATCAATATTCTTGCTAAGACAAGCAATGATCATCCAGTACGCCTTGTGGCATCTTTCGGGACAACAGCAAATTCTCTCCACTTCTAGCGGCCTGTGGCCAGTCTTCATATAGGGCCACATCCGCTCTGTATTCATTTCATCTCTGCTTCTACAGTTCTTCACTAGGCTGCCTCTATCCTCTCCCTGTCTTCTACAGCTTTTTACTAGGTTGTCTGTAACTGTTCTCTCCTTGTCTTCTATAGCTCTTTACTAGGTTGTCTGTGACTGTCCTCTCCTTGTCTTCTACAGCTCTTACTAGGTTGTCTCTGACTGTCCTCTCCTTGTCTTCTATAGCTCTTTACTGGGTTGTCTCTGACTGTCCTCTCCTTGTCTTCTACAGTTCTTTACTAGGTTGTCTCTGACTGTCTTCTCCTTGTCCTCTACATTTCTTCACTAGGTTGTCTCTGACTGTCTTCTCCCTGTCTTCAACAGCTCTTTACTAGGTTGTCTCTGACTGTCTTCTCCTTGTCCTCTACAGCACTTTACCAGGTTGTCTCTGACTGTCTTCTCCTTGTCCTCTACAGCACTTTACCAGATTGTCTCTGACTGTCTTCTCCTTGTCCTCTACAGCTCTTTACCAGGTTGTCTCTGACTGTCTTCTCCTTGTCCTCTACAGCTCTTTACCAGGTTGTCTCTGACTGTCTTCTCCTTGTCTTCTACAGCTCTTTACTAGGCTGTCTCTGACTGTCTTCTCCTTGTCTTCAACAGCTCTTTACTAGGCTGTCTCTAACTGTCTTCTCCTTGTATTCAACAGCTCTTTACTAGGCTGTCTCTGACTGTCTTCTCCTTGTCTTCAACTGCTCTTTACTAGGTTGTCTGTGCCTGTCCTCTCTTTGTCTTTCTCTTGGTATCCCTCTCATGGCTTTCACAGCACAACATGAGCTGTAAATCTGCACTGAACAACTGTCATCACATCCTGCACACAGAATGACAGAATAAGCAGAGAACTACAAGGTCCCACATCTTGTCCGAAGTGCTAAGATAATGAACCTACCTAAATCAGTGAAGTACTGAGATAATGAACCTACCTAAATCAGTGTACTGCTAGGATGATGAACCTGTCTAAATCAGTGAACTGAAAGGATAATGAACCTATCTAAACCAGTGAAGTGCTAGGATTTTTCGAAACCGGCACAGTTATATCTGACTTTCACCTTGCATGAAACAACTTTCCGAAAAGGCGGTTTTCATCATTATTATTATTATTATTATTATTATTATGCTGTGCCGATAGCCCTAGCGATCATGCTTCTCCAGTTTGCGCGGTCCTTGGTGTTTCGGATGAATTCAGATGCCCCTTCTTTTCTCCATGCCACTTGCTCAGTCCATTGAGATTTTTCTTTGCTCTTGGTCTTTCTCTCTTTCTTATTTTCTCTTGCACTTTTCCAGTCCCTACCAGCTTCTCCAGTTTCTGTCTTCTCATGACATGTCCTTCCAATACGCCCGTACAACAGGTGCTGGATGGCAGAAGGGCCTCTAGATACAGAGGTCAGCTGTGAATATTTGAACAGACAACAGCGGACCAAACCGACGATCTCCAAAAGCGTCGATTTTTCTGGTTCTTTTTTTTTTTCGATAATTTACGGGTATTTTACCGATGAAAAAATACCAGTTTTCTCAATACAACATTCGGTAAATTATTATTATTATAGTGTCAACGTGTCACTGTTCCAGATCACTAACAAGAACATAACTCCCTTATCTGGAATTTCAGTTTAAAACGTTCCATGCTCTGGCAGTGCGCTGTACCGCCTCCATGAATCAAATCGTTAACAGGACATTTTCAAGCGTTCTCTTCTTTTTACTCGGCCAGGATTTGGTTCGTAACCAACTGATTATTAAACTCAGTTAATCATTTGCATGTCCCTTGCGGAACTTTGCCTCCTGTATGCCTCCCCAACAGCTCTCCTGTAGGCCTTTCGGTTGTAGGCAAGATGCCCTGCTACTGATGCATCCATTTGCAGATTATCAACGATGTCTTGCAGCCATCTTCGCCTTGGTCTTCCTCTCTTTCTTTCTCCAATTATGTACCCTTCCAAGTCTTCTCGAAATTATCATGACGTTTAATGTCCAAAATATTTAAGTTTTCTGTCGTTAATCCTCTTTACTAGCCAACCTTCTTCAATATTAAGTTCTTGTAGTATGAATATGTTTGTTCTTTTTTGTGTTCATGATATTTGAAGAACTCTTCTGTAGCATTTACATTTAAAGGCATTTATACGTTTCTCATCTGTCTTGTTAAGTGTCCAGGTCTCACAGGTATACGTTGCGATGGGAAAGATGCATACCTTTAAAAATCTTATTTTCTTATTTTTGTAGTTCTGTCTGTTCCTTTGATCTTTGGAATACCTTTCCATCCTGTATAAAAATATAAACTATACTTCTCCCTCATTTATGCATGCGAAAGCTGGAAATCAACTAAAGAAATAGACAAGAAATTAGACTCTTTTGAAAACAAATGCCTAATATTCAGCATCAAGTGGAACGAATTCAAGAACAGTTGCAGAGATAAGACAGGTGACTAAACAACAACCAGTCTCATGGGTGATCAGGAAAAGGAGATGGACATATGTTGGTCACTTGATGAGAAGAAACGATCAGAGAATCCCATAACAAGCTATCAAGTGGAACACAACAGGCCATAGAAAAAGAGGCAGACCACATGAAACTCTGAAGAGGACGTTGTTAAGAGAGGCCAAATTAATAGGCATAAAATCCCTTGATTAGGCTGAAAAGCTCGCCGAAAACAGGAAAAATTAGCGAATTACTTTCGAGCCCTATGTGACATTTAACGGCACGAGAAGGATGTAAGAAGATACTACTTCCTACAACTACAAACTTTTCCAATATCTGTTTGATGTCGACTACATGCCTCCATGAATCTTACAGACACTGTACTCATTCTGAATAGTAATGAAATTTTTGTTTGGTAGAGAGACATTTATATGTGTATGTAGTTAGTCATTTATATGTGTATGTAGTTAGTCATTTATATGTGTATGTAGTTACTTTACTGGTAGTTATGTTTGTTATATGAGCAGCATTTTTACAGAGTGTCTGGAACAGAGTGAAAGTTGTATGATAAAGGGCAGAGTGTCAGACGGGCCTACGTGCCCAATTCTTAACCTTTTTGAAATAAAGATCAATCAATCAATTAATTTCTACAGCTTCTTTAGTTGTTTTACTTTTTGAGAGCGATAAATGTCATCCTTTTAATTTCCATAATTGTATCTCCATTATTAGTTAGTATCCAAGATATTCAAAACTTAGATATTAAATTACCACCAAGCAAATCCCAAGTTCACATAAAGAACTTTATAGTAAACACACCCCACCATTAAATGACGGAATGTCTATATTTAGCTTATATTATGGTTCAAAATTTGGAGCTCCAAAGCTAGAATAAAAACCGTATAGCGATTTACATTTGGAGAAGTGCTAATAGAATTTTGAAAGAGACATAGTTTCTACGTTAATGCTATGAGGCATAAGTCAGTTTCAAAGTCAAGCGGTCGCCGTGAGATGAAGATATTGTAAAGAAGTCCAGTACACATTAATGTTCAATGGACTTGTATGATAATTTACACACACAGGGTCCATAACACTGGGGGGGGGGGGGAATGTTTGCTTTATTAATACATAAAAATAACGGCTATGAGAGGATTGCGTGCAAGTTACACCAGCAGTTGTCTTCCCAGTTTAGAACATTCTATGCTCAGCCATCTAAACCAGGGGTGCTCAAACCACGGCTTTTGGGCTACATGCGCCTCTTTGACATGTAATATGCGGCTCGCAATAACGCTGAGCTCCTTTTTTTTTGGTTTAGATTGCAATATCAAAGAAAGATACATAATTAAAGGTAAAGGTAATCCTGTCATGGCTTAGAGGCACATAGAGATATGATGTTAGTTCCCATATTTTCCTTGACCTGTCAGAACACTAGAGGGTGATATGGTCAGTGCCACGCCTGGCTGCCTTTCCTTCCTCAACTTCAGAAGACGTCGGGTGCCCATTTCTACAGCTGGGTGACTGGGGTGCCTCTGGCCGGATTCGAACCCCCAACCTTCGCCATAAGAGACCAGTGTACTAACCATGTCGCCACTCAGACACAAAGCTTTATTACTATTTTACACTCACAAACTGAGAATCCGCTGGATTAAAATATAAGATTAACGTTCATGGTCTATAAAGACGAGAATCTAAGAATTGAAATGTTAATTTTAACGCTGGGTTTGAGTCATGAATTTTTTTAAAAAAGACTGGAATCAGCAAAGATTACAGAGAAATTGTGCGAGAAAATCAGTTACTTATGCAAGCTGGAGATGACAATGAATAAATGTCACTACGCACATCTTTGTTACTTAAATATGCGTGCACGTTTTCTGTAACAAAATACGCACGCACGTAACAAGTGCGTGTAATATTTGTTCATACCCTGCCGCTCTCAATCGTCAGTAAGTTTATCGTACGTTGTGCAGAGTTTGCCGATCACTGATCCAGACAATGAGATGATTTCTGTCTATGCGTCGGATCGTTAACAGGAAATTTGCATGCGTTCCCGCACAGTTTTACGTCCATGCCTTCTATTTTACTGGCTGCAGGGTTGAATTCTTACATCTGTTTAGAGAAGGGTTTGCAAAATGTGTTTTGGAGCCTGGAGACCGTTTTGGCATGTGCGATGCGAAGGTTGGTCAGAGATTAAGAAGAAAGAAGAAGGAGAAGAAGTTTTTTCAAGAGGAAGCTAATTCTGAAAATTATGTGATGAATGTAGAACTGAAAGTCGAGTCACATCAAAGCATGCAGCATACACAACATACGCAACATAAACAATAGCTTTTGGTTTTATTGGAGAGCTAGACCATTCAGTAAAACGTATGTACATATGTTTATGTTTTAAATCGGAACATTAAGGACGTTTAAAGGAAAAGGAATGTTTTTGTTTTAAGCTTTTTTTATTAATAAGAGACTTCTTCTTCTTCTGCTTCTTCTTCTTCTATTACTACTAAAACTAATGCTGCTGCTACTACTGCTGATACTACTACTGCTGATACTACTACTGCTACTACTATTGCTGCTGTTGCTAGTACTACTACTGCTACTACTGCTGCTGCTGCTAGTACTTCTGTTGCTGCTATTACTGCTGCTACTACTGCTGCTGTTGCTGATGTTGCTGCTATTACTACTACTACTATTACTACCATTACTACTGCTGCTGATTCTGTTACTACTACTGCTGCTGCTGCTGATTCTGTTACTACTACTACTGCTGCTGCTGATTCTGTTACTACTACTACTGCTGCTGCTGATTCTGTTACTACTACTACTGCTGCTGCTACTACTGCTACTATTACTGCTGCTATTACTACTACGTCTACTACTACTGCTACTGCTACTACTACTACTACTGCTGGTACTTCTACTCCTGCTACTACTGCTGCTACTGCTGTTGCTAGTACTACTACTACTGCTACTACTTCTGCTGCTGCTAGTACTACTGTTGCTGTTACTACTACTACTATTACTGCTGCTGTTTCTGTTACTACTACTACTACTACTACTACTACTGCTGCTGCTACTACTGCTGATACTACTACTACTACCGCTACTACTACTACTGCTGTTGCAAGTACTACTACTGCTACTGCTGCTTCTGCTGCTAGTACTTCTGTTGCTGCTACTACTGCTACTACTACTAATGCTGTTGCTGATGCTGCTGCTATTACTACTACTACTATTACTACTACTACTACTGCTGCTGCTTCTGTTACTACTACTACTACTAATGCTGTTGCTAGTACTACTACTACTATTACTACTACTACTACTACCACTGCTGCTGCTATTACTACTATTACTCCTGTTGCTTCTTCTGCTGCTACTACTACTGCTGCTGTTGCTGCAACTGCTACCATTTCAACTATTTCTTCTACTAGTACTGCTACTATAAATATGCCAAGTCCAGTAATACGGATTTCCCCCGGCGGTCGGGAGGGGGAGGAATTCAGAACAGGGGCTCGAAGTGCTCCCTCCTATCTTGAAGGAGGCCCCCTGTGGATGACAACAGAATGGTTACTCAAAAGGCTTATCAGAGTTTAGTTTTGCGTCACCTCGGGGGCCCTGACTACTACTACTACTACTACTACTACCACTATTACTACTACTACCACTACTACTACTACTTCCACTTCTACTACTACTACCACTACCACTATTATTACTACTACTACTACTACTACTACTACTTCTATTACTACTACCACTACTACTACCATTACTACTACTTCTACTACTATTACTACTACTACTACCACGACTACTACTACTACTACTTCGTGTTTACACTCATGTGCTGTCTGTATCCACAATTCTCTCTCCTGTATGTTGAACTATATAGAACGATAGAGCTTAGCATCTGGCGATGTTTCACTGGCCCAGAAGGTGCATCTCAGAGTTTGATGTTTGGTGCAGTTTTGTCAGACGTGTTTACAATCTGACATTCTTGAACACATAGACACTGGAGCAGAGTTACAAACCCAGAACTTTGTATACATTGCCAGGCCCTTGTTTTCGCAGTTAGGTTACTTGAAACAGAGTGGAAACTGCTTAACAATCCACTCCCTCGTTTAGAGAAGGCAGTATGCTTTTAACTGTGGCACCCCTGTGCTCGGAAGTAAATTAATTTATAAGAAACAAACAGCCCGAAGTTGTCTTTACTCCACATATCCCTTGTCTAGTGTCTGGGCAACTGCACGTAGTAGATAAACATGGCAGTCTTAGTCTTCAGTTTATTTTGTCGTAGCGATGTTTTCATACCTCTCATCTAATTTCTAGAGAGAAGGTAATGGAATTTAGAAGCGTCGAATAGTCTCCTCCATGATCCATGCAGCAGGCGACGGTTAAAGGGAGAGAAGCGTAGATGAGTGAGGTAAGACAGAAAGCAGCCGGTTGTATGTTTTATAAACTGTCTACAAAGATGGGCTACCGGGAGGGGGTGTTGTGTGTTCTATATTTGATTGTTCTTTGTTTTCATAACTTTAGAGGCACTCTTTGTGGAACAGACAGACAGACAAGCAGACAGACGGACGGACGGACAGACAGACAGACAGACGGACTGACAGATGGACGGACGGACGGATAGATAGATAGATAGATAGATAGATAGATAGATAGATAGATAGATAGATAGATAGATAGATAGATCCGAAACCTTGAAATATTACAAACATCAACTAAAATATGAAACAAAAATAGAAACAAAACCGTGAGAATCAATGTACATGACAACTAAAATAAAACTTTAATTAAATCGTTTAAATTTTTGGCATAAACTTTATTATTGTTTTTTGTTTTGTTTTGTTTTGTTGCTTGAAATACTGGCAGGTTTGTTTGTGTTGTATTATACGAATTAACTAAAAAGTTTATTTTAGTTATACTAAACGATTTAATTAAAGTTTTATTTAATTGTATAACTAAAATAAACCTTTAGTGACATCGTTTAATGCAACTAAAATAAACATTTAGTGACATCGTTTAATGCAACTAAAATAAACCTTTAATTAAATCGTGTAATGCAACTAAAATAAACCTGCCACTATTTCAAACAATATAACAACAAAACAAAAAAAACAATAATAAAGTTTGTGCCAAAAATTAAAGACAGTGAAAATGTAAACAAAACTGTGATTGTAAATGCAAGAAAAAGTAGGACACAATGTGCGCCATTGTTTCGCTCTGAACAATACCTGCTTCCAGCGAAGCAAATTCTTTCAATAAACAGGATTCTTAAATTTTGTAGCCAGGTTCGGTTTGGGGGCGGGGGTGGGGGGAGGGTGTTGGTGTAAGAGAGAGAGAGAGAGAGAGAATCATTTTACTTTGCTCCATGCTTTGTTATCTGCAGAATAAAAATCATTCGCGTTATTTTCTGCTAAAGAAGAGACCACGTACTTTTTTTTATAATGGCCAAACAAGGCGGCGCATTAATATCTTGATATTGTTTCTCGCGCCGGTGGTCGCTTGTTACTTCCCTTAGTCGATGCAATCTCAAGAATTCTTCTGCGCTGGCAATGTAGTTTCAGTTCTATAAAGAGGATAAGAAATTCAAGGAACTTCATTGTCAAAGCATTATGCAGGAAGAGATGTAATTTCATAACTAGAAGAAAGAATGAAAAAGCTAAGCAATATCATTGGTTGATAAAGTAGGTCAGTCAGTCAGTCATTTGCATGTCCCTTGCGGAACTGTGCCTCCCTAACTGCTCTCCTGTAGACCTCTCTGTTGTATGCAAGATGCTCTGCTGCTGACGCATCCATTTGCAGATTATCAACAATATCTTGCAGCCATCTTCGCCTTAGTATTCCTCTCTTTCTTTTTCCCATTATGTACCCTTCCAAGACGGTCTTCTCTAAATTCTCATGACGTTTAATGTGTCCAAAATATAGGGGCAAAAGAAATTTAACAATTTTACTTATAGATATATATATATTGTGTCTGGGTAGCTGTCAATGTTATGCTTCCTCAGTGTATGTTTTAACCCATCTATCCAGTTTTTCCCTGGTGGTCCTCGAGCCCTATATCCAGATGTTTTCGTGTTTTAGTATTGGCACCTTACTACACGCTGAGATATGTTTTTATGTGAATCCAGTCAGCAATACTACAATGTGATGTTTTCATACTCTCTCATATTAACACCTTGCTACAAGCTGTGACATGTGAATCCAGTCAGCAATACTACAATGTGATGTTTTCATACTCTCTCATATTAGCACCTTGCTACAAGCTGTGACATGTGAATCCAGTCAGCAATACTACAATGTGATGTCTTCATACTCTCTCATTTTAGTACCTTGCTACGATCTGAAACATGTTTTTATGTGAATCAGGTCAGCAATACTACAATGTGATGTTTTCATATTCTCTCATATTAGTACCTTACTACTAGCTGTAGGGGACTAAACGGCTTCACCATCTACGGGATGTAAACTTTAAACCCCTATATTCTTCCACTCTCTCTCTCCCCTTCTCTCTCTCTCTCTCTCTCTCTCTCTTCTTCCTCTTCACCCCCACCCCAACCCCGCCAGTTCCCTCTCGTTTTAACATCGCATGTTTTCTTTCCCTCCAAGGAAGATTTATCCTCTTCTTGGAAATCATCCTCATCCAGAAACATCTGCCTAGCTCTCTCTCTCTCTCTCTCTCTCTCTCTATGTCGGACTTGAACCTGTCTCATTTTTTCTTGGCACTAACTCACACAAACCAGGGAGCCACGTCTGTAGTCTCTCATGGCAGCAAACACAAATATGTCTTGATTTTTATACACACTTTCAACCCTGGCCCCAACATGCATACTTAAGCTCCCACGGTTGATGCTTGCTCATGCATACTTAAGCTCCCACAGTTGATGCTTGCTCTTCTCCGTTCTATCACTACCGCCTCTCACCTGAAAGCGGGCAGGGGAGGATACGTTTAAGAGAGAGTAAAACCAAATTAGACTGAGGAAAGGTGAGTTGTAGAGTCTGGAAGCGAACATGGGTGAGCAGGAGAGACTTCTGGAGGAGAAAGAAAGATTGCATCATTTTGCTAAACCATGTTCAGCATTCCCTTAACCACCTGGTTCTTGACTGTCTGGTGTGCACAGCATGCATAGACTCCTCCCTCTCTCTCTCTCTCTCCTTCTCTCTCTCTCTCTCTCTCTCTCTCTCTCTCGCCCTAGGGGTTCAGTTATATTTCTGATGTTTTTGCAGCACTTCAGATTCCGTGCGCGGAGAGAGAGAGAAGGGTTGGGCTCAAGTCAGTATTCAAAAAATGGCGAGCGTTTCTGTTGCTCTCAAGACCTTGAGCCCTAGATCTTTTGTGAGAGAAATGATGCATTTGTTTGGAAAATCACGAAACAAAGTTCTTCCCCTCTTCCTCTCTCTCTCTCCCCCTTCCTTTCACATACTCTTTCTCTCTGTGTTGTGTTTTGCTGTATTTTTTTAAAGTTCCGCAAGGGACATGCAAATGTCTGACTAACTGAATGACCGCCTTATATATATATATATATATAGTCTCTCTTTGTTTTGCATAGAACATAGTAAAACGAATTCTTAAAATGTCTTAGACACGAGAAAGGTCAAGAAAACGTCTAAGAAAGTGGACATAAAAGTAATTAATAATAATGAAGTCAAGAATGAAAGAATTTTTCAAGGCATGAACCTTGACACATTAGAAAATGTGAACTTCTTTTGAAATAAATAAAACCTTCACCCATATTCACAAAAATTGGGAGAGGGGAGAGAGAGAGAGAGAGAGAAGGAGAAAGAGGAGAATAAAAAGAAATTAGGACATAAACTTCAGGAAAAGAAAGTGGCTGGTGCAAAATCTAAAATGAAGAAGAAAAAGATAAGTTCCAGTGAAAGAGCAGTTAGAGAGAGCATAAAATTTGGTTACAGAAGATAAGATAAGATAAAGTTAAAATAATAAGTACAGAAGATGAAGATTCCTTGAGAGAATATGCTCAGGTTAAGGAAAGACGGCAAGAAATAAAATAAAAAACAAAATGCTGGCGCCATGAGATAACGACAACATGAAGTAGGAACGTGTTGTTAAAGGCAAAATAATCATCGTTTTATATCTGTTTGCAAATAATCATTGCTCTATATCTGCTTGTTAAAAGCAACATAATCATTACTCTATATCTGTTTGTTAAACGCAAAAAAAACTATTATTATATCTGTTTGTTAAAGGTAAAATAATTGTGGCTTTCTATCTGTTAAAGACAAAATATTTATTACTTTATGTGTGTTTCTTTAAAATCAAAATAATTATTATTTATATCTTTTTGCTAAGGCATAATAATAATTACTTTGTATATGTTTGTTGAAAGTAAAATAATCTTTACTTTGTGTCTGTTTTAAGGCAAAATAATCACTAGTTTATGTCTGTTAAAAGAAAAATTGCATATACATTTTAAAGACAAAATAATCAATATTTTATATCCCTTTTAAGAGCAAAACAATCACTAGTTTGGTCTGTTT
This sequence comes from Achatina immaculata, assembly GCA_009760885.1. Classification (NCBI taxonomy): domain Eukaryota; kingdom Metazoa; phylum Mollusca; class Gastropoda; order Stylommatophora; family Achatinidae; genus Lissachatina; species Lissachatina immaculata. The sequence goes on from CM019715.1 coordinate 12,556,062, forward strand.
GTTAAAGGCAAAATAATCAATACTTAAGTCAGTTTGTTGAAGGCAAAATAACCATTACCTTCTGTTTATGTGGTTCTACTAATTTTTATTCCTTCTTACTTTCTGTCACTCTTTCTCTTGTTTTGTTCAATAACGTTCTCTGGTGCATTTTACAATCCTGATGGCTGTACAGGAGGAGATGACACCAGATGAATTAGCTACTCAGGCCAGAGATATCTTAATAACAACAGCTAAAGACATGGTTCCAGTAAATAAAACAAAAATGACTGGATGGATTACAGCAGGCACACTAGAACTGATAAAACAAAGTAGATAAATGAGGACGAGACGGAAAGTGACAAACAACAACAAAGAGGAATATAAATCTTTAACAAAAGAAATAAGAAGACACATAAGAAAAGACAAAAAACAATACATACAAGATTGTTGTGAAAGAATAGAAGGACATCAAAAGTGTGAAAGAGATAGTGAAATGTTTCAAGAAATGAAGACATTCACGAGAAATGTCACACTTAAGCTAAATGTAATTTGTGATGAGATGGGGAATACCTTGACAGAGACAGAGGAAATTCTAGAAAGATGGAAGGAATATTACAGAGGAATGTATGAAACAACTGACTGTGAAAGCAGAAATCAACAATTTGAATTATTATTGGAGGAGAAAGAACCCGAACCGACAATAGAAGAAGTTTTATGGGCAATTAAGAATCTAAAAAACGGTAAATATCCAGGATATGATGAGATAACAGCTGAACTTATTAAAGCAAGAGGAAAGGAATGTGCAACAATCTATCATGCACTATGTAAAAAGATATGGCATTCAGGAATTTGGCCAAAAGAATGGAAAAAAACTGTATTCATACTACTGCCAAAAAAAAAAAAAGGTTAACCTGAAATTATGCACAAACTACAGAACTGTTACCCTGATTAGTCATGCCAGTAAAATTCTATTAAAAATCATAATGGGTAGACTTCGTAAGAAAATAGAAGAAGAAATCAATACGGTCTAAGCTGGTTTTAGACAAGGAAGAGGATCAAGAGATCATATATTCAGTATAAGATTAATAATAGAGAAATGCAGAGACTTTAATGTGAATCTATATTTATCTTTTATAGACGATTCAAAGGCATTTGATCGTGAAAAACACCAGAAACTTTGGGAAATAATGGGAAAAAAACGGGATTTTCAACACATTTGATTGAGACAATTAACATCACTGCTGTATCTAGACCAACAAGCAGCAGTAAGAATAAATGATGAAACAACAACTTGGTTTGACATAAAACAAGGGGTCCGTCAGGGGGACATATTGTCGCTTTACTTATTTAACTTGTATACTGAAAATATAATGAAGAATGTTAGAGAAGATGTAGACAAAGAATATTACGATGCCATAACAATTGGAGGTTATGAAATACCAGAGATTAGATATGCTGATGACACAGTTTTACTGTTCACAACACAAAAAGGAATGGAAAAAACTAATTATATCAGTCCGTAAGAGTAGTGAAGAGCAAAACCTCTATCTTAATGCGTAGAAAACTAAATTGATGAGAACTGACAAAACAAACAAGGCAGCTGATATAATGTATCAATAAAGAAAAACTGGAAGAAGTGGAGAGTTTTGAATATCTTTGATCATTACTAACTAATAATGTAGATAAAATTAGGAAAATTAAAAGGAGGCCAACTTCAAAAAATAAAACAACTAAAGTAGCTGTGGAGAGAATAACAGAAGTAAGATTTTTAAGAGCATACATCTTTCCCATCGCAACATATGCCTGTGAAACCTGGACACTTAACAAAGCAGCTGAGAAACACATACATGTCTTTGAATGTAAATGCTAAAGAAGAGTTCTTCAAATATCATGGACGCAAAATATATATATATATATATTTATTTATTTATTTCTATCATCATCATCATCATGTGCCGTGCCGACTGGCGTTGGCTATTATGCTTCTCCAGAGTATCCGATCCTTCATGCAGGCCATCAGTTCAGTTGGTGATCTCCTCTCACACCATCCCGTCAGACTGTCCAGTATCATTTCTCTTGGTCTTCCTCTTCATCTTCTTCCTTCTATTTTTCCTGTTGTTATAATATTTTCAATGCCCCCTCTTCTCATTGCATGTCCTATGAAAGTACATTGTCTCTCTCTTATATTTTTGACAAGGTTTTTTGTCTCTCAGCTCTTCTCATACATTCTTCATTAGTTATTTTTGCTGTCCAGGGGATTCGCAACATTCTTCTAATAAACCACATTTCTGCTGCTTCCAATGATTTTTGTGCAGACTTGCCTATTGTCCATGATTCACTTCCATATAACAAGATAGGTTCAATATAGCATTTTAGGACTCGTTTTCTAACATTCATTGATAAAGATGTGTTAGCTAATATGTTTCTCATTCTCTGAAATGCAGTCTTTGCTTGGCCTATTCTGTTCCTAATTTCTGTTCTGCATTTCCCATCTGAAGTTATTACTGCTCCAAGGTATTTGAATTTCTGCACCTGCTTTAGAATAGTCCGTTTAATTTAATACTGCATGCTGGTGGATTCTGTTTCTTAGATATAACCATAGTCTCTGTCTTTTTATGTTCAAAGTAAGGCCTTTCTGTTCACTTTCTTTGGCGACTTTATCCAAGAGTTTGCAGGTCTTGTTGGTTCTCAGCTATCAGTACTGTGTCGTCAGCGTACCGAAGGTTGTTAATATTGTATCCTCCAATTTTTATGCCTGGTTCTGTGATGATTGTTCTTAGAATATTCTCGCTATACAGAGAAAAAAGGTCTGGAGATAGTACACATTCTTGTCGCACCCCTTGTTTTATAGGTTGATATTTTCCAGTTCTATTTTCAACTCGAACTGCTGCTTCTTGCTGCCAGTATAGATGTTTTACAATCCTCAGGTCTTTGCCGTCTATATTGATGTCTTCAAGCATTTTAATAATTTCATTATGTTTTACCTTGTCAAATGCCTTGGTGTAATCAATGAAGCATAAGTAGAGATCCTTCTGTACTTCTAAAGCTCTTTCTGTTAGTGTTCGTAAAGCATAAATGGCATTGTGTGTTCCCTTTCCTTCAACAAATCCAAACTGTTCATCTGCTATTTCCATTTTTATCTTTTTCCTTGTTCTTCTCATAATTATTCTCAGAAGTAGCTTCGTTATGTAACATGAGAGGCTGATAGTCCGGTGGTCGTCACATTCCTTTGCACCTGGTTTCTTTGGTAGTGCTATAAACGTGGATTTAATCAGGTCACTAGGAATATAACCACTGTTGTAAATGGCATTCAGTAACTTGGTTATTATTTTTATTCCTGTCTCCTCTAGTGCCTCTATTTCTTCTATTGTTACATTATCAGGCCCAGTCGCTTTTCATTTCTTCATGTGTTTGATGGCATCTATGATTTCATCTTCAAGTATTGGTGGTCCATCACAGTTTTCAGTATCTGGTGTTAATTCTGGTCTTTCTCCTCCATATAGCTCACCGACATACTCTGTCCACCTGTCCACAATGTCTTCTTTTCCCATTAACATTTTACCTTCTTTCGATTTCAGGCATCCTGTGTTATATTTTGTTTTCCTGCCTGTGAGTTCATTAATTCGTTTGTGCATGTTTTTGCTGTCTTTAATATGAGAGTCCTCTATCTGTCTGCACTGCTCATTTAACCACACTTCTTTTGCTTCTCTGCATTTGCTTCTTATTTCTTTATTTATCTTGTTATATTTTTCCTCGTTATTTTTACTCCTCCTCTTCTTGTCCATCAGTCCTAAGATGTCGTCTGTCATCCATTTATTTTTAGGGGCTTCTTTTTTTGGTGGTATTATCTCCTTAACAGTTTGGTGATAAATCTCTTAACATTTCCCATTGTTCATCTATACTATTTATCTTGCTATTGCATGTTATCTATTTGTTATAATAACTTTGTATTGTTCTCGCAGTTCTTGGTCATTTTTAAGAAGTTCTGTATTCACTTTGATGTTTCTCACTTTTCTGCCTGCTTTCTTTAGTTTTATTCTAACTTTTCCACAGAGTGGATCATGGTCACTATTGCAGTCAGCTCCTGGCATGTTTTTGTTGTCAGTAATGCATTGCGGAATCGTTTGTTGATTAATATGTAGTCTATCTGGTTAAAAGTCTTTTTGTCTGGGCTGCACCACGTTGCCAGTCTTCGAGGATGTTGTTTAAACCAGGTGTTTCCTACAATCATGTTGTGTATTCTTGCCCATTTAATTAATTTATAACCTCTGTCACTCCTCTCCCCAGTCCATAGTCACCAACGATGTCTGAAGTTCTTCATTTACCAACTTTGGCATTAAAATCTCCCATGACTATGGTAACTCCATGTGACTTTGTGTGTTTTAGTGCTGTCTCTATGTCATTATAAAATAGCTGTACATCTTCTTCAGAGCTTTCAGATGTTGGAGCGTACACTTGTATAATATTTATGTTTATTGGTTGTCCTTTCAGTTGGGCTAGCAGGACTCGGTCCGAGATGTTCAAATATCCTACAATTGTCTTTGCCGTTTGTTCATCAAATATAATTCCTACTCCTCGTTCATGTTTCTCACTTCCTGAATATATTATTGTATATTTATCTGAGTTTATCTTCCCTGCACCTGTCCATCTAACTTCACTCATTCCTAATATGTTGATCTTCATCCTTTCCATTTCCATCTTTACATTTTCTAATATTCCAGCCTGGAATAAAGTTCTAACATTCCATGTTGCTATTTTGAACTTGTTAGTTTTGCCACCAGTAGCTTGATGACGATCTGGCCTCACCTGTGGCTCGTGAGCTGCCCTACCGGACGAGGCTGTTCCAGAGGAACATCCATTAACGTCGTTCATGATGAATCGATTATTCTGTTCAAGCATAACTATTCTTGGGAACTACAACAGTTGTTTCCCGTTGCCTTCTCTAGGTTTGTGTACGGACTCTCCGCTAGCCTTTGGACTCCCTGTCCTATCCGCAAGGCAGCGGGAGCGAGAGGTTTTAAAGCGCCTATGACCCGCCTGGTATTCCCTTCACTGAGCACCTGAGGCACTTTATAAGAGTAGTAGAGCCACCTACTACCCCACCTCGCTCTCTGAGTCTACTGCCAGTTGGTCCGCGCCTGCTTATTTGGACAACTCCTTATTCACAGGGATCCTCCATATCTGGAGGACTTTAACCATCCGCCACCTATGACGCGCTGGGTTGGGGACGGTCGCCCAAGCTTTACCCATACTATAAGAATTTAATATTGTGGAAGGCTGGCTTGTAAAGAAGATTAAAGAGAGAAAACTTAAATATTTTGGACACATTAAACGTCATGATCTTCTTCTTCTTCGTTCGTTTCTGCTACCAAGACCGCCCCGTTATCCTCCTGAATGTACTCCTGTGGTCCTCGATAGGTCCCTTGGTCCCCCCTGTGGAGGACCACAGGGGGGACCAAGGGACCTATCGAGGACCACAGGAGTACATTCAGGAGGATAACGAAAGGACCACACGAGATCCACGAGAGGACCGCAAGAGGTTCAGAGTATCGCAGGGCTTGAGCCTGTATTCTTGGTGGGTCTCAGAAGCGGGAATGCGTGACACCGTGGTTTTCGTTGCATCAGTTTAATCCTCTAGATTTGCACTTTCTCACCGGAAAACCTCGCCGTGTTTTTGATATCAGTATATCCCCGCCGGGTGAGAGGTGGTTACCTATCTAGACTGCACTGGTCCAGTGTCTCCGACTTCAATATTTTGTGATCGTGGCCGCTCCCCTTCCTAGTTGTGACCAGGACGGAGCTTTTGTCCAAGAGGATAAATCCTCGCTACTAGTAAGTTTCACCCCTGGGTTGAGCTGGTTTAGGCATATTATCCCAGTATGAATGCATATCGGACGTGGCCGGCCTCTAGAGCAGAGGTGCCGTGGTATGAGTAGCTCTCATCACGAGACTACTGGACATACCGACTAAGCTTCACTTTATCCTTTCCATCACCTTTTTACATCGGCGCATCACGGCAATCCTAATTTTTTCGCATTTTCTTCATTGGCCGGGAGGAGTTTCACTCCATGCGCCGCATCCGAAGAATCTCTCCAGCAGTATCTTAACCTCTGGGTTAAGCCGGTTCAGGCAATTCGCCAGATATGAGTGCATACAGGACGTGGCTGACCTCCAGACCAGAGGTGCCGTGATTTGAGAAGTCCTGACCTCGAGACTACTGTTTACTTCACGTAATCCTTTCTTTCACCTTTTCCACAGTGGTGCCGAGCGGCAACCCCATTCTCACCTTTCTTCACTGGCCGGGAGGAGCCCCACTTCACTCACGGCAGCTGAAGAACCTCGCCAGCAGCGGTAGATGAGCCACCAAACATGACTCTCATCTACCCGAAGCGTCTGGTTTTCAGGCGCCAGATGTTCGCCTTCGCCCCTTGTCCTTTCAGTTTAAACAGTTCTGCCACGAGAAGGCCAGGAGCTGGACTTGACTGTCAGAGGCTATTTGAGACGCACGCCTTGGAGACATTTCATTGGAGTGGAGAGCGTATCCCCCACCTCACCTCCGGCTATAACGGTCCTTACAACCAAAACGTCATGATAATTTAGAGAAGATTGTTTTGGAAGGGTACAAAATGGTAAAAAGAAAGAGAGGAAGACCAAGGCGAAGATGACTGCACGACATCGCTGATAATCTGCAAATGGATGCATCAGCAGCAGGGCTCTTGCTTACAACAGAGAGGCCTACCGGAGAGCTGTTAGGGAGGTAAAGTTCCGCAAGGGACATGCAAATGACCGACTGATTGACTGATTGACTGACTGACTGACTGAATGACTGGTATATTTTCTAATACCCCCATTTTCTCTCTGTTTCTGCTCATCGGAATCATCAAATATGCTCAAAACTATACTTTTCTTTCTAAACCTTCCTTGCTGATCTCCTCTAGCACCTCCATCCCCTTTCATCTGCACTGTCGTTATTCATTATTCTGTTATCGTTACTCTTTATCTCTCTCTCTTTCCTTTTCGTGTTTCTCTTCTTTACCTGTGTTATTTTTGTGTGATTAAGGGTGCAGTTTTTGTAGATCTTTCTGTACAGAGGAGCGCAAATCTATGCAGAGAATATTTATTGCTTGTGGGATCCAGCCAGATGGAGGGCAGACCACCATATAGAAGCCACAGAAATATCATTCATGTGGAGCGTTATACGTGATAACCAGCCTATTGAGGCGAAGACCACCATACAGAGGTCACAGAAATGTGATGCTTGTGGAATCTTACATGCGATATCCAGGTTCATGAAGCGGGCACAGGTCACCAAGTTAGACTGCAGGCGTTGGCAACCTTCCTATCAAAAAAGCGCGAACATCAAAAGAGACGCAATCATTGCTGTCTTGATAAGAGTGCATGGGTCGGCAACCCTTTCTCCTACAAACCTGGTTGGGTGCACGTAAGTGGGTGACCCCGGGGGGGGGGGTCACATTCATGTCTGCAGCTAATAAATAAATGTCTTGTCTTGTCTTTTGTCTTGTTTTCTTCTTCATACACCTCTTTGTGTTAGGGAACAAACTGACGTCTTGATAGGGCTCGGCCATTTGCTTCATCATCATCGTCTAGTGCCGTCTCCCCACGGAAGACTGGCTGCAATGAAATTTCCATTCTGTTCTGTTTCGTGTCTTCTTAGAACATTCGGCCAAGCTGGTTCATGTCAAACTCTTGATGTTGTCCACCCATCTACATCGCTGTGCTCCTCTTGTTTTCTTCCCTTCTAGCTTGCCCTTGAAAAGGGTCTTCAGTGTAGCATTTTCTCTCTCAACGTGCCGATAGTATCTTCGTTGTCTTGTTTTTATGATTTTCAATAGTTCTCTTTCCACTTCTAGTTGGTTTATCACTTCTTTAATTTCTCTGTATATCCACATTTCAAGGGCCTCGATTGTCTTGTCTCTTATCTTATTCACAGTCTAGGCTTGTCACCATAAAGGAATATTGAGTATATGTAGCATTTTACAATACTTAACCTCAGCTACTGTGAGATTTGCTTTGATGTAAGGATCTTCCTCATTCTGCTAAAGGTATTTTTAGTCATTTCTGTTCGTCTATATATATATATATATATATATATATATATATATATATATAGAATGAAATAACAGCCGAGATGCTAAAAGCTATCAATAGTGACAACATGAGACAACTACAGAGAATGTTTAACAAGATTTGGAAAGAAGAAAAGGTCCCTTCTAATTGGAAGAAGGGAATCATTGTGAAAATACCAAAAAAGGGCAACCTTAGTGACTGTAACAACTGGAGAGGAGTAACCTTAATATCAGTTGTGTCAAAAGTATTTTGCAAGGTCATTTTGAATAGACTCAAAGATATAGTGGATACTGCAATGAGAGAAGAACAAGCAGGATTTCGAAAAGGGAGAAGCTGTCTCGACCAGATCTTTACTCTCAGAATAATACTTGAAGAACATATTGAAAAGCAGAAACCATTAATACTGAATTTCATAGATTTTAAGAAGGCATTTGATAGCATACACAGAGATTCATTATGGAGAATTTTATGTCTATATGGAATACCATCTAAAATTGTCAACATCATTAAGGACTTATACAATGGATATGGTTATGCAGTCAAGACAGAAGAAGGGATGAGTGAATGGTTCCAGATTGAAACAGGCGTGAAACAAGGATGTATACTGTCTCCTTTACTTTTTGGGATTACAATAGACTTCATAATGAAAAAATGCTGCACAGGTAACACAGGTATTGACTGGGTACATGGGACCCAACTAGAAGATCTTGATTTTGCTGATGACATAACTCTTATCAGTAATAATGTGAATTCCATGCAAGAAAAAACAGATAGCCTATCTTCACTGGCTAGCAAAATAGGACTTGAAATTAACAAGGACAAAACAAAAATAATGAAAATTCCCATCAATCAAAATGGAAAAATACACATAGAAGGGACAGATATTGAAGAAGTCAATCAATTTGCATACCTTGGCAGCTACATAGACCAGGATGGTGACACTAGAAAGGAAGTTAGGATCAGAATTGCAAAAGCAGCATCAATCTTCAAGAATCTTGAGAACATATGGAATTCAAAAGTTATAAGCACAAAAACCAAGTTAAGACTATTCAATTCAAATGTAATATCCACCCTCATTTATGCATGCGAAAGCTGGAAAACAACTAAAGAAATAGAAAAGAAATTAGACTCTTTTGAAAACAAATGCCTAAGGAAAATACTCGGCATCAAGTGGAATGAATTCAAGAACAATGCAGAGATAAGACAGATGACTGAACAACAACCAGTCTCACGGGTGATCAGGAAAAGGAGATGGACATATGTTGGCCACTTGATGAGAAGAAATGAGCAGAGAATCCCAAAACAAGCTATCAAGTGGATCACAACAGGCCGAAGAAAAAGGGGCAGACCGCGTGAAACTCTGAAGAGAACATTATTAAGAGAGGCCAAGTTAACAGGCATAAAATCCTTTGATGAGGTTGAAAGACTCGCCGAAGACAGGAAGAATTGGCGAACTACTTTGCGAGCCCTATGTGACGTCTAACGGCACGGGAAGGATATAAGATATAAGATATATATATATATATATATATATATAATATATATATATATATATATATATATATATTTGTGTTATCTTCTAAAGTAATCAGCTGTTTGTGAGTAGAATCCATCTGCTTTGTCTCGGATTGCACGAGGGTCACGGTTAAGGTATGGCAGGAAAAATGTCATGTGAGAGAGAAATCATATGACTGAGGGACATTTGTGTTTTGTGTATCGTCTGAGATAGACGTAGATTAGTCTGTTAGAAATGTTGTTGTTTAGTGAAATAGATGTAGAATAGAGTGTATTAGGATGTTCAGAAGGCGACATATATTATATCGTGGAGATGTCCAGTCTTGTGTCCATGGATTTTGTTGATGCCTTTTGTTGTTCTCGTCATATCGCTCATCGACTCATCGTCACCCCGTGCATCATTAAAGTCATTTCAACTGTAAAGTTGCTGCTTTTGTATTACTATTCCCACTGAGAGAGAATGAACCTGGGAGCAAGTAAGTATGTGAAGTGAGTAACAAAACAGACGCAAAACAACGTAGAATAGTCGTAGATTAAATGAGATAAAATATTAACAGTAATGGATAAAGTCAACACTTGACGTTGTAAACAGAAAGAACATTATTCCAGTGGACAATAGTGGAAATTTACAGAGAGATGAGCAACAAGTTTACATTCTACACATAGAATCGCACCGATCACCCGAGAATCCTGCTTTAATATGAACGTAATAAAATAAAGGTTTTTAAAACTATAAATAAATTATTTGGCTTGCGTAATACTGAGTAATAATCACACCATAATTAATGTGATGTTGCCCACGGGTAGCAGGTTATCGACCCCTGAAGTTAGAGGTCAAGGATTCTTTTGGAGCTCCAGCTCTGTTCAGTTGGTCACTGTTTTGCTCAGCTTAAGAACTATGTGTCTATTCCCCCCCCCCCCTCCCCAGCCTCTTGCTGTAACACAAAGGACTTCTCTATATATGATTTTTTTTCGATTTCCTCCCTCTATATACCTCTTCTCCCCCCCCCTCTTGTTTCTTGCTACATCCCAAGACCTCCCTCCCTCACCTTCTCACTCCCCCCACCCTCAAAAACACTTCAGAATTTTCAGGAGCGTCTTACAGTAATAGTCTTATTGTTCCGTTTATCTCCGTGAGAGGACCTGGTGTATAAAGAGCCCTCTGTAGCGGTAAACAGTCGTTTATCACTGGCTAGGAGGGAAACCCACATCCTAGGTACAGCTATTGTTTTGTTCCTTGCTCCTGTAAGTGTCTGTGTTTGGCACTCCCCTTTCCAGACCTTCCTTTATTCCCCCCTTGAGTTTTCCAGTGATTATCAGGTTCTCTTGACTTCTGTCTTCTCAGTAAATGTCCAGATTATATATATATTTTTTTGCTTTTATTTCTTGTCAAAGTGCAAGGCACAGCAGAGTCACGCATCACAAGATCAACGAGTACGTCCTGACTAATTGTATTCTGGTAGCTGGTTGCTAAATGATTTCTGTATAACTTCCTACGATGTAGGCGCTGTATAATTCCTCGTGATGTAGGCACTGTATAATTTCTTGTGATGTAGGCGCTGTATAATTACTCGTGATGTAGGCACTGTATAATTTCTTGTGATGTAGGCGCTGTATAATTTTTTGCGATGTAGGCGCTGTATAATTTCTTGTGATGTAGGCACTGTATAATTTCTCGTGATGTAGGCACTCTATAATTTCTCTTGATGTAGGCACTGTATAATTTCTTGTGATGTAGGCACTGTATAATTTCTTATGATGTAGGCGCTGTATAATTTCTTATGATGTAGGCGCTGTATAATTTCTTATGATGTAGGCAGCTACGATTTTTTTTTAACCAGCAGAGTTATACCTGTCTTTCTTTCGCCTTGCAGGAAGTACTTTCCCAAGTGACGGCTTTGTCAGTGCAATTATTTGCTACTTTATATATATATATATATATATATATATATATATATATATATATATATATATATATAGTTGTTTTTAATTTAAAAGTAAACACACTTTACAAAAATAAGCAGAAAGTAAATGTTTGTGTGATTTTCTTTTCTTACCTTATTTACGCCTTATTTACGCCTTATTTACGGCCAGATTTAATCTTTACAAAATGCTCAGATGCTGAACCAGCGCCACTACTGCCTGATTATCCTCCAGTTCATTTCGCGCGTTGTTTTTCGCTTTTTGATAATATAAACCAGTTACGGTAACCAGCGACCTCCAAAAGTTTCGGTTTCTCTCTCTCTCCCTCTCTCTCTCTTAACTCAATAATTTACCGGTAAATGCCAGTTAAAGCGATGAAAGTCCTGTCTGTGTCTTCCTGTTTTCTTTCAATGGCTCAATGTTTTTTTTTAATTCTCTGGCCATAAATTTGGCCCAATCATTGGAGAAAATAATTAAAACATTCCTGTATTTCCCTTGCAGTACATTAAAGACACGCTCTCGCTTTGAGAAATTTTCTTTTTTTTCTGATGCGGAAGCCAAAACAAACACCGGCCATTTGTCGTCCCCCCCCCCCCAAGTGAATTGACTGGAGTACTAGGAAAAGTGTGTCTGGTGTGAATGCGCGACTTATTCTGATCAGTGCTCGCCTGCTTAGTTATTAGGAATCCAAATATTTCAGAAACATTCTCATCATATAGTCCATCTTTCGTCATCACAGATGTCTTTAAATATTAGCTGTCGTAATTTTATTATGAAAAGCCTGTTTTACAATAGAGACATTGCACCTTCTATATAAGTAAAAGATACAAACTGACTGTAATTGGTGGAAAATTGTCACGAAAACGAGAATGGGTGGAAGTATATTATTTTATTAGTTATTTTTTCGGTTATCTCTCTTTGATCATATTTTTTATGACAAAAATATGATCATGGACACACACACACACACAAAAAGACACAAAAAAGAACAAATATATCTATACTACAAGAACTTAACATTGAAGAAGACTGGCTAGTAAAGAGGATTAAACAGAGAAAACTGAAATATTTTGAACATATTAAACGTCATGGTAATATCTAGAAGACCGTCTTGAAAGGGTACATAATGGGAAAAAGAAAGAGAGGAAGACCATGGCGAAGACATCGTTGATGATCTGCAAATGGATGCATCAGCAGCAGGCCTTATTGCTCACAAACGAGAGGCCTACATGAGTGTTGTTTGGAAGGCAAAGTTCCACAAGGGACATGCAAATGAATGAATGAAAGAATGATAAAAACAGATTATACAGTCCAGCAATAAATGAACAGTTTAAGATTTTTTTTTAAAACTCGGATTTTATTTCATGTCCCGTCACATTTTGGACAGGTGACAACTAATAATAATAATAATATTATATAATAATAATAATATAGTATATTTCTGTTACTGCAAAATTACGACGAGAAACATACTTTCCTATTTTACTTGTAACCTCATTTAGCTCACACAGTACTGGGGCGGGCTGATGGGGGGGGGGGGGGGGGGAGGAGGGAGCCAACCAGGGCTGGTAGCACTGTATGAAACGCTTGTATAAATTTGCGAGAGCACAGAAAACATTTAACAGGTGGCTCATGACAGTCTGGGGCCCGGAACTATTTTTACCATGAATTCATACGCCAAATTTCACAAGCTGGGCAGCCTCCCGATTCCTCCGCCGTCCTGATCACAACATTTCTCTTCCTCCTCACCTGCAAGTCCAACACTTCACACTTCATTACCGGAACTTGAAATCTTCATTAAACGAACATTTAAATGTCTGAGTATCCAGGGATCCGGGCAGGCCTAGGATAAAGACGGAACTTGTAAAAAAAAAAATAATGTTATGACTTGCCAGCCCTAATATATGAAGCTGTGCCAAGATTTCGCGAGCTATACAGTAACTGTGTTGGCTTTTTTCTTTTAGCTGATGTCATCTTTTTTTCAAGAGTCTACATTCTTCTTGTTTTATTATTTCATTAGAACTCTGCTGTTGATGGACGAATCTCGTAGAAAGATAGCGAGGTTTTCATGCTGACTGTGTAGAAGTAAGCAGCACATATCAATTTTTCATGCGGATAGCAAAAAATAGATATCAGTTGTTAAATATTCATGTTGATAGCAGGAAAAGTAAATATTATGTGCGAAATTCTCATGCAGATGCGGGAAATGTAGATAGCACGTGCAAAAGTTTTCATGCAGATATCACAGAAGTGGATTGTTCATGTGAAGTGCAATATTTATAGCAGTAAAAGTAGACAGGACCTGTGAAATTTTCATATTTATAACAGTAAAAATAGATAGAAGGTGTTAAATTTTCATGTTGATAGCAATACAATAAAAGCAGATAGAATTTGTGAAATATTCATGTTGATAGCAGCAGTAGATAAATAACAGTGTTGAAAATGTCCTTTTGCTAGCATAAATAAGATAGACAGCTGTCTGTCAATTTAAAAATGGCAGTTACAATTACATTTGGGTCTCCCAGGGAATGCTTTTGGAAAGGGGGGGGGGGTGGTGAGGGGGGGGGAGAGAATGAGAAAATGAGAATGAACGAACGAACGAACATACTTTATTTTCAAAGGGTTAAGAATTGGGCACGCAGGCCCGTCTGACATTCTGCCCTTCATCATACAGCTTTCACTCAGTCACAGTCATTCAGCATTTGTTAATGAGCATAATAATCATGAAGACACATTAAATGATTACATAAATAAATAATAAACTTATCTCATGTCCATACACTCTGATTTATACAACAACATGAAATAAACTTGCATTCTTACTTTCATTCAAAACTAACAAATTTATAGAAAAGCAGTATTTAAAAAAACAGTTACAACACTCAAGCCATACTTTAAACTGCTTTAAACTATGCTTGGGGAGGCATATAGTCCATATCAATGAATGAGAGAGAATGAGAGAAAAGGAGAGGGAATGAGTGAGAGAGAGAATGAGAAAAGAAGGAAAGAGTGAGAGATAGAGAGAGAGAGAGAATATGATGCTGACCGACGGCAGCTTACTTAGAACACTGGCTATGTACCGTGTAGGCTGGAGTTTTAAATTTCCATCTACAGAAAGAAAAAGAAAACAAAGAATACTTAATGTGATTGTTGGAGCCATTGTCTTCCGGATAAGACATGGGTGCTCAAACTCACCCGACACAAAATGTGCGTGATTTTTTTTTTTATGGTGTTAGTTGTAAATAATAGATTACACAGATGATGAAATTTCACGATGTTAGTTTCAGAAGACAGCACACATGAATATTTCAATTATGATATTCAATTATTATAAAATATGACATGAGAATTTCATGCAGTTTATTAGAAGATATCCCATATTAAATTTCATCATTTAGTATTAGAAGATACCACATATTTAAATGTCATACAATTAGTATTAGAAGATATTCCATATTAAAATTTCATCATCTAGTATTAGAATACATAGCACACATGAAAATTTCATGCAGTTAGTATTAGAAGACAGCACATATACAAATTTCAAGCAGTTAATATTAGAAGATATCCTATGTGAACATTTCATGCAATTAATATTAGACGACAGCACATATGAAAATGTCATGCAATTAGTATTAGAAGATAGCACATATGAAAATGTCATGCAGTTAGTATTAGAAGATAGCACATATGAAAATTTCATGCAGTTAGTATTAGAAGATAGCACATATGAAAATTTCATGCAGTTAGTATTAGAAGATAGCACATATGAAAATTTCATGAATATAAGAACACATGAAAATTCCATGATAATAGATTAGTGAGCATTTATTACATTCAATATATTCAAATATGGCTTATCCTTGAAGGTTTTAACAAAATATGAAATACTCAAGAAGTGTAGGCGATCTTCATCATCATCATCATGTGCCTTTCAGAACAACAATGTTGGAGGTTCTCCTTTTCCATCTGATTCTGGGCTGTGACTTGTTAGATGGCGCTGCAGTAAGATTTGCGCAGAGAGGCTGTGAGTACGAAGGCAAGTTGTATCCGAGGGGAGAAAGGTTCACACCCTCCACGTGCATGACCTGTCACTGTCCAGAAGATGAGGGGGTGGCCGCTTGCTCCATCCAAGATTGCATGACAGATCAGCACTGTATTAAGTTTAGCAACTCTACAGGTGAATGTTGCCCGTCGTGTGTGGAATATGGATGTCTGCATACAGGTATGATCGCTCTTAATGTGATTTGTTTGTGAACAATGAAAGTGAAATAATGATATGTAATACTTTTAATTCCGCTTGATCTGTTACATATCATGTACCGGGAGTTGGGCATAAGGCTAACAACCTTATCCTGAGACCTATCTAGAGGCAACTCCAGATAGGAAAAAAAGATATCGTTATGGAAACTCGCAGAGAAACCAACCGAGCATCAGGGATGCCAACTCCGAAGAGCTCATTCGTCGGCCCCAAACATGTGACAAGGGTTGGATTCTGGAATGTAAGAACGATGGCAGCACCAACAAGAACTCACAAATGCCTAAGGAAAATACTCGGCATCAAGTGGAATGAATTCAAGAACAATGCAGAGATAAGACAGATGACTGAACAACAACCAGTCTCACGGGTGATCAGGAAAAGGAGATGGACATATGTTGGCCACTTGATGAGAAGAAATGAGCAGAGAATCCCAAAACAAGCTATCAAGTGGAACACAACAGGCCGAAGAAAAAGGGGCAGACCGCGTGAAACTCTGAAGAGAACATTATTAAGAGAGGCCAAGTTAACAGGCATAAAATCCTTTGATGAGGTTGAAAGACTCGCCGAAGACAGGAAAAATTGGCGAACTACTTTGCGAGCCCTATGTGACGTCTAACGGCACGGGAAGGATATAAGATATAAGATAAGAATACTTTTAATGTATGTGGGTAGTTATAACAGACTGCCTTCTTCTACCTAATATCACCACATCTATTCCTCCCTTCCTCTCTATATATCTTATATATCTTCCTCTCTCTCTCTCTCTCTATATATATATATATATATATATCTTATCACTTACTTCATTCCTCCCTCTTTCCCTCTCTTTCACGCTCTCTCTCTCTCTTTTCCTGTTCCCTCTCCTTCGTCCTTTCTGTCTTGCTCTGTTCCTTTTCCATCTCTCTCTTTCTCTTGTTCTGTCTATCTGTCACTCTCTCTCTCATTCTCTCTTTCACCCCCTCTCTCGTTTTCTCTGGCTCTCTCTTTCTCTCTCTTGCTACATCTCTTGCTCACTTTCTTGCCTTGTCTGTCTTTTGCTATCTCTCTCTACCTCTCTACTTCCCACTCTATCTACTATCTACACTCTCTCTCTACCTCTCTCACTCTCTCTCTCTACTTCCCACTCTCTCTCTCTACTTCCCACTCCCTCTTTCTCTCTCTATCTCTCACTGTCTAATTCCCACACTCTGTCTACTTCTCACTCTCTCTTTACCTCTCACTCTCTCTAATTCCCACACACTCTCTCTCTCTACCTCTCTCTCTCTTTACTTCTCTTCTACCTCTCACTCTCTCTACTTCCCTTTCTACCTCTCACTCTCTCTACTTCCCTTTCTACCTCTCACTCTCTCTACTTCCCTTTCTACCTCTCTCTCTCTCTACTTCCCTTTCTACCTCTCACTCTCTCTACTTCCCTTTCTACCTCTCACTCTCTCTACTTCCCTTTCTACCTCTCACTCTCTCTACTTCCCTTTCTACCTCTCACTCTCTCTACTTCCCTTTCTACCTCTCACTCTCTCTACTTCCCTTTCTACCCTTTCTACCTCTCACTCTCTCTACTTCCCTCTCTACCTCTCACGTTCTCTACTTCCCTTTCTACCTCTCACTCTCTCTACTTCCCTTTCTACCTCTCACTCTCTCTACTTCCCTTTCTACCCTTTCTACCTCTCACTCTCTCTACTTCCCTTTCTACCCTTTCTACCTCTCACTCTCTCTACTTCCCTTTCTACCCTTTCTACCTCTCACTCTCTCTACTTCCCTGTCTACCTCTCACTCTCTCTACTTCCCTTTCTACCTCTCACTCTCTCTACTTCCCTTTCTACCCTTTCTACCTCTCACTCTCTCTACTTCCCTTTCTACCCTTTCTACCTCTCACTCTCTCTACTTCCCTGTCTACCTCTCACTCTCTCTACTTCCCTTTCTACCCTTTCTACCTCTCACTCTCTCTACTTCCCTCTCTACCTCTCACGTTCTCTGCTTCCCTTTCTACCTCTCACTCTCTCTACTTCCCATTCTCTAGCTCTCACTCTCTCTCTCTCTTTGTTCTGTTTATCTTTCTATCTCTGTATTTCTCTCTATCTCTCTCTCTTTCCCGCTTATTCTCTCTCTCTCTCTATTATGTGAACCACTAGGATATCTAATGCGGATAGAATCGTCTGAGGTGATGACAGCCGCACGATATCACTGACACTCTAAACACCACACACACTAAAGCAAATACCCCAGATGGACACACGAAACGTTATCAGATCTGACTGTCAAAGCGTCACAACCGCAACATTTTCTTCTTCTTCTTCCTCCTGGAACTTGTCCTGCTGCGGCCTATGCGCTGAAGATGTTGAGGCACACCACTGTGTCGGCTTGGGCGCAGGTTATGGCAGGTATTCTTTCAGTCCCTGAATGCAGCTAAAAAAAACCCCAAAAAGTGTGCTATACTTCTTTAGTAGACTCAACCACCATGGGGAATATGGTAATCCCTGCTAGGTCTGTTACTACGGGGTTCCAGCGGAGAGGCGGGATAGGGTCTTGGTCAGCTGTGGTTTGCCTACCCTAACGCTTACATGCCAGCTATGGGTCGCTAAATGCCTTGTTTTCCCGAAACAAATCCGTGCAGGCGCATGTATTGTGTTTGAAAATGTTTTTTATTTGTTTATTTAACAAAGCTATAACTGTGGAAATAGGAAAACTAGCATGCGGAGTCGTACAGCAGTCGATGTCCTACTCAATGTCATATTTTCCTAACTATTCTTCCATTCCCACGGTAGTCCTCTTTGATTGCCACAAACTCAAGGATCTGCTTCTATACCATTTTCTAATACATAGAATAACATACGCTGCAACGACAGGATTATGCATTGCATAGACAAGAATATACATTGTACAGACAAGAATATGTACTGCACAGACAAGAATATGTACTGCACAGACAAGAATATATTTTATACACTGCTCATACAAGAAAATAAATTGTACAGATAAGATTATGCATTGCACAGACAAGACAAGAATAAACACAGCACAGACAAGAATACCCACTTCATATAGAAACATTGCACAGACAAGAATATACACTGCAGAGGCAAGAAGACTTTTCAGAAACAAGAATAGACATGGCACAGACTACACAAGAATATACATTGCACAGACAAGAATATGCACTGCGCGCACACACACTCACACAGACACAAACACACACACACGTGCACACACAGACACAAACACACACACACACACGCACACACACGATGAGTGATTGATAAGTTCTCGGCCTAAGGTACAAATACTTGAAATACACAGTTGATATTATGTGCATTTGTAGATCAGGTTAATGTAAGATTAAACACCAAGTTTCAAGAAATTAGCTGCAACCAATTTTTTTTACAAGCTACTGAAGTGGTAAGGGGTGGCAGAAATTGAGAAAATGGATAACATTTCTCATCCAGCAGTCATCCGCTACCTCTGCATCAAGGGCTTATCATGGAAGGAGATCCATGAGGATATGGTAGAGACTCTAGGGGAGAGTGCCCCTTCTTACAGCACAGTGAAGAAACGGGCAGCTCAGTTCAAACATGGAAGGGAGAGTCTGGAAGATGATCCCCGTCCAGGAAGACCAAGAACGGTAACCACCGATGAAACTCCGGCAGAATCCATGACATAATAATGGAGGATCTACAACTAACTGAGCGGTACATTGCTTCCGAGTTGGCCATCTCCCAGGAACATGTTCATCCCATTATTCACAATGATCTTCAAATGACAAAGGTCTCTGCTCGATGGGTCCCGAAACTTTTTGGAGCTGATCACAAACGACAGCGTCTCAACATGTCCAGAGACAATCTTGCCCATTTTTCTGCAGATCCTGAAAAGTTTCTTCAGCAATTTGTGACTATGGATGAGACTTGGGTTCATCATTTTCAATCAGAAACCAAAGAACAGTCAAAGCAATGGAAACATCATGGATCCCCACCTCCAAAAAAAGCAAGGGTGGTTCTGTCTACAGGCAAAGTGATGGCTTCCGTGTTTTGGGATTCAGAAGGTGCGCTATTGGTAGACTATCTTCAGAAGGGCAGAACGGTCACTGGGGCCTAGTACACTAATCTTATGAAGCAAAGGCGGGTCAAACTGAAGGAAAATCGTCAAGGGAAATTGACGAGAGGAGTCATCTTTCATCAAGACAATGTTGCAGTTCACAAGTCGGCGGTGGCAATGGCTGCCATTCATGAATGCAGCTTCCAGGTTCTTGAACATTCTCTTTATTCCCCAAATTTGGCCCCTTCGGACTATTACCTGTTTACTAAACTCAAAAAGCTCAGTGGTCGCAAATTTGCTTCAGATGATGATGTCATTCATGCTGTAGACCACTTTCTACTGGCACAAGATGCTGACTTTTACAAAGAAGGGATCCGTATGCTCCAGGATCGCTGGACTAAGTGCATAAACTTGCAATTATATATATATATATATATATATATATATATATATATATATATATATATTGCACATACCAGATATACACTGCACAGACAAGAATACATATTTCTCATATAAGAACACGCATTTCAGAGATCGAACGCAGACTGTTGTATGTACTGTATACAGCGAAACTGATAAAAATTGAAAATCAGACAGATTTCATTAACAAACAAACGAACTAGTACAAGTAGTCTTTTCATTACCAATCATTTTACGTCACAAATAAATGATTTTTTAAAACTGTCAGTCTGAATCAATCTTGTGCCTTTATATTCCAACACCCAGTCTTCTGCCTTTATATTCCAACACCCAGTCATCTGCCTTTATATTCCAACACCCAGTCTTCTGCCTTTATATTCCATTACCCAGTCTTCTGCCCTTATTCCAACACTCAGTCTTCTGCCTTTATTCCAACACCCAGTCTTCTGCCTTTATATTCTAACACCCAGTATTCTGCCCTTATTCCAACACCCAGTCTTCTGCCTTTATTCCAACACCCAGTCTTCTGCCTTTATATTCCAACACCCAGTCTTCTGCCTTTATATTCCAACACCCAGTCTTCTGCCTTTATATTCCAACACCCAGTCATCTGTCTTTATATTCCAATACCCAGTCTTTTGCCTTTATATTCCAACACCCAGTCTTCTGCCTTTATTTTCCAACACCCAGTCTTTTGCCTTTCTATTCCAACACCTAGTCTTCTGCCTTTATATTCCAGCACCCAGTCTTCTGCCTTTATATTCCATCACCTAGTCTTCTGCCTTTATATTCCAACACCTAGTCTTCTGCCTTTATATTCCAACATCCAATCTTCTGCCTTTATATTCCAACATCCAATCTTCTGCCTTTATATTCCAGCACTCAGTCATCTGCCTTTATTCCAACACCCAGTCTTCTGCCTTTATATTCCATCACCCAGTCTTCTGCCTTTCTATTCCAATACCCAGTCTTCTGCCTTTATTCCAACACCCAGTCTTCTGCCTTTATATTCCAACACCTAGTCTTCTGCCTTTTTATTCCAGCACCCAGTCTTCTGCCTTTATATTCCAACACCTAGTCTTCTGCCTTTATATTCCAACACCTAGTCTTCTGCCTTTATATTCCAACACCCAGTCTTCTGCCTTTATTCCAACACCCAGTTTTCTGCCTTTATATTCCAACACCCAGTCTTCTGCCTTTATATTCCAACATCCAGTCTTCTGCCTTTATATTCCAACACCCGGTCTTCTGCCTTTATTCCAACACCCAATCTTCTGCCTTTATTCCAACACCCAGTCTTCTGCCTTTATATTCCAACACCCAGTCTTCTGCCTTTATTCTAACACCCAGTCTTCTGCCTTTATTCCAACACCCAGTCTTCTGCCTTTATTCCAACATCCAGTCTTCTGCCTTTATATTCCAACACCCAGTCTTCTGCCTTTATATTCCAACACCCAATCTTCTGCCTTTATTCCAGCACGTGACCTGGGTGAAGGAAATAAAAGCGCCCTGTTTTATAGCTTTTTTTTAAACCTGTGAAGATCAAATCCAGAATTACGCATGAAAAAAGCAGAGTCGACCTCAAGGAAGGCATCAGAAGGAAGAGAGAACACTAATCTCGCCATCTTTCGTTTGAGTTTCCACCCATGATTCAACATTTACCCAAAGTTCTTCCTATGGAATTAAATTTTGTAGCTAGAATTTGCGTCCTGGAATTTTAGATACAGCCAATCCCCGAGTTACATACAATCCGTATTTATGAACATCCCCCACCCCCACCCCACCCCACCCCCGATTAGCCTATTATATTAAACATTCGAGTGACATGCAAGGATTCGTAGTGCGAAAATAGGTACTACTTTATGGTGCGCATCAAAACATTGCGCCTCCGCAGTATTTCATTGGTTTCTTTAATGTTCCTCTGTCCAAAGAAAGGAATACTTTATATTTAGACAAACACTGGACTAACTGGCACTAGATACTTAACTGTTCCACTTTACGTAAAATATTCGACTTAGACTTGGGAAAGAAGCTCATTCATAGCCGGGGGGGGGGGGGGGGGGAATCTGTATTGGAATTTATTTCATTCCTATCCCTCCCCCCCCCCCCCCGTTTTTTTTCTTCCTGTTGGCTGTTTCAGAGCTTAAACCGTCAGTTTTGGTTAATATTCTGATGCGTTCGATGTCAGGCAACAGATGTTAGATTCCCTTTGTTGTTTTTAAAGCTTTTTTTAAAGACTTCATTACTCCAGAAAAAAATAAAGTCAACTATATGTTCATTCATTCATTTGCATGTCCCTTGCGGAACTTTGCCTCCCTAACAGTCTCCTGTAGGCCTCTCGGTTGTGAGCAAGATGGCCTGCTGCTGATGCATCCATTTGCAGATCATCAACGATGTCTTGCAGCCATCTTCGTTTTGGTTTTCCTCTCTTTCTTTTTCCCATTATGTATCCTTCCAATACGGTCTTCTCTAAATTATCATGACGTTTAATGTGTCCAAAATATTTCAGTCTTCTCTCTTTAATCCTCTTTACTAGCCAGCTTTCTTCAATATTAAGTTCTTGTAGTATAGATATATTTATTTCTTTTTTGTGTGTCCACGATATTTGAAGAACTCTTCTGTAGCATTTACATTCAAAAGCATTTATGTGTTTCTCAGCTGTTTTGTTAAGTGTCCAGGTCTCACAGGCATATGTTGCGATGGGAAAGATGCATGCCCTTAAAAATCTTATTTTTGTGGTTCTGTCTGCTCTTCTCCACAGATTCTTTATTTGTTTTACTTTCTGAAGACCGATAGATGTCCTCCTTTTAATTTCCCTCATTGTATCTCCATTATTAGTTAGTAGTGATCCAAGATATTCAAAACTCTCCACTTCTTCCAATTTTTCCTCATTGATACATATTTCAGCTGCCTTGTTTGTTTTGTTAGTTGTCATCAATTTAGTTTTCTTTGCATTAAGATAGAAGTTTTGCTCTTGCCTGTTCTTACGGACTGACATAATTAGTTTTTCCGTTCCTTTTTGTGTTGTGGACAGTAATACTGTGTCATCAGCATATCTAATCTCTGGTATATCATAACCTCCAATTGTTATGGCATCGTAATATTCTTTGTCTACATCTTCTCTAACATTCCTCATTATATTTTCAGTATAGAAGTTAAATAAGTATGGTGACAATATGCACCCCTGATGGACCCCTTGTTTTATGTCAAACCAAGTTGTTTCACCATTTATTCTTACTGCTGCTTGCTGGTCTAGATACAGTGTATCAAATGTGTTGGAAATCCCATCCTTTATAGACTACCCAAAGGCATTTGATTGTGTACAACACCAGAAACTTTGGGAAATAATGGAAAAACTATATGTATACAAAAGAAATAACAGATGGTAGTATAGATGTAGTATATAGTAAAACATCTATACTGGCAGCAAGAAGCAGCAGTTCGAGTGGAAAATAGAATTGGAAAATACCAACCTATAAAACAAGGGGTGCGACAAGGATGTGTACTATCTCCAGACCTTTTTTCTCTGTACAGCGAGAATATTCTAAGAACAATCATCACAGAACCAGGCATAAAAATTGGAGGATACAATATTAACAACCTTCGGTATGCTGACGACACAGTACTGATAGCTGAGAACCAACAAGACCTGCAAAATCTCTTGGATAAAGTCGCCAAAGAAAGTGAACAGAAAGGCCTTACTTTGAACATCAAAAAGACAGAGACTATGGTTATATCTAAGAAACAGAATCCACCATCATGCAGTATTAAATTAAACGGAACTATTCTAAAGCAGGTGCAGAAATTCAAATACCTTGGAGCAGTAATAACTTCAGATGGGAAATGCAGAACAGAAATTAGGAACAGAATAGGTCAAGCAAAGACTGCATTTCAGAGAATGAGAAACATATTAGCTAACACATCTTTATCAATGAATGTTAGAAAACGAGTCCTAAAATGCTATATTGAACCTATCTTGTTATATGGAAGTGAATCATGGAAAATAGGCAATTCTGCACAAAAATCATTGGAAACAGCAGAAATGTGGTTTATTAGATGAATGTTGCGAATCCCCTGGACAGCAAAAATAACTAACGAAGAATGTATTAGAAGAGCTTGAGAGACAAAAAACCTTGTCAGAAAGATAAGAGAGAGACAATGTACTTTCATAGGACATGCAATGAGAAGAGGGGGCATTGAAAATATTATAACAACAGGAAAAATAGAAGGAAGAAGATCAAGAGGAAGACCAAGAGAAATGATACTGGACAGTCTGACGGGATGGTGTGAGAGGAGATCACCAACTGAACTGATGGCCTGCATGAAGGATCGTGTACTGTGGAGAAGCATAATAGCCAACGCCAGTCGGCACGGCACTTGATGATGATGAGTATAGATGATGTGGAGAGGAACAGACAGAACTACAAAAATAAGATTTTTAAGGGCATGCATCTTTCTCATCGCAACATATGCCTGTGAGACCTGGACACTAAACAAAACAGCTGAGAAACATATAAATGCCTTTGAATGTAAATGCTACAGAAGAGTTCTTCAAATATCATGGACACAAAACAGAACAAATATATCCATACTACAAGAACTTAATACTGAAGAAGGCTGGCTAGTAAAGAGGATTAAACAAAGAAAACTTAAACATTTTGGACATATTAAACGTCATGGTAATTTAGAGAAGACCGTCTTGGAAGGGTACATAATGGGGAAAAGAGTGAGAGGAAGACCAAGGCGAAGATGGCTACAAGACATCGTTGATGATCTGCAGATGGACGCATCAGCAGCAGGCCATCTTGCTCATAACCGAGGGGCCTACAGGAGTGCTGTTAGGGAGGCAAAGTTTCGCAAGGGACATGCAAATGAATGAATGAGTATAGATAGAGGAATTTGTGACTTGATGAACACGTGAATGTGCTTAGATGAATAGATTTATATGGAGATCAGAAAGAAATGTAAATGGATGGTTTAGATGAGCAGATAGACTAGAGTGATGAGTGGAAGGAAGGAAGGAATGAAGAAAGGAAGGAATGAAGGAAGTGATGGAGGGAGGGAGGGAGGGAGGAAAGAAGGAAGAGAAGAAATGAGGGAGTAAGGAAGCAAAGAAGAAAGGAAGGGGAGGGAGGGAGGAAGGAAGGAAGAAAGGAAGAGAAGAAGGAAGGGATGGAGGCAGGAAGAAAGGAGGGGAGGGAAAGTTGAGAGGGAGGAAAGAAGAAAAAGGAAGGGAGAAGAAGAGAGGAGGGAGGAAGAAAGGAGGGAGGAAGAAGGGAGGGAGGGAGGAAGAAGGAAGGTTTCTTGATTGTCGATGTTTGCGATTTAACAATATAACAAATGTAAGAAAATCGAACGTTTATTGTGTAAATTGTTGAACGTTAACAGCAGTGTGAGAGGAGATGGAGTAAACAATGTGATTACACATTTTTGTCACTCTTAGTAGAAACAATGGGGGAAAAAAGATGTTCATACTGTGTATTTTTACAGATGGTCAACTGTTCCAGCAAGGGGAGGTAATCAGAAATGAAGCCTGCGTCAGGTGCTACTGTCCCCTGGGAGGCGGAAACCCAGTTTGCGACGTCACTTCCTGTCCTCTGTCCCAGTGCGTTGACCCGGTCACCGTGCCCGGCGTGTGCTGCCCTGTTTGTCCTAAAGGTAATTTGAACAGTGATGTGGTTTAATTCATTCTGTATGACATCATCCTCTGCACAGTAAAGCTGGTGCCAAGCGTCTGTGTACTTCCGTGGATGGCCAAGTGGTCAGATAAACAGTGCTTGGACGAAATAGTCGTTCATCATTATCAAGTGTCATCTATACGCGCCTGCAAATGGATCTACAACTTGCCATGTTCCTTCCTGTCACAGCGCGCCTTGCTGAAATGAATCCCAAACATCTTTTCATGTCCTCTCAACTTGTCTTCCCCCCCCCCCCCTTGCTCTTGTCTTGTACTTATCTTCCTGTAACTGAGAGCTGGTGTTCTTTGCAGCCTCCACCACCATTGGGACTACGGCGATCCCTGCCCCGTTAGCCAGGCTATGCCTGTTACTGGGGGTACCAAAGGAGAAGCCATGGAAAAGTTTGACACAGCAGCGCTAACAGACACTAACCAAAAAAGTTCAAGGTAAATAACAGAAAATACTCGGCATCACGTGGAACGAATTCAGGAACAATGCAGAGATAAGACAGATGACTGAACAACAACCACTCTCATGGGTGATCAGGAGAAGGAGATGGCCATATGTTGGTCACGTGATGAGAAGAAATGATCAGAGAATCCCAAAACAAGCTATCAAGTGGAACACAACAGGCCAGAGAAAAAGAGGCAGACCGCGTGAAATTCTGAAGAGGATATTGTTAAGAGAGGCCAAATTAACAGGCATAAAATCCTTTGATGTTTTAAAGACTCGCCGAAGAAATTGGCGAACTACTTTGCGAGCCCTATGTGACGTTTAACGGCACGGGAAGGATATAAGATAAGGTAAGAGGCATGGCACCTACACGGTAACACTAACTCTGTTTTGCTGTGGAGGCAACTGGGAGAAATGGTGTTAGTGTCTATATTTTTCCTTGACCTGTCGGTATAGCAGAAGGTGATATGATCAGCATCAGCTCTGGTCACCTTTCCTTACCTACCCACAGAAGAAGCTGGGTACCTATTTCTACAGTTGAGGTGACTTGGACGCCTATGGCTAGATTCAACCCCCCCCCCCCCCCCCCCCATGTTCTTCGGCATGAAAGAAAACTGCAATAACTATTCAGGCAGCATGGCACCTGATGATGATGTAAGTTAGTTTTGCCAGTCTATGACCAAATGATTGTCTTTGAGTGGAAAAAATATATTAGTCTATCTATAGCCAGTCTATGACCAAATGACTGAGTGGAAAAAATATATTTATCTATAGCCAATCTATGACCAAATGATTGTCTTTGAGTGGAGAAATATATTAGTCTGTCTATAGCCAGTCTATGACCAAATGATTGTCTTTGAGTGGAGAAATATATTAGTCTGTCTACAGCCAGTCTATGACCAAATGATTGAGTGGAAAAAATATATTAGTCTATCTATAGCCAGTCTATGACCAAATGATTGTCTTTGAGTGGAGAAATATATTAGTCTATCTATGCTTTCAGGTCCGAACTGCCAGATTGGCCTCCTGACACTCCCAATTGGCCAGTCAGTGACTATAGAGGGCGCTATCTGTACCTGTGAGACATTCACTGATATGGACGGGCAGAAACGTACACTGGCCAGGTGTAACAAGGACTGAAATGGTTAACTTCATAAAAATGTTCCCGTTTTTTTTTTTTTTGGTGACAATTTTTCATTACTGGTAAATTTTTGTACCATGTTCATGTTATAATTTGTTCATACGGTGCTAAATTCAGAAAAATCCCTGCTTTATAGTTGAGATATTACAAATACAAAAGGAGCACTGTTCATCCTTCGTAATTTTTTTTTCTCGTCTTAGTGCCAAAGTGCCACTAGAGAGCTAGAGACACAATGAACAGCAAGAAAATCTAAGAAATTTTGAGAGAGACAAGATTGAGAAGACAAATAATTACAACATTCAGGAAAAGGAGTCTAAATTCACAGAACATGCCATGAGGAAAGGAAACTAAAACAACAGGGAAGTTCGAGGGGGAAAGAGGCCGAGGTGGACCAAGAGAGAGAATCCTGGAAGGATTGGCAAGATGACACCAGAACTCACTGATGGACACAGATCAGAGAGTTATGGGGAGACAGACAAATTTGGCTGCAACAGGTCTCCAGGTATGCTGCGTTAAGTTTGGTGGAAAAAAATGCAAAAAAGTTAAAAAATTTTGGGGGGGGGGGGGGGGGGGGGGAGCAACCAGAGGTACATTATCATATTGATGTATATACAGCTGAAATATGTTTCAATGACAAAAAAATGGAAGAGCTGGAGAGTTTGAATATCTTCGATCATTACTAACTCATAATGGAGATACAATGAGGCAAATGAAAAGGAGGACATCTATCACTTTTCAAAAAATAAAACAGCTAAAGAAGCTATAGAGAGGATCAGACAGAACTACAAAAATCAGATTTTTAAGGGCATTTATTTTCCCCATCGCAACATATGCCTGTGAGACATGGGCATTTAACAAAACAGCTGAGAAACACATAAATGCCTTTGAATGTAAATGCTACAGAAGAGTTCTTCAAATATCATGGACATAAAAACGAACAAACATATCCATACTACAAGAACTTAATATTGAAGAAGGCTGACTAGTAAAGAGGATTAAAGAGAGAAAACTTAAATATTTTGGACACATTAAACATCATGATTATTTAGAGAAGACCGTATTGGAAGGATACATAATGGGAAAAAGAAAGAGGAAGACCAAAACGAAGATGGCTGCAAGACATCGTTAATTATCTGCAAATGGATGCAGCAGTGGCAGGCCATCTTGCTCACAACCGAGAAGCCTACAGGATCTGATTGCAGATCATCGAGGGGAAGATGGCTATAAGACATCATTGATGATCTGCAAATGGATGCATTAGCAGCAGGCCATCTTGCTTACAACTGAGAGGCCTACAGGAGAGCTGTTGGGGAGGCCAAGTTCTGCAAGGGACATGCAAATGACTGAATGTATATTTTAGGGTTGAATTTCCAGCAATAATGAAAATAATGATTTGCCTTTCTAATAGTCTTCTTTTTTCCTTGGTTACTTGATGGTCAGACAAGTGTGCCACAATATTAACATTTTCATACTTGTGTACCATGAGTTGAAAAGTTTTAGAACCACTGATTTAATGTGCTTCTCTGTCCTGCTTCAGCTCTGAAGTCAATGTTTTTTTTTGGTCAGTTATAAAGGGTTAATGCTGTATTAGTGGCTTGTTTATCAGACATTTCTAACTGTGCAAATATTTTATGTAACAAATGTGTTATGGTGATGTCAGCATTCATTAAATTATTATCATGTCATATCAGCTGGTGGTGTTTTTTTTTGTTTGTTTGTTTTTTTTTTTAGTAATGTTTCTCTATTTTCTACAATCTTTGGTATGCTACTGTGCAGCTTATATAAAAGTACATTTATAGTGATTCTGCATAAAGATGATTCAAACTCTGGCTTCTCTATTTTTCTACTTTCCCACCCCAGATCCTTCATAAACAGTATATTTCTATGAACTCTTTGACTCCAACCCCCTAAACTGCACCTGATTCTGATTCCACTCTAAACTGCACCTGACTCTGATTCCATTCTAAATTGCACCGATTCTGATTCCACTCTAAATTGCACTTGACTCTGACTCCAATCCCAAACTGCACCTTTGACTCTCCTCCAAAACTGCACCTATCTCAGATTCCACTCAATACATCCAATTCCACTCCACAACTGCACCTGATTCTTGACTCCACTCCAAAAAAAAAGACCTTCAGCAAAACATGGACAACTCTGCAAGGACATGTTTTAAAAAAAAACCACAACATGAAGATCAGTGCTGAAAAAATGAAAGTGCTGCCAGAGTAGAAATCCCCAAAAAGGCTCTTCTGGACAATCAGCCTCTGAAACAAATGAAACATTTCAAATATCTAGCAAGTACAATATATTGTAAGTCATATGATGAGAAGAAGCAGTCAGAGAATCCCAAAACAAGCTATCAAGTGGAACACAACAAGCCAAAGAAAAACAGGTTGACCACATGAAACTCTAAAGAGGACATTGTTAAGAGAGACCAATTTAGTAAGCATATAATCCCCTTGATGAAGTTGAAAAGCTCGCTGAGGACAAGAAAACTTGGTGAACTAACGTGTGAGACCTATGTGACGTTTAGCGGCACGGGAAGGATGTAAGATAATATCACCCTCTACTGCTAATCAATGCTGAAATTGAGAACAGATGTAATAAAACAAATCAGGTCACTGGTCAAATGACACCTTTACTGAAAAAACAAGAACATTTAACAGCCAAATAACACAAGGAAAATCATCATGACAGAGATTAGATGTTTAATGAGCATACTAAATGTGACAAGAAGAGACCAAATAAAAGAAATGACACCAACAGGGCAAAGGCTGATGTAACACCAGTATTACATTACATCCAGAAACAGCAAGTCAAATGGGTTGGCCACTTTACACAGCTACAACCAGACAGTATACCACAGAAAAGAATTCAAACTAAGAATTGGAGGAAACAGGGAGATGCTGCCCATGCAAGACATGGAGGGAGGAAACTACAGAAATCTTAAATATCCCATTTTACGAAGCAAAATTGCACAGCTTTACCAATACGTTTGTCCCCTCAACACTGAAAGGTACAAGAGGAAGCAGACAAGACAAGACAGGACCTCACACCTGAGTAGTTGTTTATTGCACCTGTGTCACACAGTGAGGGCAATGGTTTGAATCAGAGCAGAGACGCCAGTCACCTATCTAGAGAAATGGGTACCTGACTCCTTTTGAAGACGGTGAAGGAAATGTGGTACAGCATAATACTTACCAAAATCACCCTCTGCTGTACCAAGAGGTCAAGAAAAATATAGGCAATACCATCCTCTGCGTGCCTCCATGACACGATAAAATTACCTTTACCTTTGTACCTTAAAGTACACTTCACATGTGCTATATATGAAAGAGTTACAAATCACAGTCCAAAATATATGTTCACTCACTCATACGTCATAGTCAGGAGTTCTAAAACTAGCTTCTGTTTGTCCTACCAGGCACTCTGTCAACCCAAGGATAGTTTTCCATCAAAAAATGAACAGCACTATCAAGTCACTCACTGCATTGCCAGTTCAACCAATCATTTCCATAGTGTTCATATTTGCATTCTATCAGTCTTTTTCTTACATCCTTCCCGTGCCGTTAAACGTCACATAGGGCTTGCATAGTTGTTTGCCAAGTTTTCCTGTTCTTGGTGAGTCTTTCAACTTCATCTAGGGATGTTATGCCAACTAAACTGGCTTCTCTTAACAATGTGATGAGTTTCATGTGGTCGACCTCTTTTTCTTTGGCCTGTTGATTAGCTTGTGTTCTCTGATTGTTTCTTCTCATCACATGGCGTACATATGTCCATCTTCTTTTTTTGATCACCCATGAGACAGGTTGCTGTTTGTTCATCTGTCTTATCTCTGTGTGTGTTCTTGAATTCATTCCATTCATAAATGAGGGTGGATATCACATTTGAATTGAATAATCTTAACTTGGTTTTTTGTGCTTATAACTTTTGAATTCCATATGTTCTCAAGATTTTTGAAGGACAATGCTGCTTTTGCAATATATTTGTCCTTCGTCGTTAATGAGAATCTTCATTATTTTTTTTTATCCTTGTTAATTTCAAGTCCTATTTTACTAGCCATTGAAGACAGGGTATCTGTTTTTACTTGCACTAATTTCATATTGTCGCTGATAAGAATTATGTCATCTGCAAAATCAAGACCTTCACTTACCTAATCAATGCCCGTTTTACCTTTGCAACATTTTTTCATTATGAAGTCTATGGCAATTCCAAAAAGCAAGGGAGATAATATACATCCTTGTTTCACACCTGTTTCAGTCTGGAACCATTCACTCATTCCTTCATCTGTACTGACTGCACAAACATATCCATTGTAGAGGTCACTAACGATGTTGACAGTCTTAGATGGTATTCCATTCATTCATTCATTCCTTTGCATGTCCCTTGCGGAACTTTGCCTCCCAAACAGCACTCCTGTAGGCCTCTCGGTTGTGAGCAAGATGGCCTGCTGCTGCTGCATCCATTTCCAGATCATCAACGATGTCTTGCAGCCATCTTCGTTTCGGTCTTCCTCTCTTTCTTTTTCCCATTATGTATCCCTCCAATATGGTCTTCTCTAAATTATCATGACGTTTAATGTGGCCAAAATATTTAAGTTTTCTCTCTTTAATCCTCTTTACTAGCCAGCCTTCATCAATATTAAGCTCTTGCAGTATAGATATATTTGTTCGTTTTTGTGTCCACGATATTTGGAGAACTCTTCTATAGCATTTACATTCAAAGGCATTTATGTGCTTCTCAGCTGTTTTGTTAAGTGTCCAGGTCTCACAGGCATATGTTGCGATGGGAAAGATGCATGCCCTTAAAACTTATTTTTGTGGTTCTGTCTGCTCCTCTCCACAGATTCTTTATTTGTTTTACTTTCTGAAGAGCAATAGATGTCCTCCTTTTAATTTCCCTCATTGTATCTCCATTATTAGTTAGTAGTGATCCAAGATATTCAAAACTCTCCACTTCTTCCAGTTTTTCCTCATTGATACATATTTCAGTTGCCTTGTTTGTTTTATCAGTTGTCATCACTTTAGTTTTCTTTGCATTAAGATAGAGGTTCTGCTCTTCGCTGTTCTTGCGGACTGACATAATCAGTTTTTCCATTCCTTCTTGTGTTGTGGACAGCAATACTGTGTCATCAGCATATCTAATCTCTGGTATTTCATAACCTCCAACTGTTATGGCATCGTAATATTCTTTGTCTACATCTTCTCTAACATTCCTCATTATATTTTCAGTATACAGGTTAAATAAGTAGGGTGACAATATGCACCCCTGACGGACCCCTTGTTTTATGTCAAACCAATTGTTGTTTCACCATTTATTCTTACTGCTGCTTGTTGGTCTAAATACAGCAGTGATGTTAATTGTATCAAATGTGTTGGAAATCCCATTTTTTCCATTATTTCCCAAAGTTTCTGGTGTTGTACACAATCAAATGCCTTTGAGTAGTCTATAAAGGATAAATATAGATTCACATTAAACTCCTGCATTTCTCTATATTAATCTTAGATTGAATATATGATCTCTTGATCCTCTTCCTTGCCTGAAGCCAGCTTGGACCATATTGACTTCTTCTTCTATTTTCTTTCGAAGTCTACCCATTATGATTTTTAACAGAATTTTACTGGCATGACTAATCAGGGCAACAGTTCTGTAGTTGGTGCATAATTTCAGGTTACCCTTTTTTGGCAGTGGAATGAATACAGTTCTTTTCCATTCTTTTGGCCAAATACCTGAATGCCATATCTTTTTACATAGTGCATGATAGATTGTTGCACATTCCTTTCCTCCTGCTTTAATAAATTCAGCGGTTATCTCATCACATCCTGGTGATTTACCATTTTTCAGACTCTTTATTGCCCATAAAACTTCTTCCATTGTCGGCTCGGGTTCTTTCTCCTGCAATAATAATTCACACTGTTGATTTCTGCTTCCACAGTCGGTTGTTTCATACATTCTTTTGCAATAGTCCTTCCATCTTTCCAGAATATCCTCTGTCTCTGTCAGGGTATTCCCCATCTCATCACAAATTACATTTAGCTTAGGTGTGACATTTCTCGTCAATGTCTTCATTTCTTTAAACATTTCACTATCTCTTCCACACCTCTGATGTTCTTCTATTCTTTCACAACAATCTTGTATGTATTGTTTTTTGTCTTTTCTTATGTTTCTTCGTACTTCTTTTGTATTCCATATATTCTTAAAATCCTCCATAATGAGTCTCTGTGTATGCTATCAAATGCCTTTTTAAAGTCTATAAAGTTCAGGATTAACGGTCTTTGCTTTTAAATATGTTCTTCAAGTATTATTCTTAAAGATCTGGTCAAGACAGCTTCTCCCTTTTCGAAATTCTGCCTGTTCTTCTCTCTGCAGTATCCACTACATCCTTAGTTCCTTCCCAGGCCTTTCATCGCTGAGAAGACGCTTCCAGTTTCTCACATGGTGCCTTTAGTCACTGTAGCGACGTTTGGTTTGTTTCATTAAAAAACAGGTGTAACGTTTAGACTGTAAACATTTAATGTGCATGCCCCATGACCTTTTTCAAAATGGCTGAAGAGTGCTTAGTTATGAGGGAGAAAATTGAAGTTTTCTGTGAGAAATTTCAATTTTTGGTGATGTAGATAAGGGTATGGACATGCTCTATGACCAGACCACTGTTCTTGAATGTATCTCAAGTAGATCTAGACATATTAGATGACTGGAGAAGTAGTTAGAAGGTTATTTCAGACATTATTTTAGCGATAATGCAACACAGAATCACAATACGACATCAACAGGTAGATCTACGCTTCTCATATGGTATGTAGTGTACCTCTAGACCTATCCGAAGGTAAGTTGGACACAATCACTGTCTAAAAGCATCACATTACTTCTTTTTTTCCTAAAAAAATCTGCATTTATGAAATCTTCATATTTAGTTATTTTGGAACATAATAAGTACAGTTTTTCGCACGGAAACACTGTTTCATTCACATTTCACTAACATGCCCCTATACATATCAAGACTGATTTTTTAATCTGGCACTGAACTGAAATTCCACGTTTCTTCTTGTGGCACGGAAAGAGTTAATTCTATTCAGAATCACTTTACAAAACACCTTTGACACAAATGATAGTAATGTTACACCCCCCCCACCACCACCACCACCACCCCGGCCAGTTATTGCAGTCACTGTAGTTGCCTGTTTTTGGGTATTTTAACAATGATTCCTTTTTTCCATTTAGAAGGGACTTCTTTTTCTTCTTTCCAAATTTTATTAAACATTCTTTGTAGTTGGCTCATGTTGTCACTGTTAACAGCTTTTAACATTTCAACTGTTATTTCACCTTCACCTGCAGCTTTGTTGTTTGCCGTTAGATTCACCGCATACATTCAGAAGGGTTTAAAAAAAAAAAAAAACCAAAACTAATCACAAAAATGAAACATTTACATTTATTATCTAAACAAGACGAATCAGGTAATGCCACCTTTTTCAGTTTTGTTCTTTTTTTTCTTTTTCCTTCTCTTCTTTGCTACATTTCTGTCACTCTGTGAGGTGATGGTGTCGTGGCCTCTTTTTGATTCAGTCTCTTTATCCAAACCCAGCAAATTTTTCTTCCCTCCTCAGCTGTTGTCTGCTTCTCCAACGCAGTCAGCCGTTCATTTTCCTCGCATATGTCCGCCACAGTATAGACACAAGCACTTATTTTCTCATCCTCTGAGCTGAAATGGAAAACGGGGAAGAAAAACTATAATAAATAAGACTATTGTATAAGTGTTAAATAATTTAACAGCTTCATATAATCAGTAAGAAGAGTTATACGTCCATCAGTCCTTGCATGAATCTGCAGAATGACTGCATGAAACAATTTCATCCATCACAGAAGAAAGGGTTTGTTATATCTCCTGAACAGTGATTGTGTTAACAGTCTATTACCAGAAAGTTACCAATAAAGAAACGGAAAAGCTGAAACTTCTGTAGGCTGTCAGTTACCTTAACCAGTTTATAGTATCAAAAACATCAGTTTCCTTAACCAGTTTACAGTATCAAAAACATCGGTTACCATTAACCAATTTATATTATAATAAACATCGGTTACCTTAACCAGTTTATATTATCAAAAATGTCTTTTACTGTAACCATTTACAGTATCAAAACCATCAGTTACCTTAACCAGTTTACATAAAAAAAAAATGTTAGTTACGTTAACCAGTTTATATCATCAAAAATGTCAGTTACCTTAAGAAGTTTATATCATCAGAATCATCAGTTACCTTACCCAGTTTACAGTATCAAAAGCCTTGTAAAAAGCAACCAGTGAAACTGAATGGAGGATAATCAGGCCAGCAGACTTACGATGCTCAGTTTACAAGCAAGGGAATCAGCCAGCATAAAGACTGCTTCAGCACAGGGGGCACTTTTTACAAATTAAATCTTGCCACAAATAAGTAATAAAAATTTCCCACAAACATTTAATCCTCCCCCCCCCCCCTTTTGAGTGTCTCTAAAGTATGTTTAATTTTACATGTAAAAAAACAAAAAAGTATAGGGTACCAAATGTTGTTTTGACAAAATCAATATTTCGGGAAACCACTTCACACAAAGTGAAAGACAGCTGTACCTGTATCAAAAAGTCTTGAAGAAGCATAGCTTTTCTTAGTCAACACTAGTGAAAAAAACAGACTATGCAAAATGTCTTAAGATGATCCTTAGCGTTACTGGCACAAAATAAATGACGTCATATCACATCCATAAGCTTATCAGTTATGGGGGAATAACATTCAACACATCCTTACCTGTTTGTCTCTCTCTCTCTCTCTTCAGATCCCTCTCTCTCTCTCTCTCTAAGATCCCTGCTGACAGGTATAGGATGTCATGTCCTTCCATAAACCTTAACCCCCTTTTTGTATCTCAACATCCTTGTCCATGAGCATTTCCCATATCAAGACGTCAAACATCTTTTCTCTGTGTCTACCTATGTCTCTTTTACCTATGATCTTTCCTGCCACTGTTAGGTGCTTTAGCCCAGCTCTCCTTCAAACACGCCCCACAAATCTGGACTGCTGTTTTCTGATCTTTGTTACAATTTTCCTCATTTCTTGTGCCTCTTTCAGAACTTCCTCGTCCAATTTTCTCACTGTCCACGGTACCTTCAGCATTCTTAGGAACCACATTCCAGCTGATTCTTTGTATCTCTTTACTGACCGTCCGGGCTTTGCATGCACGGAACAGGATTGGTTCAATGTAACACTGCAGCACTCTCTTCCCGACTCTCATTGATGGTGACTTATTGCAAAGTATGGATTTCAGCTTTAGACAGGAGGTCTTGGGCTGTATGCCAAAATGTTACTTCTTTGCTCCAGTGATTGCAGATTCATTGCTGTCATTATTTCTGCCAACTTCTGCATGCTTCCAAGACCTCTTATAATAAATATTTCAAATCTTGGGAGTCATGATGACCATGCAAAGAGTGACCAGACAGTTGTAAGGGTCAATTAACCACAACTGGCCAAGACCCCGGCCCTATTTCTCAACTGATGCTCCCCTGTAGCGGCCTCAGCCTGGCCAATGAAGCAGGGATGGTTGTGGTTCCCAAGGGAGTGGACCGTACCAAGAAACACTACACTTTTTAACTTCCCTTTGGGTCTTCAAGCCCGGGGAATCTACTCCCCATTTGATACCATGCTTCTGCTTCAACCCCAGCTGTAGAAATGGGTGCCCGACTTCTTCTGGAGTTGGGGAAGGAAAGGCGGCCGGGCGTGATACTGATCATATCACCCTCTAGTGTGCTGACAGGTCAAGGAAAATATGGGCACTAACACCATATCACCATGTGCCTCTAAGGCATGACAGGATTACCTTTACCTTTTTACTTCTGCTTCAACACTCTCACTGTATCAGCTGTGAGAACATCCCACTACAGAACATGGAGACAGAGCAAAATCATCAAATCTTGAGCTGGAAACTGGCCTCTCTGAACTTGTACTGAAACTGACTCTTTGAACTAGTACTAAAGCTAACCTCTCTGAGCTAGTACCATAACTAACCTCTCTAACCCGGTACCATAACTAACATCTCTAAACCGGTACCATAACTAACATCTCTAAACCGGTACCATAACTAACCTCTCTAACCCGGTACCATAACTAACCTCTCTGAACCGGCACCATAACTAACCTCTCTAAACTGGTACCATAACTAACCTCTCTGAACCGGCACCGTAACTAACCTCTCTAAACCGGTACCATAACTAACCTCTCTGAACCGGCACCATAACTAAACTCTCTAAACTGGCAACAAAACTAACCTCTCTGAACTAGTACTGAGTCTGTGCTTCCTCTGCCTCTCTTTCTTCTCTGGCTGTGTTTCTGCCTCACCTGGTGTGTCTCCTGATGTGCACAATCTCCTGGAATCTGAAAACAGCCAGATCCCTGAAATAAGAATGTTGAAGTTGAAGATATAAGAAGAACCTGATGTGGATGAAAACTTGGTCCACAGCTACACCACAAAAAAAATAAACCTATCATTATGAGGTCACATTAAACAAGGTGACAGTCTAGAGAAGTGTTTCTCAACCTTTTTTCACCCATGGCCTCCTTTTGACCTTCCCTTCCCCACCCATCCCCCCAACCCAAAAAAAAAAAAGTTATGTAAGGGGTATAACCCATGAAAAAAGCTGACAATTAGCAAATTGTTACCTCCCATTGAGAGAGACGGACAACCATCCACCCAAGTCACTTTTGGTACAAATCAGAGCAGCAGAAAACAGACAGGACAAAAAAAAAAAAAAAGAGCTGACATGAGAGAGCAGATGATAAAGAGCAGACAAGATGTGATGATATAAAGAGATGGCAGGGAGACAGCAGGCGGACGCTGACAGAACAAGCTGATGGGGAGTCAATGAAGTCCCAAACCAAGGACTACAAAGTCTCAAGAAGACCAGAGCAGTGTACGACAGCCAACAGTGAACGAGACTGGTCACTAACGCTCATGATCAATTTGAAAATGAGTTAAGGGTCAAGAAGATTCCCCATCCCCTCCCCCAAGTTAATAATGGGTCAGATGACTCATCTTGAAGTACTGTTACCTCTGGAATAACTCTGCAGGTAAGAACTTTCCTTTGTGAAATGATTTGCGCTCACTGCAATAATAATTGGTGTATAAGTATATAAAACTAAGGATATAAGTATACATGAAGTCACTGCAGTAAAGCTGTGATAACAAAATGGAAGAACTTAGTACATATGGAATATGATTGTGGAGAAGAGGATTGTTAGGTGTTCTACTTCTTCCTAACCTGCAACACATATTTCAGAACCTCCTCACTGCATTGGATTACAAACCCTCTACCCCAACTACATCTACTATTCCATCCACCCTTCTCCCAGCTAGATTACCACTGTCATCACTCATTCTCTCTATCCTTTATGCAGTCCCCACCCCATCTCTAGAATCACGATTAATAATTTTTGGAACTCTTGCTAGCACTGTCATCATGGCCACATTTACAACTTCACCTGTGGCACAACAACATTTTACACACCTTTCCTCACAACTGGCACAGACTGCCAAGCACACCTTCCCCCCCTCCAACCACCAACCTGGCTCCATTACTGGTGAAAAAAACAGCCACTTACAATACACTTGCCTCGTAAACAGACTTCATGTTTCTATTTATACTACTTTTAGTAATGTGGTTTACAGCACATAGTTATATACACGCTTTTACTGTTAGTGTCATTTACTACCTGGTCAAAATAACCTTGAGTTTGATGAAAGAATGTAGATATTTTTTGCAGGTTTTAGCGAGGTAAGTCAACGTCCAAGCATGCACGTATCTTTGTTAACAAATAACTCACTCGATTGAAACCTAACTCTACCAAATACGTGGGATATGCTGTTAAAAAAACCGCTTTCCTTTCTCCTAAAGCTCTATAAACTTTTTAGGAACTTCATTATTTACCCACAAAATAATGTTTCTCTTGTTTCAAAAACTTGCTTTGACTTGCTTATATTGGTCTGTAGTTTAATAAGTTGTTCTTTCAATGTTACATTATCATTAGTAGCATTTACCACTAAGTGATCCACTATCCATGCTGGAATATCCATATCCAGCATGTCACGCAGATGAACTTCCAGATCATAATTTAGCTGCTTCAAATGGTCCACACACAGGAGTATGTCATCATTTTTTTCATTCAGAACTTGTTGCCACCAAAGAAGGAAACTAGGCAACTCCTGATGTCTAATTCTGTCTGCGTACAACTTCATTTTTTTCTTTCTTAAGAAATGCAGTTAATAATCTCTTTGTATGATAAAATGAGTTCCACTGACATTTTTTATTTGCTGAGCTAGCTACGGCCAAGCTGAGAGAAAACAAAGTAGCAACACATACTATGTTTACATACTGATATTTCTGCTACAGTAAAATAACACTTAATAAAAACTATCAGATAATGAAAATACATTTGAAAAAAATGAATTTTTCACTGCTCTTGTAAGAAAGTGCAGGAGATTAATGATATTTGAACTAACACACAAATAAAAGATTATATTCGATACTGACTAGCTTTTTGGCAATAATCCACTATAATTTTCTTAACCAGGTTAATTTCAGTAACTATATACATGTCATTCAACGTGCGAATGTTTCAGCATTAACAATGATGGCAAGAACAGGATCTTGTGCAGGAGGCTTCATGATGCCGTCTGTTGAGCACAGGGGATAAATCCAGTTCAAGTTACTCGCAGTCAGACGCTGGAAGTGGAGCTGAAATGATTTCCACAGAAGTCGGACAACTACTATCAGCAGGAAGATGAAAAAGGACATTGACAAAGGGTGAAAGGTCCACAGACATTTGGGCAGTAGAAACGGTGACATCAAGGAGTAGACTGGTGATGATGCAAGGTTCCTTGTCTCAGATACGGACAGGGGAAGGTAATGGGCACACTCTCTGATGTCAACAAGACAGTATTTACAAAATAATACATTTTTGGTTTTCTGTGGCTCCCTGAACTAGTTTTTCACCCCCCCCCCCCCCCCAAGAGAATAACCAGTTTAGATCAGTGGTTCTCAACATTCCAGATCCCAGTCCCCACTTTTCAACCCAGGCTGCCTCCAAATCTTCCCCCATATATTAAATCATCATCCAGAATGGATTTTCACCATTTTACACTCTGTTGGTATTTGGTGAATACCAAACACCATGACAGAAATATAATAACATGCAAGATGAAATGCTTAAGAAAAATGGTAAACAAGACGAAAAAGGATCAAGTGCGAAATTAAATAATTCAGGAAATGGTGGGAACAGCACCTGTCAAGGACTACACTGAAAATCAGAAAAGACAAAGAAGAAGGTTCAGACATCTGATACGCATGAATCCAGAACAACCAGATGAATGTGCACACAACTCGAAAACATCTGAATATCAGACACAAGGACGACCAAGGAAAAAAGTGGACAGATGTGGTGAAAGACAAGAAGGAAACATAATGAGACAGCTAACCAGGCCTCTCATTTACTCTGGAACAAAGTCTGAAACTCCCTGTGATGCTGATGGCATAAGCAGACAAAGAAGAAGATA
The DNA here is from genome assembly GCA_009760885.1 of Achatina immaculata. NCBI lineage: Eukaryota > Metazoa > Mollusca > Gastropoda > Stylommatophora > Achatinidae > Lissachatina > Lissachatina immaculata. Next base: position 12,597,117 of record CM019715.1, read on the forward strand.
CATTCTTTTATGGTGGTAAAATTCCTCTCTCATTCATTCATTTGCATGTCCCTTGCAGAACTTTGCCTCCCAAACAGCACTCCTGTAGGCCTCTCGGTTGTGAGCAAGGTGGCCTGCTGCTGGTGCATCCATTTGCAGATCGTCAACGATGTCTTGCAGCCATCTTCGTTTTGGTCTTCCTCTTTTTCTTTTTCCCATTATGTATCCTTCCAATATGGTCTTCTCTAAATTATCATGACGTTTAATGTGTCCAAAATATTTAAGTTTTCTCTCTTTAATCCTCTTTATTAGCCAGCCTTCTTCAATATTAAGCTCTTGTAGTATAGATATATTTGTTCTTTTTTTGTGTCCACGATATTTGGTGTTTCTCAGCTGTTTTGTTAAGTGTCCAGGTCTCACAGGCATATGTTGCGATGGGAAAGATGCATGCCCTTAAAAATCTAATTTTTGTGGTTCTGTCTGCTCCTCTCTAGAAAAACAAAATCCTTCCTCTTAGACTTGAAACTCCTTCCCTGAAAGTGACCTGTCTCCATTTTGAGAATCACTGGTCTAAAGAGAACAACACTGGAGGGTGCGCTTCCTGGGAAATAAGAAAGGGGTTAGGGGTGCCCAGGAGGAAGAAAGCCCTGTGTCATCTATAACACTCTAAGCACCACACTCACTGAAGCAGGCATCTTGGCTTGACAATGTTTTCAGACCAGCTATCAAGAGGACAACATATAATGAATACTCTACAAAAACATTTCAATGAAATAAGAGTGAACAATTTTGATATCAAGGATGATAGCAGAAGCAACTGAAAACCATCTCTGACAAGTGTCTGCATCAGACACCTATGGTAGACTCTCCCCAAGATGAAAATGCACTGTCATGTACAGCATTACCTGGCTGCAGGAATCAAAGGGTTAAAGTGTTCAGTGCCAGAGAAGAATAAACCATGAAAGCCGAGCATAAAAAAAGAAAGAAAAAAAAAAAAGACGAATTCCTGGAAAAGATCAAATTGTGTTCCATTTTAGACAGAGTAAAGTTAAAACATCTTCCTTTTTTTTGGTTTTTTTTTGCTTCTTATCACGCCATGATTGCCTTCTATACTATAGTTATTCTTCAAAATATAAAGGACTGAGGTTCATGACCTGGGGGGGGGGGGGGGATGCATGCTTTTTTTCAATGGTGCGGTAAGAAGCCAGAACTCTGACATGACTCAATAAAATACCATTTTCTAGTAGGCAGACATAAACTTACTACATTCACAAAAAGGGGGTGAAGACGGTGTCCAATTTGGCAATCAGCCACCAACAGTCGACATGCTGGCATTAGGACTGGTGAACTACAGCTGACCAAGACCCTGTCCCACCTCTCCATTAGTACGCCCAGTAACAGGCCTAGCCTGGCTAACAGGGCAGGGATCACCACTGCCTCCATGGTGGTGGAGTCTGCTAAAGAAGCACTGCACACCCCCTGCTTGTTAGTTCCACTCATGAACTTAAAGAACAGTAGCCATAACCCACTCCCAACCCGACACGATGCTGCACTTTCACTGTTTCAGTGGCAAAGAACACCATCACACAGTTCCTTGGAGATTGAAGAACAAGAACAAACTTCACAAACGCTGACATTAACCTCATTATAAGAACATTTCTAACAATGAGTAAACTCCATAAACACTTACCTGAGCTGGTCTTGGCTAGCGGTGACTGAGACACTGACCAAACACCTTCCTCAATGCTATCAGCTAAAACACTGTTCACAAATAAACACTGTCTTATTAATGATAAACAGACCACATTAAGGAATCACTGCTCCGTAGCTAGCAGTTTATTGCACAATATATTCATGTTTAAAACTTACTACATCAACTTTTTATAATAACAGCTGGCTTTACCAATTTCCTTTACAACAACAGACAATGACCTTGATTTGTGAAATTATTTTACATCCTTTTCTGCTTTCACTCTCTAAGGAACACTGGTCGCTATGTGTCGCAGTTTGCAGCTGGGTTGTGATATCTAGGCCTTTCGGCCCAATGCATCCATCTTCAGCATGGTTTATTTCCGGGACTGAGTTTGTTTATACATCTCATCCCTATTCACTCAGCCAGTCTTTGGTTTGTTTCTTGTGTGAGATTACTGGAAGGTAGAAGCAAGGTCACCAATCATTGTCTCATTTAGCTTAAGTACTGTGTCTTTTGTCCTCCAAATTTATTATGTACCAAAAGTGACACAGCTTTAGCAATTCATTATATATTCCTTGAACTGATCCTTGATAGAAAACTAAAAGAAGTGCTAAGAATTAATGAGACATGTTCTGCGCCTGAACTACACTATTTTCTCATGCAGATAGTTTTACAGTGATGATGATGATGGGTCACAAGACTTGCTACAGTGCTGCCAGCTCTTGTCCATCTAAATGTAGCAGGTTGGTGATGGCCTTCCTTGCTTTTGGAGACATAAAGGAGACCCAAACAACACTATACAATCTAACTGTCCAGGAGAAAGAAAGGCCTGTGTCATCAATAATGCTCTAAGCACCACACTTACTGAAGCAGGCATCTTGGCTTGACAACATGTTTTCAGACCAGCTGTCAGGAGCACAACACACAATGAATTGTTTGGTGAGTACCAAACACCATGACAGAAAAATAAACATGCAAGATGAAATGAGTTTCTGTCTCCAACCATTGTAGAAACAATGGAGGATGTGGCCTGGGAGAAAAAGGGGTTCTGAGGATGTGGACTGAGAGAAAAAGGGGTTTTGAGGATGTAGCCTGGGAGAAAAAGGGATTTTGAGGATGTGGCCTGAGAGAAAAAGGGGCTTTGAGGATGTGGCCTGAGAGAAAAAGGGGCTTTGAGGATGTGGCCTGAGAGAAAGGGATTCTGAGGATGATGCCTGAGAGAAAAAGGGTTTTGAGAATGTGGCCTGAGAGAAAAAGGGTGAGGATGTGGCCTGAGAGAAAAAGGGGCTTTGAGGATGTTGCCCGAGAGAAAAAGGGGCTTTGAGGATGTTGCCTGAGAGAAAAAGGTGTTTTGAGGATATGGCCTGAGAGAAAAAGGGTTTTGAGGATGTGGCCTGAGAGAAAAAGGGGTTTTGAGGATATGGCCTGAGAGAAAAAGGGATTCTGAGGATGTGACCTGAGAGAAAAAAGGGTTTTGAGGATGTGGCCTGGGAATAAACCTGGGACAGAGTAAGCTGGTTCTTCATCTGTTTGTCTTCTTCTTCTTCGACATTCAAATTCTTGGTCATACTAAATTAGAAGCCCAGTCACCAGAATGAGGTCCAGTCTTCTCCAGGTACTCCCAGCATCCCCACAGCTTCCATCTTAGGTCCCAGCCATGTGGTCATGTCTGGTCGCATAGATCCGTAAAGTTGGGTACCCTAGGAGTACATGTTCTAGTGTCTGCACTCTGCCCCCTACACGGTGTGGATACACTCTGTATATGAGATCTTGAGTTGGTGGAGATGGCTCACCAACCTGCACTGGCCAGTTCTTTATTGGAACAAGACTGTTCATTGGTTCCTTTGTAGCTGGTGGTTTGGATCCAGTTCGCTGCCTGAACTCAGCCTCTCGGCTCACAATTGATCCTAGTGGGTTCATATGATAATCTTGGCCTCCCCGTAGCTGACCTGATGGTTGCATTGTTCCATTAGTTCTAATCCCGGCACTGATGTCGTCAGAACACCAAAGCATTTAGAAAACTGCTACAACTGATTGACCGAGCTTTTCAATCTCTTCCTCATAAAATGCAAGTTTATTTTTTTCCTTTCAAAGTTAGATTTCTTTTTCATCTCCTGCAACACCCTCTTATAGATGTTGGCTGCACTGTACCATCATTCTTAGGTAGGCTGTGTGCACCTATGACCCAATACACCTGTCTTTGGTGTGGCATACTTTTCTGATCTGCTTATGTTAATGGTTCACCTTTCCACTTTATTCATTCAGCCATTAAGATTAGCATACAAGCAGGAAACAAAACTTATTTTGCCCTTAGACACTTGTTGCAATAAAAAATCATGTCCCACAAACTAAATATACTGTTCAAAAAAAGAAATGCAACACTACTGTAGTTGTAATGGACACCAAATTTCGAACCTGTATTAAAATTTTATTTTATGGAATTAATGTTTCAATCTTGGCATGAAGAAACTTTAGAGACTTTAACAATGAAATGATGTTCATTAAATTTGGTTTGGACTTTTATTCTTTGCGACTGAGGCCTCCGTTTCAGTAAGGTGTATGGCCTTCTGTATCAGAGAACGACATCTCCTTGACATGGATCTCATTAGCCGTTGTTGTGGGATGGCTGCCCACTCTTCCCCAGTGCAAGAGACAACTATCGGAGATTGGTTGGCCCCACGTCTCGCTGGTGGACTTGTCTGTTGAGTTCATCCCATAAGTGTTCTATTGGGGTTCATGTCTGATGACATGGATGGCCACGGAATGGTTTGGACGTTGTTGTCAGTGAGGAACTGGGTGGTGAGTTGTGCCACATGAGGTCGAGCGTTATCCTGCTGAAAAAGCGACTCTGGTGCAGCCAGAAGTGGAAGGATGTGAAGACGAAGAATTTCACCAATGTATCGTTGGCCATTCAGGCATTCTTCAGTTTGCACCAGGTCACTTCATCCCATGAAGTTGATCATCATCCACACCAGTACACCTCCACCACCATCTGGAGGAGCCTCATCTACGCAGTTCTGGGTGTAGCGCTCATGGACTCTGTGGTAAACTCTTCTCTGTCTATCATGTCACTGGAGCAGAAAGAATGATTCATAACTAAACCAAACCCTTCTCCAATCATTCACAATGGTCCACTGATGATGCTGATTTGCCCACTGCAGTCGGTTCTGGCAATACCAGTCCATAAGAACAGGATCTCTGTAGGGTCTTCTAGCCCGAAGACCTGCAGCCAGTTCCTGACCATTTGATCTGAAATACGATGAGCTGCTGTCATTGACTGGGCTGTTGAGGACGCAGATGCAAATCAATTCCTGAGGTGACGCAGCTGTATGAAGCGGTCTTCGGCTGGAGTTGTGACTATGGGTCTTCCACTGCACGGCCAGCCTGCAACTGAGCCAGTTTCTTGAAATCGTCTTCAAAGGCGACTAATGGTGCTTCTAACCACATTAAATTGTCTGGCTACTACACTTTGTGACTGTCCAGTCTGTAAACGTCGAATGATGATGAGTCGTTGTTCTGTAGTGAGATGAGCCATACTTGCGCATTGAATTTTCAAATGAGTTGATTCGAGGAGCGCGATCTTTTATAGGCATTCAATAACATGGTCTGTGAGTTTTGTGTTCAGTAAGTTTCAAGGGATTCTCATGAACCTGTCATGAGTTAGTGTCAATGCTGTTTTGCCTAGTTTCGCTTTTCTGTGCTCATGAATCATCTGCTGATTACAATGTGAAGTTGATGTCCAAGTGAACGTTTCAGGCAATTTGCCCTTGTCTGATCAGCAAACTTCAGTTTAAATCACAACATCGTATTCGTTGCGTTTCTTTTTTTGAACAGTATAAGACACAGATCAGACCAGTTGTTTTGTGAGGCTCAGAAGCATGAAGCACAACTGCAAATCTTTGAGAAGAATTCTGGACTGATTCATTCATTCATTCATTCACTCATTTGCATGTCCCTTGCGGAACTTTGCCTCCCAAACAGCACTCCTGTAGGCCTCTCGGTTGTGAGCAAGATGGCCTGCTGCTGTTGCATCCATTTCCAGATTGTCAACGATGTCTTGCAGCCATCTTCGTCTTGGTCTTCCTCTTTTTCTTTTTCCCATTATGTATCCTTCCAATACGGTCTTCTCTAAATTATCATGACGTTTAATGTGTCCAAAATATTTAAGTTTTCTCTCTTTAATCCTCTTCACTAGCCAGCCTTCTTCAATATTAAGCTCTTGTAGTATAGATATATTTGTTCTTTTTTGTGTCCACGATATTTGGAGAACTCTTCTGTAGCATTTACATTCAAAGGCATTTATGTGTTTCTCAGCTGTTTTGTTAAGTGTCCAGGTCTCACAGGCATATGTTGCGATGGGAAAGATGCATGCCCTTAAAAATCTTATTTTTGTGGTTCTGTCTGCTCCTCTCCACAGATTCTTTATTTGTTTTACTTTCTGAAGAGCGATAGATGTCCTCCTTTTAATTTCCCTCATTGTATCTCCATTATTAGTTAGTAGTGATCCAAGATATTCAAAACTCTCCACTTCTTCCAGTTTTTCCTCATTGATACATATTTCAGTTGCCTTGTGTGTTTTGTCAGTTGTCATCAATTTAGTTTTCTTTGCATTAAGATAGAGGTTCTGCTCTTCGCTGTTCTTGCGGACTGACATAATTAGTTTTTCCATTCCTTTTTGTGTTGTGGACAGAAATACTGTGTCATCAGCATATCTAATCTCTGGTATTTCATAACCTCCAACTGTTATGGCATTGTAATATTCTTAGTCTACATCTTCTCTAACATTCCTCATTATATTTTCAGTATACAAGTTAAATAAGTAGGGTGACAATATGCACCCCTGACGGACCCCTTGTTTTATGTCAAACCAAGTTGTTGTTTCACCATTTATTCTTACTGCTGCTTGTTGGTCTAGATACAGCAGTGATGTTAATTGTATCAAATGTGTTGGAAATCCCATTTTTTCCATTATTTCCCAAAGTTTCTGGTGTTGTACACAATCAAATGCCTTTGAGTAGTCTATAAAGGATAAATATAGATTCACATTAAACTCTCTGCATTTCTCTATCTGGACTGATTAGAGATCCTATATCATAAGAAAGGAAAATTAGAAATAAAGAAATCCAGACATTATTCCAATCCTCACTTATAACCACTATTATGAACAACAACAGACTGAGATAGCGCGGACAGCTGGAGAGGATGGATGAGAACAGACAGACAAAACAAGCTTATACAGGAGTGATAAACAGAGGCAGAACAAGACAACGGTGACGTGATAACCTAGAAGAAAAGACCTATGAACCCTTGGAGTGGACAAATGGCATGAGAGGACTAAGAACAGAGAGGAATGGAGACAAGTCATGTCCTGTAGCAATGATCTACAATAGCTTAGAAAGTTGAATGAATATGAATGAATTCACTCAGCCAGACCGTTGTCTGTTACCTTGATCATCATGTGACAACAGTGCGGGGTCTTAGTTCACTAACCCTGACACAAGAACCAGTTGTGGGCCGCTGAATGCTACTTCATTCAGTCTGATTATACTGTACACCTGCCCCTCCCCCCCCCATATTTATTATTCAAGCCCCTAGCTCAAAGACACTAAAGAATGAACCACACACACCTATCCAACATACTCGACAGCTGTTTGGCAACATAAGCTCGGAACTCAGGTGTTGTCTGTAGTATGTTGTCATCTTTATCATCATTCTTGTCCTGCAATCTAAATGTGTAAACAAAAATTAGATGCAAAACAAAACTGTGTACTGATATGAGGATACAACTTCTTCAAACACACATTTCTATTGGCATGAATGGCTTATATTATGCCTGAAGACTATGAAATATATAAAGAGCAGTCAAATGAAAACGAGCCAAGGCTGATAAATCTACTGATGTCTAGAAGGAATATGACCCCCCCCCCCACCCTCCTAAAACCCAGACAACTCATCTTGTGACTTCCATATCTCTGGCTCACTGAAGAAGCATCTGAGAGGCAAGAAACTTGACTCAGATGAAACAGTGCATGAGGTTGTACAGTGTTGGTTCTGACAGCGACCTGAAGACCTTTATGAAGCTGATAACCTTCGGCTGGTGAACCAGTGGCAGAGATGGGCAGACAGTGGCGGGGACTACTGACAAGAAGGTCTAATAATTTGTTGTAGTTAGGTCTCGGCCTGTTTTCATTTGACTGCTCCTTATATTTTGTGGTGGGGCTGGATTAAGTATAAAGTATTATTATATTGGATTAATGAAAGACTGGCTGAGTAGCAGAAGTGGTTAGTGCACTACTCTCTCAAAGTAAGGTTGGTGGTTCAGATCTGATCTGATTGGGCCAGCCACCCAGCTTTAGAAATGGGGGAATCTAACTTGACTTGGAGATGGGGAAGTAAAGACGACCAAGTGCAATGCTGACCACACTCTAACGGACAGGATCCGTGCCAGCATAGTGGATTAGAGACACTCACTTGTCAATCAAGCTACCTTGTTTCAATTTTCACTCATCACAGTGGCTGTTAGATCACAGCTCGCAAAAAAACTCTCTGGGCTCACCCAGCCGCAAGAAAAAACTCTCTGGGCTCACCCAGCCGCAAGAAGAAAACTCTCTGGGCTCACCCAGCCGCAAGAAAAAAACTCTCTGGGCTCACCCAGCTGCAAGAAAAAAACTCTCTGGGTTCACCCAGCCGCAAGAAAAAAATGGGTACCAGGGTTAACATTCTGGGAAAGAAAAGGAATATTACACTTAGCAACAGACTTCATGCTGACAGCAACACCAGTCAGCAGTCTGTTCAACTGCTACCCGACAATTATGCTCTGGGCGTGCAATGACATTGATTCACAGTGATGACCTTTACCTTTAGTGGGTCAGCAGGTCAAGGAAAGTATGAACACTAAGACTGTATTCACCAGGTGCTTCCCTGGCATGGCTGGGGTTGCTGGTAGATTTTTTTAGCTTAATGAGTGAAGACTGAACAGAAGTTCATCCATCCATCCAGGTCCTTTAATGCTGGACAATAAAGCAATACTGTACTGTATGCCATCTTACAGGCCTATAACCAGTTTTCTACACTTTTCAGTCTGCAACTTGCCTTTCAAGCAGTGCTCCACATATGTTGTATGTTCTACATCAGGCTGTCCTTGTTCTGCCCTCTCCAATTCTTTCTATAAAGAAAGATGATTAGTGTTATGAAGTCTGGGTACAATATAAAGTTCCAGTGCTTTTCTGCTATAACTTTGCTATGAGTGAGTGTATGACAAGTGTGCACCAAAGGATGCAAAAACAATTAGATGCACTTAGTTCTACATACTACTGCCTCTCACCAGTAAAGTATTTTGCAGAATAATCATCAACAGAATTGTACCAACACTTGAGGAAAAACTTCGGAAAGAGCAGGCAGGATTTAGGAAAGGAAGATCATGCATAGACCACATATTTGTACTTAGACAAATATTAGAACAGGCAAATGAGTGGCATAGCACAACATATGCATTATTCATAGATTTTGAGAAAGCCTTTGACAGTGTCAAAAGAGATGCACTGTGGAGAATCCTAAGATGGCATGGCCTCCCCCATAAAATAGTTAATGTAATCAAAGCCCTATACGAGGGTTTTCAGTGCAAAGTTATCTGTGGAGAACATACCTCCAGCAGCTTTAGGGTACAAACAGGAGTGAAACTGGGATGTGTACTATCACCAACATTATTTATCTTGGCAGTAGACTGGTTAATGAAGGAGGCAACATCAGACAAACGCAGAGGATTACAATGGACACTTGACACAGTGCTGGAGGACCTTGACTTTGCGGACGATATTTGTCTATTATCAAGCAGTCACAAAGATATGCAAGATAAAATAAACAAGCTAACTCAGAATGCAAACAACATAGGACTAAAGATCAACGTAGGAAAGACAAAGTTAATGAAGCAAAATGTGAACAACAGAAATGTACTCAGAGTAGATAACAAGTTAGTGGAGGAGGTCAACGAATTTGTATACCTTGGCAGCAGAGTAGTAGAAAATGGAGACAGCACAGAGGACATCAACAGCAGACTTACTAGAGCAAACCAAGCTTTTGCAATGCTGCAGAATATATGGAAATCCAAAAAACTAAGCATAAATATGAAAATCAGGATATTTAAGAGTAATGTTCTAAGTGTACTACTCTATGGAAGCGAATGCTGGAAAATCACCAAAACCATAGAAAACAAGTTGAATTCTTTCCAGACTAAATGTTTACGAAGAATTAGAAAAATATTTTGGCCAAACACTGTAAGAAATAACATCTTATTAGCAGAAATGCAGATGAAACCACTGACAACAATTATTGAGGAAAGACGCTGGCGATGGTTGGGACATGTGCTCCGAATGACTGACAACTCACTACCAAAAATAGCACTAAGATGGACACCACAGGGGAGCAGAAGTAAGGGTAGACCAAAAGAGACATTGAGAAGAACAACAGAAAGGATGTTGAGCAATAGAGGGCTCACCTGGGCAAGAGCAGAAAAAAGGCGAAGGACAGGCATTTGTGGAAAACCCTTGCGGAAGCCCCATGTGCCCTGGGCACTTAAGGTTCAGAGAGAGAGAGAGTTCTACATAGAATATGGTTATCAAGATGTCACCTGTTTGATTTTAGCACTGGTGCTTGATTTCCTTCATGATGATGTGGACCAGTTTTGGCAGAGTGATCAGAATTTGTCTTGCGAGTATCTAGATCTGTGGATTTTGATTAATGCTAATATAAAATACGGATTACTTTAGTAGAAAGTAAAATATATTGTAAATATTAAAAATAATCTAAAAATATATTGCCTGTACAATAGGTATATCTCGCTGGAACTGCTGATGGGATATTGTCTGCAGCCGACGTGTCAAAGCTGCTAAAGTGCAAAGCATTGTCTACAATGTGAGTGGGTTACATTTGCTAGTTTGTTGACACAAAGTGAATTTAAAAGGCAAAAAAACCTGCACTGCTTCTCGGCAAAATACTCTTCTGTGGGAGCCATATTGATCACTCCCTCATTAGCCAGATTAAGCCTGTTACTGGGAGCACTATTGGTGAGGAGGGATAGGTTTCTGGCAAGCTCTGAGAACTGTGTCGTCAACTCTTCACTCCAATACTGCCTGTACATCACAATTTCTCAATGTACACATTACTAACTGAATGTTCTGTATATCATTTTACAGACTGTGAAAAGGCATACAACGAAATAAAACAAATTTGGAAGTAAAATGGCATATTCGAGAATCACGAACGACCAGAGAAAGCGAAAGTAGAAACATGTCGCACGCTGCAAAGAACAGCTGGCCCAGTTGCTTACCTACAGCTCTCGGTGGCTTATATATACTTTCGTCACAGACGGCTTCTCTGATTTTGCGTGCTTCTTCATCGTCAGTACTCTCTGATGACGAAGAGTCGGAACGACTTGTGTTTGTGTTCTGACGCATTTGCAGATCTCCATTAAGCGTGTGTAATAATCGATTCCCAACCATATGTTTACACGATGCTATATTGTGGCTCGGATACCGATTTTTACAATCGATACTTGCGTGTGAACTAGAAAAATAAATGAACTGAGGAATATTAGAATCGAAGTTGAATACGGTGTAATCGAGTTACTTTAAATATCAAGAATTTTGTTTCATACCGAATCCAGTAAATCCAGTACATTTGTGGCTTCTTGCACAGAAAAGTTCTTGTTCCCAAATGCTGCCAACGCCTTATATGGGAACACAAGTCCATGTTTCCAAATATGACACTGTTTACTATTTCATACAAACAACATTTTTCTGGAAATAGTTTACAAATATACCAGAACAATACAGTATAGAAGTGAAGAACCGTTTCGAAATCCTGATGGCTGTACAGGAGGAGATGACACCGGATGAATTGGCTACGCAGGCCAAAGATATCTTAATAACAACAGCTAAAGACATGGTTCCAGTAAAGAAAACACAAAAGAATGGATGGATTACAGCAGGTACACTAGAACTGATAAAACAACGTAGAGAAATGAAGACGCAATGGAAAGTGACAAACAACAACAAATAGAAATATAAAACTTTAACAAAAGAAGTATGAAGAAACATAAGAAAAGACAAAAAACAATACATACAAGATTGTTGTAAAAGAATAGAAGAACATCAGAAGTGTGGAAGAGATAGTGAAATGTTTAAAGATATGAAGACATTGACAAGAAATGTCACACCTAAGCTAAATATAATTTGTGATGAGATGGGGAATACTCTAACAGAGACAGAGGAAATTCTAGAAAGATGGAAGGAATATTGCAAAGGAATGTATGAAACAACTGACTGTGGAAACAGAAATCAACAGTGTGAATTATTATTGGAGGAGAAAGAACCTGAACCGACAATAGAAGAAGTTTTATGGGCAATAAAGAATCTGAAAAATGGTAAATCACCAGGATGTGATGAGATAACAGCTGAATTTATTAAAGCAGGAGGAAAGGAGTGTGCAACAATCTATCATACACTATGTAAAAAGATATGGCATTCAGGTATTTGGCGAAAAGAATGGAAAAGAACTGTATTCATACCACTGCCAAAAAAAGGGTAACCTGAAATTATGCACAAACTACAGAACTGTTGCCCTGATTAGTCATGCCAGTAAAATTCTGTTAAAAATCATAATGGGTAGACTTCGAAAGAAAATAGAAGAAGAAGTCAATATGGTCCAAGCTGGTTTCAGGCAAGGAAGAGGATCAAGAGATCATATATTCAATATAAGATTAATAATAGAGAAATGCGGAGAGTTTAATGTGAATCTATATTTATCTTATATAGACTTCTCAAAGGCATTTGATTGTGTACAACACCAGAAACTGGGAAATAATGGGAAAAATGGGATTTCCAACACATTTGATACAATTAACATCACTGCTGTATCTAGACCAACAAGCAGCAGTAAGAATAAATGGTGAAACAACAACTTGGTTTGACATAAAACAAGGGGTCCGTCAGGGGTGCATATTGTCACCCTACTTATTTAACTTGTATACTGAAAATATAATGAGGACTGTTAGAGAAGATGTAGACAAAGAGTATTACGATGCCATAACAATTGGAGGTTATGAAATACCAGGGATAGATATGCTGATGACATAGTATTACTGTCCACAACACAAAAAGGAATGGAAAAACTATTTATGTCAGTCCGTAAGAACAGCGAAGAGCAGAACCTCTATCTTAATGCAAAGAACACTAAACTGGTGACAACTGACAAAACAAACAAGGCAGCTGAAATATGTATCAATGAGGAAAAACTGGAAGAAGTGAAGAGTTTTGAATATCTTGGATCACTATTAACTAATAATGGAGATACAATGAGGGAAATTAAAAGGAGGACATCTATCGCTCTTCAGAAAGTAAAACAACTAAAGAATCTGTGGAGATGAACAGACAGAACCACAAAAATAAGATTTTAAGGGCTTGCATCTTTCCCATCGCAACATATGCCTGTGAGACCTGGACACTTAACAAAACAGCTAAGAAACACATAAATCCCTTTGAATGTAAATGCTACAGAAGAGTTCTCCAAATATCGTGGACACAAAAAAGAACAAATATATCCATACTACAAGAACTTAATATGGAAGAAGGCTGGCTAGTAAAGAGGATTAAAGAGAGAAAACTTAAATATTTTGGACACATTAAACGTCATGATAATTTAGAGAAGACCGTCTTGGAAGGATACATAATGGGAAAAAGAAAAAGAGGAAGACCAAAACGAAGATGGCTGCAAGACATCGTTGACGATCTGCAAATGGATGCATCAGCAGCAGGCCATCTTGTTCACAACCGAGAGGCCTACAGGAGTGCTGTTTGGGAGGCAGAGTTCCGCAAGGGGACATGCAAATGAATGAATGAATGAGTTTACAGAAATGGTTCATTTCCTGACGAGATTTCTTCCATCTCTCTCTTTTCAAAATCAGAGAGAAGATATCAGCAATGCCACCCAAACCAATTCATCCTTTCGAAATAAAAGGCCCATGATTGTTAAAACAGGGACCTAATGAACAATTTACAGTATTTTTTCCCACATGGACGGGAGCTTGCTCAAACATTTCATTAATAATTGCGGTAAAACTTTTCTTTTTTTCATCTTAAGAAGAACAGGCATTCAGTTACACTACTGTGGCGATAGCCATTTGAACATTAGGCTTGCACGCAGACGGTGTAAAGTCGGCTTCGATTTTGTCCTTTAAATTTAAAAAAAATTGTATTTCTTTTCCTACTGAAACCAGAACAGAAATATGCGAGTGTGTAAAAAAAAGGGAGACTAATAATAATTAACTAAGACGCAGATGTAAGAAGCAAAGAAATGTAACATGAGCACAGAACTGAAAAGTTTACAAAATTGTTAGAGTAATCGCTCCTCATTTTACTGTAGGTATTAAGCCTAATGAAGAGCTCTGATATATATATTGCATCAAACTTTGTAAAATAATTTCCACATCTTTTTGATGATTGCCAATGTGTTTCTACAAGAACTGTCGCTATAGATCACTTTCAAATAACATTGAAATAAATTTGGTGATTCTGAATATATTTTAGCAGTTGAAATATCTGGATATATTCAGTATAAGTTTATCATGAACACTTTTTACAAACAAAAAGCTCTGTATATACGCAAGTCAGTGTATAGAACATTTGTTCAGACTTCTCGGGGAAACCCGGCTAGATACTGGCTTATAATCCATATCGCGTAAAGACTCACGATGAGTCAAGGTCCTCGCAGTCAACTCGAGCCTGGTTGACTTGAAAAGTTTTGGGTTGCGCGAGGTTCCTCCCATAACACACGGGTCGATGTTATTATGTTGGGGTGGTAAGGTAGGTGGTGGCGGATGACTATACGCACAACAAAACATCATCATGCGACTGGGGTGACTTCTAGTGTCTAGGCATTAGATCACAGTCCGTCTTGTTGTTTGCTTCATGCTTCCTGATACTTGAGCCCGCATTCGGCGTTGGGCGGGGAAGGTACTCATAGATGGGGGCGCATTACCACTTCTTTTTTTTAAAGAGTCTAGCAACATATGCATTCATTGTTAAAATTTGAAATTACTGAAAACATGGGCCTTGGGCGTGTAAGTACTGGTACTCGTCCATTACCTAAGATTGGCAAAATATTACTGTTAAAAAAAGGTTCCATAAAATGTAACCTTGTGTCCGAAAATAATATGTTCATTGTAGTCCATTTAAAAAAAAAAGGATCGCTATATAGAAAAGATGGCTCCAACGATATTAACTTTGATTTGGTAGTTTAGAACGGAATATTTTTTCCCAGATAGCGTGAGCCACACCGGCAAATGGAAACAGAGACTGGCATGCTTCATCTTCGGCAATATTTGCGAACATTAGTTATTTTAGATATCATCATCATCATCATCATCATCATCCCGTTCCTGTGCATTTTATACATCACTCTAGATATTCGAACACAGTTATGTGAAATATTTTCACGTTGAATGTTTCATGTGAAACTGTGTCCTCAGCTAATAGGCACGTAGTTAATACGATTTTTGCAAAGACTAATTTATCTGGATCTAATTGGAAACAACTTTCAGATATTTGTAGCACTTGCTTGTAAAGTCTACCACCTTATCACATCTTTACCCAAGTTGTGCAACTACGTTAAAGCCAGAGACTATGGTTATATCTAAGAAACAGAATCCACGAACATGCAGTATAAAATTAAACAGAACTATTCTAAAGCAGATGCAGAAATTCAAATACCTTGGAGCAGTAATAACTTCAGATGGGAAATGCAGAATATAAATTAGGAACAGAATAGGCCAAGCAAAGACTGCATTTCAGAGAATGAGAAATATATTAGCTAACACATCCTTATCAATGAATGTTAGAAAATGAATTCTAAAATGCTATATTGAACTTATCTTGTTATATGGAAGTGAATCATGGACAATAGGCAAGTCTGCACAAAAACCACTGGAAGCAGCAGAAATGTGGTTTATTAGAAGAATGTTGCAAATCCCCTGGACAGCAAAAATAACTAATGAAGAATGTATGAGAAGAGCTGGAGAGACAAAAAAAAAACCTTGTCAAAAAAGATAAGAGAGAGACAATGTACTTTCATAGGACATGCAATGAGAAGAGGGGGCATTGAAAATATTATAACAGCAGGAAAAATAGAAGGAAGAAGATCAAGAGGAAGACCAAGAGAAATGATACT
Organism: Achatina immaculata; assembly: GCA_009760885.1. Lineage (NCBI taxonomy): Eukaryota > Metazoa > Mollusca > Gastropoda > Stylommatophora > Achatinidae > Lissachatina > Lissachatina immaculata. The sequence goes on from CM019715.1 coordinate 12,613,009, forward strand.
GTACAGTCTGACGGGATGGTGTGAAAGGAGATCACCAACTGAGCTGATGGCCTGCATGAAGGATCGTGTACTCTGGAGAAGCATAATAGCCAACGCCAGTCGGCACGGCACCTGATGATGATGATGATGATGATGTTAAAGCGAAGAAAATGTATTATTTTTATTCTTTATTCTTTTAGTCAGAATATCCATAGTAAACTTCAAAGTCATTCATGTGACATGTCCTTTCCAGAACGTCGTCCCTCTCACAGCCTCCCTGAATGCAATACGGTCTTGAGCAAGTTGACCAGCGTCTTGCAGTGACACATTCAGACTTTCTGTGATGTCCTGAATCCATCTTCGGCGAGGTCGTCCTTTTTCTCTTTTGTCTGGCACTATGTCTTCTACTATCAACCTCTCCAAGCTGTTGTGTCTCTTGATGTGGCCGGGCACTATGTCTTCTACTATCAACCTCTCCAATCTGCTGTGTCTCTTGATGTGGCCGAAGTATCTCATCTTTCTAAATTTTATGGTGTTAACGAGCCAGTTTTCTGTGGCACCTAATCCCAGATCTTTTATATTGATTCTCGTTCTATCCATGATATTCTATGTGCCCTCCCATTACATTTCATTTATTGATTTGTTAAGTGCCCATGTTTCACACCCGTATGTTCCCATTGGGTATATGTAAGCAATTACTAAACATAACTGTTTTATTTTTGGTGCCTTGCAACATGCTCTTCATTTGTGCTAAAATGTATAAACTGCGAAAAAAAGTAGGAACAGCTTTATTACTTAACGAACACAAAGCTGTGACGTTTCGTCGATAGCCTTTATCATACAAACATAAACAGGACGAAGAAATAGAGAGACGAGATAAAGTAAAGAATCACATGAATCTTATGTAAAAGAAATAATAAATAAATGACATTAATTAACACTTAGCCCAGTCGTGGAAGAAAACAAGTAAGCGTTGCCAATACAATTTTTGGAATGGCCAGTTGTTACGTTTAAAATGCGTTCGTTCTGAAATGTGCAAAAATGTGCATGGTGGAGTGTATAGACGAGATTTTAGATGATGGTAGTGAATGGGGAAAGAGGAGAGAAAGAGGGAGAGAGAGAGAGATAACAAGAGAAAAAGAGAGAAAAAATGTAACCTAGCTAGGAGAGGGTGAAATAAATGATTATGGTTGTAGAAGAGGGGTTGTAAAACAATGATGTATATAGGTTCTGAATTATGTGCAAAGAGTGAGAATGGAGCTTCGTGGAGAGGGGTTATGATAATGTATAAACTAGGAAACAAGTAGGAGCAGCTTTATTACTTAACAACTACAAAGTTGTGACGTTTCGGCGTGAGCCAACTTTCTTTAGTATTACATTTTTGTAATATTGATATATGTGTTCTTTTTTGCATCCATGATATTTACATTCAAAGGCATTTCTATGTTACTGTTTTGTTAAGTGTCCAGATCTCATAGGCATATGTTGAGATGGGAAAGATGCATGCCCTTAAAAATCTAATTTTTGCAGTTATGTCTGTCCCTCTCAGCAGCTTTTTTAGTTGTTTTAGCTTCTGAAAAACGATATATGTCCTCCTTTTAATCTCTCTCATTGTATCTCCATTGTTAGTTAATAATAATCTGAGATATTCAAAACTCTCCGCCACTTCCAATTTCTCCTCACTGACATGTATTGATGTATGTTTTGTGCACAGGTAAAGAAGAAAAAAAAATGGAGCATATTTTCATTATTTCTCCAGTCATTTTGATGGGTTACATACGGAACTGGCACTAGGAGTTTTGTCTCCCGGTGCTGTAGCATATCTTGTCGCCCCACCCAGTTCTCAAATTAACACTTAATATTATGCTCAGTCCTGTCGCAGCATCCATCCAAGAGTATGTTTCTAATAGTTCCTATCAAATGTTGGTTCTTTATGACGCGTTTTCTTCCACACATTTCAGATTTCTTGCCAGCAACTTAATTTGTCCTGTCTCCAGCAATCGCTTCACAATTACATTGTTCTTCAATTTCCGCTCTTCATTTTCCCGCAGTCTTTCCAATACAGCTTTAAGCAATGTCGCACTTGTTCATTCTCAGCCTGTCTTTTATTTAAGCCCGTATCCAGCAAGTCTGTCTGCCATTTCTCTGCCATGTAATCCCGCATGTCCTGGACAATAAAGCCACGTTAGGCTCAACATCACAATGTAGAAAGAAGAGCTTTGAAACCACAAACAAAGATCTGTATATGTTTTTAAATGTTCAGCACACGTGACTTTGTGCTGTTTGAACTTATGTTGTTTCGAATAAATATCCCGCGTTTAAAAAGTTTCCTTGCTTTCATATTCCCGAAATCGGGGGAGGGGGTCCAGTATAATATTTTTTTTTTTTTTTTGTGACTGATTTCACGTTCTGCTGGAATTATTGACAAGTCTTTCCATTCGAGTTTCAGAGACGCTGAGCACAAATAAATATCATCATCATCATCATCATTATCATCATCATCATCATCATCTGTACTTCCAGTAGAACATAAACCATCGCCAAAGCCAAACCTGTCTTGTGCAAGTAGGGATGCCTCAAGCCACCTCGTTCCTGTTTCCTTTAGTTATTCCTGTATTGTGCGTCTCCATGTTCCTCACTGGCATTTCCCTCTTTCTTTTACTTTGAAGTTTCCAAGTCAAGGCGATACAGGTGTGTCTTGTCTATTAGCAGTTTAACATTAATTTCATTTAAAATATAGCGCCTTATAAGAAGGCAACATAAATATTGAACATCTCTGACTCTCCTGCTTCCATCTACACACCGCTGACATCCGATTGGTCAGTTTTGTTTTTCTTTTTCGGTATTCCCCGTGCTTAGGGCGTATTTGTTTGATTCTGTAACAGGAGGATGCCACAAAGCTAAGCTGTTCAGTTTTCTTCTTTTTATTTATGTGTTGTGTTGTTCTTGTATGCAGTCCTTGAAAAAGGCTGTCGCCGAAATATTGAATGTTGTATGTTTTTAATTTATACATTCATACTTTCATACTTCCTGCCATTTGTGTTTTTTCTCATTGTCCTCATTCCCTCTGTCGTTTTATAAGACTGAACTATACTCCTCTGTCTAGTAGAACCAGTTTTAGCGCAGTCGTTATTTCATTATATAAGGGCAAGTGTTTTATTTTTATGTCTGCTCATTTTGTTCTCTGACTCATCATCAGCAGTTTCTAGCTAAAACATCATTAAAGGACGAACAGCTTCGATTCTAGATTCTCTGCAGGTGGCAGTTAGTGGCTTGAGCATTAAAAGTGTGATATGTTTTATAAGGGTTTCCCAACACAGTTTTGACGCTGACAGAAACACATACCGTTTCTGAACTGTTTAAAAAAAAAGTTCTAAAACTTCATCTCTGGATGAGAATGCGATATCATTGACAGCTAAAATGAGAGAACGTGTGGACGATACTCGCTTAGATCGAGGGGTTATACGACCATGACAGAAGCGTCGTCGTCCACGTGGTTTTGTAGTTGGTTTCGGGCGAGGAATATATATACTGAAACATTGACTAGCATCAGTTTAAATAGAGGCAGTGGCCGGGCGATGTCTTGTTTCGTTGTGCTTATGGATGTGTTGTAAATTCTGTGTATTATGGTGATCGTTAGTTATATTATGCTCCTGCCCACCTCATGATGTAGTTGTGAATTAAGCTGTGATGTAGGGTTCGTATCATTCCGTGTAAGAAAATAATTTTTCTCTGATTTTAATGTGATTTTCTTTGTGGATTGGTAACATGTATGCTTTTGTGTTATGCTTTTTCACGTAGACTGACGATGTGTATACATCAATACAGATGCTATTGATGTAGGTAATGACAGCAATGGTTACGGAGATGAAAGTGCAATGGCATGTATAGTCGTGGTGGATGCCACAGGTAGGCCCCAGTGAGCTGAGGGCCCCAGCTACATGGAGCAACAATGTAAATATTGCAGACCTGAGAAGTTTCATAATTAACTGATATTATACTTGAGTTAATTTGCATTTTCATTGCTTGTTATTCACATTGTTTTGCCTTTATTGATGATTAATGTCTTGATATCATGCTGATTGTCATTGCCAGTTGTTTGTGGTTGGTGTGAGATTAAAATTGTTGTATTATTGAATTCAGACTTCGTGATGTGTACTGCATGTCAATGTATTGTTGTGTTGATTGAATGATTGAGGATTTAGGCTAAGTTAGCATACAACATACCAAGGAAGGGAGAACCTAGGCTGACGGTCATGATAGGGGAGCTAGGTTGGCCTCGAGTACGGTAGTACATTGCCAAGGGAAATGTTGGTCTGTAAACTATCTTGAGAAAATATTCCTCCCAGTAATTATAACTTGTAAACTTGCACCAAACAAGTTTTACAAACGAAAGCAACAAGGAATGAGGGAAAAAATAATTTAGAGAAGACAGTCTTGGAAGGGTACATAATGGGAAACAGAAAGGGTGGAAGACCGAGGGGAAGATGGCTACAAGACATTGTTGATGATCTATGAATGGATGTATCAGCAGCAGGGCATCTTGCTTACAACCGAAACCCCTACAAGAGAGCTGTTAGGGAGGCAAAGTTTCGCAAAGGACATGCAAATGACTGACAGACTGAGACCTATATGGCTGCAGAAAAGAGCAACGGACAGCATATCTTCACATTCTCCCAGAGTTGCCAGCTAAACAACCCAGTCAAGCAAAGGACCTGGCCAGACCCCAGCCCCCTACAGGAGAAGCTCTATAGTGATGCTGACAACCAGAAACGAACTGCCTGCATTTATGAGAGAGACTGGGGTCGATGTCTTTGTGAAAGAAAGAAGAAAAAGGAGATGACTTCCATACACTAGTACTCTAGAACATGAAAGACTTCCATACACTGATACTCTAGAACATGAAAGACTTCCATACACTAATACTCTAGAATATGAAGGACTTCCATACACTGATACTCTAGAACATGAAAGACTTCCATACACTAATACTCTAGAACATGAAGGACTTACATACACTGATACTCTAGAACATAAAAGACTTCCATACACTAATACTCTAGAACATGAAAGGCTTCCATACACTGATATTCTAGAACATGAAAGACTTCCATACACTAATACTCTAGAATATGAAGGACTTCCATACACTGATACTCTAGAACATGAAAGACTTCCATACACTAATACTCTAGAACATGAAGGACTTACATACACTGATACTCTAGAACATAAAAGACTTCCATACACTAATACTCTAGAATATGAAGGACTTCCATACACTGATATTCTAGAACATGAAAGACTTCCATACACTGATACTCTAGAACATGAAATACTTCCATACACTGATACTCTAGAACATGAAATACTTCCATACACTGATACTCTAGAACATGAAAGACTTCCAAATACTAATACTTTAGAACATGAAAGACTTCCATACACTAATAGTCTAGAACATGAAGGACTTCATACACTAATACTATAGAACATGAAAGACTTACATACACTGATACTCTGGAACATGAAAGACTTCCATACACTAATACTCTGGAACATGAAAGACTTCCATACACTAATACTCTATAACATGAAAGACTTCCATACACTGATACTTTAGAACATGAAAGACTTCCATACACTAATACTCTGGAACATAAAAGACTTCCATACACTGATACTCTAGAACATGAAAGACTTCCATACACTGATACTTTAGAACATAAATCAACCCAATAAAACATCCCGCCCAACAGACTACGTTGCCTCTGCTTAGGGATCTGTAAGACTTTAAAGACCCAAGTAAATATTTTACTCCAGGAGCGATTCCTTCTCTAGACGTCTCCCCGACCAACCCTTTGCCCTCCTTCCATCCCCCCATCTCCTGACTGGCCCTTTCCCCTCCTCCTATCCCCCTCTTTCTTCCGCTGGGCCTTTCCCCTCCTTCTATCCCCCTCTTTCTCTCGACTGGCCCTTTCCCCTCCTTCTATCTCCCTCTTTCTTCCGACTGGCCCTTTCCCCTCCTTCTATCCCCCTCTTTCTCCCGACTAGCCATTTCCCCTCCTTCTATCCCTCTCTTTCTCCCTCCTTCTATCCCCCTCTTTCTCTCGACTGGCCCTTTCCCCTCCTTCTATTCCCCTCTTTCTCCCGACTGGCCCTTTCCCCTCCTTCTATCCCCCTCTTTCTCCCGACTGGCCATTTTCCCTCTTTCTATTCCCCTCTTTCACCGGATTGGCCATTTTCCCTCTTTCTATTCCCCTCTTTCCCCTGACTGGCCATTTTCCCTCTTTCTATTCCCCTCTTTCTCCCGACTGGCCATTTTCCCTCTTTCTATCCCCTCTTTCACCCGACTGGCTATTTTCCCTCGTTCTATTCCCCTCTTTCTCCCGACTGGCCATTTTCCCTCTTTCTATTCCCCTCTTTCTCCCGACTGGCCATTTTCCCTCTTTCTATCCCCCTCTTTCTCCCGACTGGTCATTTCCCCTCCTTCTATCCCCCTCTTTCTCCCTCTGGGCCTTTCCCCTCCTTCTATCCCCCTCTTTCTTCCGACTGGCCCTTTCTCCTCCTTCTATCCTTCTCTTTCTCCCGCGCTAATAAATATATTTAAAAAATTTAAGTTGATGTTTTAGCCTTCTTCTTTCCATATTCTCTTGACTTTGGTCTTTCACCCAAAGGCATACAGTATCCATGAACTACAGCCTGCTCACTGGACCTTACCATGGACCGCCTACTAAAGGTTGAGAAGCACTCTGTGAACTTACTCATTTTCTTTCTCCACTTTTGATATTTTGGCAGCTGCAACACAACAAAACCACATTCGGCACACGTTCGTGATTTAAAATTGTTTATATGTACTTGTGCTCCTACATGGCAAATTATTATGTAAAGCTGAGAGACGCTCATTTGAAGTTTTATTTGTGTAACTTCACATTTGTTTGACTGACTTGCTCTGCACGCATGGTATATTTTCTATGAACAAACAGCCCACAAACTGGCAACAATGTTAGAACAAACGGCAGGCAAGCTTTTCTATCGTGACATTTAGGGACTTTTAATCAAACGTGTTTCAAATCATCAACGCCCCCATCAAGAGTAAAGGGCAGACAACAGGGTCTGCGTTACCGGCGGTACTGATTTTTTATAACAAAGGGCGACAACCTGACTTCCTGTCTCTGAGTTATAGCGATAAAACGCTGGAGACAGAAAATTTGTCTCTGCTGGGAATAAGAAGATATAAGCTCTGGGGAACCGTCTTTCATTTCTGTCGCCGAGATTATTATGAAAGTGTAATGTATTTCATTGGAAGCAGCAGAAATGTGGTTTATTAGAAGAATGTTGCGAATCCCCTGGACAGCAAAAATAACTAATGAAGAATGTATGAGAAGAGCTGGAGAGACAAAAAAACCTTGTCAAAAAGATAAGAGAGAGACAATGTACTTTCATAGGACATGCAATGAGAAGAGGGGGCATTGAAAATATTATAACAACAGGAAAAATAGAAGGAAGAAGATCAAGAGGAAGACCAAGAGAAATGATACTGGACAGTCTGACGGGATGATGTGAGAGGAGATCACCAACTGAGCTGATGGCCTGCATGAAGGATCGTGTACTCTGGAGAAGCATAATAGCCAACGCCAGTCGGCACGGCACATGATGATAATGATGATGATGATGATGATGGTGGTGGTGGTGGTGGTGGTGGTGATGATGAATTTATTTCATTAAAATTAACGTTCAATCTTCTTCAAGATCGGGCTGGTTGGCAGAGTGGTTGGGCGGTCGGTCTACTAATCTGGTGGTAAGGGGTTGAAGTCCCAGCAGTAGGGGTTTTTTCTGGTACCAGGGTCCGCCCAGTCTCTAAAAATAGATATTAGAGAAACCTGGGAAGATAAATGGTGTCAGGTGTGATACTGACCACACCACAATTTCATGTGCCGATGGACCTAACACCATATCCCCCAATATGACCATGGAATAAGGAATTTTACCTTTTGCCTTCTTCAAGATAAGTAAAAACAATATCTTCGCTAAGATGCACTTCGAAGTGCAGTGCCAACTGAAAGAAAGCGGGTTCTATTCCGGAACTGGAGGGAAAAAAACTCACAAGACCTCTGGGAGTCGTGACCCAGAATGGCCCACCCTCTTAGAGTATCAGGAGTTTAATAGGACGGAAACATTTGTTTGAGGGGATAGGTGGGGAGGGGTATTTCCTCTGATGATCGGAAGGAGTTATGTTGTTGCTCCGCTCTCTACAGTAGTGAGCTTCCTGCATATAATTTAAGACCCGAAAAGCTAAGTAAATACTTCTTTACTTCTTAACTGTCATCTTTTCTCACTTTCATGTAGGCTGGCAAAAACTAGTTGATTTAGACCACCACTGCTACTTGATTGGCTTCTGAGGCCACTGTAATTGGACACCCCAGGTGTATTTTAACTCTATTCTCTTAGCTCAAGCACACTCTCTGCTTCAAATCCCTGCAGATGCGTTATAAATTCCTTGTCAGACCTTCATTTGTGAACTAGGTCGTGCAGGCGGAAGGGGAAATGAAAGAACAAATTATTTGACTGGTTTAGCAACCGTTGAGGAAGGGACGGGCAATGGATCGAGTCGATGCCATCAAAGAAAAGGTGGTGGAATAAAAGACTTTGCCGAGAACTGTGGATTAGCGTCCTTGTCAAGAATCAAGGAGCCAGGGTGTCAGAGAAACACGGGAGCTTGTCAAGAATCAAGGAGCCAGGGTGTCAGAGAAACATGGGAGATTGTCAAGAATCAAGGAGCCAGGGTGTCAGAGAAACATGGGAGATTGTCAAGAATCAAGGAGCCAGGGTGTCAGAGAAACACGGGAGATTGTCAAGAATCAAGGAGCCAGGGTGTCAGAGAAACACGGGAGATTGTCAAGAATCAAGGAGCCAGGGTGTCAGAGAAACATGGGAGATTGTCAAGAATCAAGGAGCCAGGTGTCAGAGAAACATGGGAGATTGTCAAGAATCAAGGAGCCAGGGTGTCAGAGAAAACGGGAGATTGTCAAGAATCAAGGAGCCAGGTGTCAGAGAAACATGGGAGATTGTCAAGAATCAAGGAGCCAGGGTGTCAGAGAAACATGGGAGATTGTCAAGAATCAAGGAGCCAGGGTGTCAGAGAAACACGGGAGATTGTCAAGAATCAAGGAGCCAGGGTGTCAGAGAAACATGGGAGATTGTCAAGAATCAAGGAGCCAGGTGTCAGAGAAACACGGGAGATTGTCAAGAATCAAGGAGCCAGGGTGTCAGAGAAACACGGGAGCTTGTCAAGAATCAAGGAGCCAGGGTGTCAGAGAAACATGGGAGATTGTCAAGAACCAAGGAGCCAGGGTGTCAGAGAAACACGGGAGATTGTCAAGAACCAAGGAGCCAGGGTGTCAGAGAAACATGGGAGATTGTCAAGAATCAAGGAGCCAGGGTGTCAGAGAAACATGGGAGATTGTCAAGAATCAAGGAGCCAGGGTGTCAGAGAAACACGGGAGATTGTCAAGAACCAAGGAGCCAGGGTGTCAGAGAAACATGGGAGATTGTCAAGAATCAAGGAGCCAGGGTGTCAGAGAAACACGGGAGATTGTCAAGAACCAAGGAGCCAGGGTGTCAGAGAACATGGGAGATTGTCAAGAATCAAGGAGCCAGGGTGTCAGAGAAACATGGGAGATTGTCAAGAATCAAGGAGCCAGGGTGTCAGAGAAACACGGGAGATTGTCAAGAACCAAGGAGCCAGGGTGTCAGAGAAACATGGGAGATTGTCAAGAATCAAGGAGCCAGGGTGTCAGAGAAACACGGGAGATTGTCAAGAATCAAGGAGCCAGGGTGTCAGAGAAACACGGGAGATTGTCAAGAATCAAGGAGCCAGGGTGTCAGAGAAACATGGGAGATTGTCAAGAATCAAGGAGCCAGGGTGTCAGAGAAACACGGGAGATTGTCAAGAATCAAGGAGCCAGGGTGTCAGAGAAACACGGGAGCTTGTCAAGAATCAAGGAGCCAGGGTGTCAGAGAAACACGGGAGATTGTCAAGAATCAAGGAGCCAGGGTGTCAGAGAAACATGGGAGCTTGTCAAGAATCAAGGAGCCAGGGTGTCAGAGAAACACGGGAGATTGTCAAGAACCAAGGAGCCAGGGTGTCAGAGAAACATGGGAGCTTGTCAAGAATCAAGGAGCCAGGGTGTCAGAGAAACATGGGAGCTTGTCAAGAATCAAGGAGCCAGGGTGTCAGAGAAACACGGGAGATTGTCAAGAATCAAGGAGCCAGGGTGTCAGAGAAACATGGGAGCTTAAGTGGGTGTTTAAGTGCGTGTATGCTTGTGTTTGTCTGATAAGTACGCAGACAGTATTCACTAAAAGCAACCATGTCTGATAAGTACGCAGATAGTATTCATGAAAAACAACCATGTCTGATAAGTACGCAGATAGTTATTCATGAAAAGCAACCATGTCTGATAAGTACGCAGATAGTATTCATGAAAAGCAACCATGTCTGATAAGTACGCAGATAATATTCACGAAAAGCAACCATGTCTGATAAGTACGCAGATAGTTATTCATGAAAAGCAACCATGTCTGATAAGTACGCAGATAATATTCACGAAAAGCAACCATGTCTGATAAGTACGCAGATAGTTATTCATGAAAAACAACCATGTCTGATAAGTACGCAGATAGTATTAGTGAAAAGCAACCATGTCTGAGAAGTACGTAGATAGTATTCATGAAAAACAACCATGTCTGATAAGTACGCAGATAGTATTCATAAAAAGCAACCCTGTCTGATAAGTACGCAGATGTCAACGGTTAACAGGATTTACTTTTACTCGGGCGTGTTTACTGAGTGTCGCGAAATTTACACTTACCCATTGTACGTGCTGATTTTCCGCCCGGCGCTCTTTATTTGGTTATTCAGGTAATATTTACAAAGTTGGCTTTGTTGGAACACACGCTCAGCTGCTCCTATGAATTTTGTACTGTGGTTTGGAGCTTTCTCTATAACTACATTCCATGCTTTACATTACAGTTTCTGCTTCTATTATTTTAGTTGTTATTGGAAGTTTTTGTTGTTAAAGATCTCCAGAATAGGAGTTAAAAGGTGATGCAGTTTTCTGTACAAAGATCAGTGTGGCAGTATATAGTGAGACGTTGTTGTTGTTGTTGTTGTTCTTCTTCTTCTTCTTTTTCTACTTCTGCTTGTTTCTTCTTTCATCTTTCTCCTCCTCCTCCTCCTCCTCCTCCTCCTCATCATCATCATCTTCTTCTTCTTCTTCGCCTTCTCCTGCTCCTCCTCTTCTTCTTCATCTCCTCCTTCTCCTCCTCTTCCTTCTTCTTCTTCTTCTTCTCTTCCTCCTCTTCTCCTTCTTTTCTTCTACTTCTTCTCTTCCTACTCCTTCTTCTTCTTCTCCTCTTCTTCTTCCTCCCCCTCCTTCTCATCTTCTTCTTCTTCGTCTTCTATCTCCCTGGAACTGAGAGCTGACGTTATCTGCAGCCGGCACAGTGAAGAGATTTAGGCACAGCATCGTGAAGGATTTTGGTTACGGCAGCTTTTTTTTTTAATCCGTTACTGGAGCAGTGCTTCTTTAGCAGTCTTCATCGCCGTGGGGACTCTGGCGATCCCAGGCATGACCTGTTACTGGGGGCACCAAGGGAGAGACAGGACAGGGTCTGGTCAGATTTTGTGGTTTGCCCCCTTGAAGACATAGAACCTGGTAAAGAATGAGTTTTCATGTCGGCGGACTGCTGCACGTCCTTCTCAGTATGTTTCATACTGGATAGGGAATGCAGATAACAAAACCCGTTGACTGTGGAGGCAGAGGTTCCAGACCTTGATTGCCAAGGAACTCTGTGATGTGGTCATCTACATAGACGGATCAGTTATCAGACACAGGTAAAGCGCTTGGTCTTTTACGGCGTAGGTCGGAGGGAGAATGGTAATGGAAGACAGTGGTGTTTTTGCTTTGACCACAAGTAGACTGATCATGGAGGTCATGGTAGTAACCAAGGCAACGGCGTGCCTGGAGACACGGACCTCCACGCAGGCATGTCTTATCATCGGCTCAATGAACTTGCTCAGGAAGACTGAGTCGGGCTGGGTGCGAAAGCACTGGCTGGAGTCACTGAGAAGATCACGGTGGACTACAATCTGTTTCATTTTTATGCCAGGTCATGCGGGGGTGAGAGGTAATGAACGAGCGGACAGGATTATTGGCATGGCTTTAGTGGAGGATGGACAGGCAGTGGACTGGGCTGATAACCTGAATCCAGTTAGAGAAAGTAGTCAATTCAAGCAACATTTCTGAATATGCAACCATGAACAGATTGTTGGAACATAAAGCCAAACGTGGAGTTGCCAAACAAGAGCGCTACAGTGGAAAGAAAAGAAGACTGGTTAATCAACACAGAACTGGCATCTTCAGCCACCATACATTGGTGGAAATACTGAAGATGGGATCGGAACACTTATCAATCGTCCGATGTGCAATGATGATAATCCATCGACTAACTAACTAACTAGCTAACTTGACCGGTTATGATTCGCCAAATCCGATGCTAGCATGTCAGATATGGGTCTCTGATTGCCAGAACGGACAGCGTCTTTATCTCTAAATCATTTAAGTCAAACCTGACTCTGGTAGGAGGCCACACGGTAGACCAAACTACGATATATTGAAACATTTCTATGAGATTTTCTTTTTCAGTCGGCCACGAGGATTGAGAAGAAAATGGCACAAGACCATGCCAAACAGAGAAAGACTCCGAGTACAGGTGCTGTATAACTGGAAGAGTAAAACGGCGAAAGCTTAAGCCAAAACGTAGACTATACGTTGCAATACAAACATTGTTTATTGCCTCTGCGGTTAATTATGCCAGTCTAGAATCGCTAGAATCAGCCATGGCAGAAGCAAGGTTCTACAACTTTCACAATCAACATTTACGCACTGTAAATTCATTTTCAAAAGTAAACAATGGCAAAAACAAAAAAAAATAAACGTTTGCATTAACCGGTAATTTAAAGCAGAGTTTTCAAAAGCTGCAACAAATGTCCCATATTTTAAATGGACACATTTGTGAATAAATGAAACTGCACGTTCAACGTGACGATACTAAGTTTATCAGGCCATTTTGATCATGAGGTTACCATGCGACCTTGCACTGTTGTAAACCTGCCAAATTGGCTTCTTCCTGCCTTGAAACAAGAGCTAATGTAAGGTTGGGCTCCAGACAATGGGGTTAATGTTAGCATATGGCTGCCACTACTTGATATGTGTGCAATCAAACGGGAGTACACAGAAAACAAAAGCTAGAAGACCCTACTACTACTACTACTACTACTACTACTACTACTACTACTACTACTTCTGCTACCCAAACTATTGATGCTACTTCTGTTACCATCACTGTCACTACAGCCTATGGTACTACTACTACTACTACTACTACTACTACTACTACCACCACACCACCACCACCACTACTACTACTACTAACTACTACTACTACTACTACTACTACTACTACTACTACTACTACCACCACCACCACCACCACCACCACTACTAATACTACTACTACTACTACCACCACCACCACTACTACTACTTCTACTACAACTTCTGCTACCCCAACTATTGCTGCTGCTACTACTACTACTACTACCACCACCACCACTACCACTACTACTACCACCACCACCACCACCACCACCACTACTACTACTACTACTACTACTACTACTACTACTTCTGCTACCACCACTACTACTACTACTACCACCACCACCACCACCACTACTACTACTACTACCACCACCACCATCACCACCACTACTACTACTACTACTACTACTTCTGCTACTACTGTTACCGTCACTATCACTATAATCTACTCTACTACTACTACTATTACTACTACTACTACTACTACTACTACTATTACTACTACTACTACTACTGATACCAATATTTCTACCCCTACAGCCAGAACAAGTACTTGCACTTTTACTATGGTTGCTGTTTTCACAACAAAACTGGTTTTTTTCTTACTGGATTTGGTACTGTTACTACTGAACTATCTTTTTTTTTACAGTTGACACTGCTACCACTGAACTATCTTTTTATTACATTTGATAACGTTACTACTGAATTATATTTTTAATACAACTAATGCTCTTACCACTGAACTCATAAATACATTTGACCCTTTTACCACTGAGCTATCTTTTTACTACAACTCACGCTTTTACTGCTGAATTATCTTTTTTAATACACTTGAGCTGATCTACTGGACTATTTTTTGACTATAAGTGACTCTGCTACTGCTGAACATTTAAAAGAAAATTTCTCTACAGTTGACGCTTTTGAATTACAGATGACGTCACAGCTAAACTACTTTTATTACACTTGACCCTGTCACTTCTAAACTACTTTTACTATAGTTGATTCTATCACTTCTAAACTATCTTTACTACAGTTCATTATAGCACTCCTAAACTTCTTTTACAACAGTTGACTACCACTCCTAAACTACTTTTGCTACAGTTGACTCTATCACTCTTAAAATACTTGTGCTACAGTTGACTCTGTCACTCCTAAACTACATTTACTACAGTTTACTCTATCACTGCTCGACTACTTTTACTACAGTTGACTCTGTCATTCCTAAACTGCTTTTACAGCAAGTGTTCACAAACAGGAAACAACGAGTCTTTCACACAGTAAGTAACAGCCTTGTATGGTTAGACCTAAAACAAATCCGTAAACAAAGCAGTTTTAGACTTTTCTCTCATGTCTAGAATTGCTTTGTTTACGATCTTTTCAAAGTCTAACCACACAACACTTTGCTCCGTTACTTTACAGCAGCTGACGCCGTTTCTATTAAACTAATTTACGGCAGATGGCGGCGTGACTACTATATTATTTGACTACAAATGACGCTGTCACTGTTAACCTACCTTTGCTACAATTGATGCGATTACGACTAAACTATTTTTTACTAAATATGACTCTCATTATTACAGACAATACTTACAAAACTAATCGAACCACAGAAATCACTTAACGAAAAATCTAAAACTATATATACATGTGTGTGTGTGTGTGTGTGTGTGTGTGTGTGTGTTGGTAAGTGCGTGTATATGTGGGAGTATTCATGAAGCACAGCCACCATCTGATAAGAACGCAGATGTTCATGCTTAACATATTTACTTTTATCTACGCATGTTTACCGAATGTCGCGAAATTTACACTTACCGCGCGTAATTGTTCATTTTCCACTGGGCGTCCTTTAGTTGATTATTCGGGTAATATATAAAAAGTTGGGTTTTGTTGGAACACACGCTCAGCTGCTCCTATGAATTTTGTACTGGGACATGGAGACACTTTTTAAGAGCAGTTGTTATGGTGCTTGATGAAATGTAAATGGGGATTTGGGGTTGGGGGTGGAGAGGGGGTTAGTATATTTTCGAGAAAAATTGAAAAAAATAAAAATAAATTTTCCAGATATTATCAAATTATTCAAAATATTAAGAACAGAAATATATTCAAAAACATTTTAAGCGAATTCTTTGCTAGCGTGACTGCTGTTATTTTAATATTTATGTTTATATATTTACATAATGTAAAATCTTGTCATTTTAAATTTGAATTTAGCTTTCTTTCTTTCTTTTTTTTCCCTCCACATTTTAATTTCCCAGAACACTTCCCGTGACCTTATTTTAGGTAGCGCCAAAGGTTGGGACACATTTGCACGGGGTATGAAATGTCGTGTCCTAATTCTTTCACAAGTTTCCGGGGGCAAGAGAGTTTGTGTGTGCGTGTGTGTGTGAGACGAGGAGGAGAGAGGGGCGGGGGAGAAAGTGGAATAGAGCGGGGGAGAGAGGAGGAGAGAGAGGGGTCGGGGGAGAGAGAGGAAGAGAGAGGGGCGCGGGAGAGAGAGGGGACGGGAAGAGAGAGAGGAAGAGAGAGGGGGGTCGGAGAGAGAGAGGAGAGCGGGGAAGAGAGGGGCGCGGGGGAGAGAGAGGACGGAAAGAGAGGGAGGAAGAGAGAGGAGGAGAGAGAAGGGGCGCGAGAGAGAGGAGAGAGAGGGGCGCGGGAGAGAGAGGAAGAGAGCAGGGGAGAGAGAGGAGGAGAGAGAGGAAGAGCGGGGCGCGGGAGAGAGAGGGGGTTGGAGAGAGAGAGAGGAAGAGAGCGGAGAGAGAGGATCGGGGGAGAGAGAGGAAGAGAGAGAGAGCGGGGGAGAGAGAGGAGGAGAGAGAGGTCGGGGAGAGAGAGGAAGAGAGAGCGGGGGAGAGAGGAGGAGAGCGAAGGCGCGAGAGAGAGGAGAGAGAGAGGTCGGGGGAGAGAAGGAAGAGAGAGAGGTCGAGGGAGAGAGGAAGCGAAAGAGAGGAAGAGAGAGGGGGAGAGAGAGGAGGAGAGAGGGGGAGAGAGAAAAGGCACGAGACAGAGGAAGAGAGAGGTCGGGGGAGAGAAAGGAAGAGAGATCGAGGGAGAGAGAGGAAGAGAGAGAGGTCGGGAGAGAAAGGAAGAGAGAGAGAAGTCGAGGGAGTCAGGAAGCAAAAGAAGGGGAAAGAGGGGAGGAGAGAGAAAAAAAGAAGGGGAGAAAGATCGGGGAGAGAGAGGGAACGGCGGAGAGAAGGACGTGCACACACGACCGACGACAGCCTGCCCCTGTTGTGAGGACTGAGAGAGAGAGAGAGGGGGAACGGCGTAGAGAAAGACGTGCACACACGACCGACGACAGCATGCCCCTGTTGTGAGGACTGAGAGACGTGCACACATGACCGACGACAGCCTGTCCCTGTTGTGAGAACAGAGAGACGTGCACACACGACCGACGACAGCCTGTCCCTGTTGTGAGAACAGAGAGACGTGCACACACGACTGACGACAGCCTGTCCCTGTTGTGAGGACTGAGAGACGTGCACACATGACCGACGACAGCATGTCCCTGTTGTGAGGACTGAGAGACGTGCACACATGACCGACGACAGCCTGTCCCTGTTGTGAGAACAGAGAGACGTGCACACATGACCGACGACAGCCTGTCCCTGTTGTGAGAACAGAGAGACGTGCACACATGACCGACGACAGCCTGTCCCTGTTGTGAGGACTGAGAGACGTGCACACACCACCGACGACAGCCTGCCTCTGTTGTGAGAACAGAGAGACGTGCACACACGACCGACGACAGCCTGCCCCTGTTGTGAGGACTGAGAGACGTGCACACACGACCGACGACAGCCTGCCCCTGTTGTGAGGATTGAGAGACGTGCACACACGACCGACGACAGCCTGCCCCTGTTGTGAGGACTGAGAGACGTGCACACACGACCGACGACAGCCTGCCCCTGTTGTGAGGACTGAGAGAGACGTGCACACACGACCGACGACAGCCTGCCCCTGTTGTGAGGACTGAGAGACGTGCACACACGACCGACGACAGCCTGTCCCTGTTGTGAGGACTGAGAGACGTGCACACACGACCGACGACAGCCTGTCCCTGTTGTGAGGACTGAGAGATACCGCGTCGTAGGCGGGCGATTGTTTCGTCACACTGGGCCACTTTCTTGTGATTTGTTGTATTCGAATCTACACTATATCCCTTTTGTTGCTCCTTTACACTCCGGTATCGATGCTGTTGATTTTATGTTGGTGACCAGATACGTATGTAAAGAATAATGTCGTGTTGTGTAAAATATGTGTATTATAATCTTGACATCTGAGAGTTTAAAATAAGCATCAGACTGAAGTAACTTGCACCGCTTTCTTCTCTCCTTCTCGTTATCATCAAGAGCTGCTGTGCCGGTGAGCACCATAAGACTCAATCCTTGATATTTTCATCAGCTCACTTGGCCATAACGTTAGACTGTCCATGATTTTTTTTTCCCTTGGCCTTCGCTTGTCTCTCTTCCCATTTATCTTTCCTGTTGTTACGATATTTTCAAGCCCTTCCCTTCTCATTATAAATCCAGAGTATGGTGACTGTCGTTCCTTTCTACATTTGCCTGTGTTAGTTTGTCATCTTAGCTGTTCATGTCACTTTTAATATTCTTCTAAGAAACCACATCTCTGTTGCTTCTAGTGATTTTTGCATTGATCTGTTGATTGTGCAGTACTCATTTCTATAGGATTTTATAGCTAACTCTCTCTTTCTGATGTTCACTGATAGAAATGCATTTCACAAGATGTTTCTCATTTCTTGGAAAGCTGTTCTGGCTTGGGATATTCCGTTCTTGACTTCAGAGGTCCACTTGATGCTACTCGCGTGTCCAAATATGCATGCAGGAAACTCTGTACTGTAGAAAGCGGAACAAGAATATAAAACTTTTCAGATCATCAGAGGAAGTACCCCCCCCCCAAGACAAGTGTTTCAGCCCTATTAAACTCTAAAAGGGGGGGGGGGGGTGGCTACTCTGGGTCATGACTCCCAGAGGTCTTCTGAGTTGTTGCTTTTTTTGTCCCAGAATTTAACCCATGATCTTCCAAGTGGCACTGCACTTCGAAGTGCATCTTAGCGATTTATTTTTAAATGTATGTACCTTGTCTCAAGGTTGTTTCTTGTAATTTAACATAGCATTTAGGTTTCTTTTTTCCTTATAGCTTTTTTTTTGTGTATTTACTACTGGTTATATATAAGCAACCTGGTTAGTTGAGTGGCTGAGTGGTCTACTAATCCAGTGGTACAAGGTTCAAGTACTAGCAGTGGGATTTTTTTCTAGTACCACCAAAAACGTGTAGTCTTGGAAGGGTACATAATGGGAAAAAGAAATAGAGGAAGACCAAGGCGAAGATGGCTGCAAGACATCGTTGATGACCTGCAAATGGAACATCAGCAGCAGGCCATCTTGCATACCGAAAGGCCTACAGGAAAGCTGTTAGGGAGGCAAAGTTCCGCAAGGGACAAACAAATGACTGACTGATTGACCACCAAAAAAAAGGTCCCCGGGGTGCACCCAGCCTCTAAAAATAGGTACCAGAGAAATCTGGGAAAGTTAGATGAAACTATGTTTGCCTCATTGCCATTGAAGCACGAATTTTACCTTTTATACTAGTTATATATGTTCTGAGTTCTGTACATAATTTCTATGCTGGCACAACGTAATACACATCTCGCCTATGATAGATTTCATCCGGGAGCCATTGCTTATAACGTTCCTCCAGTTCTAGAGGAGTGACTAAGGAGTAGCATATGAGGCAATGAAATGAGTGAGTAGAGTTGTAAAATTAAAAGAACAAGCCAGACTGCGAGGGTGATCTATCAAGATCAGTTTCCATCCTATCAGAATTGCAAGAACGTTGAGGAAAGAGGGCGCTCATGAAAAGTGCTGTGGCTAGCCTGGCTCTAGGATAAGATGAGAGCATGTCCTGGTTATCTACGTTGACTGAGGGGAAAAAGAATCAGTCATCAGCAGTCATCTGTACTCTCAATGGAGAGTAAGGAATCAACAAAGGTTCTCCAGCAAATCCTGTTCTGAGCAAGTCAGGATACCTCAAACCATGTCTTTCCTGCTTCCTTAAGCTCTTCCTTAAGCTATTCCTTAAGCTCTTCCTGTACTGTGCGTCTCCGTGTCCCCAATGGACTGCCCCTCTTTTTTTTCTCCCCTCGCCGTGCCCATGTCAAGGCGGTATAAGGGTTTCTTGTTTTTTCTTCCATTCATAGTACGTGGCCCAGCCATTTCCATCTTCTTCTTTTGACCTGTTTAGTAATGTTCTCATTAGCCTTTCGTATGAGGACCTAGGAAAAAGCGTACCTAAGACACTGAGTGAAATAAAGTCTTTGCAAGAGCAAGGATGAGAGAAAGAGTAGTACTGGAAGTAGCTGCGAGAATCAGTCGGTTTATAAAAGTGGAAAGACCTACAAGGCCTATAATAACAGAGATTTCGAGAAAGTTCACCGAAGACATGGATGTAGGAGAGGTGAACTCGATGAAAATGTCGAGGCAATGATGCCGATACTACTACTACTACTACTACTACTACTACTACTACTACTACTACTACTACTGCTGCTGCTACTACTATTAATACTACTGCTGCTGCTGTTACTACCACTACTTCTACTATTACTATTACTACTACTACTGCTGCTACTACTACAACAACTACTATTACTATTACTACTACTACTATTACTACTACTACTACTACTACTACTGCTGCTGCTACTACTACTACTACTACTATTACTACTATTACTATTATTATTACTACTACTGTTACTACTACTACTACTGCTGCTGCTGCTGATAATGCTGCTGCTCCGGCTGCTGCTATTGCTACTACTACTACTACTACTACTACTACTACTACTACTACTACTAAAAACCCAGGAAAGTACATATGTACGATTCCATAACCAGGTGCTCAAACTGTCCCATGAACAGATACTTCCTGCGTAGCTGGTCGTCACTTTACTGCCTGTGGCCACACCACTGATTTGGTCGAAATATTGACCATTGAATTCGAAGTAGTTCATTTCAATCACGAGCCACGCCAGAGGAAGAATAGTGGTAGGTGAGTACAGCGAAACTGCAGATTTTGCTCAGAAAAGAATTTAAGAGCCAAAAGTCCCTGGCCATGACCATAATAGATTTAGATTTAGTGAGACCCTAAGCTGTTTAGAGCTTTGATACCCCTAGTTAAAAAGTTACACAAGAAGTGTATGAAGCCCTAAGCTGCAGCTTGTTTAACATATGCCAAACTCCGGCACTGCGTCTGGAGAAGTCAGGGGTTCGATTCTCAGTATTTCTCTTATAAATTTTCTTTCTTTTTTTCATGTCACTTTAACTAAAAATTCCGAGGCTGATTCTGCCTGCTTTACTCTATTTACAAGTAACAAAATCTGTTTTAGGCTTCTTCTGGTTTCTTTTCTTTTCTTTTTTTTTATTGATTACAAAACTGACATTAACCGCTGATGATAACACGTACTTCAAAACTTCAATTAGTTACAGAAAATCGAGTTTTACTTCCAACCCATGTTAAAATTCACCAGCGGATTCGTAATCAACCAAAAAAAAAATCTGATTATCCTAATTCCTTGTATCGATATCGCCAGACCCTGGTGGCGCAAACTAGTGGTTATATCCGCCCTTGTGACTGCAACCTGTAAGAGCGGGTCGGTTAAGCGTGTCTGTCATGGGTTTAAGAGCCATATTACTGGTTATGCCTTTTAAGGGATTTTGCCAGCGTCAGTGATCTGTGCGCGGAGAAGGTGTAAAAACCTTTGCACCCTGAGGTGACGCACTCACAAAATATCCTGTTTGAGGGTTTTCATCGCTGCATGCGGCCTGACATTGCTTTAGTTTAGCTTGACACGCGTAGACCAGGCTTTTTAAAAGAGTGGTTTCAGTTTGAAGGAATATTGGCATAGATTTCTTGGTATGTACTGTAACTGCTTGCTAGTGTATTCGTGTTACTGTACGGCAGTGGATATTTTTACTACTACTACTACTACTACTACTACTACTACTGCTGCTGCTGCTGCTGCTGCTACAGTATTACTACTACTGCTTCTATCATTGCTACCACTACTATTACTACTACTGCTGCTACCACCACTATTAGTACTACTACTACTACTACTACAGTATTACTACTACTGCTGCCCTCATTACTACCACTACTATTTCTACTACTGCAGCTACCACTACTATTACTACTACTGCTGCTACCACAAATATTAGTACTACTGCTGCTACCACAGCTATTACTGCTACTGCTATTACTGCTACTGCACGTTTGCCACAGACCTACCGTTGTTACTACTACTACTACCACTACTACTATTGCTAATACTACCACTATTGCTACTACTACCACTACTACTACTATTACTACTACTATTACTACTACTACTACTACTACTACTACTATACTTTTGCTACAGACCTACAGTTGCTATTACTACTGCAACTGCTGCTGCTACCAACACTACTAGTATTGCTGCTGTTGCTGCTACTACTACTACTAATACTATCACCTTGATTTAACTATTAATATAAGCTTACCACCGATTTTCTAGAAACTGCTGATCCGACGGCACTTTTAATCCGGACTAAATTAGCCACATGTTTTCTTGGTGGCCATTAGATGGCGCTGTCTAATGCAAAACTAACTTTGATAGAAGCATTTGTTGTAGTATTTCAATCAGTTGCAGTATTTAAAAAAAAATTTCATTAATATTTTTTTAAAAGCTTCTGCAACCAGCTTTGACTTATAATTTTGCATGACCACGTTTAATCCGGCGCACATGAGTAGCAAAGTGGTCAGTGTACTAGCCTCTCAGTGCGAAGGCCGGTGGTTTAAATCCGGCCGAAGACGCCCTCAATCTCCCGGCTGTAGAAATGACTTCTTCTGGAGCTGGATAAGGAGTGGCGGCCAGGCGTGATACCTGACCACGTCACCCTCTAGTGTTCCCCTGACAGGTCAAGGGAAGATATGGGCACTAACACCATTAGCCCTATGTGCCTCCGTGGCATTAGAAGACTACTTTTACCGTTATTACTTCTAAACCAGCAACATCGTTAATACGGTAATATTCACGAACCACGGGTGGCGGTAAATCGGTGCTCAGTTTGTGCTTCACAGTTTCCCACAGTGTCCCACGTGACGTGTAGATAGACGTGGCCAGTCGTGTTTGTGTTTTTCTTCCACTTTTGTGCAATTTTTATTTCCCCATAATCTTATATTTTATTAAAACATTATTTCATTTTTCGTTCATGTAGGTCAGCTCTTCCAGACATTTAAGCTTTCATTTATGATATCCTTAGATCACATTGGCCATACAATTTAACTCTTTCATTTCGAATATCCATCATTTTAGCTTGTCCAGTCATGTAACCCGTTCATTTCTGATATCCTTAGATTGGTCCGTACAATCTTTTAGCCCTTTCATTTCTGACACCCTTAGGTCATCACGTCCAGACATTTTAATCCTTTTATTTCTGATATTGTTAGGTCACTTCGTCCAGACATTTAACCCTTTCGTTTCTGATATCCTTCTGTTATCTCGCCCGGACATTTAACCCTTTCATTACTGATACCCTTAGGTCACCTCGTCAAGACATTAACCCTTTCTTTCCTGATATCTTTAGATCAGTTCGTCCATACATTTATCCCTTTCATTTCTGACACCCTTAGGTCACCTCGCTCAGACATTTAACCCTTTCACTTATAAGACCGGTAATTCAGCCTGTAGAGACATTTAACTCTCATTGGCGCGTGTGGCATTTTTCTCTTCAGTTTCCCAGAGTCTGTGAATGTGGCATTTTAATAACGAGGTATCTTGTAGTTAACGTGGTCATAGTTCAGTAGAACAATAACAAGATATTGGTGTATTAACTGTTTTAAAGTAGCATCTACTATAGTTCAGTTTTTTGCTTTACAGGACTTTCCAGTTGAGTCTGCGAACTCACCCAGCTGTACCGTAGGTTTTAGACTGGTGGTCACAGGAGTCCACAACGGTGCATTTACCTCTCTGAGCCGGATTTACTTTTCTAGATAATTCCTCAGGTGTTTCAAAGGGGAAGTGCCACAATTCTCAGCACATCTTATGGTGCTTTGTAGAAACCAGTGCACTGAATAAAATATTGTGATTCGACCAGGCTTGGCATATGACTGGATTTTAATTACACCAATCACCGACTTAAAGATAGTTACAAACCACATTCTGGGGAATTTCCGGTGAAGAGAAGCGTAAACAAACAGACAAATGGCAGACAACGCGCATGCGCACGAGAATGGCACACAGCACAACAAGTGAGTGTTGTGTATTTATCTTACTTGTTTATGTTGTTCACGTTTGTGCTATTGCTTTCAGTGTGATTTACGTGTTCTGTGGGTAGTTTTGTTGTCCTTATTTCTGTAATTTAGGAGATGTAAGATTTAAGTGGTTCGGGCATTTGATACGCATGAACCCAGACCAACCAACTGCGTATGCATACAGCTCGAAAACACCTGGGTACAGGGCTCGAGGACGATCAAGGGGAAAAAAAGTGGATAGATTTGGTGGAAGACACACTGAGGAAGCAAGACATGACAGCTGCTCGGCCCAGGCCTCTCATCTGGCTCTGGACCGACGTCTCAAACTCCTTGCGACGGTAATGGCAAAAACAGAGAGAGAAGAAGAAGAACTTGGAAGATGGAGAGTGAGATTTCAGCATCCATCCATCCATCCATTCATCCATCCATCCATCCATCCATCCATCCATCCATTCGTCCGTCCGTCCGTCAGTCCGTCCGTCCGTCGTATGTCTGTCTGTACACCACTCTATTTCTGTCAACCAATCAGTTTATCTTTGTCCTGCCTTCTTTTCTGCTTTGACTATGTCTGCTTTCTTTGGATGGCTGACTGTCCTGCTTCTGTTGGTTAACGCTCTCTCTCTCTCAGTCAACTCTCTGTCTGTCTCTCTCTATGTCTCTGTCTGTCTGTCTATCTCTCTCTGTTTCTCTCTTCGTGTCTCTCTGTCTCACCATCTCTCTCTGTCCGTCTCTCTGTCTCTGTATGTCTCTCTCTCTTTCTGTCTATCTGTCTCTCTCTTCGTCTCTCTCCCTGTCTCTCTGTATGTCTCTCTCTGTCTCTCTGTATATCTCTCTTTGTCTCTCTGTATGTCTCTCTCTGTCTCTCTCTCTTCGTCTCTCTCTCTCTGTCTCTCTGTATGTCTCTCTCTTTCTGTCTATCTCTCTGTCTCTCTGTATGTCTCTTCCTCTTTCTGTCTATCTCTCTGTCTCTTCCAAAACCTAGACTTGATCTTTACAAGAAAAACGTTACTTATTCTGCTGCTCATCTTTGGAATACCCTCCCATTCTGTATAAAAAAATATAAATTATACTCATTCCTATAACTACAAACTTTTCCAACATCTATTTGATGTCGATTACGTGCCTCCATGGTTCATAAAACTTAAAAAGTTATTTTAGACTACTCTTACAGACACCGAATCCAGTTAATTGTTTTTCTGAATTGTACAGAAATGTTGTTTGGTAGATAGACAGCTATTTATATATGAGACAGTTATTTATATATGTATATAGTTACTTTCTGTAATGAGTGCGTGGATAACAACGAATCGTAAATGTTTTCCAATGTTGGTTATCTCTCTGAACCTTAAGTGCCCAGGGCACATGGGGCTTCCGCAAGGGTTTTCCACAAATGCCTGTCTTTCGCCTTTTTTTCTGCTCTTGCCCAGGTGAGCCCTCTATTGCTCAACATCCTTTCTGTTGTTCTTCTCCATGTCTCTTTTGGTCTACCCTTACTTCTGCTCCCCTGTGGTGTCCATCTTAGTGCAATTTTTGGTAGTGAGTTGTCAGTCATTCGGAGCACATGTCCCAACCATCGCCAGCGTCTTTCCTCAATAATTGTTGTCAGTGGTTTCATCTGCATTTCTGCCAATAAGATGTTATTTCTTATGGTGTTTGGCCAAAATATTTTTTTAATTCTACGTAAACATTTAGTCTGGAAAGAATTCAACTTGTTTTCTATGGTTTTGGTGATTTTCCAGCATTCACTTCCATAGAGTAGTACACTTAGAACATTACTCTTAAATATCCTGATTTCATATTTATGCTTAGTTTATTTGATTTCCATATATTCTGTAACATTGCAAAAGCCTGGTTTGCTCTAGTAAGTCTGCTGTTGATGTCCTCTGTGCTGTCTCCATTTTCTACTACTCTGCTGCCAAGGTATACAAATTCGTTGACCTCCTCCACTACCTTGTTATCTACTCTGAGTACATTTCTGTTGTTCACATTTTGCTTCATTAACTTTGTCTTTCCTACGTTGATCTTTAGTCCTATGTTGTTTGCATTCTGGGTTAACTTGTTTATTTTATCTTGCATATCTTTGTGACTGCTTGATAATAGACAAATGTCGTCCGCAAAGTCAAGGTCCTCCAGCACTGTGTCAAGGGTCCATTGTAATCCTCTGCGTTTGTCTGATGTTGCCTCCTTCATTAACCAGTCTACTGCCAAGATAAATAATGTTGGTGATAGTACACATCCCTGTTTCACTCCTGTTTGTACCCTAAAGCTGCTGGAGGTATGTTCTCCACAGATAACTTTGCACTGAAAACCCTCGTATAGGGCTTTGATTACATTAACTATTTTATGGGGGAGGCCATGCCATCTTAGGATTTTCCACAGTGCATCTCTGTTGAAATGTTGGTTATATGAGCAGCATATTTCTAGAATGTCTGGAACAGGTTGAAAGTTGTATAATAAAGGGCAGAATGTCAGACGGGCCTGCGTGCCCAATTCTTAACCCATTGGAAATAAAGATCAATCAGTCAGTCAGTCTCTTTCTCTCTCTGTCTGTTTCTCTGTCTATCTGCCTGCTTGTCTATCTGTCTTTCAGCCTGCTCGTCTCACTACTTGCTCATAAGCAATCTCCAGCTTTCTGTATTGTCAGTCAACCAAACACTCTACAGACTTACTTGTTCCTTGACATTATTGTTTTAACGCTATTTTAACTTCATTCCCGCTTCATGAATGTTTTAACGTTATTTTAACATCATGTCTCTTCATATGTCTAGATTATTTTAACATTTTTTAACGCAATCCCTCCATTCCTGCTTCACATCCTGAATAATTAATCTAATTCTCTGATAGCCCAGTAAGCGTGAGTTGTTAGGTGCTAGGTTTACTAATCGGCGGTATCGGGTTCAAGTCCCAACAGTGGAAACTTTTCTGGTACCACCACACCAAAAAGTCCACGGGTTCACCCAGTCTCTAAAAAACGGGTACCAGAGAAATCTGGGAAGGTGAATTTTGCCAAGGCGTGAGATACTGACCACATCATACTTTCATATGCCGATGGTCTTGAAAATACAGGCCTAACTCCGTATCTCTAATATGCCTATGTGACATGGAAACGGGAGTTTTACCTATACTTTTATTCTTCACATCTCCACTGTTTTATTACTTAAATTCTTCTGCGTATTTTGTTCATTTTATGGTTCAGAAATCTGAACATTCAGAATAGTACAGAACAAGCTACTGTAAGCAGTAGGTGTGCAAGGTACAATGGGTTGCTTGTTTGATATTTAGCTTGTTTATCGTGTGTAGAGATACAGCTATCCAAACAATCACGCTCCGCGGAAAAAAAGTAGTTCTTCCACTAGGAGTATAAATTGTTCGTGGGGGTTTAAGTCTTAAATAAGTTAAACGATTTTTTTTTAGGGGGGGGGGGAATCCTGAAAGCCATGAAGACTGACAGGCATTTAACAGGTAGTGATGCAAAACCTTTGCAAGGCATGGTTGAAGGTAGTTATGGTTGTGCCGTAGGCGTATCTGTGAGATGTCTCGTCTTGTCTTGTCTTCCGATAAGACATCCTGGTCGAGATTTTTTTTTTTTAATTACAAAAGATGTTCGTGTGTCATGGATGTTATTTTGACATGTTAAGAGTTAAAAGAAACTGCGCTGTAGGATCTAACCCTATCAAGTTTACAATGTATTCAGTGATTTTTCGCCCCTCTTTTGTGTGTCTTGCCCTCTTTCTATTTGTATACGAGTTTATTTTCTTATATCTTATATCCTTCCCATGCCATTAAACGTCACATAGGACTAACAAGGTAGTTCGCCAATTTTTCCTGTTTTCAGCGAGCTTTTCAACCTCATCAATGGATTTTATGCCTATTAATTTGGCCTTTCTTAACAATGTCCTCTTTAGAGTTTCACGTGGTCTGCCTATTTTTCTTTGGCCTATTGTGTTCCACTTGATAGCTTGTTTTGAGATTTTCTGATCGTTTCTTCTCATCACGTGACTAACATATGTCCATCTCCTTTTCCTGATCACCCATGAGACTGGTTGTTCAGTCATCTGTCTTATCTCTGCATTGTTCTTGATTTCGCTCCACTTGATGCCGAGTATTTTCCTTAAGCATTTGTTTTCAAAAGAGTCTAATTTCTTGTCTGTTTCTTTAGTTGTTCTCCAGCTTTCACATGCATAAATGAGGGTGGATATTACATTTGAATTGGATACTCTTAACTTGGTTTTTGTACTTATAACTTTTGAATGCCGTATGTTCTCAAGATTCTTGAAGATTAATGCTGCTTTTGCAATTATACGGGTTTAGGGTGATATTAATAGCTTGGATTATGGATACTCCGACACTTTGTAGTGAAAGTACCTGTTCAGATGAGATAGTTCCATGCCAGTAGGCGTAGGCAGTCATCTTTCTCCATCTCGCTCGATCCTCCGTCTCTCGGATCAAGTCTATCGCTGTTTTCCTGTCAAACCACTCAGTCAGGCCATCCAGATGTTTCTGTCTTCTCCGTCCCTCTGTCTTTTTGCCATTTATCTTCCCAGTCATGACCAAGTGTTCAAGACCTCCATGTCCGTTGATGAGCCCGAAAAACTTTGATTGTCTTCCTCTTTTGTACGGCGCTAGTTTGAGATATTCCTTTGCTTGATGTAATACTTCTTATTTGTCTTTCTGGCTGCCCCTGGCATGCGAAGCATCCATTATAACAACCACATTTCAGTAGCCTTTATTTTTTTCTTCTAATTGTTTCTTTAGGAAGGTATGCACAAAAGTCATTGGAAGCAGCAGAAATGTGGTTTATTAGAAGAATGTTGTGGATTCCCTGGACAGCAAAAATAACTAATGGAGAATGTTTGAGAAGAGCTGGAGAGACAAAAAATCTTGTCAAAAAGATAAGAGAGAGATAATGTACTTTCATAGGACATGCAATGAGAAGAGGGGGCATTGAAAATATTGTAACAATAGGAAAAATAGAAGGAAGACCAAGAGAAATGATACTGGACAGTCTGACGAGATGGTGTGAGAGATCACCAAGTGAACTAATGGCCTGCATGAAGGATCGGGTACTCTGGAGAAGCATAATAGCCAAAGCCAGTCGGCACGGCACCTGGTGATAATGATGAATTGTTTACTCCTAGTCCATTTTTCACTTGCATGGAGTGGAACTTCCTTTTTAACTGAAGTACTACTAATTTCGAAGAGCAAAGGTACACATTCCCATTGATAATTGCACTTCTGTCATAGCCATGTATTTTCTGTGTAAGTTAGATAACTCAGCTTTATCAGTTAACGTTTCGAGGGGAAGGGTTTGCGTTCTTGACTAAGTTGCACACTAGGTCCTCTTGTTGTAGAAGCACTGACGATATTTGTAAAGCGAAACCTTTAAACTGCCCGCCTTTCTTTTCCCGCCTTATCGTGGCCTTGGAGGAGATAAAAGTGTTTATGGCAATGCGGACGTGTACAGCGGACTTGACGAGACACGGATGCTGTTTAACGCGCGTGTTGCATGTGTAAAATAGCAAAAAATCTGCACTCATAAATGTTACATCTCAGTGATGATCTTTCATTAAATATTCAGATAGTCATCGTTTTCCGACATTGGTCTAGCGAGTTCTTATTGTAAAGTTACAAATATATATATTTTTTTGTTTTAGAAAATCTTATATCTTATATCTTATATCCTTCCCGTGCCGTTAGACGTCACATAGGGCTCGCAAAGTAGTTCGCCAATTTTTCCTGTCTTCGGCGAGTCTTTCAACCTCATCAAAGGATGTTATGCCTGTTAACTTGGCCTCTCTTAATAATGTCCTCTTTAGAGTTTCACGCGGTCTGCCCCTTTTTCTTCGGCCTGTTGTGTTCCACTTGATAGCTTGTTTTGGGATTCTCTGATCATTTCTTCTCATCAAGTGACCAACATATGTCCATCTCCTTTTCCTGATCACCCGTGAGACTGGTTGTTGTTCAGTCATCTGTCTTATCTCTGCATTGTTCTTGAATTC
The DNA here is from genome assembly GCA_009760885.1 of Achatina immaculata. Taxonomy (NCBI): domain Eukaryota; kingdom Metazoa; phylum Mollusca; class Gastropoda; order Stylommatophora; family Achatinidae; genus Lissachatina; species Lissachatina immaculata. Next base: position 12,642,755 of record CM019715.1, read on the forward strand.
ATTCCACTTGATGCCGAGTATTTTCCTTAGGCATTTGTTTTCAAAAGAGTCTAATTTCTTTTCTATTTCTTTAGTTGTTTTCCAGCTTTCGCATGCATAAATGAGGGTGGATATTACATTTGAATTGAATAGTCTTAACTTGGTTTTTGTGCTTATAACTTTTGAATTCCATATGTTCTCAAGATTCTTGAAGATTGATGCTGCTTTTGCAATTCTGATCCTAACTTCCTTTCTAGTGTCACCATCCTGGTCTATGTAGCTGCCAAGGTATGCACATTGATTGACTTCTTCAATATCTGTCCCTTCTATGTGTATTTTTCCATTTTGATTGATGGGAATTTTCATTATCTTTGTTTTGTCCTTGTTAATTTCAAGTCCTATTTTGCTAGCCAGTGAAGATAGGCTATCTGTTTTTTCTTGCATGGAATTCACATTATTACTGATAAGAGTTATGTCATCAGCAAAATCAAGATCTTCTAGTTTTGTCCCATGTACCCAGTCAATACCTGTGTTACCTGTGCAGCATTTTGTCATTATGAAGTCTATTGTAATCCCAAAAAGTAAAGGAGACAGTATACATCCTTGTTTCACGCCTGTTTCAATCTGGAACCATTCACTCATCCCTTCTTCTGTCTTGACTGCACAACCATATCCATTGTATAAGTCCTTAATGATGTTGACAATTTTAGATGGTATTCCATATAGACATAAAATTCTCCATAATGAATCTCTGTGTATGCTATCAAATGCCTTCTTAAAATCTATGAAATTCAGTATTAATGGTTTTTGCTTTTCAATATGTTCTTCAAGTATTATTCTGAGAGTAAAGATCTGGTCGAGACAGCTTCTCCCTTTTCGAAATCCTGCTTGTTCTTCTCTCATTGCAGTATCCACTATATCTTTGAGTCTATTCAAAATGACCTTGCAAAATACTTTTGACAGAACTGATATTAAGGTTACTCCTCTCCAGTTGTTACAGTCACTAAGGTTGCCCTTTTTTGGTATTTTAACAATGATTCCCTTCTTCCAATTAGAAGGGACCTTTTCTTCTTTCCAAATCTTGTTAAACATTCTCTGTAGTTGTCTCATGTTGTCACTATTGATAGCTTTTAGCATCTCGGCTGTTATTTCATCTTCACCTGCAGCTTTGTTGTTAGCCATTAAATTCACTGCTGCTTCAATTTCATGCAATTTAATTTCATCTAGATTGACATTTAGTTGTGGGGCTGGTAAGTCAGTTTCAAGGTTTAACAATTCTTTTGGGTGTGGTCGACTGAGTATTTCTTGGAAGTGTTCAGCCCATCTTTGCTTTTGGTCTTTATTTGATGTTAATAGTGTTCCAGTTTTGCTAAGGATTGGTCTTTCTTTAGATGTAATAGTACCTGTTAGCCTCTTTTGTATGTTATATAAAGTTTTTGCTGTCTCCTGTTTTTGCTGCTTTTTCTGCCTCTTTCGCCATATTGTCTATGTATTCTCTTTTATCCCTTCTAGCTGAACTTTTTACTTTCCTGTCTATGTCTTTGTATTTTGCTTTTGACGAATCTCTTTCATGATCTGCTTTTGCATTCAACATGTTTAATTTGGCTGCTCGTCTTTCATGTATATACTTCCATGTTTTATCTGATATCCATGCTTTTCTATTTGGTTTTTCCAATCCAGCGCTTACTTTTGCTGCTGTGATTATGGCTGTGCTGTACGAATTCCATAACTCATCTATACCTATCTCCTCAACTTCACTGGGTGTTTTGGAATGATTGGCAAGTTCCTGATTGAAATTAATGTTAGTATTTTCTTCTTGTAGGCTGTGGATGTTTATCTTTCTGTGTACTGATTTCTTGTGTTGACTTTTCAATTTTAGTTTTATTTTCCCTATGCACAGGTTGTGATCACTGTTGACATCTGCACCCCTATAAGCCCTTACATCCATGAGAGATGTTCTGTATTGCTTTCTAATACAAAAATGGTCTATCTGGTTTTTAGTTCTATCATCTGGAGATATCCACGTTGTTTTATGTATCTCTTTGTGTGGGAATATTGTGCTTCCAATGACCATGCCCTCTGTTAGACATATTTCAATTAATCTTTCTCCATTCTCATTAACCATGTCAATTCCTTCTTTCCCCATCACTTTTTCAACGTCGGTATTATCCTTCCCTACCTTAGCATTGAAGTCCCCCATAGCAATTAGGATGTCGTGTTTAGGGACTTTGTTGATGATTTGTTGTAGTTGGTGATAGAAGTCGTCTTTCACATCATCATCTGCATCATTCGTGGGTGCATAACACTGTATTATTGTCATTCTTCCGTGTCGTAGGTTGTATCGTGCTCTTATTATACGACTGTTCACTGGTTCCCATTCTACAAGGCTCTTTGCAGCTACATTTGACATAATAATGCCCACTCCGTCTCGGAATTTATTGTCATTTCTGCCTGAATGTATAATTAACTTACCGTTTTCCGCCGATCTTTTACCTGCTTCTGGCCATCGCATTTCGCTGATGCCAAGTATGTCTAGATGGTATCTGTCCATTTCTTTGATGACCTGGGTAGTTTTTGTTGGTGCTGCCATCGTTCTCACATTCCAGAATCCGATCTTTGTCACATGTTTGGGGCCGACGAATGAGCTCTTCGGAGTTGGCATCCCTGATGCTCGGTTGGTTTCTCTGCGAGTTTCCATAACGATATCTTTTTTTCCCATCTGGAGTTGCCTCTAGATAGGTCTCAGGATAATTTAGAAAATGCGATACTTATTTAATCTAAAACTGCTTATGTCAAAGTTTATGTGTAAATTATAAGGCCATTCTGTTTTTTTTTCAAACATGCCTGTCTATTGACTGTAAAGCACTCTGTATTCTCTTTCTGTCTGTCTGTCTGTCTCACACATACACACACTCCTCACTTCATTGTCAAGTACACATGGGGCTGCTGATAGCAAGAGATTTCCACTTCTTTCGGTCCTTCGTTATCTTCCTGGCTGTCTCCCATGTCACTCCTTTGTTTACCAGAACCTTCTCTGCTGTACGTCTCTGCGTCTTTTTTGGGTGGACCCATTAAAGTTAGGGTTAGCGCGCCCTTTAACTGCCCAAGTAAATAAGCATCCATAATTACGTGACTCGTGATTATATAATTGTTGCAGCATGTAAAAGGCAGTCAGACAGTTTACCAGTAACCCAAGTACCCTTACAAAATAGACACACGCGGCCGTCTTATCAGCTTGACATCTAATGAATTAATGAACCTAAAACATAAATTGAATTTTAAATAAGGATATTAAAACATCCTTTTTTTGACAAGCAAATTACTACACACATCCCTGCTTCTGTGATGTAGCGTTGTAACGTCTTACACCCTTGCGTACTCTTGTGCTTGATCTTATATATATATATATATATATATATATATATATATATATATATATAATGACTTTGAAGTCAGAGTTCTGAAATAAAAATATGATGGAGATGGATATTTGCATATTTCACGCCAAGGCTACCTGTAAAAACGAGCATATGCCGTGAAATATTTGCATGAAACGGTGACCCCAGCCATTGTTAGATCAAATCGTAGAACTTTATTAAGGTATTTTATTGCTGGGAGAAGGTGGTCGCGTTTAGTAGTGTAGTGGTTAGTCCTCTCGTCTCTTACTGGGAGGTAAATCTGGCCGGGGTCACCCACCTGTAGGGGTGGGTTCTGGAGCTAGGCAAGAAAAACCGACGAGTAGTGTGCTGACAGGTCAAGGAAAAGTGGGCGTTAACATCATAACTCAAAGTTGCCTCTGTGGCATTGATAGTTATATATATATATATGTAAATGAACGTGTGTGTGTGTAGGTTAGAGCATCACGCTGGAACGCCTGGAGCAATTTCAACCAGATTTGGCCCCCATATGACTTACAATCTGGACAGTGCACCGCGGGGGTTAGATCACCCCTAGAATACCCCTATGACTCCTAGGGGTCGGGGTGACATATAAAAATAATCGAAAATTAACGATATTAGTGTCAAATCCATAGTTTTCGGGGTCGCTGAGATGAATAGTGACACTCACGATGCCGTTTAAGTCCAAGTTCAGCCTGCAACGGCATGGGGGCCCTAGGGGTGGGGGTGAGATATGGTGACATATACGAATAATCGAAAATGACCGATATTAGTGTCAAATCCATAGCTTTAAGGGTCGCTAAGATGAATAGTGACACTCCCGATGCCATTTAAGTCCATCAGCATCCAACGGCATGGGGGGCCCTAGGGGTAGGTGTGGGATGGGTTCACATAACAATGAACGTGTGTATGTGTGTGTGTGTGTTAGACCATCACTCTGGAACGCCTGAAGCAATTTCAACCAAACTTGGGACATATATGATTTACAATCTGCACAGTGCACCGTGAGGGTTAGATCATCCCTAGGATACCCCTATGACTCCTAGGATCGGGATGACATATAAAAATAATCGAAAATGAACGATATTAGTGTCCAATCTATAGTTTTCGGGGTCGCTGAGATGAATAGTGACTCTCTCGATGCCGTTTAAGTCCAAGTTCAGCCCACAACGGCATGGAGGCCTTAGGGGTGGAAGAGGGATATGGTGACTTGTACAAATAATCGAAAAAGACCGATATTACTGTTGAAACCATAGTTTTCGGGGTCGGTGAGATGAATAGTGACACTTGCAAGTTCAGCCTCCATCGGCATGGGGAGGTGAGAAGTGGTAATAAATAGGATATCCACATTGACCGAGATTAGTGTCGAAACCATAGAGTTCGGGGTCGCTGAGCTGATTGGTGACAGTCCCGATGACAATTAAGCTCACGTTTAGTCGAATAAAAGGAATAGAACTCTGTAGAACCTTCTAGAAGGTTGTGGAAATGAATAGAACATTGTAGAACCTTCTAGAAGATTGTGGAGCTGAATAGACCTCTGTAGATCCATCTAGAAGGCTATGGAAATGAATAGAACGTTGTAGAACCGTCTTGAAGGTTGTGGAAATGAATAGAACTTTGTTGATTGGTTTAAATAAATACCCGGGCAACGCCGGGTAATCAGCTAGTTGTTATTAAAAAAATTTCCTGATTCACTGCATTTGATTTCCCTTCTTAATTTTCTACTCGAAGTTTTAATACAAAGGTAGCATCAGGGTTGGCGAACCATAACTGATCAAGACCCTGTCCCAACTTACTATTGAACACCCCCACCCCCCAGTAACAGGCCCATCGTGGCTAAAGGACCAGGGATCATCATAGTCCCCATGTTGGTGGAGTCAGTTAAAGAAGAATTGCACGCCCTTTACTTTTTAACTGCCCTCAGGGACTGAAAAAATATCTTAACGTAGCCCGCTCCCAAGCCGACTCGATGCTGTGCCTTAAGATCCCCACCACATCGGCTGCAAGTAACTCCCATTTCACAGTTCCAGGGAGACTGAAGAAGAAGAAGAAGAAGAAGAAGACCCGAGAAATGTGGACTCCTAAATATTACACTCTTCTATTGAGGAAACATTAAGCTTTCTCAAAGGTTTCTAAACTATTATTATATTTTTATTATTATGTTATTACAAATTATTGTACAGCTTGTAGTGAGCTTTGGGAAATGATTTTGTGATTTTAGCTGAGCTTTCAGGTGTCATTTTTGGGTACCCGACTTCTTCTGGAGTCGGGGAAGGAAAGGCGGCCAGGCCTGATACTGACCATATCACCCTCTAGTGTGCTGACAGGTCAAGGAAAATATGGGCACTACCACCATATCCCTATGTGACGCTAAGACATGACAGGATTACCTTCACCTTTGCGCTTTTTTTCAGGTGTACTCTCTCTCTCTCTCTCTCTGAACCTTAAGTGCCCAGGGCACATAGGGCTTCCGCAAGGCTTTTCCATAAATGCCTGTCCTTTGTCTTTTTTTCTCTTCTTGCCCAGGTGAGCCCTCTATTGCTCAACATCCTCTCTGTTGTTTTTCTCCATGTCTCTTTTGGTCTACCCTTACTTCTGTTCCCCTGTGGAGCCCATCTTAGTGCTAGTTTTGGTCACTAGATCAGGTGTAATATTACCTGTATTATATATGTAAATCGGATTTAAGAAAGTAAGCAACCTGTCACTACGCATTTGGTAAGTTCAGGATAATAACATAAGAGAGGACTCCACCCACCCCACCCCCACTCCCTCACTGGGGTATTGTTCATTTTTTACTGCTTGAAATGGGAGGTGGCTGGCACTTGGATGATTTAAAATGACGGAAAAATTGCGAGTGTTGGGAGGCAAAACTATTATGAGAAGAGTTTTGAGTAGAGTACAAGTGGGGATGTTATCGGGGATTTTAATTGCATTAAAACTATCCCTGCCCTGTCGCTGATCTTTGTTGACTTTTATGTCTGATCTTTGTTGTATGGGCCTTGCCTATTGTGTATAATCTTGTGGACTTTTATGTCTGATTTTTGTTGTATGGGCCTTGAATATTGTGTATAGTCTTGTGGACTTTTATGTCTGATCTTTGTTGTATGGGCCTTGCCTATTGTGTGTATTCTTGTGGACTTTTATGTCTGATCTGTGTTGTATGGGCCTTGAATATTGTGTATAATCGTGTGGACTTTTATGTCTGATCTTTGTTGTATGGGCCTTGCCTATTGTGTGTATTCTTGTGGACTTTTATGTCTGATCTTTGTTGTATGGGCCTTGCCTATTGTGTGTATTCTTGTGGACTTTTATGTCTGATCTTTGTTGTATGGGCCTTGGCTATTATGTATAATCTTGTGGACTTTTATGTCTGATTTGTGTTGTATGGGCCTTGCCTATTATGTATAATCTTGTGGACTTTTATGTCTGATCTTTATTGTATGGGCCTTGCCTATTGTGCATATTTTTGTGGACCCTTATGACTGATCTTTGTTGTGTGGACCTTTTATATTCTTTCTGGCTTTAATGGCATCATTGACGTGTAAAGCTGAGATATCATCGTACGTTTTATGTTTCTTTAATAATGACTGGTTGTATGGAAATTTTAGCGTATTCATTTGTACAACCTAAAAATCTACGCCAGCAGATTGTAAGTATGTAGGAACATTGAACATAAACCATTAAGAAAAGATAAAATGTAGTAATTGTAGTACAGAGTTTTAAGTATTTGTAAGTCATCCATGATAGGTTTTTCAGTCACCAACTGGGACTGAAAGAAACTGGCGAAAGATCGAAAACATGGAGAACGACTCTGAGTAAGGATGTAGGATTATGAGAGGAGGTAAAACTGGGATTAACGTTGAAGAGGAAAAAAAAATGGAACCACAATGAAACAGGACTTTGCAACTGAACATTGTTTGACTAGTTATACAAAATCCAGTATTGGTAAAATTCTTCTACTACTACTACTACTACTACTACTACTACTACTACTACTACTACTACTACTACTACTTCTTCTTCTTCTTCTTCTTCTTCTGCTTGCGTTCTTTGGTTCTAGGTTCAGACATTTGTATTTCTTGTCCGGATAAATTGAGAATACTTTTGAAGGTCGTGCTGTGTGTGTTCATCTGCTTACTTTAAGAGCGACTTGTAAGAAGAAAAATGATGCTATTATTTTTATTATCTTGTCTATTATACCTGGCGGGTTTTAGAAATGGTGTTTGAATCTTTCAGTAAATGTTGGGTGGAACTTTTCTTACTGTTTACTCGCATTGTAATGGTGGTGTCAAATGAGTCGCATTGTAATGGTGGTGTCAGATGTCTCGCGTTGTAATAGTGGTGTCAGATGCCTCGCGTTGTAATGGTGGTGTCAGATGAGTTGCACTGTAATGGTGATGTCAGATGTCTCGCGTTGTAATGGTGGTGTCAGATGAGCCGCACTGTAATGGTGACGTCAGATGAGTCGCACTGTAATGGTGGTGTCAGATGTCTCGCGTTGTAATGGTGGTGTCAGATGTCTCGCGTTGTAATGGTGGTGTCAGATGAGCCGCACTATAATGGTGATGTCAGATGAGTCGCACTGTAATGGTGGTGTCAGATGAGCCCCACTGTAATGATAGTGTCAGATGAGTCGCATTGTAATGGTGGTGTCAGATGTCTCGCGTTGTAATGGTGGTGTCAGATATCTCGCGTTGTAATGGTGGTGTCAGATGAGTTGCACTGTAATGGTGTCGGATGAGTCGCACTGTAATGGTGGTGTTAGATGACTAGCGCTGTAATGGTGATGTGGGATGAGTCACACTGTAATGGTGGTGTCGGATGAGTCGCACTGAAATGGTGGTGTCAGATGACTAGCGCTGTAATGGTGGTGTCGGATGAGTCGCACTGTAATGGTGGTGTCGGATGAGTCGCACTGTAATGGTGGTGTCGGATGAGTCGCACTGTAATGGTGGTGTCGGATGAGCCGCACTGTAATGGTGGTGTCGGATGAGTCGCACTGTAATGGTGGTGTAAGATGACTAGTGCTGTAATGGTGGTGTCAGATGACTATCACATTTCTGTTTCTTTTGTCCTGTATGTTTTTTTCTGCTAGAAGAATACGCTGTCCGTTATGGCAATCTGCGTTAGGGTTGGCCGAACCACAGCTGATCAAGACCTTGTCCCACATCTCGTCTTGACCCCCCCCCCCCCCACCCCCAACATTAACAGGCCTAGCTTGACTAACGGGTCAGGGATCGTCATATTCCTCATGGTGGTGGATTCTGCTAAAGAAGCATTGCAACCCCCTCCCCTGCTTTTTAGCTCGACTCATGGCTCAAGAAATAGCTGCCATAACCCGCTCCCACGCCGACACCATGCTGTGCCTCAACACCTTCTCAGCATCGGCAGCAGAGAACACCAGCTCTTAGTCCCAGGGAGATAGAAGACAAGACGAGACAAGGCATAGTTAAAGTGCAAACCGAAACGTTGCAACTGTGTGCTAGTTAACTAATAAAGCTTCCTACTTTTGTTGTGCCAAGATGGCTGCAAGACATCGTTGATGATCTGCAAATGGATGCATCAGCAGCAGGCCATCTTTCTCACTACCGAGAGGCCTACAGGAGGGCTGTTAAGGAGACAAAGTTCCGCAAGGGACATGAAAATGACTTTTTAAAATAGTTTTTTGTTAGCATAGTTTTATTGTAGTGGCTTTGCATATATATATATATATATATATATATACGAGAAAACAAATGGCTAAGGAAAATACTCAATATAAAGTGGAACGAATTGAATTCAAGAACAACACAGAGATAAGACAGATGAGCAAACAACAACCTGTCTCACGGGTGATCAGAAAAAGAAGATGGGATATGTGTCGGTCAAGTGATGAGAAGAAAACAATCTGAGGATCCCCAAACAAGCTATCAAGTGGAGCACAGCAGGCCAAAGAAAAAGAGGTCGACCACGTGAAACTCTAAAGAGGACATTGTTAAGATAGGCCAGTTAAATGGGCTTAACATCCCTTGATGATGTTGAAAAACTCGCCGAAGACAGGATATCTTGGCGAACTACCATGCCGGCCCTATGTAACGTTTAACGGCACGGGAAGTATGTAAGTTGTAAGATACTTATATCCAAAACCTATTCGTTTATGTCCTTTCATAAATTGCCCACCAAAAAGTGATTGTTTGTGACAAAGATTATTATTGTGAATCCGCTAGGATGTTAAGTTGTTGGGTCTTTTTAACAGGATAACCCGGTAATTTTTGTATTTTCCTTTTTTTTTAAAAGTTAGCCAGGTATGACCTTGTTTTTCTGTTGGATTTACAGCTTGCTTTTAAATATGTTTTTTTTTAAAATCACAAGTGAAGCATGACGTGAATTGTAGCAGCCATGAATATGAAGTGGTTTATGAAGTGTTTTTTTTTTACACTTTATGTAGGGCTTATAAAAAAAGCAGGTTTCGACTTTTGTATATAGTATGTCCTTACCTTTATGTTTTCTCCTGTGTATTCATTGTCGCTTTTCCTTGTGAATTTGTTTTGTTTCTTCATTATAATATCTCTGGGAATGTTTTCTTTCTTCATTATAATCTCTCTGAGGATGTTTTCTTTATTCATTATAATCTCTCTGAGAATGTTTTCTTTCTTCATTATAATCTCTCTGAGAATGTTTTCTTTCTTCATTATAATCTCTCTGAAAATTTCTTTGTTCATTATAATCTCTCTGGGAACATTTTCTTTCTTGATTATAATCTCTTTCTTCTTGTCTGTTGTTCTTCTTCTTTTTCTTCTGTATTTGTAGTCTTTTCTATTTCGTGAATTTGTATTCTTTCATGTTTGTGTGTTTGTATTTTTTCATGTTCGTATGTTTGTATTCTTTCATGCTTGCGTGTTTGTATTCTTTCATGCTTGTTTGTATTCTTTCCATGTTTTTGTGTTTGTATTCTTTCATGTTTGTATTCTTTCACGCTTGTGTGTTTGTATTCTTTCATGTTTGTGTGTTTGTATTCTTTCATGCTTGTGTGTTTGTATTCTTTCGCTCTTATGTATTCACTCTTTCTTCCTTTCTCTTTGATTAGTTTCCACTGTTTACTCTTTCTTCCTTTTTCGTGGATTAGTACCCACTGTTTACTCTTTCTTCCTTTCTCATGGATTAGTACCCACTGTTTACTCTATCTTCCTTTCTCGTGGATTAGTACCCACTATTTACTCTTTCTTCCTTTCTCGTGGATTAGTACCCACTGCTTACTCTTTCTTTCTTTCTCGTGGATTAGTACCCACTGTTTACTCTTTCTTGTTTTCTCGTGGATTAGTACCCACTGTTTACTCTTTCTTCCTTTCTTGTGGATTAGTACCCACTGTTTACTCTTTCTTCCTTTCTCGTGGATTACTACCCACTGTTTACTCTTTCTTCCTTTCTCGTGGATTAATACCCACTGTTTACTCTTTCTTCCTTTCTCGTGGATTAGTACCCACTGTTTACTCTTTCTTGTTTTCTCGTGGATTAGTACCCACTGTTTACTCTTTTCTTGTTTTCTCGTGGATTAGTACCCACTGTTTACTCTTTTCTTGTTTTCTCGTGGATTAGTACCCACTGTTTACTCTTTTCTTGTTTTCTCGTGGATTAGTACCCACTGTTTACTCTTTTCTTGTTTTCTCGTGGATTAGTACCCACTGTTTACTCTTTCTTCCTTTCTCGTGGATTACTACCCACTGTTTACTCTTTCTTCCTTTCTCGTGGATTAGTACCCACTGTTTACTCTTTCTTGTTTTCTCGTGGATTAGTACCCACTGTTTGCTCTTTCTTCCTTTCTCGTGGATTAGTACCCACTGTTTACTCTATCTTCCTTTCTCGTGGATTAGTACCCACTGTTTACTCTATCTTCCTTTCTCGTGGATTAGTACCCACTGTTTATAAGTTACGATCACTTTCGCATCATCATTAGCTTCATTCTTTACCGCTGTTTATGACACACGTTTCGTCACAAACTCTCAGCCGCTTGATCACATACATTATCCATCTGTCAGGTGCCGTGCCTACTGATGTTGGCGGTCATAACTCCCCACAGCATCTCTTGTTCTGTGTTGCCTCTATGAGTTGTTCTGGTGTTCTCTTTCCATGCCATCTTGTCAGTCCATCCAGGATTTTGTTTCTCTTGATCTGCCTCGTACTTTTTTCTCCTCTAACTCTCCTGTTGTCACGATTTGTTCTGGTCTGCCTTTTCTCATGACATGTCCTGTAAATTTAGACTGTCTTTTCCTGACTGTTATTATTTGTCTTCCCGAATAGGTCTCACTCTTTATTTCTTTATTTGACTTTCTTGCTATCTCTAGTTGTCCTTAACATTCTTCTAAGAAACCACATTTCATTGGCTTCCAGACGTTGCTGTATCTCTTTAGTAACTTCTAGTCTCCACACCCACAGATCAGAACTGGCTCTCTGTAGCACTGGAACACATTTTTCCTTACACTCAGTGACAGAGATTTGTTATACAAAATAGTTTTCGTTTTCAGCTTGGCATATAAGTTAGGTCTAGATACATTCACAATATCAAGAACGGTTGCTGTAACAGGCAGTGACAGCGAACTATGACCCGTTCTATTTTTCTAATGTAACGATTGTTAAAAATGTTACTTTTTTGTCTCTTGACACACTTATTACAGCTCGCCACAGCACCCTCAAGTTTAAGGAGGGGGGAAGGGGGGATTTTATCATTTAAAAACTAACCTGTACGTCTGCGGCATATCAGAAGACCTTTTTGCAGTATACATAAAAACCGTTGCATAATGATTGACGGTCGCTGTTCGAAAGGGGTCTCAGGTTAGAGGGGAGGGTAAATAAAGCCTAGAGCTGGGTCCCAGGGTTTGACTTGCCATACCCTGATGATGGAGAAGTTTGACAAACAATGTCGTCATGTCCTGCTTCAGATTTTTTTAAAAGGTCACGAGTGAGTGATTTGGTTCACGCACTGGATCATGTTAGCCAAACTAGATAACCAGGCCTGAGGTAGTCAGCGTTAGCGTCATGCTGTCGTGGGTGGAAGCAGTTTTGGGTGGAGTCACTGGGTATGTACAATACGTGAAGGAGTCGAGCAGAGGAGAAATGGAGGAGTCAAAAACGAATTTTCGTGCAGTCAAAGTTAGCGGAAATATGCCATTTACGAAGAGACTTGTCTAGGTTGTTAAATTGTTGAGTCATGATAACAATATGTCTAGTCAATTTTACTAAGAGACTTGTCTAGAATGTTAAGTTGTTGGGTCTTTTTAACACGATGTCTAGTAAATTTTATGAAGAGACTTGGCTCTAAGATGTTAAACTGTTGAACCTTTTTAAACAGAATGTCTAGTAATTTTTTTTACTAAGAGACTTGGGCAGTTAAAAAAAAAGCAAATATAAGAGTCAGATTTGAAGGCTCACCCTACCAATGCTTCAACTGTTAGCAACACAACAGGAGCTTTTCAGAAAGATGACGCGCATCAAAAAACCGGCAACACTTGATCCTTGCTTGCTCCAAAACCATCTTTCTAGACGAAGTGTGTCAATATAACTTCGTATAAAACTCTCACCACATCTTGTTAGATCAGTGGTTCCCAACCTTCTTCCGCTTGCGTACCCCTTGGCAGCATATTTTCCATAAAGTGTACCCCTTGGCAGCCTATTTTCCTTAAATTGTACCCTTTGGCAGCCTGTTTTCTATAAATTGTACCCTTTCATATTACACAATTGCTTGTATAGTATAGTTGACAACTAGTATAGTTGACAACTAATATAGTTGACAATACATGTATTAGTTGTCCGCCATTATCCAATTTCTCGCGTACCTCTAGACGTCCTGCCGCGTACCCCAGGTTGGGAACTACTGAGTTAGATGCAGCTGTGAAAAAAAAAGAAAAATATACCTTTTATTAAAACTCAAACGTTTTTGTTAGTAGGTGCGAGAGAACGTGACATTTTGCAAATTTTGCAGATGATGATCATGTTTCTTGCGCATAAATGCAGCCTTGTTCCATTTGCCGCCATCATCATCATCATCATCATCATGTACCATGCCGATACATGTTGGCAATTGCGCTCTTCTAGAGATCTCGGCACAGCGGCTTGTAATACAGAGGTTGATAGTAGAAGCCATAGTGCCAGGCTACATCAAGAGGCACAACAGCTTGGAGAGGCTGATAGTAGAAGACATAGTGCCAGGCTACATCAAGAGACACAATAGCTTGGAGAGCTTGATAGTAGAAGACATAGTGCCAGGCTACATCAAGAGGCACAACAGCTTGGAGAGGCTGATTGTAGAAGACATAGTGCCAGGCTACATCAAGAGACACAACAGCTTGGAGAGGTTGATAGTAGAAGACATAGTGCCAGGCTACATCAAGAGGCATAACAGCTTGGAGAGGTTGATAGTATAAGACATAGTGCCAGGCTACATCAAGAGGCACAACAGCTTGGAGAGGTTGATAGTAGAAGACATAGTGCCATGCAAAGGAGAAAAGGGACGACCTCGCCGAAGATGGACTCAGGACATCAGGGAAAGTCTGAACGTGTCACTGCAAGACGCTGGTCAACTTGCCAAAGACCGTACTGCATTCATGGAGGCTGTGAGACGGACGACGTTCTGGAAAGGACATGTCACATGAAGAAGAGATCTTGATTTCTGATTTTTTTTTTTTTGCATCACTAGAAGCAACACAGGTGTGACGTCTTAAAAGAATGTTAAGAATGTCAAGGACGTCTGAGATGACAAATGAGAAATGTTTAATAAAAGCCAGTGAGAAACAGAGAAATTTAATTAAACATGTGTGTCAACAGTCAGACATTATTTGGACATATAACGAGAAAAAGAAGAATTTGAAAATATCATTTAAAAAAAAACAGAAAAAGATAAATGAAAAGAGAGACAGAGAAAGTACAAGAGAGACGAACTCGGGGAGTTTAACGTGATGGTCCAAAAAGGGTACAGCTTTTGTGCCTGTGTTTACCTTGACCTGTCGGTACACTAGAGGATGATGTCTGTATCACGCCTGCTCGCCTTGCTGTCCCCCAAGCTGCAGCAGGAGCCAGGTTCCCTTTTTCTACAGCTGGGTTGACTGGGACATCTTCACGGGACGTCTTATGGACAGTAGGACTCCGCATCACCGCCATGAGAGATGAGTGCAGTACTTACTCGGACGTCCCTGTGTAGTAAAATAGTTCAATCTTAGGCGTTTCTTCTTGAATTCGATTGTTCGTTACATACGGCTGTCGGAGTTCGCCACATTCAACTAATATCTTAACAAGTCACTCCTTTGGAACCATACATTGTCCATTGTGTTGTTGTTTGAAAGTAGATGGAGGTGTACGGTTCATTTTTACAGAGTGAAGATAGTGGGCAGAAATAAGAATGGCAGAAAGTAAAATGAGCACATACAAATGAAGAGATTACAACAATCCAATATTTCTCCAAAAAGCCTTTTTCAAGGATCACATACAAAAACAACACAACAGATAAATATACGAAAAGTATCGACTTAGCTTTTGTTTTCGTCTCCTTCTAGTGAAAAAGTCGGGCACAAAATACACTTTTGCCGAAAATTTTGGATTGTTGTATGTTTTCCATTTGAATATGGACATCTTGCTTTCTGTCTATCCTCTTTTCTCACCCTTTCTATCTTTTTTTTTTTTTTTTGTAAAACGGAACCACAAACCTTTGTCTGCTTTCATTACTAGAACCAATTTTCTTGCCGTCAGTTGTCTCTCGCACTCCATTTTTGTTTATTTGTTTCCTCTCTGCTATCTTTTGATATTGTTCTCTCATCTTTATCTTTTCCTCTTGTTCCCTCTCTTTGTTTCGTTTCGTTTAATTAATCAAACGCGCCTGATTTATTATGTTTGAAAAATAAAGTCGTTTCTCTTCCTTATAGCAGTGTCATTGTTCAGTCGGGGGGGGGGGGGGGGGGTAGGGGGGGGGGTAGGGAAACAAAGGCAACAACTTCACGAATGTCTTGTCAGAGTGGAAACAAACGCTGTAAACATTTAAACAAAAATAACAGACAAGTAATAAACAAATTAACGGAACAAAAAAAAAAACATAACAAAACAAAAGGAGAAAGGCGGCGGGCAGATAGCCTACTTTTTTCTAGTTTGGTATCACAGCGCAGTGATTGGTGTATCGCTGTATACTTATATACACTATTTATCGTGAGAAGGAGAAGGGTTAGGGGGTGGGGGTATGGGGAGGGGGAGGGGAGTGAAGGGGAAGTTATTTCAGGACAGAAATGGCGAAGCACATGAATGTTAGTGTGTATTCTGGGGAAAGCAAAAAGGGCGGAGAATTCATGACACCGATTCTTTATCTGGTTAACCATCTTTGGACTAGCGAAGTTCCTTATCTTTTTGGAATACACTTTCTCTTTCCGTCTCGTCCCCGTTCCCTCTTCCCCCCCCCCCCCCCCGGTCCCCAAACTATAACCCGTTGGCCGCGATGAGAATTATAACTGTACTAACTAGCGCCGGCACTAAAAGATGGCTAGGGCTATTCGGGGGGTGTCAGTGGCTTTACACATGATGTAACCTACATTGCAACTGCGCATATCTCGTGGCCCTTGACCTCATGCCAATACCATTGCATTATATATATATATATATGAGAAACAAAAACCCCTTGCCCCATAATGGTCAGTGCAGTGGTCACTGCTCATGCGCAGAAGACATGCGCAGTTGTCCATGTGTGCTCGGTGCCAGTAGACACGCCTCGGTTGGATTATGTTGAAACTAACATCATCATCATCGTCAGGTGCCGTGCCGACTGGCGTTGGCTATTATGCTTCTCCAGAGTACACGATCCTTCATGCAGGCCATCAGCTCAGTTGGTGATCCCCTCTCACACCATCCCGTCAGACTGTCCAGTATCATTTCTCTTGGGTCTTCCTCTTGATCTGCTTCCTTCTATTTTTGCCTGTTGTTATATTTTCAATGCCTCCTCTTCTCATTTGCATGCTGAAACTATCCTGCCTGAGAAGAGAAAAGAAGGACGACCTGACCATGGATGGACTCAGGACATGACGGAAAGTCTGAATGTGTCACCGCAAGACGCTGGTCAACTTGCTCAAGACCGTATTGCCTTCAGGGAGGCTGTGAGAGGGACAGCATTCTGGAAAGGACACGTGACATGAATGAATGATCAAGTCAGGAAGTAAATAACCCTGTCCGTTGAAATCAAAGGAATATTGGATGGCTTTAGGGAACTGAATTTTAAATATCTGAAGCAGTAGGTTTGGTTAACGGGGTAGGGGTATCCCCTATCAAAGGAGAGGTAAGACGCCTCCTTACCTCCGTCAGTCTACGGGACACCCTTGGGCAAGGTGGAGTACCCGTATAGCCCCCCGATCAGGGTGACGTGAAGCCATGGGAGCAGGTGGTGGATGGAATGGGAGAGCAGCCGACAGATAATGTTGGTTATGGTCACCATTATATGATGGTAGGCAGATGATCTCAATGTAGGGACAATGGTCTACGATCTCTGACTAGTACAGTCACTGCCCAGAAGGAAAACAATGGTAAACTATCTTCTGGAAATATACCAAGAAACCCAAATAGCAACATCGTTGAGGATCTGCAAATGGATGCAGCAGGCCATCTTGCTCACAACCGAGAGGCCTACAGGAGTGCTATTTGGGAGGCAAAGTTCCGCAAGGGACATGCAAATGAATGAATGAATGAGGTGGTGGTGGTAGTGGTGGTGGTGGTGTCTGTGTGTGTGTGTGTGGGCGGGGGTTCATGTGCACGTGTGTGTAAGTGTTAAATGTTCTGATATATGTGTGTGCGTGTCTTAAAGGTTCTGCTGTGTGTTTGTGTGTTGAGAGAGTTTGGTATACTTGTACATGTTCGTGATATGCATCCCTATATGTGTAATCCATACGTCTAAGATCGTAATGCGTGTATGTCAAAACATGCTGAATGTATGTATATGTCTATGTAGGTATGCTTATGTACGTAGGTTTGTGTATATCTGACCTTGCTGGCCAAGCCCTGCATACACTACAAACAAGAAGTGCAGCTTTTGTATCGAGTTACCTCCCCATCTCCATGTTTACGTTAAACAACAGACCCCTCTTTTTTGTGGGACTTTAATCTTATAAGGGCGTTTTAGAAGATTAATGTAAACCAGGTTTACATTTGTTGGGTGTGTGGAATGTTACGGTGAATTTGTTTTGCTTTTTTTTCATTTCAGGAACAGTGTAGATAGGAAATCCAGCGCGCGCGCACACACACACACCAATCACACACACATATACACACACAGAGCAGCGAAAGAGAAAGAGCAGAGCGAGAGAGAAAGCAGAGCAAAGAGAGAGGGAGCAAAGCAGAGAGAGCAGAGAGAGGATAGCGAGAGAGAGAGCAGAGCAGAGAGAGAGCAGAGAGAGAGGATAGCGAGAGAGAGAGCAGAGCAGAGAATAGCGAGAGAGAGCAGAGAGAGGATAGCGAGAGAGAGAGAGAGAGCAGAGCAGAGAGAGAGAGAGAGCAGAGAGAGAGGATAGCGAGAAAGAGCAGAGCAGAGAAAGAGAAAGAGCAGAGCGAGAGAGAGAGAGCAGAGAGAGAGGATAGCAAGAGATAGAGAGAAGAGAGCAGAGCAGAGAAAGAGAGAGAGAGCAGAGAGAAGATAGCGAGAGAGAGAGCAGAGCAGAGCAGAGAGAGAGAGCAGAGAGAGAGGATAGCGAGAGAGAGCAGAGCAGAGAAAGAGCAGAGCAGAGAGAGAGAGAGAGCAGAGAGAGAGAGGACAGCGAGAGAGAGCAGAGCAGAGAAAGAGCAGAGCGAGAGAGAGCAGAGAGAGAGGATAGCGAGAGATAGAGAGAAAGCAGAGCAGAGAAAGAGAAAAAGCAGAGCGAGAGAGAGCAGAGAGAGAATAGCAAGAGAGAGAGAGCAGAGCAGAGAAAGAGAGAGAGCAGAGAGAGGATAGCGAGAGAGAGAGAGCAGAACAGAGAAAGAGAGAGAGAGCAGAACGAGAGAGAGCAGAGCAGAGAGAAAGGGAGCAGAGCAGAGAGAGCAGAGAGAGAGGGCAGAGAAAGAGCAGAGCAAAGCGAGAGAGAGGGCAGAGCAGAGAGAGTGCATAGCGAGAGAGAAAGCAGAGCAGAGAGAGCAGAGCAAAACGAGAGAGAGAGCAAAGCAGAGCGAGAGAGAGAGAGAGCAGAGCGAAAAAAGGAGCAGAGCAGAGAGAGAGAGCAGAGCAGAAAGAGAAAGCAAAGCAGAACAGAGAGAGAGCAGAGCGAGAAAGGGAGCAGAGCAGAGAGAGAGAGAGCAGAGCAGAGAGAGAAAGCAAAGCAGAGCGAGAGAGAGGGAGCAGAACAGAGCGAGAGAAAGAGCAGAGAGAGAGAGAGAGCAAAGCAGACAGAGAGAGCAAAGCAAAGAGAGAGAGCAGAGAGAGAGAGCAGAGCGAGAAAGGGAGAAGAACACAGAGAGAGCAGAGAAGAAAGAGAAAGCAGAGCAGAGCGAGAGAGAGCAAAACAGAGCGAGAGAGAGAGCAGAGAGAGAGCAGAGCAGAGAGAGAAAACAGAGCAGAGCGAGAGAGAGCAAACCGAGAGAGGGAGATAGCAGAGCGAGAGAGAAGAGCAGAGAGAGAGAGAGCAGAGCAAGAGAGAGATAGCAGAGCAGAGCGAAAGAGAGTGCAGAGCGAGAGAGCAGAGCGAGAGAGCAGAGCAGAGCGAGAGAGCAGAGCAGAGAGAGAGCAGAGAGAGAGAAAGCAGAGCAGAGCGAGCGAGAGCAGACCGAGAGAGGGAGATAGCAGAGCGAGAGAGAGAGAGAGCAGAGAGAGAGCAGAGCAGAGAGAGATAGCAGAGCAGAGAGAGAGATAGCAGAGAGAGATAGCAGAGTGAGAGAGATAGCAGAGCAGAGAGAGAGAGCAGAGCAGAGAGAGAGCAGAGTAGAGAGAGAGCAGAGAGAGAGAGAGCAGAGAAGATAGAGATAGCAGAGCAGAGAGAGATACTCTATTGTAGAGAGCAAAACAAACTCCTCAGATCATCAGAGAATGCCCCCCCCCCCAAATCTCCCCAAAACTCTAACCCCTTTTAATTTCTGTATAAACTGGGAGGAAATAACTAGACATAGCTGTTCCTACTTTTCCCTCAGTTTATACATTTTGTTATCATAGTTTTTACTACACTGACTTCCTGTATAGTTATATATTTAGTTCTGTATACTTATACACTACTTATCTGCGTTTAACGTCTGACGCTCTACGGAAGGGGGTGTGGGGTGGGGTTCCTCTGGGTCATGGATCCCGGAGGTCTGTGAGTTTATAACTGCTTCACGAGGCTGTAAGTACCGTTGGGATGTTTTCGTCTGTAACTTTCCCAAAGTCCCTCGCTGTTTTTTCGGCAGATTCTAGTATTCTTTCCTATATTTTCTGTACCTGTATTCCTATATTTTAGTGTGACCAAGTCCTGTATTGTCCGTTAGCGAGGTTCAAGTTTTGTGTCCCTTGTTTGTCCAGTCCGTCACTCTTCACGATTTTGTATGACACACCCTGAAAGAAGCAGGAACTCGAACCATTCGTCCCGTCCAGTGAGACGGTCTTGTCCTGTTTTGTCTTGTCTTGTCTTGTCTTGTCTTGTGCTATCTCCCTGTAACTGCGAGTTCTTTGCAGGCGATGCTGTGGCGGTGTTGAGGCACAGCATCGTATCGGCGTGGGGGCGGGTTATGGCAGCTACTTGTTCAGTCCCAGAGTACAGCTAAAAAGCAGGGGGTGTGAGCAATGCTTCTTTAGCAGACTCCACCACCTTGGGGACTATTGCGATCCTTATCCTGTTAGCCAGGATATGCTTGTTACTAGCGGTACCAACGGAGAGGTGGGACAGGGTCTTGGCCAGGTATAGTTCGCTGACCCTGACTCTAGCATATCAGCTATGGGTCGCTGACTGCCTAAACTGTGCTTTGACCTTTGTTACCGTTTTGTATATCGTGGCTACGTCACAGCGAATTTGTAACAGTATTCTCGGTTCAGTGTCTCTCTGTCTGCTTGTTTGTCTGTCTGTCTGTATATTGTGGAGTGATACATATGTTAAACTTTGAAATAAACATATTTATACATATTATACAGTTTGTGCCAAAAAGTGTCCACACATAGGAAAATTGTATTTTTAATTACAGAACGTTCTCTGCGTGGCTACCATTTCTGTCTGAACACATACGGAGAGTCTATCCCACTCAAAATGAACTCTTGTTAACATACAAGTATTTGGTGCCATGCACGTAACTGCACTTCCAGTACCCCCATATAGTTTAGCCCCCGTTTCCATGCCATTAAGAGCAGAGCGAGAGAGAAGAGCAGAGAGAGAGAGAGCAGAGCAAGAGAGAGATAGCAGAGCAGAGCGAAAGAGAGTGCAGAGCGAGAGAGCAGAGCGAGAGAGCAGAGCAGAGCGAGAGAGCAGAGCAGAGAGAGAGCAGAGCAGAGAGAGAAAGCAGAGCAGAGCGAGCGAGAGCAGACCGAGAGAGGGAGATAGCAGAGCGAGAGAGAGAGAGAGCAGAGAGAGAGCAGAGCAGAGAGAGATAGCAGAGCAGAGAGAGAGATAGCAGAGAGAGATAGCAGAGTGAGAGAGATAGCAGAGCAGAGAGAGAGAGAGAGAGCAGAGAGAGAGCAGAGTAGAGAGAGAGCAGAGAGAGAGAGCAGAGAAGATAGAGATAGCAGAGCAGAGAGAGATACTCTATTGTAGAGAGCAAAACAAACTCCTCAGATCATCAGAGAATGCCCCCCCCCCAAATCTCCCCAAAACTCTAACCCCTTTTAATTTCTGTATAAACTGGGAGGAAATAACTAGACATAGCTGTTCCTACTTTTCCCTCAGTTTATACATTTTGTTATCATAGTTTTTACTACACTGACTTCCTGTATAGTTATATATTTAGTTCTGTATACTTATACACTACTTATCTGCGTTTAACGTCTGACGCTCTACGGAAGGGGGTGTGGGGTGGGGTTCCTCTGGGTCATGGATCCCGGAGGTCTGTGAGTTTATAACTGCTTCACGAGGCTGTAAGTACCGTTGGGATGTTTTCGTCTGTAACTTTCCCAAAGTCCCTCGCTGTTTTTTCGGCAGATTCTAGTATTCTTTCCTATATTTTCTGTACCTGTATTCCTATATTTTAGTGTGACCAAGTCCTGTATTGTCCGTTAGCGAGGTTCAAGTTTTGTGTCCCTTGTTTGTCCAGTCCGTCACTCTTCACGATTTTGTATGACACACCCTGAAAGAAGCAGGAACTCGAACCATTCGTCCCGTCCAGTGAGACGGTCTTGTCCTGTTTTGTCTTGTCTTGTCTTGTCTTGTCTTGTGCTATCTCCCTGTAACTGCGAGTTCTTTGCAGGCGATGCTGTGGCGGTGTTGAGGCACAGCATCGTATCGGCGTGGGGGCGGGTTATGGCAGCTACTTGTTCAGTCCCAGAGTACAGCTAAAAAGCAGGGGGTGTGAGCAATGCTTCTTTAGCAGACTCCACCACCTTGGGGACTATTGCGATCCTTATCCTGTTAGCCAGGATATGCTTGTTACTAGCGGTACCAACGGAGAGGTGGGACAGGGTCTTGGCCAGGTATAGTTCGCTGACCCTGACTCTAGCATATCAGCTATGGGTCGCTGACTGCCTAAACTGTGCTTTGACCTTTGTTACCGTTTTGTATATCGTGGCTACGTCACAGCGAATTTGTAACAGTATTCTCGGTTCAGTGTCTCTCTGTCTGCTTGTTTGTCTGTCTGTCTGTATATTGTGGAGTGATACATATGTTAAACTTTGAAATAAACATATTTATACATATTATACAGTTTGTGCCAAAAAGTGTCCACACATAGGAAAATTGTATTTTTAATTACAGAACGTTCTCTGCGTGGCTACCATTTCTGTCTGAACACATACGGAGAGTCTATCCCACTCAAAATGAACTCTTGTTAACATACAAGTATTTGGTGCCATGCACGTAACTGCACTTCCAGTACCCCCATATAGTTTAGCCCCCGTTTCCATGCCATTAAGGCATATTGGGGATAAGATGTTAGGCCCGTATTTCCGAGACTTTCGGTACATGAAAGTGTGATGTGGTCACTATCACGGTTGGCCCCAGTTACCTTCCCAGATTTCTCTGGCACCCATTTTTAGAGGCTGGGTGGACCTCGGGATCTTTTTGGCGTGTCAGTCGTTTGCATGTCCCTTGCGGAACTTTGCCTCCCTAACAGTTCTGCTGTAGGCCTCTCGGTTGTAAGCAAGATGCCCTGCTGCTGATGCATCCATCTGCAGATTATCAACCATGTCTTGCAGCCATCTTCGCCTTGGTTTTCATCTCTTTCTTTTTCCCATTATGTAACCATCCAAGACTGTTTTCTCCAAATTCTCATGCCGTTTAATGTGTCCACAATATTTAAGTGTTCTCTGTTTAATCTTCTTTACTAGCCAGCCTTCTTCAGTATTAAGTTCTTGTAGTATGGATATGTTTGTGGCGCGTACCAGACAAACAATTCCCACTGCTAGGACTTGAACCATGTACCACCGTATTAGTAAACCGAGGGCCTAACCACTCGCTTTAGCAGGCCACCGTATTTTAGGAACAAAACAGGGAAACGTTATTTATGTCATAGAAACTGTCATACAACCTTTGCACTAAATACAGCTATACCTGTCAACATACGAGACAGCTCATATGTAATTTTATACATGCATAAAGAATAGAAAGTGTAGCTACATTCAGAATGGCTATATAGTCTCATTTATTTAGAGTGTATGCGGTTGCTTACAGACTTTAGGTACGTAAACACAAAATGACAACATATACGCTTTGCCAAATGGAATCCATATGGGCTGTGACAACCGGCGCCATAACACCCCCATCCCTCCCCGAAACTCCACTTTCCTCCCTTCCACTTCACATACCCACCCCCCCCCCCCCCGGTCTCCCGTGTTTGTAGGGTCCAGTTTTCAGGTTTATTGCCCTTGTACATCTTGCCTCCGTCCTAGCACGGTCCTTTTTTCTGCTTTCTTAAGAGCAATATCTCGTTATCATCAAAAAGCCACCCGTCCCCTCCAGAACAGCATCGCATGTCATGTTTATGTACAGAAGTATCTACTTGCGGGTTGTAAAAAAATCCAACCAACATGCAGAGCTACGTAAAATAGATTCCAGGCTGTACCATAAATTATTAGCATTCTTTCCAGATTTAGAGTCTAGGTCATAGTTCGACCAACGGCACGTAGCTGAAAATCTACACACTTTATTTACACAAACCGCGCTCAGCTGCCAAATCTGGATAATTCGGAACAAGCAAATTATACTAAAAGTACTCCTAAAAGATAACATTTGGATGATTTTTAAGCATCAGCATGTCTGTGTGGAAGTATTTCTGGAATTTCTGAGGTTTCTTTAAAGCTATTTACATGTCCTGTTATCACGTCGTTGATAAAGGTCTTATCTTGTATTTTCAAAATCTCTTGCGCAGAACGTGGTTTCTGTGGCCGTTAACAGGAGTATACGCCATGAGGAAGTTAGCTCCCTTCCTTAGGTGGATTCACTTTTCGTTTACAGGAAAGTTTTATCTGCCCTAAGGAGGGCAGACTGTGGAAGGGAGACCTTTTTATCGGATTTTTGTTTTTGTGCTTTCTGCCCTGTGCCGTTATCTGTCGGCAGGTCATTGTGATAACCCCTCGGTCGTCGACATCCGGGTTTCAGTTGTCGTTCTGTAAATTGGAGAATGACCTCTCTCTCTCTCTCTCTCTCACACCACACACACACACTCTCTCTCTCTCTTCGTCCCAGGTTTGTGGTTGCCGGACGTTCACATATTGCAGATCATGAAACTGTGGGGGCGTGGCTGATGCAGCACATTTATCTGAAATATATCTCATGAAGGGCAGCGTGGTCTAGAGACAGGTAATAATGCGATAGTATGACATCACGAAACCTACACATCCCATAGTTTACGTTTACGTTATCTTCTTATATAATGATATAGTATATTATTTCGTGCATTTGAAAGGCATTGTCTAGCTAAATAACTTTCGTGATTTTTGCATGTATGTTTATTTTTAATTAATTACAATAATATATCCATACTACAAGAACTTAGTATTGAGGAAGGTTGGTTGGTAAAGAGGATTAAACAGAGAAAACACATATTTTGGATATTAAATGTCAGGAGAATTTAGAGAAGACCGTCATGGAAGGGTACATAATGGGGGAAAGAAAGAGAGGAAGACTAAGGCGAAGATGGATGAAAAACATCGTTGATAATCTGCAAATGGATGCATCAGCAGCAGGCCATCTTGCTCACAACCGAGAGGCCTACAGGAGAGCTGTTAGGGAGGCAAAGTTCCGCAAGGGACATGCAAATGAATGGCTGACAACAATAATATGTGTCTCCGTTGCAGATATGTTTTTGGTATCTTTCTTTATGGTTTGTATATCACACAACGCCCTGCAAAGCTTTTTTTTTCCGCTGATGTGGTTCTGATATTTCCCCTGATGTGGTTCTGATATTTCCCCTGATGTGGTTCTGATATTTCCCCTGATGCCTTCACGGAAAACGTCTAGGCACGGACAGGGAGTGGTTCGACCAGATCATCTGTGAAAACAAGAGACATAGTAGACAGGGGATTCAACTCAGTTAACCTTGCACAGAGGGGCGGTCCAGACAAGTATTAATGCAAGAAAAAAAAGTGTTCAGACTAAGTATCATAAGTACAAAAGAACCCTCTTATCTGTTAAGAGAGACAGACATGACACCACTGTCACCAGACGAAGGTGGCAATGGATTGGCCACATTATGAGAATGACACATGAATCTTAACCGCTTGGATATGGACTGAACAGAGTAAAAGAAGCATGGGACAATCCAAAGAGACATAGAGACGTACAGTAGAGACAGTACTGGTAAACAATGGACTGACATAGGACAACCCAAAGAGACATAGAGATGTACAGTAGAGACAGTGCTGGTAAACAATGGACTGACATAGGACAACCCAAAGAGACATAGAGACGTACAGTAGAGACAGTACTGGTAAATAATGGGCTGACATAGGACAATCCAAAGAGACATAGAGATGTACAGTAGAGACAATGCTGGTAAACAATGGACTGACATAGGACAACCCAAAGAGACATAGAGACGTACAGTAGAGACAGTGCTGGTAAATAATGGACTGACATAGGACAATCCAAAGAGACATAGAGACGTACAGTAGAGACAGTACTGGTAAATAATGGGCTGACATAGGACAATCCAAAGAGACATAGAGACGTACAGTAGAGACAGTGCTGGTAAACAATGGACTGACATAGGACAACCCAAAGAGACATAGAGATGTACAGTAGAGACAATGCTGGTAAACAATGGACTGACATAGGACAACCCAAAGAGACATAGAGATGTACAGTAGAGACAGTGCTGGTAAACAATGGACTGACATAGGACAACCCAAAGAGACATAGAGACGTACAGTAGAGACAGTGCTGGTAAACAATGGACTGACATAGGACAACCCAAAGAGACATAGAGACGTACAGTAGAGACAGTGCTGGTAAATAATGGGCTGACATAGGACAATCCAAAGAGACATAGAGACGTACAGTAGAGACAGTGCTGGTAAACAATGGGCTGACATAGGACAACCCAAAGAGACATAGAGACGTACAGTAGAGACAGTGCTGGTAAACAATGGACTGACATAGGACAACCCAAGAGACATAGAGACGTACAGTAGAGACAGTGCTGGTAAATAATGGGCTGACATAGGACAATCCAAAGAGGCATAGAGACGTACAGTAGAGACAGTGCTGGTAAACAATGGGCGCATGGAACCCTAAGAAAGAGAAGAAAGACAAATAATTTGCCCGGCAGATCCCAAGCGCTCGAGAAGAACTTGCCCGAGGTGTGATAACTGGACAGGGACGCTAGAAGGATTTTTAAAAAGCCAAAAAATCTGGTTGGCGACGGATAGTCGGCAGACTAGACTAGAAATCAGCCAACAGGTACAGGTAGAAAGTGCCATAGGCCATAAAATAGAGGGATTGACATTCGACACCACTAGACTGACAGGTTATGACCAATCGGCGCGCAGGTCGAAACTAGTGGACCAATTAGGAATGTGGCAGGAATACGATTGGTGAGTTCATCAAACTATATGGAGAGATAAAACGAGGAGACCGAGAGAGATCGGGCACACAGAAAAACTCAGAGACTCCGACGATCAGACAAACAGACACAGATAATTTAGTCGGAGATTTAGAGAAATAGATTTAATTGAAGTGCACCTTGAGAAATAGTCAGAGAGATCTAGAATCAGATAATCATGCCGAGTTGATGAAACTACGAGCTAGGTTGACATGTGCAAATACTTAGAAGAGCTAGCGAGCAAATAGATATCGAGATTGTGTGTATTAAACAGAAAGAGCTCGACTTATAACATATTTCGCGGAAGGTTCACGACAGAGATAGATAGATAGATAGAGAGAGAGAGAGAGAGAGAGAGAGAGGAGAGAGAGAGATTATCTACCAGTGCTCGTGTAGTCCAGTTGATGTACACTTTGAGAATGAGTTCTCCGTCATTTCTGCATTTTCTGTTGAATTTAAATAGTTGGAAATTCTTTACCCATGTCAATGAATGAATGAATGAATGAATGAATGTCTACAAGAGACAGTCACTTGCATGTCCCTTGCGGAACTTTGCCTACCTAACAGTCTCCTGTAGGCCTCTCGGTTGTAAGCAAGATGCCCTGCTGCTGATGCATTCATCTGCAGATTATTAACGATGTCTTGCAACCATCTTCGACTTGATCTTCCTCTCTTTCTTTTTCCTATTATGTACCCTTCCAACACGGTTTTATCTAAATTATCATGACTTTTAATGTGTCCAAAATATTTAAGTTTTCTCTCTTTAATCTTCTTTACTAGCCAGCCTTCTACAATATTAAATTCTTGTAGTATGGATATATTTGCTCTTTTTTTGTGTGTGTCCAGATATTTGAAGAACTCTTCTGTAGCATTTACATTCAAAGGCATTTATGTGTTTCTCAGCTGTTTTATTAACTGTCCAGGTCTCACAGGCATATTTTGCGGTGGGAAAGATGCATGCCCATAAAAATCTTGTTTTTGTAGTTCTGTCTGTTCCTCTTCACAGCTTCTTTAGTTGTTTTACTTTCTGAAGAGCGATAGGTGTCCTCCTTTTAATTTCCCTCATTCTACAAGAGACAACTGGCATAAATAAATTTGTCATTCTCGTCACGGACTGAAGGAGTCTCAGTGCTTGTGTATCTTTAGTAACTAGATTGTGGAAGTGGGCTATTTGTGTGAAGGGACCCTAGAACGATCATGTGCCAGACAGTTTCTGTGTGACAGTATTTAAAGTAGCAGTATAAACAAACATAGCATTATTATAACCACCTACGGTAGATCTCTAGCTTGTTTTGTCTCTTGTTCATTTGATGATTCCTGTCGGACTTATTCTTGTCCATCACTTGATATTGTCCGTCCATTTCCTAATGTTATTAGTCGACCTGTTCATGCTGTCACTGTGTCGCTATCATTGTTGGCTTGTCGCCTTTTCAGTTCAGCGTTTGTCTTAAGAATAGTTCTGAATATATTGTTACGTCTCTTTTTTTAATAGTGTGGTCAGATGAGCGCAGATCATTTATCATATCAGTGATAAATTACGATATTTAGCCATATCTTTTAAGCTGGAAGTTTGTTTTGTTCATTCATCGCCCTAGCGTCTCTGATCATTCATTCCCCCCCCCCCAGCATCTCATTCATCGCCCTAGCGTCTGTAATCATTCGTCGCCCTAGCTTCTGTAATCATTCGTCGCCCTAGCGTCTGTAATCATTCATCGCCTTAGCGTCTGTAATCACTCATCGCCCTGGTGTCTGTAATCATTCACAGCCTCACCGTCTGTAATCATCTATCACCTTAGCGTCTCCAATCATTCATCGTCTTAACGTCTCAAATCATTTATTGCCCTTGCGTCTGTAATCGTTAATCTCCCTAGCGTCAGTAATCATTCATTGCCCTAGCATCGGTAATCATTCATCGCTCTAGCGTCTGTAATCTGCAGTTCCACGAAGCAAATTCTGTGATCTTGGTCTGTGTCATACTGAAGTTTACTCTGATTCAGTGTGACTAACGTTTTAAAGTAGGCCTGATATTTGCTATGGAGTTTTTGTGGAATGTTATGTTAGCTTGGCCTAGTGTTTGAACATCCTTCCGTGCAGGCAATCACCGAAAGCCAAGTTCGGGCCCCTTCAGTCAAGTTCATGACTGCGACTGAGCCAAAATTTCTGCGATGTTTGCTTTGTGTAATAGCTCGCTCTCACAAACAGTACCACGCATCTGTGTTTGCCTCTTCAACATTGGGAAGAGCAGCAGAGCGGTTTATTTTTAGGATTGTTACAGAAAGCCTGACTTGCCAACAGCCTTTAAATTGTTACAGAAAGCCTGACTTGCCAACAGCCATTAAATTGTTACAGAAAGCCTGACTTGCCAACAGCCATTAAATTGTTACAGAAAGCCTGACTTGCCAACAACCTTTAAATTGTTACAGAAAGCCTGACTTGCCAACAGCCATTAAATTGTTACAGAAAGCCTGACTTGCCAACAGCCATTAAATTGTTACAGAAAGCCTGACTTGCCAACAGCCATTAAATTGTTACATACAGCCTGACTTGCCAACAGCCTTTAAATTGTTACAGAAAGCCTGACTTGCCAACAGCCATTAAATTGTTACATACAGCCTGACTTGCCAACAGCCTTTAAATTGTTACAGAAAGCCTGACTTGCCAACAGCCATTAAATTGTTACATACAGCCTGACTTGCCAACAGCCATTAAATTGTTACATACAGCCTGACTTGCCAACAGCCTTTAAATTGTTACAGAAAGCCTGACTTGCCAACAGCCATTAAATTGTTAGAGAAAGCCTGACTTGACATCAGCCTTTAAATTGTTACAGAAAGCCTGACTTGCCTTTAAATTGTTACATACAGCCTGACTTGCCAACAGCCATTAAATTGTTACAGAAAGCCTGACTTGCCAACAGCCATTAAATTGCCTTACTCTGTTATTACATCCTCAAGATTTTGACATCTTCGCGTATAAATTATTGTTTTTTTTTCTTTATGTTTTTCTTTGTAGTTTTCTTTGTGTTTTTATATTCGTTATTTTATTATTCTTCTTTTGACCCTTAAGAATGCGTTGAGAGGAAATATTGCTTGTTACTGCTTCCTGCTACTGTATAACTGTCTACTGCGTGAAAACTTTGATCTATATTTAATTCGTGGAGCCACTAGCAAAATTAGTCTGCCGAGCATAAATACAAGTTATATGCTTCTGATTTCTTCTTTTTTTTTCTTCTACAAACATCGAAGGCATGCATTTTTCCCATCGCAACATATGCTGTGAGACCCGGACACTTAACAAAACAGCAGAGAAACGCATAAATGCCTTTGGGTGTAAATGCTACAGAAGAGTTCTTCAAATATCATGGACACAAAAAAAAAACCAAATATATATATATACTACAAGAACTTAATATTGAAGAAGGCTGGCTAGTAAAGAGGATTAAAGAGAGAAAACTGAAATATTTTGGACACATTAAACGTCATGATAATCTAGAGAAAACCGTGTTGGAAGGGTACATAATGGGAAAAAGAAATAGGAAGACCAAGGCGAAGATGGCTGCAAGACATCGTTGATGATCTGCAAATGGATGCATCAGCAGCAGGCCATCTTGCTTACAACCGAGAGGCCTACAGGAGAGCTGTTAGGGAGGCAAAGTTCCACAAGGGACATGTAAATGAATGAATAAATGAATGAACAAACATCGAAAAAAATTTCTCAACAAAATGATGACCAGCTTCTTCTTCTTCTTCTTCTTCTTCTTCTTCGTTCTTCTCCTCTTCTTCTTCTTCTTCTCCTCCTCCTCCTCCTCCTTCTTCTTCTTCTTCTTCTTCTTCTTCTTCTTCTGTGGTCAGCTGGAGCTGGTATACATCCTCGTAAAGTTTCTGTTCAGATAATATAGATGACGGCCACGTCTGTTTTCTCCGTCTTTCGTATTTTGGGTAGTCCTGCTCTCTTTTCTTCTTTTTCTTCTTACCAGTGCCACATGTGCCACGTGTCAGTGGGGCCGATCTCGAGCTCGTTGGAAAGGTAGTACCTCGATCTCGAGCTCGTTGGAAAGGTAGTACTTCGATCTCGAGCTTGTTGGAAAGGTAGTACCTCGATCTCGAGCTCGTTGGAAAGGTAGTATCTCGATCTCGAGCTCGTTGAAAAGATAGTACCTCGATCTCGAGCTCGTTGGAAAGGTAGTACCTCGATCTCGAGCTCGCTGGAAAGGTAGTACCTAGATCTCGAGCTCGTTGGAAAGGTAGTACCTCGATCTCGAGCTCGTTGAAAATGTAGTACCTCGATCTCGAGCTTGTTGAAAATGTAGTACCTCGATCTCGAGCTCGTTGGAAAGGTAGTACCTAGATCTCGAGCTCGTTGGAAAGGTAGTACCTCGATTTCGAGCTTGTTGGAAAGATAGTACCTCGATCTCGAGCTTGTTGGAAAGGTAGCACCTCGATCTCGAGCTTTGTTGGAAAGGTAGTACTTCGATCTCGAGCTTATTGGAAAGATAGTACCTCGATCTCGAGCTCGTTGGAAAGATAGTGCCTGGATCTTTTTGCGCGGAGCTGAAAAATGATTACTTGCTATTCTCCGCTGATTTGATTTGTAAGCGTCATTTTTCTGGTAGCCAAGCTGTCCTTTTGCCCATTTATTCTTGAATGTTATACTTACCCTTGAGTTAGCCTCCCCACATGTCCTGCTTGTATCTGTCTGTGATAATCTGCCAGCGTCTTTTGCTAGGATGTAAGCATTTCGTTACCAGATACACCGCAATGAGATGGAGTCCACTGTATCACCATTCTTTAGAAAAACTTCCATATTTGGCATATTTCTGTTCGTAAGTTACTAAGGGTTTCAGAAACAGCTTTAATTGATTTACTTCCAAAACGTTTGCACGAAAAGAGCCACATAATCCAACAGTTGCTTATTACGCAAACTCGTGTCTGTATGTCTATATGTCAGAAGGTCATGTTTTATCCCCGGGCGCAAAGTCTAAAGTCAGATTATTTCGTTCAGATATAAATTTCCCTGCGTGAAGTCGCCTGCTTATAATGTTTCAGACATAAATTTCCATGCGTGAAGTCGTCTGCTTATAATGTTTCAGACATAAATTTCCCTGCGTGAAGTCGTCTGCTTATAATGTTTCAGACATAAATTTCCCTGCGTGAAGTCGCCTGCTTATGGTAGTTCAGACATAAATTTCCCTGCGTGAAATCGTCTGCCTATGATGTTTGAGACAGACCTTTTTTTGTTTTTCACTCTAGACTGACCGTCCGTGAGTGTTTCGGAGGTCGAGCCCCAATTATCTTACCCGTCTCTTTAAGCCGTCTTTCTCCTCCCTCTATCTCTCTCTCTCACTCTCTCTCTCTCTCTCGCTCTGTTGGGGAGCAGGGAGGGTTGAAAGGAGAGAGGGATGATTTAAACGCTTGAACAAGTATATATATATATATATATATATATATATATATATATATACATATAAATGTTAAAAATATGAGAATAATTAATAAGATCTACCGTAATAAAAGAGGTTCTGAATGTTCGCAGTTATATCGATGAATTTCAAGAATGGGGACATACAGGTGCGTGTATCTGAGGGAGGAAGGCGTGACATAAACTTTTTTTTTTAACTCTTCATTTTACGTACAATATCCTAATGGCTTTTTTATGATCAGTTCTCGTCACGTTTACAAGTTTTTAAATCAGAAACAGGAACTATGTTTTTAAATCGGTCTTGGGTTTATCCTTACAGTTTTTTTTCTATTTCCTGTATTTTAGAATTCTGTTAGAAAGTTTTATCTCTGTTTTATCACTGAATCCACTTTCTTTTGCCTTTGTATAGTTTTTTTTAGTTTCTGTATATCTCAGAGTCCACCTTTTTTGTCTCTGTATATCTCAAGGTCCACTTTTATTTTTTGTCTCTGTATGTCTCAAGGTCCACCTTTTTTGTCTTTGTATATCTGAATGTATGCCATTTTGTCTCCGTATATCGTAAGGTGTGTTTTATTGTCTTTATATACCTTAAGGTCTGCATTTTTTGTCTCTGTGTATCTGAAGATCCGTCTTTTTTTTATCTATACGTAAGTCTGCACGTTTTGTATCTATATGTAAGTCTGCATGTTTTGTATCTATATGTAAGTCTGTATGTTTTGTATCTATATGTAAGTCTGTATGTTTTGTATCTATATGTAAGTCTGCACGTTTTGTATCTATATGTAAGTCTGCATGTTTTGTATCTATATGTAAGTCTGTATGTTTTGTATCTATATATAAGTCTGCACGTTTCGTGTCTATACGTAAGTCTGCAGGTTTTTGTCTCTATATGTAAGTCTGCACATTTTGTCTCTATATGTAAGTCTGCATGTTTTGTATCTATATGTAAGCCTGCATGTTTTTGTCTCTATATGTAAGTCTGCACGTTTTTGTCTCTATATGTAAGTCTGCACATTTTGTATCTGTATGTAAGTCTGCACGTTTTTGTCTCTATATGTAAGTCTGCACGTTTTTGTCTCTATATGTAAGTCTGCACATTTTGTATCTATATGTGAGTCTGCATGTTTTGTATCTATATGTAAGTCTGCACATTTTGTATCTATATGTAAGTCTGCACATTTTGTATCTATATGTAAGTCTGCACATTTTGTATCTATATGTAAGTTTGCACGTTTTGTATCTATATGTAAGTTTGCACGTTTTGTATCTATATGTAAGTTTGCACGTTTTGTATCTATATGTAAGTTTGCACGTTTTGTATCTATATGCCTCTGTGCCTGCCTTCTTTGTCTGCACATGCCTCTGTGCCTGGCATATTTTGACTCCACATATTTCTAGATCTGCCTTTTTTTTTGTCTCCGTATACCTGCAGGTCTGCAGCTTTTGTTTGTGTATTTTTACATCTAGGTTTTCCATGTCCGCTATTCCAGTGCGTGTCCCGTAGTTATGTTATAGTTGTTGGAGTTTGAAGTGATTCTATTGCTGCTGGTATCAACCTGGGAATTTTTATATATTTATTTTGGCAGAAGTCGATGTTTTATGGCAACTGAAAGTTATTTTTAGAAACTGTCTGTATTTGAACTCATGTCTTCTCATGATTAATGCTTCCTTGTCAGTTTACAGAAACATCCGCTTGTTCTCTCTAACGTTGTCACTTTTCTGCTTGTTCTCTCTAACGTTGTCACTCTTCAAAAACATCTGCTTGTTCTCTCTAACGTTGTCACTTTTCCGCTTGTTTTCTCTAACGTTGTCACTCTTCAAAAACATCCGCTTGTTCTCTCTAACGTTGTCACTCTTCAAAAACATCCGCTTGTTCTCTCTAACGTTGTCACTCTTCAAAAACATCTGCTTGTTTTCTATAACGACAGCGTCCAAATTGTCCTAGAATATGAAATGAATCCTTGCTCAAGTGATGCATATTTTAGATTAACAGTGATATGGAAATTAGCAATCCTTCTAGTTTTCCCTTGCCTTCACAGAGCCGTAGATTTATATGTGTATATTTGACATAAAGACGGGATAAGACATAGTTCGTTTTCTTTCAAAAAAACATTGTAGCAGGTTAGTTCTTTAGAAAGGAATAACCATGATGCTTATACTCCGGAAACATCCATAGTTGCTCCTATCTCCTCTCAGATAACTCCTTCAGCGTACATACATGAACTGTTTGCTGGCTTCAGTAAGCCATTCATTTTATTTATCCGTCTGTCTGTCCATTTGTTATCCATTTGCTTATATGTATTCTTGGGCGTCTGGGTGGTGAAGTGGTTAGTGCATTGGTCTTTCATGGAGAAGGTTGGGGAGGCGCCCCAGTCACCCAACTGTAGAAATGGGTACCTGACTTCCTCTGGAGTTAGGGAAGGAAAAGCGGCCAGGCGTGATACTGACCATATCATCCTCTAGTGTGCTGATAGGTCAAGGAAAATGTGGGCACTTACACCATATCCCTGTGTGCCTCCAAGACATGACAAGGTTACCTTACTTACGTGTCTGCTTGCCTGAATGCTCACCTTGTCTGTCAGTTCGACTGCCTGCCTGGTTTCCTTTCTTTGCTTTATTTGTCAGCATCTAGAATATTGCTCGAAACTTAATGAAATCCAAGTGGCTTCTGTAAGTCAGTCAGTCAGTCATTTGCATGTCCCTTGCGGAACTTTGCCTCCCTAACAGCTTTCCTGTAGACCTCTCGGTTGTGAGCAAGATGGCCTGCTGCTGATGCATTCATTTGCAGATTATCAACGATGTCTTGCAGCCATCTTCGCCTTGGTCTTCCTCTCTCTCTTTTTCCTATTATGTACCTTTCCAAGACGGTCTTCTCTAAATTCTCATGACGTTTAATGTGTCCAAAATATTTGTTTTCTCTGTTTAATCCTCTTTACTAGCCAGCCTTCTTCAGTATTAAATTCTTGCAGTGTGGATATATTTGTTCTTTTCTGTGTCCATTGATATTTGAAGAACTCTTCTGTAGCACTTACATTCAATGGCATTTATGTGTTTCCCAGCTGTTTTGTTAAATGTTCAGTCCCACAGGCACATTTTGCGATGGGAAAGATGCATGCCCTTAAACATCTGATTTTTGTAGTTCTGTCTGTTCCTCTTTACAAATTCTTTAGTTGTTTTACTTTTTGAAGAGCGGTAGATGTCCTTTTTTTGTGTAGATCAGCAAATTAAACGTGTTCTTATTCTGACCCCAGAGACGAGGCCCTGTCAATCTTCAGCAAGTACCAGTCAAGTTTTGCCAGGCGTCTTAAGAAGCCGGAAGCTATGAATATGCTAATGACGGAGTTCAACCTGACAGAACCAGAGGCGCAGATCATGTTCACAGCTTTTGACAAGGACAACAACGACGTCCTGAGCCTGTGGGAGTTCCGACAGTTCTACCAGACAATCGGAGCCAAGTGAGGGTTATTTAAACACTTTGTTTGTTTGTTTCCTTGTTTCTTTGTTTCTTTCTTCTTAACCCTAGAGCTGTGAGCTGATGTTCTTTGCAGCCCATGAAGTTAAGATTTTGAAGCATAGCATTGTATCAGATTGGTGGCAAGACACAATCTCTGAGTGGGGCTAAAAAGGAGGGGATGTGCAATGCTTCTTTAGCAGACTCCGCTGCCATGGGGGACTCCCCAGCCACATTCATCTGGCAAAGCCTGTTACTGGAGCTACCAGTGAAGAGGTGGGACAGGGTCTTGGTCAGCAGTGTTTCGCCTCTTGCTAGCTTGTCAACTATGGGTTGCTGACTGCCAAACCTAGCAGAACCTTCACAGTTCCTGTTGCTTGAATAGTTACATCATCATGGATGTTTACTTGTTACATCACCATGGATGTTTAATTGTTACATCACCATGGATGTTTACTTGTTACATCACCATGGATATTTACTTGTTACATCACCATGGATGTTCACTTGTTACACACCATGGCTGTTCACATATTATATCGTTGATGTTCACTTGTTACATCATCGTGGATGTTCATTCGTTATGTCATCGTGGATGTTTACTTGTTATTTCATCGTGGATGTTCACTTGTTACACCATAATGGATGTTCACTTGTTACGCCATCATGGATGTTCAATTGTTATGCCATCATGGATGTTCACTTGTTACACTTTCATATTTGTTCACTTGTTACACTGTCATGGATGTTCAGTTGTTATGCCATCATGGATGATCGCTTGTTACATCACCATGGATGTTTACTTGTTACATCACCATGAATGTTCACTTGTTTCATCATCATGGGTGTTCACTTGTTACATCATCATGGATGTTTACTTGTTACGCCACCATAGATGTTTACTTGTTACATCACCATGGATGTTTACTTGTTACTGTGTCATGGATGCTTGCATGTTACTGTGGCAGATTGTGCAATTCAGTATCAGCAGAATCAGTCATGGGAGAAGTTGTTTGCAAAGTAATGCTGTATCTGCTTCAGAACCATGTTCTGAGAGAAAAAGAGCCAGTATTCCATCATAGTTCTCTTGATCAACATGAGGGAACATTAAAAAGGACAGTTCAGCAAAGGCCTTGAGGCTTGCAAATTCCACCATGTTTGTTTCAGTTGGTAGAGTACATTCTCAATGAAGATATTAACTGGAAAAAAAAAGAAATAAAGTTCATCAGGTAATATGTCTATAGAAATAAAGTTGATCAAGTAATATTTCTCCAGAAATAAAGTTGATCAAGTAATATTTCTATAGAAATAAAGTTGATCAAGTAATATTTCTATAAAAATAAAGTTGATCAAGTAATATTTCTATAGAAGTAAAGTTGATCAAGTAATATTTCTTACAACTACAGATCAGGCAATCACATGAAGAAACACTTTGTGTTTTATTGCATGTCCTAGAGGAGCTGATTAGCTGAGCGGTTGAGGCATCTAAAGCTCGATATAAGTCACCTGAGTTTCTGAACCTGCATTTCCCATAGAGGCATGATGTCTTCCTTCAATCTCCTGTTCAGTGGGATCCAATTCTTACATCTGAAAAATGAAATACCTGCCATATGTATTTACCCAACAGAATTTCGTGGTACTTCTGGGTCTAAAATGTCACTAATTGTGTTTAGCTCTTACTGCAAGTAATTTGTTTAGCTCTTACTGTAAGCAATTTGTTTAGCGCTTACTGTGAGCAATTTGTTTAGCTCTTACTGTAAGCAGTTTGTTTAGCTCTTACTGTAAGCAATTTTTTTAACATTATAAGGGGTGAAGACACCCGATGAGGCAATCAGGACCCATAGCTGATATGCCAGTGTCAGTGTTAGTGACCCATAGCTGACCAAGACCCTGTCCCACCTCTCTGTGGTACCCCCAGTAACAGGCATAGCCTGACTAATGGGGCAAGGATCACCATAGTCCCCATGGTGGTGGAGTCTGCTAAAGAAGCATTGCACACCCCCATTGCTTTTTAGCTGCACTCTGGGACTGAAAAAGTAGCTGCCATAACCTGCTCCCACGCCGATACGATGCTGTGCCTCAACATCTCCATAGCATCGACTGCAAAGAACAACAGCTCGCAGTTACAGGGAGTTTGTACAAGTAAAAGTACAAGTTTAACATTGTAATGTTACACTTTCAAACAAAAAAAAAAAAAGTTTTCTTAACTCTAACTTTCTTAATTCTATTTTTCCATCTTAGTGCCCATGACATGATTGAACTTTTTCGAAAGCTGGAGCAAGATGGATCTGGGAATATCGACATCGAGAAAGCATTTGATGCTCTCCGGAATATCGATTCTGGGAAAGGAAAACTCTCTGATGATGAGATTGCCATGTTTTTGAAGACGACTGCTGGGGAATCTAAGACCATCGACCTGCACAAGTTCCTGAACATGATGTGCAGGTTAAAGGTATACAAGGGCTCAGAATAGATCCAGCCAGAGAGACTGTCTGTTGCCTCCGAGCATGAAGCGCTGGAAGATTGTGACAACAATTTAAAAAATACAACCAAAAAAAAAAAAACAGAATGTTCATGAACTTTCAACTGCAGACTGCGCTGTTTGAGAAACTTGTTCAAGTTTATTCTGTTACACTTTCCACTTCAAACATTCACTTTCTTGAAATTTCTTTGAAACTTTTAGTGCTGAAGTTATATATGCGTTATGCTGAAATTATGTTCATGTATTTTGTTTCTTTTTCTTTCTGTTCATCAAAATTATGCCATTTAATGTTTTTATCACAAAAAATATACCAATTTAATACACTTTCCCATTTTAATTAATGCTGATGAGAATTTTTTCCATTGTAATTATTTTTAATGAAATGTTTTTCTTTCTTTCTCTCAGAAAACTGGATTTATATACCAATTTATTGCTGTTTTTTTTTTTCCAACCAAACAGCAATGAAAATTTTTCATCTCTAAACAAATATGCTTATTGGTAACCAATGCATTTAATTATAATTCTTTCTGTTTTTTTTTTTAATATGCTGTTTTAAAAGCCACCACTTTTTATATTCGGACTGACATTTATTGTTTTGGATTATGTTGTGACTTGGAAAATGCCAGGCTGTGTTTATTATGCAGCAGTTTTATAATGAACCTTGTTTTTACCTGTTTCAAACCCTGTGGTTTATTCTAGACCTTGTTTTTACCTGTTTCAAACCCTGTGGTTTATTCTGGACCTTGTTTTTACCTGTTTCAAACCCTATGGTTTATTCTGGACCTTGTTTTTACCTGTTTCAAACCCTATGGTTTATTCTCGACCTTGTTTTTACCTGTTTCAAATCCATGGTTTATTCTGGACCATATTTTTGCCTGTTTAAAACTCATGGTTTATTCTCTTGGAGAAGACTGGTGTATATTGCGTACTGCAGTTTTCAGATTGGGACCACATATTTGAAGCACAGGCGGTCCCTGAGTTATGAGTGTCCCATTCCTGAGTCTGTTCATAAGTTGAATTTGTATGCAAGTCAGAATAATTAGGTATGGTTCTTAGCTGATGTCACTTCATATGTCATACAGCTACCTTTCTGTGCATAAAACAACATTAAAGAAATCAGTGAATTACTTTATATGAGCATTGCAAATTAGTGCATGTTTGCTGTTACAAGCTGTTGTATGTAACTCGAATTTTTAATGTAACAGGCTTTATGGGGGTTGTTCATAACATAGGCTGTGTTAAAATGAATATTCATAAATTTGGGACTGCCTGTATATTGTGAATTATTTCAATATAGTTTTCTATATAAGACAGTTACTTGTTGTTGTTGTTCTTCTTCTGCGTTCGAGGTTGTTGATCACTTCAGATCCTGATTCCTGTCAACATGGCAAAGGCCGCAGTCCTCTCCAGATCCCAATAGGAGCCCCAAAGCTTTTACCCCAAACTTGTGTCCTCTGGCCATGTCTCACCCCTCAGGTCTGCATGGTTTGGGCACTCTTGTAAGATATATTCTGGGGTTACTTGTTAAAATTAGTGTTTTGTTTTATCTTTTGACTTTGTTTTTTTTTTCTTTTCACTTTGTTTTATCTTTTGCACTTGTAAGATTATGCTTGTTTTCTCAAATAAAAAAAACTTTTTTCGGAGGATTTTTTTTTAGTTTTAAAATGCTGAAATATAGATCATAGATCATTTTTTATTTATACCAGAGAATCTTGAACAGAAATTGTCAAAAAAAAAAAAGGTAGATCTTGAGATGAAAACTATGATTTAGTACATCAGATGATAAATATTTCAATAAAACTCTGTCAAAAAAAAAATATATATATAGCCTGAGCCCAATAAGAAGTTGATTTCTTGTCCATCATTCCAAATTTATGACCTGGAACTCCAAACAACATAGAATAAACATTTTAAATTTTTTTTTTTTTTTTTTGTGGTTTTAGCTTAATGCTTCTATTCAACAAATGAATTTCTGATGATGATTATGATGATGATGATGATATAATAAAGAGTCATATAAAAAACCACTTTCAATTTAACCAACGGATGATTAAGGAAAAAAAAACCCCAACAAAACAGTAACAATGTGAAAGCGGTTATATTTCCATCTTGTAATTCAACACATGCCTGTGAGACCTGGACACTTAACAAAACAGCTGAGAAACATATAAATGCCTTTGAATGTAAATGCTACAGAAGAGTTCTTCAAATATCATGGACACAAAAAAGAACAAATATATCCATACTACAAGAACTTAATATTGAAGAAGGCTGGCTAGTAAAGAGGATTAAAGAGAGAAAACTTAAATATTTTGAACACATTAAACGTCATGATAGTCTAGAGAAGACCGTATTGGAAGGGTACATAATGGGAAAAAGAAAGAGAGGAAGACCAAGGTGAAGATGGCTGCAAGACATTGTTGATAATCTGCAAATGGATGCATCAGTAGCAGGGCATCTTGCTTACAAACGACAAGCCTACAGGAGTGCTGTTAGGGAGGCAAAGTTCCACGAGGGACATGAATGAATGAATTCACATGAAAGATTCGTATTTTGCTGATTCTCTCATGCAGTTATGAGTCATTTGGTGACTTTTTAAGTTCTGAACTTTAAATAGCTATTGCTAAGTTGAATCTGTTCCTGTTTACAATTTCTGTCTTCTTCCTCATCTTATAAATTTATTATTTGACACTGTTGGATTTTTTTTCATGATGTCAGTCTTAATAAATGTTAAACACCCAATGTATGATTGTACTTGTATGTTATTTGCAGTACACATAAAATTAAAAATACATATATTTTTCTTGCTGTGGTTTTGGAAGCACCCATCATCTTAGAAAACCTTCATGGTTAGCAGCTCAGAATAAGACACCACCAGACTTAAAGAAGGGAAAGAACCCATGAAAAACTTTTAGATATCTAGTTATTAGAGTTATCTGTAAAACAGGGCACCAATGATCAGTGAAGCCTTGTTTGATACCATTAGTATATAGTCAGTCATTTACATGTCCCTTGCGAAACATTGCCTCCCTAACAGCTCTCCTGTAGGTTTCTCGGTTGTAAGCAAGATGCCCTGCTGTTGATGCATCCATTCGCAGATTATCAGTGATGTCTTGCAGCCATCTTTACCTTGGTCTTCCTCTCTTTCTTTCTTCCTTTGTATTAATGTATACAGGGGTGCCTGTAGTTATCTGTACCTCTCAGCACAGAATGATATATTAAAAATCACCGCTGGCCATTTCCCGCTCCAGTGTATATATAAATATACACAAAGTCACAACAGTAAAGCTAAAGTGATGGTAACAAAATGTTAAAGCTGTTTAAAACAGAAGTAGGAACAGCTTTATTAATTAACGTGCACACAGTTGTGACACCTTCAAAAACATACAGCACAAAGAAACAGGGAAAGAAGTTAAAATATAATTCACATGAATGCTATACAATAAATAGGAATGGAAAAAATTTGGGAAAAAAAGGAATCACTGAGCTGTGATTTGTATGAAACTGAATCCAGGAGCACATGTGGCAGAGGATTGTGAATGTTTAAATGAAGACTTCGGATAAGTGATAGTTTGGTATCAAAGAAGGGGTGTGGAAAGCAGAAAGGAGAGAGAGAGAGAAGATGGGTGAAATAGATGGATAAAGGCTTGGTGAGTGAAATAGATGGATAAAGGGTTGGTGAGTGAAATAGATGGATAAAGGCTTGGTGGGTGAAATAGATGGATAAAGGCTTGGTGGGTGAAATAGATGGATAAAGGCTTGATGGGTGAAATAGATGGATAAAGGCTTGGTGGGTGAAATAGATGGATAAAGGCTTGGTGGGTGAAATAGATGGATAAAGGCTTGGTGAGTGAAATAGATGGATATGGCTTGGTGGGTGAAATAGATGGATAAAAGGCTTGGTGGGTGAAATAGATGGATATGGCTTGGTGGGTGAAATAGATGGATAAAAGGCTTGGTTGGTGAAATAGATGGATATGGCTTGGTGAGTGAAATAGATGGATTTGGCTTGATGGGTGAAATAGATGGATATGGCTTGGTGGGTGAAATAGATGGATATGGCTTGGTGGGTGAAATAGATGGATAAAAGGCTTGGTGGGTGAAATAGATGGATATGGCTTGGTGGGTGAAATAGATGGATATGGCTGGGATATACAATTTGTAATGCAGTGAGGGAGTTCTAGAATATAATATATACAGGTGAGAAAAGAGTAGAACTTTGTTGAATGAATGAACAGACTTTATTTTTGATGAGTTAAGAATTGGGCATGCAAGCTTGTCTACCATTCTGCCCTTCATCATGCAGATTTCATTCAGTCATAGATATTCAGCATTTGTTATCGAACATAATATGTGTGAAAAAACATAAAATGAATAAGTAAATAATAAAGTCTTTCTTTCCATACACTCCACATTCTGCTTTATGCAGCTGCATGAAATAAACTTTATTATGTGCTCACACTCATTATAACCTCACATATTTTTGGAACAGCAATATACTAGATACATCAATCAAGTCATACTTTAGATTAAAAGAGAGGAATACTGTAGAGAAGGAATATGATTGTTAAGAAAGGAAATGTTAAG
This sequence comes from Achatina immaculata, assembly GCA_009760885.1. NCBI lineage: Eukaryota > Metazoa > Mollusca > Gastropoda > Stylommatophora > Achatinidae > Lissachatina > Lissachatina immaculata. Next base: position 12,685,179 of record CM019715.1, read on the forward strand.
TGTAGCTGAATTTCAAGTTAAAACCATGTGGAGCCAGCATCCCATATTCCTGAATGTAGCAGTTCTCAAGCACTAGACAGCTTCTGTAATCAGAGTGACTAGTTCAGCGAGTAGGAGCTAGGTACCTATTTTTAAAGCCATTCTTGCTTTATCTCTTCTATGATAATTCAACTTTCTAAACCCATAATCTGCACCCGAGACCTCTCGTGTAAAAGAAACCATGTGAGCATAAAGATAAGATAATATGTATCCAGATATATGTCTCCAGATTATAGAAATAAGAAACAGTTTACCGAGAACATTTTGAAGACTTTCACTTGCTCACTTGTACATGCTTCCTATAGTACTGTCACTTACTAAAATGTGAAAATGACATAAAAATTTTTGCAATTTGTGAAATAGGAAAATCACTTTATCGTTTTTCGAGACACAAAAATGACGTCTGTGTTTTATAAGATATAAAAATGGTGCCTTCAGTTACACATGTGAAGACAGCATCTGCATTTTTTTTTTTAAGTGAAAATATCTTCATTTTATTCTGTATGAAAAAAATAACATCTTCAATTACACCTCAATATTACTGGTGAAAAACTCTGCATTTTTAAAATATATTAAAATGACATATGCATTTTTAAAATAACATGTGAAAATGACATTTGAAGCAAAATATTCGATGCATCGTTTAAATCTGAAGTTGCTTATTTTTAGTAATCATTTTTACCAGACATATGGAGTACAACTAAACAAGATGAACACCAAATACAAATATTTGAGAATAGAATCCTGAGAAGAATTTATGAACCAGTAAGAGATCCTATGACACAACAATGGAAGATAAGAAGTAACAAAGACATCTACACGTTGTTTAACTCTCCACTTATAACAAACAGCAGATTGAGGTGGCTCGGACATTAAGAGAGAATGGAGGAGGATAGACAAACAAATATGTCCTATCAGTCAGTCAGTCATTTGCATGTCCCTTGCGGAGCTTTGCCTCCCTAACAGCACTCCTGTAGGCCTCTTGGTTGTAAGCAAGATGCCCTGCTGCTGATGCACCCATTTGCAGATTATCAACAATGTCTTGCAGCCATCATCGTCTTGGTCTTCCTCTCTTTCTTTTTCCCATTATGTACACCTCCAAGACTGTCTTCTCTATATTATCATGACGTTTAATGTGTCCAAAATATTTAAGTTTTCTCGTTTAATCTTCAGTTAAAGGATTAAACAGAGATGTCCTATACAGAAGTGATAAAAGGGGATAGACCAAAAGGTATACCTAGACAATGATGGTGAGACAACCTCTCTCTCTCTCTCTGAACCTTAAGTGCCCAGGGCACATGGGGCTTCCGCAAGGGTTTTCCACAAATGCCTGTCTTTCGCCTTTTTTTCTGCTCTTGCCCAGGTGAGCCCTCTATTGCTCAACATCCTTTCTGTTGTTCTTCTCCATGTCTCTTTTGGTCTACCCTTACTTCTGCTCCCCTGTGGTGTCCATCTTAGTGCTATTTTTGGTAGTGAGTTGTCTGTCATTCGGAGCACATGTCCCAACCATCGCCAGCGTCTTTCCTCAATAATTGTTGTCAGTGGTTTCATCTGCATTTCTGCCAATAAAATGTTATTTCTTATGGTGTTTGGCCAAAATATTTTTTTAATTCTACGTAAACATTTAGTCTGGAAAGAATTCAACTTGTTTTCTATGGTTTTGGTGATTTTCCAGCACTCACTTCCATAGAGTAGTACACTTAGAACATTACTCTTAAATATCCTGATTTTCATATTTATGCTTAGTTTATTTGATTTCCATATATTCTGTAGCATTGCAAAAGCCTGGTTTGCTCTAGTAAGTCTGCTGTTGATGTCCTCTGTGCTGTCTCCATTTTCTACTACTCTGCTGCCAAGGTATACAAATTCGTTGACCTCCTCCACTAACTTGTTATCTACTCTGAGTACATTTCTGTTGTTCACATTTTGCTTCATTAACTTTGTTTTTCCTACATTGATCTTTAGTCCTATGTTGTTTGCATTCTGGGTTAACTTGTTTATTTTATCTTGCATATCTTTGTGACTGCTTGATAATAGACAAATGTCGTCCGCAAAGTCAAGGTCCTCCAGCACTGTGTCAAGGGTCCATTGTAATCCTCTGCGTTTGTCTGATGTTGCCTCCTTGGTGAGACAACCTAGAAGAAGGTAAATGAAATATTGGAATTGACAATTGGCAAGAAAAGATGAAAAACAGAGAGGAATGGAGACGTGTCTTGTCTCAAGTAATGAGCTTCAGTGGTTTGAAAAGTTGCTGAATTCAGCAGCTGCTCAAAGGAGAAAGAAAGATTTACCAGATGTGCCAGGATAACTGTACTCTAGAGAAGTTCAGCAATGGCCAGTTCTCATTCTTGTAAGGAGAATCTCAGACCCCAGCTGTGCTAGCAGTGATTCTTAACAGCAGCTTGAGGCAGGTGGCAGCATGGATAGAATGCACTGCTGTCAATTCAAGAGACCACATGTCACGTGTGATTCTGCTGCTCCAACCCCTGTAATAAATATTGCAGCGGCAGAATAAGTGGACCACAAATGTGTCATACAAAGTCGTCAAGCATGATGCTCCGGACAAGCAAGGGCAACAACACGAAGTGCGGTCAAGAGTTGCTCACTTTAATATATGAAAGAATATCGAATCCACCAGACAGTAAGAAACTCTAGTAATGTTACAGACATGAACATCCTCAGAAGCGATTATGAACCAATAATTCGCAGACCTCTGGGAGTAATGACCCAGTGGGGCCCACACCCCCACCCCCCTTTTAATAGTACTTCACTGATGATCTGAGGTGTAGTGTTGCTTTGCTCTCTACAACAGAGAGTTTCCCGCCTATGACAATTTCATCATTGCATAAACTCCATTCTATATATAATAAACATAGAAAGCCATCAGGTTGAATGCAGAGATATTAAGAATATTTTTCTAGCATTCATTCTTCTTTTTTAATTTATTTGTTTAGATACTGAAACACTTAATTTTCCATCAATTTTTAGAAACTAAAATGGCTAAGTTTTGTTTTATGATGCCAAGAAAGTAGATCTTCCTTTAAAGAAACCAAGAAAAGTTAAATCTTAACAAGTGACATAAATAAGAGAGGGTAAAACTGCATTTCATATGCAATTATAGCGAGTGTTTGATTAAAGTGGCTTTTGTGCTTGATTTGTATGTTTTACATTCCAATAGTTTATTTGCAGCTATTGAACACATAGACCAGGATGGTGACACCAGAAAAGAAGTTAGAATTAGAATTGTAAAAGCAGCATCGATCTTAAAAAATCTTGAGAACATATGGCATTCAAAAGTTATAAGCACAAAAACCAAGTTAAGATTATTCAATGCAAATAATATATCCCCGCTCATTTATGCATGTGAAAGCTAGAAAACTAAAGAAATAGACAAGAAATTAGACTCTTTTGAAAACAAATGCATAAGGAAAATACTTGGCATCAAGTAGAACGAATTCAAGAACAATGCGGAGATAAGATAGATGACTGAACAACAACCAGTCTCATGGGTGATCAGGAAAAGGAGATGTTCATATGTTGGTCACGTGATGAGAAGAAACAGTCAGAGAGTGCCAAAACAAGCTATCAAGTGGAACGCAACAGGGCGAAGAAAAAGAGGTCTACCACGTGAAACTCTGAAGAGGACATAGTTAAAAGAAGACAAATTAGTAGGCATAAAATTCCTTTTTGAGGTTTACAAGCTTGCTAAAAACATGAAAACTTGGCGAACTACCATGCAAGCCCTATGTGACGTCTAACAGCGCGGGAAAGACGTAAGGTGCCTCCATTCCGCTGGAATTAACAACAAATCCAGCTTTCTTTAAATTTCCACCTACTTTCTGCAGTCTATCCTGCACTTTCTTTTTTTTTTCAGCCTCACTCATTCCGCTGTAGTTTTAGCTTTATTCCCTCCTCCTTCTGTAATAGCCTCCATATGTTTATAGCTTTCTTGCCTCTTTCTGTAACATCCACCCCTTCAACCTCACTATTGTTCTCTCGCTTTCCATCCACGCCGCCTGAGTTTCTGATTGGCTGAAGTTTTGAAGTAGTTATCTTACGTCATTCACTTTGTTCCCATGATACAATTCCGTTTACCTGGGTCTTTTATGCCCGTCTTTCAAAGCAGGAGGAGGCCAGAAAGCTTACGTTTTTAAAAAATGTGTTGTGTTATCCTTCAAAAAAGGCTCAGGCCGAAATATTGGATGTTGTATGTTCTTCCTTTATACGTTATCATCTTACTTCCAATTCTCTGCCATTTGTGTTTCTGCTTAGTTTCCTCATTTCCATTCTCGTTTTGTAAACCTGAACCAAACACCTCTCTCTACCTTAATATTAGAACCAGTTTTACCGCTTTCGTCATCTCTTTCATCTCTCTTCCCATTTAAAAACTACGAGGCCGAAAAAAAAGGACAGCAGTTCAAGCGACATAACTCAAAAAATGTTTTCATTTTTTTATTATGTCCCTTGCGCTGTAGTTGGCCGTGTGAGCGCTTGTCTTGTTAGTTCCAGCTCAAATTTTAGGTATAATTAACTTGATACTCTGTACTTTCACGAGGCTGATAGGCATTTAACAGATTCTTTATTATACCTGTCCTGTGCCTCATATCCCGTAATATACCCCCCAAACCATTACTTTCCATGCACTTCTATTTTGGTTGTTTGGTCTAGTTATATTACCATCGATATATGTAGAAGTATTACATAGTGTAATCAACCCTCAATTTAAGGGACCCAAATAATAGCAGGTTTTGGATGTCATGGACTGGAAAAGTAATTTAAAAAGAACCCAAAAAATTAAAATCATAAACGCTGCAATGTATCAGTTTCATGGACTTCCACATCTGGAGCAAAGACTACCACTCCCATTATGGTCGGGTCAAAATAATCTTTAACTACACTGCCAAAATGGTGAGTATATATTACATAATCTTAACTGTAATCAAGTATTTTTGTATATATATATATCATCATCATGTGCCGTGCCGACTGGCGTTGGCTATTATGCTTCTCCAGAGTACCCGATCCTTCATGCAGACCATCAGTTTAGTTGGTGATCTCCTCTCACACCATCCCGTCAGACTGTCCAGTATCATTTCTATTAGTTTTCCTCTTGATCTTCGTCCTTCTATTTTTCCTGTTGTTATAATATTTTCAATGCCCCCTCTTCTCATTGCATGTCCTATGAAAGTACATTGTCTCTCTCTCTTATCTTTTTGACAAGGTTTTGTGTCTCTCCAGCTCTTCTCATACATTCTTCATTAGTTATTTTTGCTGTCCAGGGGTTTCGCAACATTCTTCTAATAAACCACATTTCTGCTGCTTCCAATGATTTTTATGCAGACTTGCCTATTGTCCATGATTCACTTCCATATAACAAGATAGGTTCAATATAACATTTTAGGACTCGTTTTCTAACATTCATTGATAAAGATGTGTTAGCTAATATGTTTCTCATTCTCTGAAATGCAGTCTTTGCTTGGCCTATTCTGTTCCTAATTTCTGTTCTGCATTTCCCATCTGAAGTTATTACTGCTCCAAGGTATTTGAATTTCTGCACCTGCTTTAGAATAGTTCCGTTTAATTTAATACTGCATGCTGGTGGATTCTGTTTCTTAGATATAACCATAGTCTCTGTCTTTTTGATGTTCAAAGTAAGGCCTTTCTGTTCACTTTCATTGGCGACTTTATCCAAGAGATTTTGCAGGTCTTGTTGGTTCTCAGCTATCAGTACTGTGTCGTCAGCATACCGAAGGTTGTTAATATTGTATCCTCCAATTTTTATGCCTGGTTCTGTGATGATTGTTCTTAGAATATTCTCGCTATACAGAGAAAAAAGGTCTGGAGATAGTACACATCCTTGTCGCACCCCTTGTTTTATAGGTTGATATTTTCCAATTCTATTTTCAACTCGAACTGCTGCTTCTTGCTGCCAGTATAGATGTTTTACAATCCTCAGGTCTTTGCCGTCTATATTGATATCTTCAAGCATTTTAATAATTTCATTATGTTTCACCTTGTCAAATGCCTTGGTGTAATCAATGAAGCATAAGTAGAGATCTTTCTGAACTTCTAAAGCTCTTTCTGTTAGTGTTCGTAAAGCATAAATGGCATTGTGTGTTCCCTTTCCTTCAACAAATCCAAACTGTTCATCTGCTATTTCCATTTTTATCTTTTTCCTTGTTCTTCTCATAATTATTCTCAGAAGTAGCTTCGTTATGTGACATGAGAGGCTGATAGTCCGGTGGTCGTCACTTTCCTTTGCACCTGGTTTCTTTGGTAGTGCTATAAACGTGGATTTAATCAGGTCACTGGGAATATAACCACTATTGTAAATGTCATTCAGTAACTTGGTTATTATTTTTATTTCTGTCTCCTCTAGTGGCTCTATTTCTTCTATTGTTATATTATCAGGCCCAGTCGCTTTTCCTTTCTTCATGTGTTTGATGGCATCTATGATTTCATCTTCAAGTATTGGTGGTCCATCACAGTTTTCAGTATCTGGTGTTAATTCTGGTCTTTCTCCTCCATATAGCTCACCGATATACTCTGTCCACCTGTCCACAATGTCTTCTTTTCCCATTAACATTTTACCTTCTTTCGATTTCCGGCATCCTGTGGTATATTTTGTGTTCCTGCCTGTGAGTTCATTAATTCGTTTGTGCATGTTTTTGCTGTCTTTAATATGAGAGTCCTCTATCTGTCTGCACTGCTCATTTAACCACACTTCTTTTGCTTCTCTGCATTTGCGTCTTATTTCTTTATTTATCTTGCTATATTTTTCCTCGTTATTTTTACTCCTCCTCTTCTTGTCCATCAGTCCTAAGATGTTGTCTGTCATCCATTTATTTTTAGGGGCTTCTTTTTTTGGTGGTATTATCTCCTTAACAGTTTGGTGGATAGAATCTCTTAACATTTCCCATTGTTCATCTATACTATTTATCTTTGCTATTGCATTGTATCTATTTGTTATAATAACTTTGTATTGTTCTCGCAGTTCTTGGTCATTTTTAAGAAGTTCTGTATTCAGTTTGATGTTTCTCACTTTTCTGCCCGCTTTCTTTAGTTTTATTCTAACTTTTCCACAGAGTGGATCATGGTCACTATTGCAGTCAGCTCCTGGCATGGTTTTTGTTGTCAGTAATGCATTACAGAGTCGTTTGTTGATTAATATGTAGTCTATCTGGTTAAAAGTCTCATATATATATAAATATAGTGTTAAAGCTTTTTTTTTTTGGTTTTATTTTGTTTTACATGAAAATGATATTTAAAAATGATTTTAAAATGGGGGGGGGGGAATGCACTTCCCCCCCCCCTCCTTTTGGTTACACTCATTATAATGGACTTTCCGCATTAATGGATACCTCTTTCTCCTTAGTGGTCTGTTAAATCAAAGGTTTACTGTAAATTGATTTTCATGCACTAAATACATTGAAACCAAGCGTTTTGTTGTCTTGCCTGATAATGATAATAATAATAATAATAATAGGTATAAGCACCGTTTCCATTATATTAAAGCATACTGAGGATACGGTGTTAGGCCCGTATCTCCTTCAGCACATGAAAGTGTGATGTGGTCATTATCACGCCTGGCCACATTTACCGTCCCAGTTTTCTCTGATACCTGTTCTTAGATGCTGGGTTGACCTCCGGGGTCTTTTTTTGGTGTGTACCAGAAAAAAATCCCACTGCTGGGACTGAACCCGGCACCACCAGATTAGTAAACCAACTGTCTAACCACTCGGCTAACCAGGCCACCAATAATAATAATAATAATGACAACAGTAATTGTTACCAGCATTATTATTATTATTATTATTGTTGTTGCTCATAGACTGCCATGACTTTCCTCCCCTCCCACCTGTGTGTGTGCTCTGTAGCATGAGACAAAGCCCCTCTGGCTGCTGTGCCAGCTCTCTTACTAAGCTCCACCAGGACAAATATTAAATAAATGCGAACCAGTTAAAATTCCAAAAGATTTAAATGAGAAACAGTGCAAATGTCATGTTGCTATAAATGGATAACAAAGAAACAATGTAATATTTACACTGCCTGTCTTCATCAGAGCCAAGAAAATATAAGGAAACACAACTACCATTAATAAAAAAAGAGAGATCTGAAGTTCAAAGAGAAATAAAATAAAATACTCTGGTAATTTTGAAAGCAGAATTTAAAATTATATCAAAGTGACAACACAATGTGAATGTAACCAATTTTCTTAGAGTAATACATGACATTTCCACAGATCATGAACTTATCTATTCTTTCATTCATTTGCATGTCCCTTGTGGAACTTCGCCTCCCTAACAGCTCTCCTGTAGGCCTCTCGGTCGTGAGAAAGATGGCCTGCTGGTGATGCATCCATTTGCAGATCATCAACGATGTCTTACAGCCATCTTCGTCTTGGTCTTCCTCTCTTTTTTCCATTATGTACCCTTCCAAGACGGTTTTCTATAGATTATCATGACGTTTAATGTGTCCAAAATATTTAAGTTTTCTCTGTTTAACACTCTTTACTAGCCAGCCTTCTTCAATATTACGTTCTTGTAGTATGCATATATTTGTTCTTTTTTGTGTCCATGATATTTGAAGAACTCTTCTGTAGCATTTACATTCAAAGGCATTTATGTGTTTCTCAGCTGTTTTGTTAAGTGTCCAGGTCTCACACGCATATGTTGCGATGGGAAAGATGCATGCCCTTAAAAATCTTATTTTTGTAGTTCTGTCTGTTCCTCTCCACAGATTCTTTAGTTGTTTTACTTTCTGAAGAGTGATAGATGTCCTGCTTTTAATTTCCCTCATTGTATCTCCATTATTAGTTAGCAGTGATCTAAGATATTCAAAACTCTCCACTTCTTCCAGTTTTTCCTCATTGATACATATTTCAGCTGCCTTATTTGTTTTGTCATTTGTCATCAATTTATTTTCTTCGCATTAAGATGAAGGTTTTGCTCTTCACTATTCTTACGGACTGAAATAATTAGCTTTTCCATTCCTTTTTGTGTTGTGGACAGTAATACTGTGTCATCAGCATATCTAATCTCTGGTATTTCATAACCTCCAATTGTTATGGCATCGTAATGTTCTTTGTCTACATCTTCTCTAACATTCCTCATTTATATATGGCTGTTATATATAGCTCTTTGAATTCTGTTAATATGAATTTCAATGTTTGAATCTTTTTTGTGATGTTGTGATCTTACTGTGCTTCAGAGTTGTTTTTATATGCTCGAGTTTTGATAGAAAGGAAGGCAGACCTATCATGTTATAAATGAAAGAAAGGTAGAACTATCATGTTATAAATGATAGAAAGGTAAAGCTGCGATGTTATAAATGTAAGAAAGTTAGAACTACCATGTTATAAATGAAAGAAAGGTAGACCTTTGCTTTCCCCCAACGTCCCCCACTCTCCCCGTTTCTTCCACAGCCCCCCCCTACTGACCCTTTTACTTCCCCTCCTCGCTCTTTCCAACAGCCAAGGGGGAAGGGGGGCGTTATCTGACACTTTGGGAAACGCTGGGCTAGACCCCAAGAAGTTTCAGGACAGAACATGTTAAGACAATTGTTAAGTAAGGGGAGGGAATCGGTATTAATATAATGTATCTTGACTAACCAAGAGTTGTCTCAGCACAAAACAGTCAGCGGATGGTTTGCGGGTAAAACATGAAGAAGCGTGCATTGTGTGCACTGAGTTTAACGTTTCATGAGGCAAGGTTGGTTGAGTGGTCACTCACTAATTCTGTGAAATTACAGCAGTCTACGTCGCTGCACTGTCATGAAAAGTTAAGGAGAACCCAGAAGACTAATTAAAGAGGGGGCAGAAGACTCCAGAGACAAAACATGGAACAGGTTAGGGGACCCCGAGAACAGTTTTGTCTCCTCTTACAGAAGGATTCTCAGAGGGCCAGACAGTCAGTCAGTCAATCAGACAGACAGTCAGTCATTTTTGCATGTCACTTGCGGAACTTCGCCTCCCTAACAGATCTCCTGTAGGACCTTCGGTTGTAAGCAAGAAGGCCTGCTGCTGATGCATCCATTTGCAGATCATCAACGATGTCTTACAGCCATCTTCGCCTTGGTCTTCCTCTGTTTCGTTTTTTCCATTATGTACCTTTCCAAGACTGTCTTCTCTAAATTATCATGATGTTTAATGTGTCCAAAATATTTAAGTTTTCTTTGTTTAATCCTCTTTACTACCCAGCCTTCTTCAATATTAAGTTCTTGTAGTATAGATATATTTGTTCTTTTTTGTGTCCATGATATCTGAAGAACTCTTCTGTAGCATTTACATTCAAAAGCACTTATGTGTTTTTCATCTGTTTTATTAAGTGTCCAGATCTCACACCTCATATGTTGCGATGGGGAAGATGCATGCCCTTAAAAATCTTATTTTTGTAGTTCTGTTTGTTCCTCTCCACAGATTCTTTAGTTCTTTTACTTTTTGAAAAGTGATAGATGTCAACTTTTAATTTCCCTCATTGTATCTCCATTATTAGTTAGTAGCGATCCAAGATATTCAAAACTCTCCACTTCTTCCAGTTTTTCCTCATTGATACATATTTCAGCTGCCTTATTTGTTTTGTCAGTTGTCATCAGTTTAGTTTTCTTCGCATTAAGATAGAGGTTCTGCTCTTCGCTGTTCTTGCGGACTGACATAATTAGTTTTTCCATTCCTGTCTTTGTGTTGTTGATAGTAATACTGTTTCATGGGTACATGGGAATCAAAAGCCAAGCAGGAAGTTTTGCTTACGTCATCTTATTTCAGTCAAGCATAGTCACATGTGCCTGGGAATATGTATTATGTGAATTTCATTTCGTTCTCTTAATATACTGAGGCGTGTTAAAAGTCGTCGCAAACAAAGGGATGCAACCAATGAAAAAAATATGAAAAGACTTTTTGACTCTTGCTCACGTTTACTGTTTGTGAAATGTTGTAACAGCCCGAGTGTAATCATACATTCATTCATTGTGTATGGTGCTGGCAGGCGTAGGCGACCATGCTTCCCCATTTTGTGCTGTTCATGGTATTTCTATTCAGTTCAACTGATTTACTTGGCGTTTGTTCAGCACATAAAAAAGTACTTTCTCTTTGCTTCCCTCTCTTTCTTTATCTCTTGAGTTTTCCACTGATTATCAGTTTCTCTAACTTCTGTCTTTATGCATCATGTCAAATAAGACTGCCCCTTCCTTGTGGTTGTTTGATTTTGTTGTTATGCAGTTTCTGCGAGAATGTTCTGCTTTCTTTTCTGAAACTCTGGGGCGATAATTCTCAACCAGAATCTAGCGAGAGATAGTGTTTAATCCTTATCTGTCCTTTGTGTTGGTACCCAGTGTTTAACCTTTATCTGTCCTTTGTGTTGGTCATTCATTCCTTTGCATGTCCCTTGCGGAACTTTGCCTCCCAAACAGCACTCCTGTAGGCCTGTCGGTTGTGAGCAAGATGGCCTGCTGCTGCTGCATCCATTTCCAGATCATCAACGATGTCTTGCAGCCATCTTCGTTTCGGTCTTCCTCTTTTTCTTTTTCCATTATGTATCCTTCCAATACGGTCTTCTCTAAATTATCATGACGTTTAATGTGGCCAAAATATTTAAGTTTTCTCTCTTTAATCCTCTTTACTAGCCAGCCTTCTTCAATATTAAGCTCTTGTAGTATAGATATATTTGTTCTTTTTTGCGTCCATGATATCTGAAGAACTCTTCTGTAGCATTTACATTCAAAAGCACTTATGTGTTTTTCATCTGTTTTATTAAGTGTCCAGATCTCACACCTCATATGTTGCGATGGGGAAGATGCATGCCCTTAAAAATCTTATTTTTGTAGTTCTGTTTGTTCCTCTCCACAGATTCTTTAGTTCTTTTACTTTTTGAAAAGTGATAGATGTCAACTTTTAATTTCCCTCATTGTATCTCCATTATTAGTTAGTAGCGATCCAAGATATTCAAAACTCTCCACTTCTTCCAGTTTTTCCTCATTGATACATATTTCAGCTGCCTTATTTGTTTTGTCAGTTGTCATCAGTTTAGTTTTCTTCGCATTAAGATAGAGGTTCTGCTCTTCGCTGTTCTTGCGGACTGACATAATTAGTTTTTCCATTCCTGTCTTTGTGTTGTTGATAGTAATACTGTTTCATGGGTACATGGGAATCAAAAGCCAAGCAGGAAGTTTTGCTTACGTCATCTTATTTCAGTCAAGCATAGTCACATGTGCCTGGGAATATGTATTATGTGAATTTCATTTCGTTCTCTTAATATACTGAGGCGTGTTAAAAGTCGTCGCAAACAAAGGGATGCAACCAATGAAAAAAATATGAAAAGACTTTTTGACTCTTGCTCACGTTTACTGTTTGTGAAATGTTGTAACAGCCCGAGTGTAATCATACATTCATTCATTGTGTATGGTGCTGGCAGGCGTAGGCGACCATGCTTCCCCATTTTGTGCTGTTCATGGTATTTCTATTCAGTTCAACTGATTTACTTGGCGTTTGTTCAGCACATAAAAAAGTACTTTCTCTTTGCTTCCCTCTCTTTCTTTATCTCTTGAGTTTTCCACTGATTATCAGTTTCTCTAACTTCTGTCTTTATGCATCATGTCAAATAAGACTGCCCCTTCCTTGTGGTTGTTTGATTTTGTTGTTATGCAGTTTCTGCGAGAATGTTCTGCTTTCTTTTCTGAAACTCTGGGGCGATAATTCTCAACCAGAATCTAGCGAGAGATAGTGTTTAATCCTTATCTGTCCTTTGTGTTGGTACCCAGTGTTTAACCTTTATCTGTCCTTTGTGTTGGTCATTCATTCCTTTGCATGTCCCTTGCGGAACTTTGCCTCCCAAACAGCACTCCTGTAGGCCTCTCGGTTGTGAGCAAGATGGCCTGCTGCTGCCGCATCCATTTCCAGATCATCAACGATGTCTTGCAGCCATCTTCGTTTCGGTCTTCCTCTTTTTCTTTTTCCCATTATGTATCCTTCCAATACGGTCTTCTCTAAATTATCATGACGTTTAATGTGGCCAAAATATTTAAGTTTTCTCTCTTTAATCCTCTTTACTAGCCAGCCTTCTTCAATATTAAGCTCTTGTAGTATAGATATATTTGTTCTTTTTTGTGTCCACGATATTTGGAGAACTCTTCTATAGCATTTACATTCAAAGGCATTTATGTGTTCTCAGCTGTTTTGTTAAGTGTCCAGGTCTCACAGGCATATGTTGCGATGGGAAAGATGCATGCTCTTAAAAATCTTATTTTTGTGGTTCTGTCTGCTCCTCTCCACAGATTCTTTATTTGTTTTACTTTCTGAAGAGTAATAGATGTCCTCCTTTTAATTTCCCGCATTGTATCTCCATTATTAGTTAGTAGTGATCCAAGATATTCAAAACTCTCCACTTCTTCCAGTTTTTCCTCACTGATACATATTTCAGTTGCCTTGTTTGTTTTGTCAGTTGTCATCACTTTAGTTTTCTTTGCATTAAGATAGAGGTTCTGCTCTTCGCTGTTCTTGCGGACTGACATAATTAGTTTTTCCATTCCTTCTTGTGTTGTGGACAGCAATACTGTGTCATCAGCATATCTAATCTCTGGTATTTCATAACCTCCAACTGTTATGGCATCGTAATATTCTTTGTCTACATCTTCTCTAACATTCCTCATTATATTTTCAGTATACAAGTTAAATAAGTAGGGTGACAATATGCACCCCTGACGGACCCCTTGTTTTATGTCAAACCAAGTTGTTGTTTCACCATTTATTCTTACTGCTGCTTGTTTTTGTGTTGGTACCCAGTGTATATTCCTTATCTGTCTTTTGTGTTGGTACCCAGTGTTTAACCTTTATCTGTCCTTTGTGTTGGTACCCAGTGTTTAACCTTTATCTGTCCTTTGTGTTGGTACCCAGTGTATATTCCTTATCTGTCCTTTGTGTTGGTACCCAGTGTTTAACCCTTATCTGTCCTTTGTGTTGGTACCCAGTGTTTAACCTTTATCTGTCCTTTGTGTTGGTACCCAGTGTATATTCCTTATCTGTCCTTTGTGTTGGTACCCAGTGTTTAACCCTTATCTGTCCTTTAGTGTTAGTACCCAGTGTTTAACCTTTATCTGTCCTTTGTGTTGGTACCCAGTGTATATTCCTTATCTGTCCTTTGTGTTGGTACCCACTGTTTAACCCTTATCTGTCCTTTGTGTTGGTACCCAGTGTTTAACCTTTATCTGTCCTTTGTGTTGGTACCCAGTGTTTAACCCTTATCTGTCCTTTAGTGTTGGTACCCCCAGTAACAGGCCTAGCCTGGCTAACGGAGCCCCATGATGGTGGTGTCTGGTAAAGAAATATTGCACGCCCCCGTTCTTTTTAGCTGCACGCCGGGAACTGAGAAAACAGCCGCCATAGCGCGCCCCCACGCCGATACGATGATGTTCCTCAACACCTTCACAGCATCGCCTGCAGAGAACATCAGTTCGCAGTTACAAGGAGACAGAAAAAAGAAGAAAGACATCCTTTATCAAAATTTTTATTCGACCAAAGACGTGTCAGAATCCAAAAAATGTAATTACTGATTAAAGATAAACAATAATAATAATAATAGTAATAATAATAATAATTTGTTTATTAAATTGCCTATATGTTCATATATAATCTCTCTCTCTCTCTCTCTCTCTCTCTCTTTCTCTGGTCCATGTTAATCAGGCGTTGGTCGTCACTGATTCCCACAATCATCTCTCCTTTGCTCTTTCTCTAAAGATATTTGCTGGACCGTGTTCCATGCCAATCTTTTATGCCGTCAAGTATCTTGTTTCTTTGTTTTCCATTTGTCCTTTTCCCGCTCCAGTCTTCCCGTTGTTACTAGATGTTCTAGTCTTCGTCTTCTCAAAACGTGTCCTACAAATCTGGACTGTCGTGTCCTACAAATCTGGACTGTCGTGTCCTACAAATCTGGACTGTCGTGTCCTACAAATCTGGACTGTCGTGTCCTACAAATCTGGACTGTCGTGTCCTACAAATCTGGACTGTCGTGTCCTGAATTTTGCCAGATTTTGTCTCTTTTTTGCTCAGCCTCACTTAGATCATCTTCGTTTGTTTTCTTGGCTGCCCATGATATTCTCATTATTCTTCATAAGAACCATATCTCCGCTGCTTCCAGTAGATTTATCATCATCATCATCATCATCATCATCATCATCAGGTGCCGTGCCGACTGGCGTTGGCTATAATGCTTCTCCAGAGTACCCGATCCATCATGCAGGCCATTAGCTCAGCTGGTGATCTTCTCTCACATCATCCTGTCAGACTTTCCAGTATCATTTCTCTTGTTTTCCCCTGGCTATTCTTCCCTCTATTTTCTCTGTTGTTATAATATTTTCAATGTCCCCTCTTATCACTGCATGTCCTATGAAAGTACTTTGTTTCTCTCTCAGTTTTTTTTTTACAAGATTTTTTTCTGTCTCTCCAGCTCTTCTCAAGCATTCTCACTTAGTTATTTTTGCTGTCCAGGGGATTCGCAACATTCTTCTAATAAACCACATTTCAGATGCTTCCAACGACTTTTGTCCAGACCTGCTGATTGATTTTTTTTAGTGCTCACCTATATCTATTAGTAAATACATCTTTAACACAAGTTGTGTGGAAAAATCAACATCTATAACAAAAGAAATATGCAAAAACGGAATAAATAAGTTGCCGTTACACAGGACATCAAAAGGTTAATCTATATCTATAAAAATCTATGTTTGTTTATGTTCCAGCATAACTCTGGAGCGCCTAGAGCAATTTCAACCAAACCTGGTACACATATGACTTACAATCTGGAAAAAAATAATGTTGAGGTAAAACACCCCTAGCACCCCTAGGGGTGGGGATGGGATGGGGGTAACATGTAAAAATAATCGAAAAAGACCGATACTAAAAAAATAGCCCAGTGAAGGAAGGGATGTAACTCCCGTGATATTTATGCGCAATGCCTGCCTTGGGTTGTGTGCCGTGTCGGATAGCGTTGAAATGAATAGAACTCTGTAGACCCCTCTAGAAATGTTTAGAAATCATCGAGAAAATTCCAGCACCCATCCGAATCTTAGTTTGTCGTATTTAAGGTAACCTAACTTGGCAAGTCTTCCTGTTTATCTTTCATGGAATCTGACATTTTCATTTCGTTCTTTTAGTTGATTGTGTAAGTGTTTCCTACTTTATTTGACAGTGATAGTTTGCATTTTGGATTCAAGTTCATTAACAGGATGTCAGATTGTGTTAAACTTACAAAGGATGTTTCATGAGCACAATGATCTTATTAAAACGTTTAAAACAGCATTAGAACGTATGCCAAGAGATGAATATAAAGTAGTCATAAGAGCAGACCGAAGACCAGCAGGCGAACACGAGCGGCCCTTCAGTGCTCCTCGAGTAGATGAAGTCGCGGTGGTTATATCAGGCCATGAGTTTGATCAACGGGATATCGAAATTCAACGAATCATTGCAGCGTATTTCAGAAACACATGGATCTTATGATGGTCGACAGTACTCAGTGATATTCCCCGTGGTGAAGATGGATATCGTTTTAATCTGAGGCAGGTCAACCCAACAACAAATAAAACAACCGGCAAGAAAGTTTCAGCGATGGATTTCAATGCGTACAGACTAATGGTTCGAGATTCTGAACAGAAGCACATAATAAACTGCAGACAGTTGTTTCATCAATTCATCGTTGATATGTATGCAAAAGTCGAGAGTGAGCGTCTTCTTTACATTCGTCTAAATCAACGTAAACTGAGAGTTGAAGAATATATTCACCTGAGAGATGCTGTGGCAAATGACAGGAACGTTGGAAACCTCGGTGTCTTAATCATACTACCAGCTACACTTACAGGCAGCCCCAACATGCAGGAATACACGCAAGATGCTGTGATGTATGTGAGGACGTACGGGAGACCAGACTTATTTATCACCTTCACCTGAAATCCGACTTGGACAGGGATCAAGGAGATGCTTACCAATGATCCCAGTGAGCACCACGACTTGGTTGCGAGAGTATTTAAACAGAAGCAGTTGAAACTATCTGACGTTATAACAAAAAGGCCATGTCTATGGAGTGCCAAGATGCTGGATGTACACGATTGAATGGCAAAAGCGAGAACTGCCACACTCACACAATTTAATCTGGTTGGCGGACAAAACTCATCCCACACAAATCAGTGATGTTATATCTGCTGAGTTGCCTGACCCAACACAAGATCCTGAACTTTTTGATGACATAATGAAGAACATGATCCACGGACCATGTTGAAATCTCAGTCCCAACTCTCCGTGTATGAAGGACGGAAAGTGTATCAAGAATTACCCAAGAAAAATGATTAAAGAGACACAAACCGGCCATGACGGTTATCCACTATATAGACGGCGAGCTCCAAAAGATGGAGGGTTCACAGCGAAACTAAATATACGAAGCAATTCAGAAATAGAAATCGACAATAGGTGGGTTGTGCCATTTTCGCCGATGCTATCAAAAATGTTTCAGAGATACATCAACGTGGAGTATTGTAACAATGTTAAATCGATAAATATGTATGCAAGTATGTTAACAAAGGTGTTAACATGGGTGTTTTCGGCATAACCAACGACAGAACAAACATTGAAGTAATGCAGTATCAGTTGATATGGTACATCAGCAGCAACAACACACTATGGCGAATCCTAGGATTTCTGATTCACGAAAGACACCTTACTGTTGTTCACCTCAGCGTCCATTTAGAAAATGGTCACACGGATACCACTCATTCTGACGAATCTCCCTTTTAACTGTAAGAGACTGCAATTTCCAGTGAGACTTGCGTTCTCGATCATGAGCAACAAGTCACAGGGGCAGTTTATTAACTACTGCTGAGTGGATTTTATATTGCTCGCTCAAGGGTGGGTTCACCAAAGAATTTATTTATTCTTGCTATTGGAGGTAAAACTGAAAATGTTTATAATCGAGTCATGAGTTAAATTAATATTATAGTGAATTTGTAAAAGACTGTACTTTATAAATTGTATACAATTTTTTCCAGTTGCCACAAAGTGTTCCATTTTTTCTCTTCTCAGAAAATGTCCTACAAATCTCGCGTGTCTGCCTCTGATCTTTGCTGTAATTTGCCTTTTAACTCCAGCCTCTCTTAAGACGTCTTCATTAGTTTTCTTAGCTGTCCATGGTACCTTCAACATCCTTCTTATGAACCACATTTCCATGAATTCTATTTCCTGTTGTACTCTCTTATTCATGGACCATGCTTCACATCCATAAAACAAAACTGGCTCGATGTAACATTTAATACTTGGAATCTTGTTTCCATTGATCTGCTGGCGAGATTCTTCGGCTACCCCGCGCGGGGAGAAACTCCTTCCGGCTAATTAAGAAAATGTGAAAATGCGATTAGGGTTGCTGTGCGGCGCCAGTGTGAAAAGGTGATGGAAAGAATAAAGTGAAATTTAATCGGTATGTCCAGTAGTCTCACGGCGGGAGCTACTCATACCACGGCACCTCTGCTCTAGAGGCCGGCCACGTCCTATACACACCCATACTGGTGAAATATGCATTAACCGGTTTTACCCAGTGGTAAAATTTAATGACTTCTCATGTCAAGGTACCTCCGCTCTAGAGGTCGGTCACATCCTAAATACGTCCATACTGGGATAATACGCCTAAACAGGCTTAACCCTAGGGTGAAACTTACTAGTGACGAGGATTCGTCCTCCTGGACAAAAGCTCCATGCTGGTCACAACTAGGAAGGGTAGAGGCCACGACCACAAAATGCTGAAGTTGGTGACACTGGACCAGTGCAGTCTAGATAGACAACCACTTCTCACCCGGCGAGGATGTATGCGTATCCTAATCACGCTGAGGTTTTCCGGTAAGAAAGTCCAACGCTGGACTGGATGGGCACCTCTCACCCGGGGAGGGGGGGATATATTGATATCCAAAACACGTCGAGGTTTTCCGGGGTGAAAGTTTAACTCTAGACTGGATGGGCAACTACCTCTCACCCGGCGGGTATATCTAAAACACGTCGAGGTTTTCCGACGAGAAAGTCGAACTCTAGATTAAACTGGTGCAATGAAAACCACAGTGTCAGGCAATACCACTTCTGTGACCCACCGAGAATACAGGCCCAAGCCCCGCGATACTCTGAACCTCTTGTGGTCCTCTCGGGGACCACAGGAGGACCACAGAACCTCTTGTGGTCCTATAAAGGACCACAGGAATAAATTCAATAGGATCACGGGGCTGTCTTAGTGGTAGAAGCGAACGAAGAAAAAGAAGTTTCCATCGATATGGATCTGTTGCACAAGATGTTTCTCATTTTCTGGAACGCTGAATTGGCCTGAGCACGTCTGATTTTTATTTCATTATGACATTTCCCATTGGATGTTATTATTGTTCCTAAGTACTTGAATCTATCAACTTGTTTCAATGCTGTGCCATCGATGGTAATGCTATATTTTGGTGGTATTCTTTTCTTTGAGATGACCATCATTTCAGTCTTCTTTTTGTTCAGGCTAAGACCTTTATTTTTACTTTCACGATCCACGATGTCCAGAAGAGCCTGTAGCCCACCCTTCACTTTTAGCAATCAGAACTGTGTCGTCTGCATATCTTAAGTTGTTAAGGTTGTACCCGCCAAGCTCTCTACATTTCTCATTATGCTTTCGCTGTACAAGGATAAGAGGTTAGGAGATAGAACATATCCTTGTCTCACTCCCAGTTTTATGTCTTGGAATGCTCCTATTTGGTTCTCAACCTTCATTGCTGCTGATTGCTGCCAGTATATTTTTTTTGGATGAGTTTCAGATCTTTCCCATCTATGTTGTTGTCTTCCAGCAGTCTTATAATTTCTGTGTGTCTCACTTTATCCAGTGCTTTACAGTAGTCTATGAAGCATAAGTATAGGTCCGTGTTTACTGCTATTGATCTCTCCATCAGTGTTCTCATTATAAATATGGCATTACTTGTACCTTATCCTTTGACGAAGCTGCAGTGTTCTTCAGCGATTTCTGGTTGTATTTTGCCTCTGGTTCTTCTCATGACAACACGAAGCAGGATTTTGGTAACATTATATACTTAAATGTGCTTAAATACCTGTAAATAAAATTACTTCGATTTTACGCTCCTTTTCCTGTCTAATAGAAGATTGGGATAAATAAATGAGGGGCAACGCCGGGTTGTCAGCTAGTAAATAGATAAACACATTTATACGCAGATTCACAGTGAAGTAATGCCAACTCAGAAGAGCCATGCCAACTATTACTGGATTACCATCACACCGACTTACTAACCGCGCAAACTGTGCCCAGTAGATGTAACAATTTTTTGTTACAAGGGTTTAGATTTATTTCTGGAGTAAAATAAAGGGCTAAGACGGGCTACGGTAGAGTATACTTTAAATCTTTCTCCAAAACTTATTTCTACTGATTCTAACTTCTGTTGTCATGTTTCATAAAAGTATAAAAATGAAGATAGATGGATGTCTGGTACAGTTTTACAAAACTTAGAAAGAGTGAGGAAAATGGGAAGAAAAAAAAGGATGGCAGAAAGCAAGATTATATAAACATGAATGAATATTTCGGCAAAAGACTTTTTCACGGATCACATACAAAAACAAGCACAACAGACGAAAAATGTATGAAAAATATCTAGACTAAGCTTTTTGGCCACCTCTTTGTAAGAAAGTCCGATAAAAATTGCTTTATAAAAGTATATAAATGTTTCTTTTTTTCATCAATTAATTTTTTTTTTTCACTGGAATGTCATCACAATATCCTAGAGTCAAAAGACCTGTGTGAGGATGAGAAAAGCTGGGGATGGGACATATTCTCCTAGAGACAGGAGACCTGTGTGAAGATGAGAGAGGCTGGGGGCACAGTCTCATGGAGACACAAAATCTGTAGGAAGATGAGAGAGGCTGGGGGCACAATCTCATGGAGACACAAAATCTGTGTGGAGATGAGAGAGGCTGGGGGCACAATCTCATGGAGACACAAAATCTATATGAAGATGAGAAAGGCTGGGGGCACAATCTCATGGAGACACAAAATCTATATGAAGATGAGAGAGGCTGGGGGCACAATCTCATGGAGACACAAAATCTGTATGGAGATGAGAGAGGCTGGGGGCACAATCTCATGGAGACACAAAATCTGTATGGAGATGAGAGAGGCTGGGGGCACAATCTCATGGAGACACAAAATCTGTATTGAGATGAGAGAGGCTGGGGGCACAATCTCATGGAGACACAAAATCTGTATGGAGATGAGAGAGGCTGGGGGCACAATCTCATGGAGACACAAAATCTGTAGGAAGATGAGAGAGGCTGGGGGCACAATCTCATGGAGACACAAAATCTGTGTGGAGATGAGAGAGGCTGGTGGCACAATCAAACAAAAGACATGTGAGGGGATGAGAGAGGCTGGACGAACAATCTCATGAAGACAAAAGACCTGTGTGGGGATGATAGAGGCTGGACGCACAATCTCATGAAGACAAAAGACCTGTATGGAGATGAGAGAGGCTGGGCGCACAATCTCGTAAAGACAAAAGACCTGTGTGGAGATGTGAGATGCTGAAGGCAAACTGCCACCTGCAGTAAGAAGAAAACCCAGGGTTTCTCTCAGAGTGGCTGGAAGTACTGCACGAAGGTGAAATGCATAGACACATATGGTACAAGTTTTAGTTGCAAATAAATGTTTATTTCCTTCTCTCATTCTCTTCACAAACTCATTTTTCAACGTCTCACATGAGGTCACAAATAGTTTAGTCTATAGTATCCTGTCCTCTTGTCCGAAGATTGTGGGTTTCGAGACCAATTACCGCTGATCTGTGCAGTCGACCCAGCTGTAGAGAGTGGTACTCGATATTCATATGTTTTAGGGAAGCAACCTCCTAAGACTGCGAATTACGTGCACAAATGGTCACCAGAGAGTTAACGGGAATACACACAGTGTGTCCGTAACACCATGGTGATATTTTAAAACAATGTTATTACAACCATACATATTACACATTGAACATTCACACTAAATTAAATCATAAAGTTTTCTTGGGCATGTTTAGCGATTTACAGATTCAAACTGACAAGCCAAAGAATGCCACTGGACCTTCCTCTGCTATGTCTATTCATCACGAAATGACGCATCACATGTTGGCAAAATGACGCTTTGTATTGCGTCACCGCCATGTGACTAATTTGGCTTTATTACATTTAGTTATGATGTTTTATGATATTTCATCAGAAAAAGACCTACAGCAGATCATCGCTAATTTAGCAAGGGCATGTAAAAGCCACAACATGAAGATCAGTGCTGAAAAAGCGGAGGTTATGACCATAGAAAGAGAAGAGATACAAACAAAGATCTTCCTAGACGACCAGCCCTTCAGACAAGTGAGATATTTCAAATACCTAGGTACCATAATATCATCTTCAGGGAAAACTGACGCTGAGATTGAGAACAGATGCAATAAAGCAAATCAGGTCATTGGACAAATGATTCCTTTACTGAAAAACAAATACATCACAACAAAAATGGCACCGTAAAACACAATGTTCCTCCCAACTGTATGCTATCAATGTCAAACATGGACACTAACAGCCAAGAACAAAAGAGAAATCATCACGACAAATCTGAGACGTTTAAGGAGAATACTAATTGTGACATACAAATAAGAAATGACACCATCAGGGCAAAGGTAGAAGTAACACCAGCATTACATAATATCCAAAAACAGCAAGTCAAATTGTTTGGCCATGTTACACGGCTACCACCAGAAAGTATATCACAGAAAACGTTCACACTAAGATTTATAGGTAACAGAGGAAGAGGCCACCCATGATACAGAAACATTAAATATCGCATTATATGAACCAAATCATTGAGCCATATCAGGGCGTCTATTTGTCCCCCTCAGCACCGAAAGGTACATGAGGAAGGAGACAAGACAAGACAAGATTTTACGAGTTTCAAACCGCACTATGATTTCACGGAATAATTAATGTATATAACTATACACGGAGCCACTGAGGTAAAGCTGTGATACCAGAATATATAAACAAGGAAAAAAGTAGGAGCAGCTTTGTTACTTAACGACTACAAAGTTGTGACGTTTCGGCGTGAGCCTTAATCATACAAAAACATACAGGACAAAGAAACAGAGAGAGGAGATAAAGTATAAATTTACGTGAATGAGGTGTTAAAAAACAGCATTAAAAAAAATACAACATTCATGTGAATTTATACTTTATCTCCTGTCTCTATTTCTTTGTCCCGTATGTTTTTATATGATTAAGGCTCACGCCGAAACGTCACAACTGTGTACACGTTAAGTAATAAAGCTGTTCCTACTTTTTTCCCTAGTTTATACATCATGATTTCACGAACACACTGCATAGAGGAATACAGGATTTCATGCGAAGATAGAGCCATGAATACAGTAATTCGTGTCTAAAACAGACGAACGATAAACAGAACTCCTCTAACATGCTGGACACGTGCGCAACCATTTCTATCACTGAAATGAACCTTCGACAACTCTTGATCTCTCCTTATTTTTTATCTTCCGATGCATCAACCCCAGAACTACAAAATAACATTATCCATTATCTTAGCACATTGTTCACAACGAGGACAACCTTTCAACGATAATAAAACATTTGTAAAACTGTTTTTGTCGATTTTCACACAACAGGACAAAAAAAAAAATCATTGTTTG
Organism: Achatina immaculata; assembly: GCA_009760885.1. NCBI lineage: Eukaryota > Metazoa > Mollusca > Gastropoda > Stylommatophora > Achatinidae > Lissachatina > Lissachatina immaculata. The sequence goes on from CM019715.1 coordinate 12,708,930, forward strand.
TACTAGGACAGTTTTTGACTAATCGTTTCCTAATCCTTTCATGCCCGTAAAAAGTTTCCCCGATAACAAATTATCAACCTGGGATCTGTTACAGTGCATTATGTTGTGGAACCGTTGCCATCTCTACTCACGCCGACATTAAAAAAAAAATTATATCTGTATGCAGTGCTCTTGAACAGCATTCTAGACTTTGGACCATAGACTACAGAAGTCTGTTAACTGCTATACTATAGTAATGTTTTAAAAAAAGCTTGTCCAGTTACGGGTGCAGTTGTGCCTGCACTTATTTTTTCTAAGTACCTCTATTTAGGTAAATTAATTTTCCTGATGTTCTGTGTACTTTTTTTATGTCCTAGAAAATAAACAAATAACAGCAGTTTTCTTACAGCGGATATGTAGCTATGTATTGTATTCATTCATTCATTTCTTCTTCTTCTTCTTCATGCTTATTATCTCATTAATAAATGCTGAATGACTGTGACTGAGTGAAAGCTGTATGATGAAGGGCAGAATGTTAGACTGACCTGCGTGCCCAATTCTTTGAAAATGAAGTCTGTTTGTTCTTTCGTTCGTTCGTTCCTCCTCCTCCTTCTCCTCCTCTTCTTCTTTTTCTTCTTTCATCTCACATGCCCTGCCATCCATGTAAAGAGACGGATTGCTCCAGACCTTATTGTCAGAAGAGGTCTTGACGTCTGCCCCAGTTTTCCACTCACTCTTATTTCCTGAGACCAGGTTTGAACTCTTAAGTTTGTGTCCAGGCTTCAATGTTTAAAATGTAATTATAGTAAAATCTTTGTTCCACATGTTCTTCATCTAAGAAAAAAAAAACAGTATCCAGAAACGAATGAAAATCTGTCTCATTCATATCTCTTTAGTTGATTCATCAGAAATTTTAGTATCAGTACCAGAATGGCACATTATTTTTCTAATGTTGTTTTTCGTGTTCTTTCTTTTAGTCTATCATTTTTTTAACTTTGTTTTTCGTGTTCTTTCTTTAAGTATATCATTCTTTTAATGTTGTTTTTCGTGTTCTTTATTTAAGTCTATCATTCTTTTAATGTTGTTTTTCGTGTTCTTTATTTAAGTCTATCACTTTTTAATGTTGTTTTTCGTGTTCTTTCTTTAAGTCTATCATTCTTTTAATGTTGTTTTTCGTGTTCTTTATTTAAGTCTATCACTTTATTTAATGCTGTTTTTTCGTGTTCTTTCTTTAAGTCTATCATTCTTTTAATGTTGTTTTTCGTATTCTTTATATAAGTCTATCATTTTTTAATGTTGTTTTTCGTGTTCTTTCTTTAAGTCTATCATTCTTTTAATGATGTTTTTCGTGTTCTTTATTTAAGTCTATCATTTTTCTAACTTTTTGTTCGTGTTCTTTCTTTAAATCTATCATTTTTTAAATGCTATTTCTCGTGTTCTTTCTTTAAATCTATCATTTTTTAAATGCTATTTCTCGTGTTCTTTCTTTAAATCTATCATTCTTTTAATGTTGTTTTTCGTGTTCTTTATTTAAGTCTATCACTTTATTTAATGTTGTTTTTCGTGTTCTTTCTTTAAGTCTATCATTCTTTTAATGTTGTTTTTCGTGTTCTTTATTTAAGTCTATAATTTTTTAAATGTTGTTTTTCGTGTTCTTTCTTTAAGTCTATCATTCTTTTAATGATGTTTTTCGTGTTCTTTATTTAAGTCTATCATTTTTCTAACTTTTTGTTCGTGTTCTTTCTTTAAATCTATCATTTTTAAATGCTATTTCTCGTGTTCTTTTTTTAAATCTATCATTTTTTAAATGCTATTTCTCGTGTTCTTTCTTTAAGTCTATCATTTTTTAAATGTTGTTTGTCGTGTTCATTTTTTAAGTCTATCATTTTTTAAATGTTGTTTTTCGTGTTCTTTCTTCCAGTCTATCATTTTTTAAAATGTTTTTTTTCGTGTTCTTTCTTTAAGTCTATCATTTCTTTTTAATGTTGCTTTTCGTGTTGTTTCTTCAAGTCTGTGATAATCTTGAGCACAGTCAGCGGTGGTGGTGAGGGATCTTATCTTATCTTATATCCTTCCCGTGCCGTTAGACGTCACATAGGGCTCGCAAAGTAGTTCGCCAATTTTTCCTGTCTTCGGCGAGTCTTTCAACCTCATCAAAGGATGTTATGCCTGTTAACTTGGCCTCTCTTAATAATGTCCTCTTTAGAGTTTCACGCGGTCTGCCCCTTTTTCTTCGGCCTGTTGTGTTCCACTTGATAGCTTGTTTTGGGATTCTCTGATCATTTCTTCTCATCAAGTGACCAACATATGTGAGGGATAGGAGACAATTAAAAGGCAAATTTCTGATCTGCTACTTACAAACATTTGAAAACCGCTGTTCCAGTTCATGTATCCCAACATGACATTTGAAAACCGCTGTTCCAGTTCATCTATCCCAACATGACATCTGAAAACCGCTGTTCCAGTTCATCTATCCCAACATGACATTTGAAAACCGCTGTTCCAGTTCATCTATCCCAACACGACATCTGAAAACCGCTGTTCCAGTTCATGTATCCCAACATGACAAGCTGACACAGGAATTACCTGTAGGCACAGTTCTATATTTAGCCGTGGATATTTAAAGATTAACCTGCCCGTACCGGTAATACAAGGAAGGAAATTGAATTTGAAAAGAAAACACAAAAAGAGGTTTAAAACGAAACAAAATCTGTGTTGAAGAATTCTGAAGAGTCAGCAGATATTTACGGCATGATGTACGATTTGTAAAGCTCAGATGAAAGATTGATGAATAAATAATAGGTCTATAAAGATATTTTATATAAGTACTTTTATAATTGTGTATAGTAAAGTATATTTGGAACATATATTTTAAGTTCTGACATTTGGCGTGACCCTGGCTTTGAACAGAATGATAGAACCAACACGCAGCTAGATTTATGTCATATAAGAATACGTTTGTTTTTTTGTCCGCAGATCTGTTTGTTTCTATTCTCAATGTGTTGTCTTGTCTTATCTCCCTGTAATTGCGAGGTGGTGTTCTTTGCAGCCGATGCTGTGAAGGTTTTGAGGCACAACATCCTCCCGACCTGGGGGAGGGGGTGTGTTATGGCGGTTATATTTTTAGTCCCGGAGTACGGCTAAAAAGCAGGGGATGTGCAATGTTTCTTTAGCAGACTCCACCACTATGGGGACTATGGCGATCCTTGGCCCGTTATCCAGGTTAGGCCTGTTACTAGAGGTACCACGGAGAGGTGGGGATGGGTCTTGATCAGCTATAGGTCGCTAACCCTGAATCTAGCATATCAGCTATGGTTACTATGCTATGGTTCGCTGGTTGGCTAATAGCAAATTCTTCGCGAGTCTTTTTTTTTCTCTGGCACTGCCGCACTAAAATGACCCTGGGGTCCATTCGGTCTCTAAATATGGGTAACAGAGAAATCTGGGAATGAATGAATGAATAATCTTTATTTTTCAAGGGTAAAGAATTGGGCACGCAGGCCCGTCTTACATTCTGCCCTTCATCACTCCATCTTTCATTCTTCCCACACACTTGATTTAGTAAAAAATACAAATTAAATTAGGAAAAACATATCAAAAGAGTGTAAGATTATTATTACATTCAAAGTAAAAGAGAAGAAGTCATTAACCTAATAAAATAGCACTCACGCACACATACACACGGTAAGGTAAAAGCGGCCAGGCATGATACTAACCACATCACAGTTTCATGTTACGAAGGTCTTGGAAATGCGGGTCCAACATTGTATCCCCAATGTGCCTTAACGAACCACGATAATGAAATGAAATGATAAGCTACGCCAGTAATTATCAGTTCTCATCGATAACATTTCATTGGAGAAAAATAACGAAATCGAGTGACAGCGAAATGGTTTTTTTAATACATTCTTTACTCGTCATTTTTGTGAGGGGTCACAACTGTTGAAAAATTACTATATTACGTATATATATACGTATGTTTACAGCATGTCTTTAGTGAACATTCACAAAACGACTCTGATGTCATGTGGCTTAATCATACAGACTCACAGGCCATTAATTTGTTCTATATTATGTTATATTCTATATTTGTTCTATAAATTGTGCCACTTCCTTTATGAGTGCAACCTTTAGTTGCCAGAATTATAATCGCCTGGACATCGTGGTTCGTGAAAGTAAAAATAAAGGTCTCAGCCTAAATAAAAAGAAGACTGAAGTGATGGTCATCTCAAAGAAACGAATACTATCAAAATGTAGCAGTACGAACGATGGCACAAGTCTGAAACAAGTTGATAGATTCAAGTACTTAGGAACGATTATAACAGCTGATGGGAAATGTCACAACGAAATAAAAAGCAGACATGCTCAGGCCAAGCCAGCATTCCAGGAAATGAGACACATCTTGTGCAACAGATCCATATCAATGAAAACAAGATTTCGAGTACTTAGATGTTAAATCGAGGCAAATTTGTTTTATGGGTGTGAAGCATGGTCAGAGAGTACAGCGAGAAATGGAGGCCATGGAGATGTAGTTTATAAGAAGGATGTTGAAGATACCATGGACAGCTAAGAAAACCAATGAAAAAGTCTTAAGAGAGGCTGGAGTTAAAAGGCAAATTATAGCCAAGATCAGAGGCAGATAAGCGAGATTTATAAGACATGTCCTGAGAAGAGGAAAACTGGAACACATTGTGGCAACTGGAAAAATTGAGGGAAGAAGAGACAGAGGAAGACAGAGAGAGAAGTTACGGGATGGGCTGTCAGTGTGGCTAGGAAAAAAGTCACCGGCGGATCTCATAAACAACGCAAAAGACAGGGAATTGTGGAGAGAAATGATCGCTTACGCGACGCGGCATGGCACTTTGATTAGATTATATTAGATTTATGAGTGCAGCCTTTAGTCAAAAAGTTGAGAACCCTTCAACTAGAAGGACTTCAACTCAAAAAGTATTTAACATATCATTCGAAGATGCCAAGCCAAACCAGCATTCAAACAAATGAGAAACTTCTCATGCATTACATCGTTATCACTGACCAGCATAAAGACAGTTCTTACATGCTACATTGAGCCTATCCTGCTCTATAGAAGTGAGTTATGGACAATCAGCTGATTGATGAGAAGATAACTAGCGGCAACGGAGATTTTATTTCTTAGACGAATATTAAGAGCACCATGGACAGATAAGATGACATAAAGGGAGTGTTTAAGAAAATCTGAAGAAGAGAGGCACTTAATTAAACCCATAAGAAAACGATATTGGACAAGAGGAGGGCTTGAAAAGAGGAGGGCTTGGAAACATCATAACAACAATAAAAAATAAATGAGAAGAGAGGCAGGGTAAGACCAAGAGGGAAAAAAAAATCATAGGCAGTCTAATATCATCTTACATCCTTCCCATGCCGTTAAACGTCACGTGGGGCTCTCATGGTAGTTTGTCAAGTTTTCCTGTTTTCCGCGAGCTTTTCAACTTCATCAAGGATTTTATGCCTACTAATGTAGCCTCTCTTAACAATGTCCTCTTTAGAGTTTCACGTGGTCGACTTCGCTTTCTTCGGCCTGTTGTGTTCCACTTAACAGCCTGTTTTTGGGGATCTCTGACTGTTTTTTCTCATCATGTGAACGACATATGTCCATCTTCTTTTTCTGATCACCCACGAGACAGGTTGTTGTACGCTCACCTGTCTTATCTCTGCGTTGTTCTTGAATTTGTTCCACTTTATACTGAGTGTTTTCTTTAGTGTAATATGGTAGCACTGTAAAAGTCACCAGATGAACTGATGAAAATATCAAGGGCCACTACCACCTTCCACGTATGTCATAAGAGGCGACTATGGAGGTTGGGGGATAGGCCAACGACATATTCCCTGTAAAAAGAAAACAAACTGGAGCGGTACAGAAAAAAGGAGAGGAAAACCAGGAAACTTTGTCTTGGAAAAGGACAGGACTCTGATAACAGAGTTGCAAATCATGTCTAGGAAATGGAGGTGGATTGGCCACACTCTGAGAAAACCCGACACTAGTATAGCAAGACAGGCACTTACATGGAATCCTCAAGGAAATAGAAAACGAGAAAGACGTAAACTTACTTGAGAAGAGAAATTATGACAGTTCTCAGAGACAAGGGATGCACTTGGAAGGATGAAGAGAATAATTTCAAGAACAGGGATGACTGGAGAGCCTTTATATGTGGCCTATGCTCTCAAGGTAGTGAAAGGCGATGATGATGATGATGATGATGACGACGACGACGACGGTACCTGGTAATGATTGATTCATTCCATTATGGCATCTTTCTATGCCTTTTATTATCCTTTCTAACAAATGTAAAACAAACTTCTGATTAGAACCAAACCCACCCAGGCTGCATAAACAAGCGCTACCATCCTCACCAGTAGCAGGGGGTTAAGAGGGAATGGAGGAATGAAAAAAAAAGAAAACCAGACGTCATTGTTTCTCTCAGAAGATTTACTCGCTACGTCTGATGGAAGAAGACAGAGAAGAAGAAACAAAAAAATGTTAAGAACATTTCTGGGGAGATGACGCCTAAATAATGTGATATTAGTGGGTCGAAGAGACTGACAGTCAGTCAGTCAGTCAGTCAGTCATTTGCGTGTCTCTTGCGGACCTTTGCCTCCATAACAGCTCTCCTGTAGGGCTCTCGGTTGTGAGCAAGATGTCCTGTTGCTGATGCATCCATTCGTTGATCATCAACTATGATTTGCAGCTATTTTCGCCTTGGTCTCCCTCTCTTTCCTTCCCCCATTATGTACCCTTCTAAGACGGTCTTTTCTAAATTCTCATGACGTTTAATTTGTCCAAAATGTTTAAGTTTTCTTTGTTTAATTTCTTTCCTAGCCAACCTTCTTCAGTATTAAGTTCTTGTGGTATGGATATATTTGTTCCTTTTTGTTTCCATGATATTTGAAGAATTCTTCTGTAGCATTTATATTCAAAGGCATTTATGTGTTTTTCAGCTGTTTTGTTAAGTGTCCAATTCTCACAGGCATATGTTGCGATGGGAAAGATGCATGCCATTAAAAATCTTATTTTTGTAGTTCTGTCTGTTCCTCTCCACAGATTCTTTAGTTGTTTTACTTTCTGAAGAGCGATAGACGTCCTCATTTTAGTATCCCTCATTGTATCTCCATTATTAGTTAGTAATGATCCAAGATATTCACAACTCTCCACCTCTTACAGTTTTTCCTCATTGGCAGATACTGAAGAGATTGACATGCGGATCAAATTGCTTTCAGATTTAAGATAAATCAGAAAAGTAGAGACGAACTAAACCACTTCAGCTGGCATGAGAGTGTCAGCTATCATCGTTTCTATTGAAACTATTTAAAAAATAATTGTTTAGATATTTACTTCAAAATCAGGGTGAAACTAATCTTGGGCGCGTCCTCATTGACCTTAATAATGACTCACTTTATTTCATCATTTCAGTCTAGCATCTGAACTATCCAAACGCTTGAGTCACTCCATGGACCGAAGTCTAGAAAATACAGAGTACCAGGGCTTGTGTATCAAGTCAAACGTTGCTGTAGAGAGGGGGAAAGCATCCATCTATTGATAACTGAACACAGCATGGGCTGGAATCTGCTGGGGTTTATCCTACTTGAGCCGAGGCGATGACTAAAAGATAAGTATCGATCGCTTCAAGCTGGGTATATTAGCCTGAATTCTCATGCGTGATTTTTAAAGGCAGTGGTTTTCAAACTTTAGTTTCATTTCTCTTCTTCTTCTTCTTCTCCTTCTTCTGCTCCTATTATTATTACTATTATTATTATTATTATGCTTTTTCATTTCTATATTCTGGTTTTTGTTTCTGCATTCTGAAGGGTCCGGGAGTGTCGATGTGGAAAGGGGGGGGGGGGAATGGTTGAGGATGGGGATGAGAAGGCACACAAAGAATACTACACAGAGATTTTAAAAAAGTAATAATAATTGGGTCAATTTAAAATGCAAGGATATGTGTGCAGTTCTGGTGGCACAAAGGGAGATCGGAACCACTTCAGGTAAGGCCATACATTTTTTTTACCCTAAGTTTACAGGCTTTTGATGAGAGAATGAAGGAGAAAAAGGATGTTTGAAGAGAAAGGTCATGGCTAAAGGAAAAAAAAAGAAAGGAAAGTGATGAAGAAAAAACGTGATGGGGAGAAGGTGAAAAGAGATTACTGAAGGAGAAAAGAAATGATTGATGAAGAAAAATGATGCTTGAAGATGAAAAGAGATGATAGAAGGAGAAAAAGGACGAATTAAAAAAAAAGATAATTAATTCAGAAAATGGATGATTTTAATGGACGATTGATTAAAGAAGAAAAGGGATGACCGAAGGATAAAAAGGATGACTGCAAAACAAAATGGATGCCTGGAGGAGAAAATGATCGACTGAAGAAGAAACTCAATGATAGCATCATATTTACGGAATAATTAAAGGAGGATAAAAAGATGACAGAAGAATGAAAAATGATTGAAGAAGAAGCGGGATCATTGAAGAGAAAATGAATGACTGAAGGAGAAGAGAGATTATTGAAAAAGAAAAGGGGTACAGGCTGAGAGAAGACGAGAACCACTCATGTTAATCTGAAGTACCTCAAGTACAGAACCAACCTGATGTTCAACGATTGCATGGGCTGGGCTTTTCCTAGGGCTTGTATTCCGCAGTCTGGCACTTAATGCTTGAAAGTCAGACACCCAACAACTATGTCATCTTTGAAAGAAAAAAAAACTCGAGGTCACTTGGCTCATTATGGATTTATTTTAACAATCGTTTTTCTAATCCACATCATCATTCAAGGATCGGTTTCTTCTTTCATCACCAGCCACACCACGGCAACAAAGAACTATTGAGTCTTTCTAAACTGTCCATCAGAGTCTGGTCATCTGATTTTCAAGTACGTCCATACCTTTGGCTTCCCCACTTTATATGGTAAATTCCCACAATTCACTGGGTCTCTGTTTATCAAGGCGCAGGGGATGGGACGCATTCTATTAATGACGCTAAGAGCCCTTGACATCCCCGGCTTCTATTCTCTTCGCTGGTTCTGTTTTCATCATCGCTGCCACTCCGGCAATCCAACTCCCACGCGCCAATTTCTGTGCGGTATTCTTGTTTTTTTTTTCTTCTAAATACTTATAGACCCGCTGCCATGGAAGCACATCTATTGGGATATGTTCGTGAAGCCGCTCTATCGCGGTATTGATACATGACAAAAGATACTAGAACAATCAAATGTGGCAGCTTTTTAAGCGCAGTTTTTTTAAAGAACTTTGCAATTATGTTTTGAATGAATGTGCACAACATATTGAAAGAACTATGGGTTTTCCCTAGCATTTACGAGGCAGCAGTAGCCGAAACAGCCATGACCTTTCTCCATCAAACTTCTGGATTAGTACTCTCGCAAAATGAAAAAAAATGAGAAAGGAGTGCAAATGAGGGCGTATATGAATGAGTTGAGTATCATCTGTGCTTGATTTTAAAAACAGGGAACAGCCTGTCACTGCTGCACGCGTGTTTGTGAATCCATGAGTGAGCGCTGTGTTTGGTGCAGTGTTTGTGTCTGAGTATACACATTGTATTTTTTAATAATATGTATTAAAACATACTTTATAACCTTTTTTGTTGCTGTTATAACAGTACGAAGCACTGTTATTAAGTTTAGAGGGGAAAGACAACATCGGGGGTGGGGGTGGGGGTTATGGGGGAGAGAATGAATAAATGAATGAATGAAAGAATGATCTTTATTTTAAAAGGGTGAAGAATTGGGTGCGCAGGCCCGTCTTGTTCTGCCCTTTATCACCCCATCATTCATTCTTCCCACACACTCGATTTAATAAGGGTATACAAAATTACACACATATACACATATATATATATAAGAATGTATAATGGAACTATAGACACTAAAAACAGAGACAGACATAGAAAGAGAGAGAGAGAGAACGGCCAAAGAGCCGTGAAAAAAGAGGAAACAAAAAAAAAAAAGAGAGAGAAACGGAAGTAGGATCCACCTGCAGTTTGTTTTACCAATCCTATTGAATGATTTATTGATTGTCTGATTGAACTGTATTCACAAAAGTTGAAGAATAGGGCACACAAGCCTGCCTGACATTCTGCCCTTTGTCAGACAACTTTCTCTCTGTTCATCTTACATCAGACAGCACAAATATGTTACGCCATAAGAAACACAATTAGAGCCGAAACAACAAAACTGAAAATAAACAAAACATATACGCCCCACTCGTATACAAGCGCTCAGTACAGAAAGTAACTTACATCTTACTTCTTACATCTTACTTCTTACATCTTACTTCTTACATCTTACTTCTTACATCTTTCCTGTGTCGTTAAACATCACATAGGGCTCGCGTGGTAGTTCGACAAGTTTTCCTGTTTTCGGCGAATCAAGGGATTTTATGCCTACTAATTTAGCCTCTCTTAACAATATCCTCTTTAGGGTTTCACGTAGCTGACCTATTTTTCTTCGGCCTGTTGTGTTCCATTTGATAGCTTGTTTTGGGATTCTCTGATCGTTTCTTCTCCTCACGTGACCGGTATATTGTATATAGAAAGTAACTACATATATGGAAAAATGAAAGCCAGTAATTTTGCAGTCTCACACTAACGAATATCTACCAAATTACTGACTGAGAGAACCCAAGACACATTTGAGTTAGAGGAGCCATTTTAAAACATCTTGTCCTCAACAGACGAGCATGAATGGAAAATCTGTTTAACCATTTATCACGTTATTAAAAAATTACTTCAAGGCCTGAATCAGTAAATTTACGAAGGGGATTGATAAGTTCTCGGCGTAAGGTACAACGGATTATTTGTGGACAACTATTTTGAGTTATTTCTCAACATAGTCCTCTTGCAAGTTTATGCACTTAGTCCAGCGATCCTACAGCATACAGATCCCTTCTTTGTAAAAGTCAGCATCTTGTGCCAGTAGAAAGTGGTCTACAGCATGAATGACGTCATCAGCTGAAGCAAATGTGCGACCACTGAGCTTCTTTTTGAGTTTGGTAAACAGGTAATAGTCAGAAGGGGCCAAATCTGTGGAATAAGGAGGATGTTCAAGAAGCTGGAAGCCGCATTCATGAATGGCAGCCACTTGTGAACTGGAGCATTGTCTTGATGAAAGATGACTCCTGTCGTCAATTTCCCTCGACGCTTTTCCTTCAGTTTGACCCGCAGTTGCTTCACAAGATTAGCGTAATAGGCCCCGGTGACCGTTCTGTCCTTTTGGAGATAGTCTACCAATAGCACACTTTCTGAATCCCTAGTCTACCAATAGCACACTTTCTGAATCCCAAAAGATGGAAACCATCACTTTGCCTGCAGACAGAACAACCTTTGCTTTCTTTGGAGGCGGGGACACATGATATTTCCATTCCTTTGACTGTTCTTTGGTTTCTGGTTGAAAATGATGAACCCAAGTCTCATCTAAAGTCACAAATTGCTGAAGAAACTTTTCAGGATCTGCAGAAAAATGGCCAAGATTGTCTCTTGACATGTTGAGACTCTGTCGTTTGTGATCAGCTCCAAGAAGTTTCAGGACCCATCCAGCAGAGACCTTTGTCATTTGAAGATCATTGTGAATAATGGCATGAACACGTTCTTGCGAGATGCCCAACTCAGTAGCAATGCACCGCTCAGTTAGTCATCGATCCTCCATTATCATGTCATAGTTTCTGCCGATGGTTTCACCGGTGGTTACCGTTCTTGGTCTTCCTGGACGGGGATCATCATCAAGACTCTCCCTTCCATGTTTGGATTGAGCTGCCAATTTCTTCACTGTACTGTAAGAAGGGACATTCTCCCCTAGAGTCTCTACCATATCCTCATGGATCTCCTTCTTGATGAAGAGGTAGCGAATGATTGCTCGATGAGAAGTTAAATTTATGAAGAAATTTTATCGATGAACCAAAGGCGAATAAATTCTACTTTTTATATTTATTCAGTAATACAATTTGTACGAGATAGTCTTGTCTAAAGCATATTTGATAAAGGATAGCAAAGGGTTAAGAAAAATAATATCCAGTTTAAGTCTGTCGTCGCTAGAGGGAGTTTGAAGTTTTACTTACGACGCTGGTATACTAGTTATGAGAATCGGCACTACACCATCAGTTCATGAACCCACTCCACTCATACTTAATGGTCACGCGAGCACTCCCTCGTCCCACGCTCTATATCACCTACCTTTTTTTTCCTTCACGAGGACCAGCGACGCACAATTTCAAGGCTACATGGTCAGATTGTTACACATCTAAATCCTATCCTGTGCTTCTGTTGAGCTTTCCGTAATTTTTTTTCTCCAAGAGATAAAACGTAGTATTCATTCATTCATTTTCATGTCCCTTGCGGAACTTTGCATCCCTAACAGCACTCCTGTAGGCCTCTCGGTTGTAAGCAAGATCCCCCTGCTGCTGATGCATCCATTTGCAGATCATCAACGACGTCTTGCAACCATCTTCGCCTTGGTCTTCCTCTCTTTCTTTTTCCCATTATGTACCCTTCCAAGACAGTTTTCTCTAGATTATCATGACGTTTAATGTGTCCAAAATATTTAAGTTTTCTCTGTTTAATCCTCTTTACTAGCCAGCCTTCTTCAATATTAAGTTCTTGTAGTATGGATATATTCGTTCTTTTTGAAAAAAAGAAACGTAATAAGCCATTCAAATTATAGAAAACTTTCAATCCTGCTGACATTTCAGTATTCATTTTGTAGCATAGTGTACTGTAATAGTCATTTTAAAAATGTTAGCGGTATTGGTTCCCAGCCCTATTTTTTTAAGGGCTACCCTAAACCAACAATGGTACATGACCTGCAACATTAACCCAGCAATTTTACCTTAACCGCTACCTTAAACCAACAATGGTACATGACTTGCAACATTAACAAGCAATTTTACCTTAACCGCTACCCTAAACCAACAATGGTACATGACCTGCAACATTAACCCAGCAATTTTACCTTAACCGCGACCCTAAACCAGCAGTGATAAATGACCCGGGACCCATCTAGAAGATTTTTTAAAATATTGAAATTCAATAAGAATTTACATGATAAAGAAACATGATAAAGAAAAAAAGAAACATGATAAAGGAAAAAAAACGCAACAAATACGATGTTGCGATTTAAACTGAAGTTTGCTGGTCAGACAAGGGCAAATTTCCTGAAACGTTCACTTGGACATCAACTTCACGTGCTGACCTGAATTGTGCCAAGCAGATGATTCATGAGCACAGAAAAGCGACACTAGTCAAAACAGCATTTTTGACAATAACTCATGAACACAAAACTCATTGACGATGTTATTGAATGCCTATAAAAGATTGATGCTCCTCAAATCAATTTATTTGAAAATTCAATGGGCAAGTGTGGCTCATCTCACTACAGAACAACGACTCATCATCATTGAACGTTTACAGACTGGACAGTCACAAAGTGTAGTAGCCAGACAATTTAATGTGGTTAGAAGCACCATTAGTCGGCTTTGGAGACGACTTCAAGAAACTGGCTCAGTTGCAGACCGGCCGCGTAGTGGAAGACCCGCAGTCACAACTCCTGCCGAAGACCGCTAAATACGGCTTCGTCACCTCAGGAATTGATTTCCATCTGCATCCTCAACAGTTCAGTCAATGACAGCAGCTCCTCGAATTTCAGATCAAACGGTCATGAACCGGCTGCAGGACGCTGATCTTTGGGCTAGAAGACCCTACAGAGATCCTGTTCTTACGGACCGGCATCCCCAGAACCGACTGGAGTGGGCGAACCAGCATCGTCAATGGACCGTTGCGAATTATTGGAGAAGGGTTTGGTTTAGTGATGCTCCAGCGACACGATAGACGGAGAAGAGCTTACCGCAGAGTCCATGAGCGCTACGCCCAGAACTGCGTGGATGAGGCTCCTGCACATGTTGGTGGAGTTGTACTTGTGCGTGTGACGATGAACTTCATGGGAAGAAGTGACCTGGTGCAAATTGAAGAACGACTGAATGCCCAACGATACGTCGGTGAGATTCTTCGTCCTCACGTCCTTCCACTTCTGATTGCACCAGGGTCGATTTTTCAGCATGATTACGCTCGACCTCGTGTGGCACTACTCAGCACCCAGTTCCTCGCTTACAACAACGTCCAGACCATTCTGTGGCCATCCATGTCATCAGATTTGAACCCATTAGAACACTTTTGGGATGAACTCAGCGGACAAGTCCGCCAGCGAGACGTGGCGCCAACCAACCTCCAACAGTTGTCTCTTGCACTGCAGGAAGAGTGGGCAACCATCCCACAATAACAGATCCACCAGCTAATTGGATCCATGTCAAGGAGATGTCGTTCTCTAATACAGGCCAGAGGAGGTCATACACTTTACTGAAACGGAGGCCTCAGTAGCAAAGAATAAAAGTCCAAACCAAATTTAATGAACATCATTTCATTTTAAAAGTCTTAAAGCTTCTTCACGCCAAGATCGAAAGATTAATTCCGTAAAATAAAATGTTGATACAAGTTTGAAATTTGGTGCCCATTACGACTACAGTAGTTTTGCGGTTTTTTTTTGGAACAGTAGATATCTTTAGACTCCCCGCGATCCTTAACTGGGTCGTGACCTGAGCTTTAGACCATCTATGTTGTGACTTAGAAACAGTTCTCTAACTCTTTTCTGTCCTTTATCATATACAGTATTTATTAGAGACGCCTCCGACAGCGTATACAAATGTTATTACTGATTAAATAGAAAAGGTATCATTTATTCGAGTTAGCTCAACAAATTATCTTCGTAAATTTAACTTTGTTAGAAAAATTGACAGTTTTACATTTAACTGAAAAATAATCGGTGTATAAAGCTGCAAATGAGCTAAAATTATTCATGATTGGAAATCTAGGTCAAAGGGCATGACATGATTGTTTCAAGTGAACAAACACTCAAGGCTGAGAGAGATGTGATAGAAGTTGAGCTGAAAGATGCAACGTTTGACATGAGTAAGTTTTCTTATTTATTTATGTTTATTCGCCCGTCCATGCTTCTGTACACTGAACAGCAAAAGATTCTAGAACACTTCTTGCAACCTTGTATCCTGTATCTATCAGGCGCCGAGCCTACTGGAGTTGCCTGTCATAATTCACCAGATCAAGTTACCAGGGCAACATTCTGTAAGTTATTGTGGTAATTCACCAAATCTAAGGAGAAGCACAGGATAAGATTTAGTTGTGTAACAATCTGACCGTGTAGCCTTGAAATTTTGCGTCGCTAGTCTTCGGGAAGAAAAAAAAATGTAGGTGATATAGAGCGTGGGATGAGGGAGTGTTCGCGTGGCCATTAAGTGTGAGTGGAGTGGGTTCATGAACTGATGGTGTAGTGCCGATTCTCACAACTTGGATGCCAGCGTCGGAAGTAAAACTTCAAACTCCTTCTAGCGACGACAGACTTAAACTGGATATTTGTCATGTTCGTGAAAATTAACCCTTTCCTATCCTTCATCAAATATATATTGGCCAAGGCTGCCTGGTACAAATTTTATTACTGATTACAAAGTATAATTTATACAAGTTAGTTGGCTTGTTTATCTGTAAATTTTCTGGATAAATTTAACTTTCACGTCAGAAAAATCTGTAGTTCTACAGTCAATTAGAAAATAATAGGTATACGAAGATGTAAATAAGTTGTAATTATTCCAGATAGGGGAGAGTTAATTCTTCGGGAACACTTCTATATATTGCTTTTCTCTTTTCCATTCTTTATGCTTTTCTTTCCTCTCGTCGAAACGAAATCTTAGCACCTAAACTACATACCAAAACTAAAAATGAACACACAAACATATTCATAATAAACACAACCACCGGGCTTTTATTGGGAAATAAAGCGATGTCTATATTTAGCTTTTATTGTAGTTTAGATTTTAATATTTGTTAGTTTGTTAACAAGTGATAATATTCAATACAAAAGTAACACAGTTAATAGAAAACAAACTGAAAATAGATGGGTGTGTGGTACAGTTTTACAAAAGGATAGAAAGAGTGAGGAAAATGGGCAGAAACAAGAATAGCTGAAAGAAAAATTAGCACATACAAATTAAGAACATACAATAATCCAATATTTGGCAAAAGCTTTTTCAATGATCACATACAAAAACAACACACCAGATTGAAAATGTATGAAAAATATATAGCCCTTCTCTTGTAAGAAAACCCGGCACAAAATGCGCCCAGACAGACGAAGTAGAGCACAAAGTGAAAGCCAACGATAGGATGAGAAATGTTGTAAATGGGTCATCACAAAGGGTACCATATTGTAAGGAACATGAAGTTACGCCACAAAAACCCATAGCTTGCCACCATCGAATACCCATGGCCCAAACGCAGCTGCCCAGATAGCGCAGATGATAAAAGAATGATAAGACATAATGGGGAGGGATGGATGGAGAAAAGTTCAGAATAGTACACTGAGAGAACATGACTGCTTGCTACGCATGTCTACACAAGGGAGCTAACAAAGCCTACTGTGGGCTAGAGAGAAAGAATAGAAAGGGCTAGAAAATAAATTGCCTCTGGCAAGCAGAGAAAATGCAGCGTGGGCACGAGTAGCAGAAATAGAAAAAAGGTAGCAACTATGTGGGATTGTAGTTTCATGAAAACTTAATTTATTGTTTATTCATGCTTGTTGGAGACAGCCTGTCTGGAAGATAAGGCGCTGTCCGAGGTCAATCATCCGAAGAACAGGAGAGGAATGCAGTTACAGAGATGTCCCGTTATCCTTGGTGGTCTCTTTGGCGGAAGTGCTTGGCGACCGATGTCAGCGGCCTCTTGGATATGTCATTCAGATAATAGAAAACTGAGTGCTCCGGTGAAGGTGGTGGATATGACCAGCAGTTCAGGAAAACTGTGCTAGAAAACGAAGACTATCTGAATCAATGCGAGGCAGACAAAAGCATATTACACGCACGATTATATGTGCTTTAATGGAAAAAGATGTATTCATTCACGTAAAAAGAATTCACTCACGTTAAAAAACTGGAACAGCGTGTTCTTTTATCCTACTCACAAAAAAGATATGGTAACAAACATTTCATGTTTGCTGAAATATCATCGATAATTATTGCAGTATTTAAATTCACGAAAGTTAATACAGACAGTCCCTGAGTATTGAACGAATTCCGTTCCCAAGTCTGTTAGTAAGTCGAATGTGTGCGTAAGTCAGAACAGTTAGATACGGTTTGCATCTCAGTTAGTCAACTGTTTGTCTCATAAGGTATACAAAGTATCTTTCTATGCTTAAAATAAAACATTACAGAAGCCGGGGAACCGCTATAGACGCGTAATGTTTTGATGGGAGCTAGAAAGTAGCGCCATTTGTTATTACCAACCTTATATATAACATTCATCTTAATATAATAGGCATTTCGGAGATACAGGGAAGAAGAGACAGAGGAAGACAAAGAGAGAAGTTATTGGATGGGGTGTCAGTGTGGCTAGGAAGAAAGTCACCGGCGGATCTCATAATCAACGCAAAAACTGGGAATTGTGGAGAGAAATGATCGTCTACGCCATGCGGCATGGCACTTAGATTAGATTTCGGAGATCGTTCGTAACAAAAGGTGTACATAAGTCGGACGTTTGTAACCTGAGATTGTCTGTATTTCGTATTTAATTAACCAAAAACATAATGAATACATCTGATGTTCAGCCATTTTTTCGAGCTGTAAATTATGTTGAAAAATTAATACTGGTACTTAAAAACATCTCTTGTCTTTAAATTTTTACCCTTGTTGCCTTCTCAAATGACACTGCACTCTTTTGCAATGTAGCCCTCGATGTGAATCCATCTTTTATAGGTTCTTCTCAGTCCTTGTACTTCGATGGACAAAATGGATGACGTACAAATATCAGTGAATCTCAGTTTTCCTCTAACCTCCTGGCCCACTTCCCTGTAGATGCTAGGAGATATAGTATTCGCTTGAAGATGTTTCATCGATTGTTCTTGCTATATGTCCTATCTGTCTTTATTTACTGCTGCGTAGTGTTGTCATCATGAATGGAGGCTAGCATGTGGAAGTTTGTCAGAACGTCATATCGTGGGAACACATGCGTACAAGGGGCACGGAAGAATGAAACATTATGACCCCCCCCCCCCCCCACACTCATGTCTCGTTCAAAACACATAAAACAGATACTTTACATAAGTCAGTATGGGCAAAAGACAAAATCTTATCACCTTCCTTACCTTAATTGTGGATAACAATAAATAATATAATAGACATTCGTGTAAAATGAACGCAGTCTCACTGAAAAGGGAGTGCAGTCGGTGCATTAGAGGGCTCACCTGGGCAAGAGCAGAAAAAAAAGGCGAAGGACAGGCATTTGTGGAAAAACCCTTGCGGAAGCCCCATGTGCCCTGGGCACTTAAGGTTCAGAGAGAGAGAGAGAGAGAGAGAGAGTCGGTGCATTATTCTGGGGCCCCTGGAACGTGGAGAGCTAGATCAGACCCCGGGATTAGCTACTATTTGGCCCCTTATACAAAACATGGAAGAATAAACAAATAGAAAAAAAAAACAGTGCTGGCAGGACCCCTGAACAGCCCTGGGCCCTGTGGGACAACCCCGTCGTCCCCCCTTCTCAACGGACCTGCTGGGGCCACGAAGATGGTGGAGTCTGTGGGGAGAGGGATGTAGAGAGGCAGACGGTGAAAGGAGGCCCATAGGAGCAATTAAATAGGGACATGCGAACTCCAGAGGCAAAACGCCGATAAAGTAAGGGGTCCAAGGAAGTTTATCACTACCTTGTTGGGGGGGGGGGGGGGGGGCTGAACTAATATAAATATTATTTGTTAAATGTGGCAGCGGAACAATGCGCAAATGACTGTTGTTGCTGGCCTGAATGACATACATTCCAGGGATCACGTACGTTTCACCCGCACACACGCACGTGGGATTATCACTTTCCTTGCCTGCACAAAACAACGTAATCTACGTCGAAACATTGTCTGTTTCCACGTCAGGCGCACGCAAACCACTTGAACACTGCTCCGTGACAATCTACTTGGCTGCTGCGAGATATACGCTGTAGAGAACTAACTTCATCTTATTTCTCGTTTTTCTTCGTCTTCAGCAAAGACTTAGGGAAAACAATATACTATTTTTTTTAGAGAGAAAAAACATGTAAACTTGTTTATGTTATTTTCACATACAAGTATATGTGTTCTATTTTTTACATACACACGCCTGTATGCTATTTTCAAACATAAGCGCATTTATACTAGTGAAATTATATGTATATTATGTAGATATATATATAATTTTTATTTTTGGGTGTCTGAGTGGCGAAATGGTTAGTGCACTGTTCTCTCATGACGAAGGTCGGGGGTTCGAATCCGGCCGGAGGCACCCCAGTCGCTGTAGAAATGGGTACCCGACTTCTGGAGTTGGGGAAGGAAAGGCAGCCAGGCATGATACTGACCATATCACACTCTAGTGTGCTGACAGGTCAAGGAAAATATGGGCACTAACACCTTATCCCTATGTGCCTCTAAGGCACGACAGGATTACCTTTACCTATTTTTGTTTTTAACGTCACATAGGGCTCGCAAGGTAGTTCGCCAATTTCTCCTGTTTTCGGCGAGCTTTTCAACTTTATCAAGGGATATATAATATATATAAATATATATATATATATATATATATATGCATATATATATATGCCTATATAAAATAAAACTTAAATATTTTGGACACATTATAAAACTGCACCACACGCCTCTATCTACCTGTATTATTTGAACCAGTTTCACTGCAGTCGCCATCCCTTTTATCGCTTACGTGTGAAAATATTGGAAATACGTTAACGTGTGAATAATATATATATATATCATATATGCCTATTTTATATATAAACAAATATATATAAAATATACATATATGATATATATATATATATTATTCACACGTTAACGTATTTCCAATATTTTCACACGTAAGCGATAAAAGGGATGGCGACTGCAGTGAAAATGGTTCAAATAATACAGGTAGATAGAGGCGTGTGGTGCAGTTTTATAATGTGTCCAAAATATTTAAGTTTTCTCTCTTTAATCCTCTTTACTAGCCAGCCTTCTTCAATATTAAGTTCTTGTTGTATGGATATGTTTGTTCTTTTTAGTGTCCATGATATATGAAGAACTCTTCTGTAGAATTTACATTCAAAGGCATTTATGTGTTTCTCAGCTGTTTTGTTAAGTGTCCAGGTCTCACAGGCATATGTTGCGATGGGGAAGATGCATACCCTTAAAATCTTATTTTTGTGGTTCTGTCTGCTCCTCTCCACAGATTCTTTAGTTGTTTTACTTTCTGAAGAGCGATAGATGTCCTTTTAATTTCCCTCATTGTGTCTTCATTATTAGTTAGCAGTGATCCAAGATATTCAAAACTCTCTACTTCTTCCAGTTTTTCCTCACTGATACATATATCAGCTGCCTTGTTTGTTTTGTCAGTTGTCATCAATTTAGTTTTCTTTGCATTAAGATAGAGGTTTTGCTCTTCGCTGTTCTTACAGACTGACATAATTACTTTTTCAATTCCTTTTTGTGTTGTGGACGGTAATACTGTGTCATCAGAATATCTAATCTCTGGTATTTCATCCTCCAATTGTTATGGCATCGTAATATTCTTTGTTTACATCTTCTCTAACATTCCTCATTATATTTTCAGTATACAAGTTAAATAAGTAAGGCGACAATATGCACCCCTGACGGACCCCTTGCTTTATGTCAAACCAAATTGTTTTTTCACCATTTATTCTTACTGCTGCTTGTTGGTCTAGATACAGCAGTGATCAAAATTTACTGGATACACATTACAGGATTTGAAGATTACTCAAAAATCAAATGCAAATGACGGGCCCGATAGCAGAAAGTAATCAATGTATCTGATCTTGCAGGACACTTTTACAAGAAAACGAAAACAACTCGCGCTGATTAGAGTCCCAAGAATGAAAGAACATGATTGTCGAAAAACAGGAAACCTGATGTCATAAAAGTGTCGCTCCAGAGTCTTACAACTCCTAGTGTAAAATCAAAGGTTTTGAGGTGTCTTTTTACCGTAAAACCCAGATCAAACAGTCAGGGGAATTAATCAGCCTGTGTTGCAAAACTTTGCGTTAGTATAAAGATAGGATAAACCAGTGGTTCTCAACCCATGGGCCGTGACAGGGAGTATTATTTTGGGCCGCGCACTGTAGTCTCAAAGCAGAAAAAAAAACACAGAGAAAAAAATAGATAAAATTTAAAAAAATATTCACAAATTTCAAGCAATGCGGGGCAGACTGCAGCGATGCAAGCCGCAGAATTGTAGGTCGCTTTATTAGTATGTCCCCAGTGCGGCTATACTGGAGAAAGGATGGTCCAGACAGCGTTTCTTCCAGCATCAAACAGAAATGTGACGTACATAAAATGTCGACATCGCTTTTGAAGTGCGACACCGGCGTCTTTCTGACCGTGTTGCTGAAACGCGCATAAAGTTTTACAATGTAATTTTAGAGAACAGTCGGCGTAGATTCTGCGAGAGAGCACTTGTGTTTTAGTTAAAAATCATATTTCTTTGGTTTGAGAGCCGCTATTCGGTCTTGGTGCTGTGTGTAATTCGTATTGGATTAATCAACGGATTCCAGTTACCCATGTAGTGATCGTGAAGACTTTTCGGTTAGCCTTTTTTAAAAATTGGTTAAGCTTTAAAACTTTAGGCGCTAAAATGGATAGATTTGTAATACGTTAACGTTGATACTTGTAAGAAGACTAAATACGCTGGAAAATATGTGAAGTATATTAAGTATTGTTTCGTTCCATCAACAACTGACCAAAATCTGCCATAGTGTGTTATTTGTTTGCAAATCTCTAATGAGGCAATGAAACCGACGAAATTGCGTCGTCATCTAACTACAAGATATCCAGATCTACAGAATAAAACCAAAGAATTTTTCGAACGTAAAGCCGAGGAATAATAATAAACAGAAGACAGTGTTAAAAATAAGGGCCACTCTCAACGAAAAAGCTCTTAAAGCATTGAACCTGATTGCCCAGAGAATCGCAAAATCAAAGAAACCGCACACGATTGGAAAAGATCTTATCATATATCAGCCGCTGTTGAGATTTGTGACGTATTGTTCGGCTCAGAATACGCTATAAAACTGAAAAACATTACCATCTCGAACGGTACTGTCCGCAAAAGCATATCAGAAATGTCCGAGGACATTCTCGCGCAGCTAACTGAACGATTACAATCTACTAAGTTTGCTATTCAGTTAGATGAGTCAGCTGACATCGCCGGCGAGTCACAGCTGCTTGTTTATGTTCGCTATTGTTGGCAAAACGGTATCCAAGAGGAATTTCTTTTTAGCAAGTCACTGCCAGCGAGAACGGAGGCCGATGAAATATTTCGTGTTTTAAACGATTTTTTCCACAACATTTTGGAATGCAGAGGACGAATTTCATCGGTGTTTGCACCGACGGTGTTGCCACAATGTCTGGCCGCAACAGTAGTGTTGTAACTCGCATAAAGCAAGTGTCACCCGAGATTGTAGGCACCCATTGCATGATCCATCGAGGGGCACTCGCCTCAAAGAAGTTGAATGAAGCCCTGGGATCTGTACTCGAAGACTGTGTTCGGATCGCAAACTTCATAAAAACTAGAGCAGTGAAGAGTTGATTAGTTGCTCAACTTTGTATTGAGTCAGATGCAGCACACAAGCATCTCCTATTGCACTCGGTTGTGCGTTGGCTAACCAGAGGAAAAGTTATTGCATGAGCTTCGTTTAGAGCATGAGCATTGCATGAGCTTTGCAGTTGTTGACAGAGCAAAATCTCGACCTGGCAGTAAGATCGCTGATACTAAGTGGCTTGCCATGCTGGCACACCTTGCTGACATTTTTAGCCTTTTGAACAGTTTGAACATATCACTGCAGGGTAAAGATGTCAGTATACTCAAGACACGACAAAGTTGTAGCCTTTAAGAAGAAACTACGACTTTGGAGCACGACTCGAGAACAAATCACAAGATATGTTTCACGTTTTCTGCGAGTTTATAGAGAGCAATGAAGTTAATGGCGAGATTCTGGAAGGGATCACTGGTGTAATAAAAGGGCATCTGATATCTCTTGCTGAATATTTTGACAAATACTTCACTCCAGAAGACATTATAGCGTACGATTGGATTCGTAATCCTTTTCAATGTGCATTCTCTGAATTAACCGGGCGTGCACAAGAAGAAATCTCGAAACTGTCTACCGATCACATATTACAAATCAAAATTAACTATCCCGCTGTGGATATCTCCTAGTTTTGGTGCACTGTTTCGCTGGAATATTCGTTTTTGCCAGCCCTGGCGATGAAAGTTCTTCTACCTTTCTTCAACAACTTATTTATGCGAAGTTTCATTTTCTGCATTGACTGCCATGAAATCCAAATATCGTTCAAAAATGAAAGTGGAGGATTATCTTCGAGTGTGTTTGTCACAAATTCCAGCCAGAATAGACAAACAATCCAACTGGAAACAGTGCCATCTTTAAAGTAAATGAAAAGAACTTTTGTGTAGCAATGAATATGCAGTTAAATATATAGAGAAAATATTACATAATACGTTATAAAATGAGATTTATGCGTTGCAAATATAATGCACTTTATTAGTGGGCTGCAAAAATGATTGACTTTTAAATGTGGGTCGTGTAGCAAAAGGGTCCGAAAACCGCTGGGATAAACCTTCAATTTAATTACAGAGTTCGATTCTTTAGTTGCTTGTCACTAAACGAATTAAGCGTCTCATGTCTGGGACTTATGTCATTGATAAACATAATTATTACAAAATATTTGAAAATTGTCATCAACAAACAGAATTATTAGAAATGTGTGAAAATTGTCATCTATAAACATAATTATTACAAATATATGAAAATTGTTGTAGATAGACAAAATTATTACAAATGTGCGAAAATAATCAGAACAACAATCCTATTTAACGCAAATGAAGATTGACTGATTGATTAATCTTTATTTCCAAAGGGTTAAGAATTGGACGCGCAGGCCTGTTTGACATTCTGCCCTTTATCATACAACTTTCACTCTGTTTCAGACATTCTACAAATATGCTGCTCATATAACCAGCATAACTAACATTGGAAAGCTGAGAGACATAAAATAAAATTATGAGACATAAAATAAAATTAAAGTATAACATTCACATTTCACTCTTATCCATGCACTCAATACAGAAAGTAACTACGTAACTAAGTAACTACAGAAAAAATATGTGGTAGTGTGCCAAATAGAAAAGAAAGCTGTGTTTACTAAAGACTTACATATTTCTGATTGCAACATATACGGAATCAAAACATGGACACTTGAGAGAGCATTAGAAAAGAGAATAACAGCATTTGAATTGAAATTTTGTAGAAGTGTAATCGTGTGTGCCGCTGTGTTTACTATGTTACTATTTTCTTACTGAATGGAATTTTGGGGCACTAGTTGAAGCTGCATTTTCTGAGTGTTTCTGGATTAGTTATTCACTGTCTCCAGCCATCCTTCACTTCCAGGCTCTTTCAGTCCTAAAGTTAGCAACACATTGATACAGAAGTCAAGTCAGTCCTGCATGTCACGTTGACATGATGTTCTAATGATGAAATGGATGAAAATGCAGATGGTGATGACGATATTCTGACCGCCGGCAGGTTTGCCCCGCCATATGGCGAGTCCATTCTTGCTTCAACAACTCCAGTAACAGATATAAACATCCATTTTCTTGACAGAGACATCACAAAAACCATTTTCTCAGGTACACATCCACACGTAGACTGACTGCCCACTCCCAGTCTCTCCCACAATTCTCTGTCATGGGTTTCTCAGATCAAGTGACGTTCTAGAAGGATCCCGACCGAACACAGAAAAGTTCAATAAGGAAATCATAACAATTGCCCTTTTCTGTAAAAACAACAGTTATCTCCCTATAATGCTACAAATGGACACCTGGAATATCGCGGATAGGAAGACAATCAAATAAAAAGATGTTGGCGTGATTATGTATCGAGGAAAACTGGCTTGTAAACACCATCAAAGTTAGAAAGATGAGATACTTCGGCCACATCGAAAGACACAACGGTTTGGAGAGGTTGATAGTGGAAGACATAGTGCCCGGAAAAATAGGAAAGGATCGACCTGGCCGCATGCTGACCCAGGGTATCGCAGGAAGTCTGATTATGCCATTGGAAGATGTTCGTCAACTTGCTCAAGACCATATTGCAATCAGGGAGGCTGTGAGAGGGACTACCTCCTGGAAAATACACGTCACATGACTTGTTTCTTCTTTACAATTCATGTCCCAAGTAGTCCACCCAACCAGTAATAACACCATGCATGTCTTCTGTAGTTTTCTTTTAATTCAGAATTCATTATGTGAAATAATGCACAGAATGTATGAGAGTGTACGAGAAGGGCTGGAGTGACCAAGAAAAAATATCGTAAAAAAAATAAGAGAGAGACAATGTAAATTTATGGGACATGCAATGAGAAGAGGGGGCATTGAAAATATTATAACAACAGAAAAAATAGAGGCAAGAAGAGCCAGCGGAAGACCAAGCGAAATGATACCGGACAGTCTGACGGGATGGTGTGAGAGGAGATCACCAACTGAGCTAGTAGCCTGCATAAAGGATCGTGTACCCTGGAGAAGCAAACTAGTCAGCGCCATTCGGCACGGCACTTGATGATAATGATGATTCAGTGTACGAACCATCTTTATTCAAAGCCTTTACATGTTATTTTACCAGACCTGGCTTTATATTTATTGATGGCAGTATGATTCTGTCTTGTGCTACCAAAGGTAATTGTTACATTTTGTCTTCCAACCACCATATATTCCCCGAGGGCCATTCTTTTCTTGCCCAATGTTCATGTTTGGCTCTACTGTCCCAAAGGCATAAAAAGCGAGGATACTTCGTGAAGCCACTTTGTTGACCAAGAAGAAAATTAACCATCTTCAGGTCTACACAAATCACCCATTGATGTTCTTGGTAATTATTCTTTTCCCAGCTTAAATTGACAGCTTTGTAATCTTCTTTCATCATGGTGGGATAACCGATTGAAATAGAACCATACATGTTGCGGTTATTTAAAAGAACACATTTCAAACTATGTTTTGAACTGTCGATGAAAAGACGCCACTCACTTGAGTTATATTATGAAAGACCACTTTTCTCCACAAGGTTTCCGATGTCACTGCAGAATACTAAGTTGTTTTCGGAAAAGACTGGCAGCAAATACTTTTCTCTCCTTCGATAAAATGTAATTTTCATTCCAAGCTGAAGTACATTCTTTTCCTTTAGTCTGGAGACAGGCAGTTCAGAAAACTCATTGGAAAGATTTAAGATCACTCAGTTCATTCTGATCAAAACGATCACTATGTGAAGTTGTTTGGAATTCACTGTCACTGCCCCCACTTTCTTTACTCTGTGCGATATCAGACATGCAGGACTCATCCTATGAGGGCTGGGGTAGTTCAAGGAAAGGTAGAACAGGTACAAGATCCGAGTGAGGAACAGGTCTCCAGGCTGAAAGTAGATCAAGGTAAGACCACTTGTCACTATTATTTCCATTGATGCCTATGATATTAACAATACAAAAATAACATCCATAGAAGTGGTTTTTCCGTTCCCTCTACACCACTGGTACTCCAAATCTCAAGCAGCTTCTCTTTCTATTTGCCCACTGGCGCAAATGCTCTGTACAGGTTTTGCATACGATATGAGGAGCCAATGGCTTATCTTGATGACACCAAAATAACCTACATATGCTCTTTTTACGAACTCAAATTCAGGTTTCCTACTTGCTTTCAGTGTGTACTCCCCTCACATATAGCAAAATACGCCAGGATGATGCAAGCAGCTCTGTCTTGAAGTAGCCATAACCTCTACGGTGTTAGATCTGCAAAAATGAAATGATATGAGTGGGAATATATACACATCTCCTATACGATTGTAACTAATATACAGCCCAACTGTTTTCTGTTTTAAACAGATCAGGCTGAGAACCCTTTGAAATACAATTTTATGTAGTCTACGAAAACCAAGATTTACCATCTTAATTTTTTTTGCACATAATTATTTAACAGAACAAAAGCGATTTTGTCATTTAAGCTATACAATTTTATGCCAGTGTGCATTATAGGACAGGAAGTAAACAAATAGTTGTGGAACAAAGGTCATTGTGCACACGCGCACACACACACAGACAAATAAGTTTTGACATCCCAGTTCAGCAGAAGAGATTTGTTAAGGAGCGGATTAAAATTTTATAAATTCAACCATATCTAAGAAATTAGAGCTGATGCCAACCATGTCTAAGAAACTAGAGCTGACGCCAACCATATCTAAGAAACTAGAGCTGATGCCAACCATGTCTAAGAAACTAGAGCTGATGCCAACCATATCTAAGAAACTAGAGCTGATGCCAGCCATATCTAAGAAACTAGAGCTGATGCCAACCATATCTAAGAAACTAGAGCTGATGCCAACCATATCTAAGAAACTAGAGCTGATACCAACCATATCTAAGAAACTAGAGCTGATGCCAGCCATATCT
Organism: Achatina immaculata; assembly: GCA_009760885.1. Taxonomy (NCBI): domain Eukaryota; kingdom Metazoa; phylum Mollusca; class Gastropoda; order Stylommatophora; family Achatinidae; genus Lissachatina; species Lissachatina immaculata. The sequence goes on from CM019715.1 coordinate 12,736,527, forward strand.
AAGAAACTAGAGCTGATGCCAACCATATCTAAGAAACTAAAGCTGATATCAATCATATCTAAGAAACTAGAGCTGATGCCAACCATGTCTAAGAAACTAGAACTGATGCCAACCCTATCTAAGAAACTAGAGCTGATGCGGTCTATCCAATGCAATTTTCTGAATCAGCGCCCCAAATAACCCATGGAACAGACCTAAAAACCAAGGCACCAAGATTTTTTTGCTGTTATTGGGCTGTGTTATTCTTCTTTAAAGGGTAAAAGCAACAACTTGGCGCGGCGCATGAACTCGAGTATTCTGAACTTGAGTGCGCAGGGCTCAAAGGTTTCCCCATTACCTGGGTGTACTCTCCACGTGGCACTCCCAGTTGTCTCCCAGCACGAGATCCGAGGCTGGTTTCCACGATTTTTCTTTTCCCACTGGTGTAACAGATTGACTGCTGCAGCCGTACATCCAGTGCGTTGGTATAATGGGGGCAATCAGTGTACAGGCTCAAGTACCCACACAGGTTCGTCTGTGCTTCTTCTTCTTCTTCTTTTTGTTGTTGTCCTAAATGTGAAAGAGTTTGTTTTTTTTTCATCATCCGCGCTGAAGATAATCCTTTCCGTGTTGAGAAAACTAAAAAAAATTAAAATCTACTGGAAACTCCAAGTTGAAAGATTCTGGGATATTAGTAAAAAGGAAGGTATAAAAATATTTTACAAATCTCGCTCTGATTTACAATGAGTTACGGTCTCATAATCTCATTTTAGTTTTGTTATTATTTTTTTTTCTTAATCGTAAATTGAAAAATAATGAACAATGTAGAACAATGTATAAAGACCTTATAAAAGTTATCTCCCCAGGAAAATCTACATCAGTTTCTGAACTAAGCTGAGTTACTCGATAAATATACAAGGCTCTGTGTACTCAGACACACATATAATTTTTTAAAAAACTTATCATAAGACTGGATTATCCTAAATCGAATGAACGTAAATTGAGGCCATCTATCATTATTTTCATTTTACCCGTTGAGTCACACTTTAGACCACGCGGCCATCCTATTTCGAACGTTCATTTTTTTTCTGAACTTTTCATCTGCTTTCTTTTCTGTTCATAAAATCTGCCTCATCCTTTTGCATATATCCAAACTTCAGTGACCTCAACATCTTCTTAATTTTCCTACTTAATGTCCCTGCTGTAGGGGGTTTAAGAGGAAAATAACTTGCTTCTTCACTGAACGAGAAGCGCCAAGCTGGAAACGTGAAACGCCAAATCCGATTTTTAAAAAAAATACATAACAAAGAAACATTATTCAGCGGTTCTAAAACTTTTTCTGACTTCCGCCTTCCACAGAACATCTTCCGCTCATTTATTTTTCTCGTGTTCATTTGTGGCTTCACCTTCCCTCACTGTCTCTTTCTCTCTTGAGACCCCTACCGCTCCATGAAGGTGGGAGAAAACAGAAAGGTTCCCCTTCCTATTTTTGTAACAACTGATTTATATCTCCATTTGGTTTACTTACTTTCCTTTCATTCCAGTTGCTGGAAGAAGTTCATACATGAAGGCATTTAAAAAGAGAATTAAGCATCCATGAACTAATGTGAAAAAATGTGGTAAATAATGTTTATTCATGACAATCTCTTTGTTAGCCAACCTAGTTTTGAATTATATTGTCCACGATTACCTACTTGCAGATATTCCCTGCCTCCATATAGACTAGGATTGGTGTAATGTATGTGAAGCATGGACTGTCAGCAATGAGATACAAAGAGGGCTGGAATCAGTCTTAAGTAGAATCCTGAAGGTACCTTGGACAGCGAGAAAATCAAACGAGAAAACTCTGAAAGAGGTACAAGAAACAAATAAAATTAGAACGAAGATTAAAAAAAAAACGACAATCCAAATTTGTGGAGCATGTTTGAAAGAGAGGCGGGATAGAGCACCTAATGCAACAGGGAAGATCGAAGGTAGAAGAGACAGAGGTAGACAGAGAGAAAAGATGTTTCATGGTTTGGCATCCTGACACGCAAAATGTTCAGTGACAAGCCTGTTGGGATGCACAAGGGATCGAGGGTTATGGAAGGGCATGATGTCTTATGCCTGTCGGCAAGGACCTTGAGTGAGTGAGTGAGAGAGAGAGAGTGACAGAGGAGGAGGAGGAAAGAAAGAGAGAGATTCCGTGCTTTTCTTCGATGATGATCAGTAATTAAATACAATGGGGTGAGGTGAATGGACGTCCAAAGCAACGAAAGGAAACGAAAAATTAAATTAGAACTAACAAAGTCCTAGAACCAACAGTGTCGTAGAACTAACAATGTCCTCATCTAGCGTGTGCCCCGAAGAGTCGTACAGGTCTGAGTCCGTAATGATTGACAGCTCCTGTCATATCTCCGTAACCTCATCGTTTTACAAACTGAGGTCAATGAAAAGCCAGTGTGAAGACCATGAAATCCTGTAAGGTCCATGAAGAGTCATGTGAAGTCCATGAAGAGTCATGTAAAGTCCATAAAGAGTTATGTGAAGTGTGAAGTCCATAAAGAGTCATGTGAAGTCCATGAAGAGTTATATGAAGTCCATGAAATCCTGTAAGATACATGAATAGTCATGTGAAGTCCATGAAGAGGCATGTGAAGTCCATGAAGAGTTATATGAGATCCATGAAGGATAATGCGAGAGTCCAAGAAAGGGTTACATAGGGATCCGATAAAAAGTCATATAGGGGTCCAGGAAAGGATCATACGTCGATCTGTATGCAAGAAAGTCTCTGTTATAGAGGGCATAGCAACTACACAACTCCATCGATCATCAAACTAACCCACCCCCTCAGAAAGCTTTTCGACCCTTTAAACTTCTGTCACTTTAAGAGTGGTAGGCCCCTCTTGGTCATAACTCCCAGAAGTCTGTAAGTTGTTGATTATTTATTAATTTTTCCCGTGCCTGGTCTTGAAACATCATCTCCCGTGTGACATTGTAAGGTCATACCGAAAGTCGTGAGCAATTTTTTAAAATCAGAATGTATAGATAGAGAAAATATAAATTATCACCTTTTATCTGCAACCTTTTCTTCAATTTTAAACATAATCTCCATTTCTCTGCATACCTTTTTCCAATCGGTCTGCAAGTTTGAAAATACCCTACCGGTACAATTCCGTTCCAGCTGACCGACGGCACAGACGCACAGCTTTCTGGACGTTCTCTCCTATGGGACCCAGCTGGCACAGACTTTTCTATAGCCTAGGGTTTCAATCATTTCCTGTACTACATTGTGTCCTATTCCAAGATTTACAGCGATTTCATATACTGTGACAAGTCTGTCTTCTTTAATTATGTCGCCAACCCTTTCCACGTTGCGTTCAGTGGAGGCAGTTCGAGGGCGACCGCTGCGAGGCATATCCTGGATGTCTTGAAGTCTCCTATTTCCTAACACTACTATCACCCATACACACATCTCATAAGCAAGTTGAAGTCTTTGGTGAATTTCAGCAGCGGGGATTGTCTCTTTAACGAGGAACTCAATAACAGAACGTTGACGAAACGAAACTTTAGCAGCCGCCATTTTATTTATGCTCCGCGTGGTAACATGACACATGATGGTGACGTCATTTGACCTATACATAAAGTGCAAAGGACGCAGTTTAAGGTGATACATTTATATTTTCTCAATCTATAAATTCTGATTTTAAAAAAAAAGTTTTGTTCACGACTTTCGATATGACCCTCGCAGAATCTTGAAACGCATCCTAGCTACTGTGCCAAACAAGAATGGTGTTAAGTGTACCAAATTAGGGTATTTAAGTTCATTAGTGCTTCTTGCGCATGCCCTACCCCCAACTTGAAATCTTTTCTGCTGAGAAAGATTCAAATATATCGGGGTGGGAGGAGGGATGGTCCAGAAAAGGGTCACAGAGGAAATCCGAGAAATGGTCATGTAGGGGCCCAAGAAATATTCATATAGGGATCAGAGCAGTGATCATGTGGAGGCCCGAGAAGTAGTCATGTAAGGATCAGAGAAATGGTCATGTAGGGGCTCGAGAAGTAGTTATGTAGGGATCAGAGAAATGGTCATTTGAGGGCCCAAGAAATTGTCATGTAGGGGCCTGAGAAGTGGTCATGTGGGGGATCGAGAAATACTCACGTGAGGTTCTGAGAAATAGCCATGTAGGGGCCTGAGAAGTGGCCATGTGGGGGTCCGAGAAGTGGTTATGTGGATGTACTCGTAGCATGTCTATATTTTAAAGCCTTATATAGATTTGATATGTTTGAAAGTTTTTAATGTGTCGGGAAAATAAAGGGGCCGCACGAATTTAAAAAGAAAAAGGGGGGGGGGGGTGCCTGGGCGCTGATGTATCCTCTTCTAGCTTGCCGTTCTTCTCATAAGAAGAATACCCGCGCGAGGACTACAATGTACAGCTTGGAAACCCCTGGCCTAATGCAACTCCTGTATTCCTCAAATTTCTCAAGAAAAATAAACGAATTGGTCGGATCGATTTCCTATCACAGGGTACATAGCGACTAAAACGGTGAATATAAGACTGCACGAAATCGTAATACGCACAAGACTAGAACATTCTCCGACCTATGAGTCAGCTCAAGCCACGACCTGCTGAAAAATGTAAGGAAAAAAAAACATGAAGAGAGGGATAAAAACGAAAGAAGAAGGGAAAGAAAAGCAAATGCTGGCGTCATGTCTGGGTTTCAGGGGAAGCAATTATGAATTGCATGAGCCGTTGTTAAGGAAACAACTCAAAACTGCTCAATCTGAGAATTGGGTTCGGTTTTTCCCCTCTCAGTAAAGATATGAGAAAGTTAACTTGCACCATGTCAGAATCAGGTCGAGGTGAGACGCAATGCTACAATACAGAGGTTCTCAATCTTTTTTTTAGCTCGACCCTAAACTAGAAATGGTACGTGACCCGCGACCCTTGAAGGTACAGAAATTCAATTTTTAAAAAATTTTTAAAAATGAACAAATATATTTTAATGTTATACAAGGGCACTTAAAATAACATGGATAAAAAGAAAATCAAGATATTGATGGATTAGATGTCCCAGAAAACTGGTTGGTAAACATTATCAAAATTAGAAAGCAGAGATACTTCGGCCACATCAAGAGACACAATGGCTTGGAGAGGTTGGTAGTAGAAGGCATAGTGCCAGGCAAAAGAGAAAAGGGACGATCTCGCTGCAGGTGGATTCAGGGCATCACGGAAAGTCTGGATACATGATATGTCGTTGCGAAACGCTGGTAAACTTGTACAAGACCGTACTGCATCCAGGGAGGCAGTGAGAGGTGCAACGTTCTAGACAGAACATTTCACATGAAGGATGAACTAATGCTGTTTCAGTGCATCCACTCTTGTTTTTGTTGTTTTATGACGTATTTGAAAACATCAAGTAACGGGATTTCCCGAAAATTTACTGGAATAATTTTTGTTTCACATCATCTCGAGGTCCTATATTTAGACCGGTCTGGTTGGCTGAGTGGTTAGGCGCTCAGTTTACTAATCTGATGGTACTGGATTTAAGCCCCAACAGCGGGGTTTTTTTTTCTACTTTCCCCACACCAAAAAGGCCCCAGAGCCCACCTAGACTCTAAAAATGGATAGAAAAACCTGGGAAGGTTAATGCAGCCAGACGTGATACTGACCACATCACATTTTCACGTGCCGATGGCTTTGGAAATACGGGCCTAACATCGTATCCCCAATATGGCTTAATGGCATGACAACGGGGGTTTTACTGTGAGGCCCTACCTCAGACCCCCTTACTTCTCCCATCTGTCACTCTAATCTGAATCGCGAGCTGGGGTTGGGTACAGCTGGTATAATGAAAAGGCTCCAGACAACTTCACTGGAAGGAAAAGTTGAAAGAAACGAATAAATGGAATGTAACGATGTATACTATTTAATACAATGGTTCTCAGGTAGATGGTGAATACGTCCCATCCCAGTAGCGATTTTAGGGTCAGTCAGTCAGTCATTTGCATGTCCCCTGCGAACCTTTGCCTCCCTAACATCTCTAGTGTAGGCCTATCGGTTGTAAGCAAGATGCCCTGCTGCTGATGCGTCCATTCGCAGATCATCAACGATGTCTTACACCTATCTTCGCCTTGGTCTTCCTCTCCTTATTTTTCCAATTATGTAAACTTCCAAGATGGTCTTCTCTAAATTATCGTGACGTTTAATGTTTCCAAAATATTTAAGTTTTCTATGTTTAATCTTCCTTACTAGCTAAACTTCTTCAATATTAAGTTCTTGTAGTATAGATATATTTGTTCTTTTTGTGTCCATGATATTTGGACAACTCTTCTGTAACATTTACATTCAAAGGCATTTATGTGTTTCTCAGCTGTTTTGTTAAGTGTCCAGGTCTCACAGGCATATGGTGCAATGGGAAAGATGCATGCCCTTAAAAATCTTATTTTTGTAGCTTTGTCTGTTCCTCTCCACAGCTTCTTTAGTTATTTTATTTTTTGATGAGCGATAGATGCCCTATTTTTAATTTCCCTCATGTTATCTCCATTATTAGTCAGTAATGATCCAAGATATTCAAAACTCTCCACCTCTTCCAATTTTTTTTTATTTTAGGGTAGACGTGGGGAGAGACTCAAATTGTTAGAATATTGATCATTCTAACAAAAACAATCCACGGATCTAACTTAATCTACAGGCCATCATATTTCATTGGCCTTCAAATGAAACCATAAAATTCCCCTCCTACGGAAGGAAGGGGGCAGGAATTCTTTACTGGTTGAAAACCCCTGTTTGAAAAAAAAAACAGATTGACAGAATGCAGCTCGGCCTGATGCGTCTGAAGTGCAATGCAGAGAAAACTTGGAGATCTGATGCAGCCATTCTTCCATTACGGCATGGCGGCATGTGATAGTGTATAGAGGAATACTATCTATCTATCTATCTATCTATCTATCTATCTATCTATCTATTCTTCTGTCTGTCTGTCTGTCGTGTAGAAAAGATTATGGTTGAAGGACACACAAAATGTAAATTAATGTCATCGTCATCTTCATTGTCGTCATCATCATCATCAGGTACCGTGCTGGTAGGCGGGGGGGGGGGGGGGGGGGGGGGGGGGGAAATTATGCCTCTCCACAGCTGTCGATTCTTGATAGTTTCTATCAGCCCAGTTGGTGACTTTTTATTGTGCTATCACGTCAGATTTTTTTCCTCGTGGTCTTGATCTGCCTCTCTTCCCACTTATATTTCCTGCTTTTATGACGTTTTCAATCCATCCCCTTCTTATTACGTGTCCGATGAATGATGACTGTCGTTGTCTTGTGGATTTGATCATGTTTCCTTTTTACTTTTGCTTTTGTTAGACATTCCCTGTTTGTCATCTTAGCTGTCCATTGTAATCTTAACATTTTTCTAGAAAAACATCTCTGTTGTATCTACTGGATCTTTTCATCGATCTGATCTTTTTATCGATCATGTGACTCACTTTCATAGAGCAGGACAGGCTAAAGGTTGCATTTCTGAACTCTCTTTTCCGGCGTTCAGTGACAGAGATGTTTCTCGTTTGCTGTTTTGGCTTGGCATGTTCTATTGCTGATTTCAGAGACACATTTCTCATCTGATATTACTCGAGTGTCCAGATATTTAACTGGATGTGCTTGTGTCAGTGGTATTTCTTGTAATGTAACATTGCTGGGGGGTGGTGGTTACGAATTGAATAACACCGCAGAGATAAGGCAGATGAGCGAACAACAACCTATCTCATGGGTGATCAGAAAAAGGAGATGGACATATGTCGATCATGTGATGAGAAAATAAACAGTCAGAGAATCCCAAAACAAGCTGTGAAGTGGAACACAACAGGCAGAAGAAAAAGATGTCGAGCACATGAAACTCTAAAGAGGACATTGTTAATAGAGGCCAAATTAGCAGGCATAAAATCCCTCGATGAGGATGAAAAGCTCACCGAAAACAAGAAAACTTGGCGAACTACCACAGGAGCCCTATGTGATGTTTAACGCCGTGGGAAGGATGTAAGATGTAGGAAGATTCTTTCGTGACATAGCCATTGTTTTTGTTTTCTTGCTATTTAGGGTGAGCCCCTTTCTTTTTGCTCTCTTTTACTACTGCATCTAATATTTTCCGTAGACTCTTTTCATTTTTGGGCTCTCGGTGCTGTATGATTTGTAAGTTCTCCACGCTGCAGTTTTCAGCTCGAATTCCTGGTTTGTTTCTTATTTTTGTCATGAGAATAATAGTATAATAAGCTAAATTTAATCACAGAATTTTTCTTTTTTTTTATGAGCGAGATAATTTAGACGTTCCAAAAGATGAAAAATATTTTGTGAAATAAATCTCTGTCACTGAATGTAAGGAAAAGGATGTTCCAATGCTACATTGAGCCAGTTCTGATCTAGGGATGTGGAACCTGGACAGTTACTTAAGAGATATAGCAGCGTCTGGAAGCCACGGAAATGTGGTTTCTTAGAATGTCAAGGACACCATGGATAGCGAGAAAATCAAAATAAGAAATTTTGAGAGAGAGATCGTTTCGTGAAACCAAATAATTACAACAGTCAGGAAAAGGACGGTTATAGGAAATGTCAAGAGAAAAAGAAAAATAGAACACATCCTGACCACAGGAAAGTCAGAGGGGAAAAGAGACCGAGGTAGACCAAAGCATGGAAAGAGATCACCACTACAAGTCATAGAGACGACACAAAAGAGAGAGTTGTGGAGAGTTATGGCCACCAACGCCAGTAGACGCAGCTCTTGATGTACAGTATCCTGTCTGTGTTGAGCACCTCACTAACACGTACCTTAACGATAATGATTGCCAACTTCGTTAGTAAGCTGAAGTCATACTAACCAATCATATTGCGAGCTCCTAACTGCTGTCATTGAGACTAACTCTGAGGTCCAAATATGATTCAAAGTTCAGTAACTGTAACCAGTCACATTATACATGCAGCAGAGATCTTTGTGTTTAGTCACTAATTTGAGAGTTCTTTGTATTTTCTCTAGTTATTGTGTGAGAGATCTTTGTGTCTCCCCTATTTACTGTGTAAGAGATCGTGATGTCTTCCCTATTTATTATATGAGAGATCTTTGTGTCTTCCCTAGTTACTGTGTAAGAAATCTTGGTGTCTTCCTTAGTTACTATGTGAGAGATCTTTGTGTCTTTCCTAGTTACTATGTGAAATCGTGATTTTCTTTTTCTTTCTATCCATTAATTCCATAGTGAGGTCTGTACTTCACTCATCACTTGTCAATTTGATAAATCTGAACATATGTGTTTGTCTCCGCGTGTGTGTGTGTGTGTGTGTTTGTGAGTTACGAGGAGACTGCCACGTTCGTGACTATTTCTGTTACATCGGCGAGTCACGATAATGGTGTCTCTTTTGGTGGTGTGACAAACCTGGAGACGTACGAAGTTTTAGGAAAAAAAACAGTGGGTGGAGATTTAGAAGGGCGTGTCCGTGCTACTGTCAGTTTCAGCTTACACAGCCCATCCCCGTTTTCCACACCCCGTCTTCCTATAGCCCACCCGTGCGAGGCTGAGAACAAATGGGACAAGCTTTATTCAGCGCGGAGATTGTAGCTCACTAGCCGCATTCGATATGGCTGATAGCAGAAACGTCACTCAATGTACTTCTAGCCATCACGCAATGCGCCTTGCCATTTCGATAATTTAGAACTGCGAACTTCTCAGCTACAAACATGACTATTCATCTACCACCGCCCCCTTCCTCCTCCCTCTCCTCTCCTTTTCTCTACCTCATTATTTAACCCCCCAAAAAACCCTGGGTGCGGTCTTCCAAAGTATTTAAGCACAAGTTCAGAAACACTGCCCACGAGAAACTTACAACGCGATAATAAACCGATTTTGGGGGTATTTCAGGCAGTTTTTGTTCACTACAGAACGTTTACGTGCGAATAGACAAATTGTGATTACTGCTGGGACTATATTATCAATCAACATCAAGGTTCATTGTGTGCTTGGTCGAAAGATTTATTGTTTTTACTTTGTCAAAGGTAAGGAGAAGGTATCAGTTGATATTACAATGTATTATTACACCATAGTGCTAATAATAACGATGGGGGTGATGATTCTGTCAGCTGCCGTTGAATATACACAGAAATGTACAACCACTTATTTTTATTTTATTTTATTTATTTTCCAGATGTTTACGAAAACGTGTACATGTTAACAAATAATGTGCAAATATTAACCACAGCGTGTGTACGTTAATCACAACGTGTGCAACTTTAACTCAAAATGTGTACATGGTAGCTGAAATAAATGCGTAAAAAAAAAAGTCCCTTTTCCATACCATTAAAGCATATTAGAGATATGGTGTTAGACCCGAATTTCCAAGACCTTCGGCACATGAAAGTTTGATGTGGTCAGTATCACGCCTGGATGCATTTACCTTCCCAGATTTTCTGGTACCCATTTTTAGAGGCTGGGTGGGCCCCGGGGCCTTTTTGGTGTGTACTAGAAAAAAAAATCCCCACTGCTGGGACTTGAGCCCCATACCACGGGATTATTAGACCGAGCGCTGGCGAAATAACTACGTGTTAAGAGAAAGAAATACTAAAGTACTATACGTTTTATCATGTCCTGTACAGCGTATAGAAATGATGGTGAACATCTAGACAGTAACTACAATAGTAGTTGTATTAATAATTCATGTACAATGTAAGACATTGTGAACAAAACCTTTGCGGTTCACTACTGAGAGAACCACTGCGAACCGACTGAGCCACTCCACCACTTCCATCCGACCTGAGTCAAGCATTGCTATTCCCAGGTGTATGCAGCTCATAACTTCTTCTAGCAAACACGATGACGTGGGTTCAGATCTTACCAGTATTTTCAATGTCCTGCTCCCAGCATGATCCCCTGACGGAGCCCTGTTGACCCCCAAACCCTTAGCTAGGGTCACTAACAACCTTGGTGCCTGAATATCAAAGTAGTTAAAGCACTCTTTTCTCCTGAAAAAAAAAAAAGTCGGTGGTTCGGTTCTGTCTAGGAGTCCAGTTGTAGAAGTAGTTATCTGGCTCTTTCCATCTAATGATGGAGAAGGAAAGCCGGCCATGTGTAATGCTGACCGCGTCACCCTCTAGTGTGTCGATAAGTCAAGAGAAATATAGGCACTATAACACCGTAACTCCTATATGCCTCTATGGCACGATAAGTCTACTTTCATATTCTTTAACCTAACAATTTGTAACCAGCAAGCGAAGTGAAGGAGGCTGAGATGGGTCTTGGCCCACACATATCCTGAAAATTATGCCCTGCAGCTCCTAATCTGTTTATCAAATTTTAAAATGTAGCAAAATTTTCTTTAAAAAAATCATTAACGGTAGCAGTTATGTATGTAAAGCTTAGAAATTTAGATAAATAATTTCCAATATACAACTGCTTATTTATCGTTAGTGTACAGTTTTAAAGAACTTATACGAAGAGTTCTCAAAGTTTGTTTTTTTTTTTGCGCGACCCTAAATCAGTACGGTTACGTGACCTGCGAGTCATGAAAAAGAGCAAAGAAAATACTGAAATTCAACACACAAATAATACTTTTTTAATTCATTGAACATGATGCAATTTTGCTAACAAGAAATGAATAGGATAGTTTGTTTTTCGGGTATATAGAAAGCACAATTCTATTCAGTTGCCTCAAGATATTCCATTATGTGTTAAGTATAGATCAGAAACGTGGAGTACAACAAAGAAAGATGAACAATAATTGCAGATCTCCGAGAACAAGATCCTAAGAAGAATATTTGGGCCCGCAAAGGATACCAACAGTGGAGAATGGAGAGCTAGAAAGAACACTGAACTGAACAGCTTATTTAAATCTCAACGAATTGTAAATGTCTTGAAACTGAACAGACTACGCTGGCTGGGCCATGTAGAAAGAATGGAAGAGAACAGACAAATGAAAATTATGTACGCACAAGAGATGAGGGAAACAAGACCAAGGGGTAGACCAAGACAGAGATGGAAAGACAACATAGAAGAGGATATAAAAGAAACTGGTGTCACCAACTTGAGAGAGAAGATTAGGAATAGAGAGGAATGGAGGCGAACTTTATCTGCAGCAATGAGCCTTAATGTCTCGGAAAGCTAAAGAAGAAGAAGAAGAAGAAGTATGTACACATCCATTTCAGTGAATGGTAGCGGTTGATGTTATTTTAATATTTGCGTTTAAGAACATAATATAGTAGAATTTTCCAACAAATCCGCTTAATTTGCTTTTAAGTTTTAGTTTATTATTTTTTATTTTATTTTTTTAATACTATATTCTCGCGACCATACCTCAAACCAAAGCTATCCGCCTGGCGACGCTTGCTCAACCCCTTGGGATCCTGTCTCAAACACCCTGCGACCCTGCTTCAGATCCATCGTGACTCTGCCTCAAACTCCTCGCCACCCTGCCTTAGACCTCTAGCGACCCTGCCTTAGATCTCTAGCGACCCTGCCTTAAACTCCTTGCGACCCTGTCTTAGACCCTTCGCAACCCTGTCTTAGACCCTTCGCGACCCTGTCTTAGACCCCTCGCGACCCTGTCTTAGACCTCTAGCGACCCTGCCTTAAACTCCTCGCGACCCTGTCTTAGACCCTTCGCAACCCTGTCTTAGACCCTTCGCGACCCTATCTTAGACCCCTCGCTACCCTGTCTCAAACTCCTCGCGACCCTGTCATAGACCCCTCGTGACTCTGTCTTAGACCCCTCGCGACCCTTTCTTAGACCCTCGCTACCCTGTCTCAAACTCCTCGCTACCTTATCTTAGACCCCTCGCTACCCTGTCTCAAACTCCTCGCGACCCTGTCATAGACCCCTCGTGACTCTGTCCTAGACTCCTCGCGACCCTTTCTTAGACCCTCGCTACCCTGTCTCAAACTCCTCGCGACCCTGTCTTAGACCCCTCGTGACCCTGTCTCAAACTCCTCGCGACCCTGTCTTAGACCCCTCGTGACCCTGTCTCAAACTCCTCGCGACCCTGTCAAAGACTCCTCGTGACACTGTCTTAGACCCCTCACGACCCTGTCTCAAACTCCTTGCGACCCTGTCTTAGACCCCTCGCGACCCTGTCTTAGACCCCTCGCGACCCCCTCTTAGACCTCTCGCGACCCTGCCTCGGATCCCTCATCATCTCACTTAGATCTTGGCGTTCGTGGAAGCTGAAGAAGAAGAGCGTGGGTTTCTCAGGGTTGCCTCTTTCAGTTCTTGCTTGGTATAAAGCTGTAGTAACAACGTAGTACTTCTGCTTCACCAAAGTTCACATTACATTCACGGGAGTTGTTCTTTACAACTGTATTGCTTACATAGCAATTCATACTCTAATGTTCATAACATTAACTCCTTCATTCCAACCCAACATTACCAGTACTAGTAGGTCTTTAACACCTTGGCGAATCAATGCTCCGAGCGATGTTTAGGCAAGATCTAAATAAAATTAAAAGTAGCACATTTCTACCCCAACCTGTACTTTTGAAACAGGATAACTTCCTTCTAGTTTCTTTCTACCAACATTTCTGATCAAAATTTATTCTTTCACAGCATGGAAATTAATTCATTAGTTAAAAGAGTTAATAACAGTTTTTTTCCCCTTCCTCAAATAGTGTTTATAACGTTGCTAGTACATCCACCCGTGGTAATATTGTGTGATTATTACATACACGAAACAGAAATACGGTATTATGACCATCAACAACTTCAGTGGCAGTTGCTCTTATTGTATTTTACATATCTGAAAGAATTACACTTTAAAGTATTGGCAACAGTGTTAGGAACTGCCATTATATATCTGTAGAAAGTAAACTAGAAGCAACAGATACTACATCCATCTTGGCATGTTCTTGTCTCTGTATGGATCAAGTCTAGGACAGAAACGATGAAGATTATGAGAAAAAAAATCTAAGAGAACGTGGTTATTTTACCCACAGGGATTTTGTTAGGGGGACGGGGAAGGGGAGGGACGGGCGGGGGTGGGGGAATGAGGGGCACGAGGAGCAGGATGAATAAATGATTGTGAATACAGGGACAAATTTTCGTAGATTTAAAACTAAAAGCAAGAATATAGTAACAAAATATAGCGCACCCAAAACTAAGAGCTTGAGTACACCAGTACAAATTAGTGCATCTAAAAATAAGATTGGCGAACTACTTTGCGAGCCCTATGTGACGTCTAACGGCACGGGAAGGATATAAGATATAAGATAAGAAAAATAAGAGCTCGAATACACCAGTACAAATTAGTGCATCTAAAAATAAGATTGGCGAACTACTTTGCGAGCCCTATGTGACGTCTAACGGCACGGGAAGGATATAAGATATAAGATAAGAAAAATAAGAGCTCGAATACACCAGTACAAATTAGTGCGTCCAAAAATAAAAGCAAGAATACATTAATCAAAGTTAGTTCATCCAAAAGTACGAAGAAGAATACAGTAATAAAAATCAGAGCATCTAATTTTTAAAAAAAGCTAAAATACAGTAATGAAACTTAATGCACAACTAAAAGAAAAGAGTAAGAGTTCAGTAACAAAAACTAGTGCGTGTAAAAAAAAAAAGCAAAGTAAGAATACAATAATAAGATTATTGAATGTTTTAAAGAGAAAAGCAAGAGGAAAAAAAAGTCCATCTAGCAGGTCTTATATTGTTTATCGTGTCTTTCTCTACAAATTGAACAAAGACAGAAACCGTTTACACAAAGAAAATGAATTTAATACAAATAATCTTACTTTTATAACCTGCCTTAGTTTGTAATACAACCTTTTTTCTGAAATACAAGACAGTATAGTCATTGCTACGACGATCTCTAGAGGACATGATAGTAGTGGCGATATTTTCTTTGTCCTGTCAGCACACCAGAAGACATGATATTAGTGCCCATATTTTCCTTGTCCTGTCAGCACACCAGAAGACATGATATTAGTGCCCATATTTTCCTTGTCCTGTCAGCACACCAGAAGACATAATATTAGTGCCCATATTTTCCTTGTCCTGTCAACACACTAGAGGACGTGGTCGCCATCACGCCGGGACGCATTTCTTCCCCAGCGCTAGGAGTCAGGTACCCATTTTATACACCCCTCCAGGCAGATTCTAACCGGGTACATTTACCATGAGAAATAAGTGCATAACAGTCGGGGCAGGCAGGTGCCAAAGTTTATAATAACTAAAAAAGTTTATTTTATTCTGTTTAATTTTACTAGACGTTATTATCAGAATGTTGGCTGAGTGGTTAGGTGCTCGGTTTACTACTCCGGTGGTACAGGGTTCAGTCCTAGCAGTCGGGTTTTTTTTTTCTAGTACACACCTGAAAAAAGGGGGTAGGGGGTCATTGGGTTCACTCAGCCTCTAAAAGTAGCTACAAGAGAAATCTGAGAAGGTAGATGCGAACAGGCGTAATACTGACCACATCACGCTTTCATGTCCCGAAGGTCATTGAAAATACGGGCCTGGCATGGTATTCCCCAATATGCCTTAATGGCCCGGAAACGGGAATTTTACATTATTTTTATTATTATCAGAAATCTGTCAATATAATGTGGACAGTTGGGAAACTCAGGGAAATTGAAGAAGATTATCTAGTGGCAGCACAGGTACATTGTTACCTGAAGTGCAAAATACATAATCCACAATTGTCATCTTTGTATCTTACAGACTCGGGATCGTAAATTAAATATTCCGCTGATTCATTTAATAATATAAGCCCCGACATCATTGTAAATAATATCCAGACCTTACTTTTTAAAAAGTTTGTAGACCTTATTTTAAAAATATAATCTCCAAAACAAACAGTTATTTGAAATACGGTCATCAGACTTTAATTGTAAACCCCAGACTTAGACTCTGTTTTAAAGGATCTTACTTTACAAAACAGTATATAATCCTTACTTTAAATATATTTTTTTCGTAAATAAAAAACAAACAAAACAAAGTACATTTATGAATATTCCCTTCAAGACTGGGCTGGAAAAGAACATTGTCAAAGGATTAAAAAATATAACCCAGTAATGTCCTCACAAATAAAGAATGTTACACGCTTGAACATAAATAAAAGGAAACAAATGATCTCAGTGGAGCAAATACTACTACTACTACTACTACTACTACTACTACTACTACTTCTTCTTCTTCTTCTTTATTATGATTACTGCGTGCCGTACAAATAGCGCTGGATATCATACTTCATCTTGTGCTGTTCTTGGTGTTTCCGATTATTTCAGATGCTTTCCTTTCTTCTATGCCAGTTGGTCAGTCCACTTGGTCAGTCCACTTGATGAGTCCACTTGTTCACTCCACTTGATCAGTGCACTTGATCAGCCCACTTGGTCAGTCAATTTGGTCAGTCCATTTGATCAGTCCACTTGATCAGTCAACTTGGTCAATCCATTTGATCAGTCCACTTGATCAGTCCACTTGGTCAGTCAACTTGATCAGTCCATTTGATCAGTCCACTTGGTCAGTCAACTTGATCAGTCCATTTAATCAGTCCACTTGATCAGTCCACTAGGTCAGTCCACTTGATCAGTCCACTTGGTCAGGCCATTTGGTCAGTCCACTTGGTCAGGCCATTTGGTCAGTCCACTTGGTCAGGCCATTTGGTCAGTACACTGAGTCAGTCCACTTGATCAGTCCACTTGATCAGTTCACTTAGTCAGTCCACTTGATCAGTCCACTTGGTCAGTCCACTTGATCAGTCCACTTGGTCAGTCCACTTGATCAGTCCACTTGGTCAGTCTTCTAGATAAGTCCACTGGGATAATTTTTCCCTTGGTCTTCCTCTCTTATTTTTTCCCTTGAATTTTTCAATCATTACTAAGTTCTTCAACTGTTTTCTCATGTCATGTCCAATAAATTTTGATTGTATTTTTGTCATATTTCTTACTATTTTCCGTTCCTCTCAAACTTCTTCGAGGACCTCTTCATTTGGTTTTCTGTCTGTCCAGAGTATGTGTTGCATCTTTCTGTCTGTCCAGAGTATATGTTGCATCTTTCTGTCTGTCCAGAGTATATGTTGCATCTTTCTGTATGTCCAGAGTATGTGTTGCATCTTTCTGTCTGTCCAGAGTATGTGTTGCATCTTTCTGTCTGTCCAGAGTATGTGTTGCATCTTTCTGTCTGTCCAGAGTATGTGTTGCATCTTTCTGTCTGTCCAGAGTATTTGTTGCATCTTTCTGTATGTCCAGAGTATTTGTTGCATCTTTCTGTCTGTCCAGAGTATGTGTTGCATCTTTCTGTCTGTCCAGAGTATTTGTTGCATCTTTCTGTATGTCCAGAGTATGTGTTGCCTCTTTCTGGAAAACCTCACCTCTGTTGCTATCAGTTTCTTTGTCATCATTTTGTTAACTGTCCAAGTTAACATTATAGCAATATTGACTATGTATACATCACTATAATACTTTTTCTATAGAAGAGTCCTTCAAATATCATGGACACAAAAAAGAACAAATGCATCTATACTACAAGAACTTAATATTGAAGAAGATTGGCTAGTAAAGAGGATTAAACAGAAAAAACTTAAATATTTTGGATATATTAAACGTCATGAGAATTTAGAGAAGACCGTCTTGAAAGGATACATAATGGGAAAAAGAAAGAGAGGAAGACCAAGGCGAAGATGGCTTGCACGACATCCTTGATAATCTGCAGATGGATGCATCAGCAGCAGGGCATCTTGCTTACAACCGAGAGACCTACAGAAGAGTTGTTAGGGAGGCAATGTTCCGCAAGGAACATGCAAATGACTGACTGACTGACTGACTGACTGAATACTCTTTGCCTTACTTTTAGGGACATATTTTTGTTTTTTAGTATCTTCTTCATGTCATACAAAGCTGCTTTTGCCTTACCTATTGGTGATTTTATTTCATTTGTGCACCTGTCATCAGATGTTATCTTTGCTCCAATGTAACTGAATTTATTTACATGTGTCAATGTTTGAAATGATGTTGCGCTATGGTATTTATTATTTTTTTTATATTACAATTGTTGTTTTGAATTATACTTTTAATTTACTCTCTACCATATTTTCCTGTCTCCAGACTAAAGAAAGCAGGGCTGTCCTCCAGCACACAAAGATGAGCAGAGTATTTGTACTTTTAACAGCGCTATGTTTAATCTTACCGTTTTCTGTTAGTCTACCCATAGAAATCAACCTGACATGTATATACAGGGGTAGGGTAAGTGTCGATTTCTTGTTCATTCTGTTATTTGTTGTTGTTATTTCAAAATTGTAATGACGCAGACTGAATTAAATCTCACTTTAAACCAATGCCATTTCGACAGTGATCAGGATCTGGTGTGACCAACAACCTCGAACGCAGAAGAAGAAGAAGAAGAAGAAGAAGCCTATCCTTGGGGAAGATCTTTAAATCTATTATTGGTTTAGACAAAAGACGTTTTAAAACTCTCCAAGAGACAGAATGAAGACCTTATTTAAAAACTATCCTTGGCGCTAATCGAAGACCTTATTTTAAAACTATTGTTGGCGCTAATCGGAAACCTTATTTTAAAACTATCCTTGGCGCAAAGCAAAGACTTACTTCAAAACTCTAACGCAGACTGAAGACCTTATTTTAAGACTATCCTTCCACGACCACAAAATGCTGAAGTCAGAGACACTGGACAAGGGCAGTTTAGATAGGCAACCACCTCTCACCCGGCCGGGATGTATGCATATCATAATCGCGCTGAGGTTTTCCGGTGAGAAAGTCCAACGCTGGACTAGATGGGCAACCACCTCTCACCCGGCGATGATAAATGGGTATCTTAAAACACGTCGAGGTTTTCCGGTGAGAAAGTCCAACTCTAGACTAAACTGGTGCAACGAAAACCACGGTGTCACGTAATCCCGCTTCCGTGACCCACCAAGAATACAGGCTCAAGCCCTGCGATACTCTGAACCCCATGTGGTCCTCTCGGGGATCCCGTGTGGTCCTTTCGGGGTCCTTTCGGGGACCACACGGGGGACCACAGGACTTAACGTGGACCACAGGCGTAAATTCAGTAGGATCGCGGGGCGGTCTTGGTGGTAGAAGCGAACGAAGAAGAAGAAGAAAAAAAAGAAGAAAAAGAAGAAGACTATCCTTGGCGCTAATCGAAGACCTTATTTTAAAACTAGCCTCCAGGGGAGCAAAGTGAGCACCGCATGGTAAGCTAAACTGGACCTGCTGCTATTACCACCAACTGAGAGGCTGGATAAAGTCTTGACCACCTCTGGTTTGCCTTCCCTGCTAGCATATACATTACTCCTCTATTTTTGTCACTTTTCGCATTTGTTCTTTCTAGTTTCTCATAAGTCATAACATCAATGTACGTAAAAATATAAAATGAGGTACAATTTCTGTTGTCTGGTCTCAGCTTCATTGTTATGGTTACGGCAGTCCTTTTTTTAAATGTGTCTCTTTTATAACACTAGTTTTCTAAATGCTTTTGCAAAGTGCAGATAATCAAGATAGTTCTCAGTGATTGCTTCGTTGATATGGTTCTGTAGTGGGTGGTTTTGGTTTGGTTTGGTTTGTTTTTTTTAACTTGCAGGCGTCAATTTTGCCACAGTGTTATCTCCTTCTATATAACAATCTTGCGTCTTTGTAAATCTCACATATTCTAACACTCTTTCATTAAATAACTATGTAAATATCAAGTATTCTAACACTTTTTCATTAAATAACTATGTAAATATCAAGCATTCTAACACTCTTTCATTAAATAACTGTAAATATCAAGTATTCTAACACTCTTTCATTAAATAACTATGTAAATATCAAGTATTCTAACACTTTTTCATTAAGTAACTATGTAAATATCAAGAATTCTAACACTCTTTCATTAAATAACTATATAAATATCAAGCATTTTAACAATCATTTAAGAGTCGAATGACGTTTACTTTGTAATTATGACAATTACAAAAAAGATCTCAGTTTCTCTCGCTATCTATTTTTTTTTAAAATCCAGAGTTTACTTGAATTTATTTATTTATGTATTTTCATCGTCCCGTTGTAACTTTCTGTAAGTGTTTCTGATATTCGTGTACACAGCTAGCATGTTTTATATCCGGATTCTTTTTTTTAGGTGCAAGTACTTTCTTTGTCTCGGTGTACTCTTCTCAGTTGTTGTTAATGTTCCGATGTACTCTTCTCAATTTTTGTTAATGTCCCAATGTGCTCTTCTCAACTTTTGTTAATGTCCCGATGTGCTCTTCTCAATTTTTGTTAATGTCCCGACGCAATTTTCCCTTTTATCGACTTACTCTTCCTAAATTTCGTTAACGTCTTCATATACTTTTCCTAAATTTTGTTAATGTCACAATGTTCATGTCATAAAGTTTGCTAACGTCCCGATGTTCTCTTCCCAAATTTTGTTCATGTCACAATTTACTTTCAACATATTCTGCTAATGTTCCGTTTTACTCTCCAAACATTTTTGCTAATGTCCCTCTTTACTCTCCACACCATTTTTTTTTTACTGTCCGGCTTTACTCTTCACATATTTCTTGTTAATGCCCCGCTTTACTTCACACATTTTGTTCTAATGTCCCGCTGTACTTTTCACACATTTTTTTTCCTACAGTCCCGCTTTACTCTTCGCATTTTTTTTCCTAATGTCCCAAATTACTCTTCACATTTTTTTTTAAAGTCCCGCTTCACGCTTTACATTTTTTTCTAAAGTCTCGCTTTACTCTTCACATTTTTTTCTAATGTCTCCAGTTACTCTTCACTTTTCCAAAATTCAGCTCCCAACATCTTTTCACCTGTTTTTTTTTTCTTTAAATCCTACCTGAACTTTGGATTTACCTATTACCACCATTATCAGTTCTTTGATATATTGTTATTTATCTTGTAGTTTGCTCTATTGTCATAGCTGTTATTTGCAATGTTTCTCACACAGGAGTACATGAACGGTGTCAGTATGCCGTCGCCACGTTGCCAGAGATGCAAGTGTGTACTGGGCGTCACCTCGTGCAGACATGCGCCCTGCAGGCAACACTCCGAGTTGCACTAATGTTTTAAATTTTATATTTATTATCCTACACTGGCAGATCAAGTAGTACAATGCTGCTATTTCTATGTGTGGTTGTTTCATGTAAACTAAATTAAAACATGCACCATTATTAACTTCGTAAATACGTGTGTGTCCTGTTTTACGGTGGTATTGTGCCGCAGTTCACACACTCCGCCTTCGGCATGTCGGGGTTAAAACATGCAAATGTGACACGTTGTCATGAAGATAACTCTTTGTGGAGAAATGTTACTAAAAAAAAAAAACCACTAGCACACACTAAAGTTAACCATGATAAAAATGGTCAAACTTGAAAATTTGGCGATTGAAAATTACAAGTTAGAACCAAATAACTGGTAATGAGATACTTCGACGGCCAAATTTATGTTTATATATATATGTATTTTTTTCCAAATAGATTCTAGAGTCTCCAAGAATATGCTTCAATAAGAAGTTGCTTTGCTTTCCAAATTATTCTGTTTAAATACCATTATAACAACTAGAAGTATCTTTAGAGAAGACTATGTTGTGTGTAAAGGCACTGATAGAATGATACGAATATGCCGTCAGGAATAATATTTCGTGATGTCGTGTCACAAGTAGGAAAGACGCATTCTTCCCATGGAAGTAAAACGATGAACTGGAACAAGCTGTGATAAAAAAAAAAGGTGATAATAATGTTGAGTGTCTTTTCGCTCTCCACAATTTGATGACTTTGAAGAAGTCAGATGCTGGCTCCTTTTTGTAAATTTTCAAGCATAATTAAGATAAAACGCTTCTTATTATAATGAGAGATGATATTACTCTAGGCTGACTATGTAAGAATGATGTTAAATAGAAAATAGAAGTACTTTAAGGCCAATGTAGTGTCAGTTACGGAGATTTGCCGAGCAAATCAGTACACGACTAGCTATATTAGACTGGATGTGATAAGGAATTTAAATCAATGTTCTGTCAGTCTTTCATTTCCCTGGCCTTCTATTATTTTATAATTCCAGTAAAACATTTTTTTTTGCCACTTCGTGTTAATCTACATATGATGTATTTATTTATGTTGATGTACTTTAGTCACGGTTAACAGAAATTAGAAGCTTCTTGTTCAGAGGTGGTTCCACTGTTGTTGGGAAACCCTGAGATGAGCGTTATCTCTGAAATATTTTGCATTCAAATTTGTGTATGAACTTCATGTACTATTTTAACACACTCTGTGTCCGTAAAATCATGGTGCGGTTTGAAAAAAATTGTTTTTATAACTATATATTGAAAATATATACCAAATGAAAGAGTAGGTTATAAAGTCTTGTTAGATGTGCTTAACGATTCACTATATTCAAATCTGGCAAGCTAGAGAACACAATGGACCTTTCTCTGCACTGTTTATTTATAATAAAATGACGTCTCACATGTTGATAGAATGACTTCTTGTATTGCGTCACCGTCACGTGACTAATTACGTATTCGGGCAAATCCATCAAAAATGTTTCAGTTGGTCTTTAATGTAATGTCGGTATCATGACTTTACTGCAGTTAGTTCTGATATTTTGTGAGCTTCAAACCGGACCATGATTTTACCGACACACTGTATGTGACAGATCTGATACACTTCTTGTGAGATTTGTTAATTTATATTTATTTATACTGTGTTTAAATGCACTTATATTTTAACCCCCTAACTTTTCAAACCAAGGGGGATAAACGTACAAATGTTTCGTACAGATATGACGGAAAGACAGTTCACAAGAGAAATCAAACATCTTTTCACCAGTAGGACTAACATCAACAAGAGAGTACATGCGGTATTTCTATTCATCTTATTTATGCGAGTTATTTGACCTCTTTTGAGGTCCTGCATATTTTTATCTTCAAACAATCATAGACAAGAAACTCACTGTTGTAATGGGCGAAACAACATCTTCTCATATCATCGGAGTGGTTTCTCCCCATCCCCCTTCTTCCTTCCGTCTAGCATTTCGGTCTTTTAAAATCCTGAGGATCTGGAAAGTGCGGCGAGGGAGGCATTTCTGAACTAGTGAGTTGTCATTATCATCATCAGGTGCCGCGCCGGTAGGCGTTGGCGGCCATGCTTCTCCATAGATCATTGATATTTTCCATCAGCTCATTTTGTGATTTATTGTTGTTGTTGTTGTTGCTGCTGCTGCTGCTGCTGTAAAATCACGCTAGACTGTCCGTGAATTTTTCTCTTGTTTTTTTTCCTAACTCTTTTCCCATTTATCTTTCCTGTTGTTACAATGCTTTCAAGCTCAATGACAGCGATGCATTGCACAAAATGTCTGTCTTTTGGATGAACGTTCTCTTGGTTTGCTATATTCTGTTCTTGATTTCAAGAAAAGCATTTCCCATGTGGGAGCTGTAATTAGCAGTGAAGAACAATCTTTTGTCAGTGATTCTGTGAAGATTTTGGGAAGCATCGTATCGAAATGGGAGTGAGGGGTTACCGAGACAAGCTTCAAGAGTAGAAGTGAATCCACAAGCTTCAAGAATAGGAGTGAATCCACAAGCTTCAAGAATAGGAGTGAATCCACAAGCTTCAAGAATAGGAGTGAATCCACAAGCTTCAAGAATAGGAGTGAATCCACAAGCTTTAAGAATAGCAGTAAATAAACAAGCTTCAAAAAATAGAAGTGAATCTACAAGCTTCAAGAATAGGAATGAATCCACAAGCTTCAAGAATAGGAGTGAATCCACAAGCTTCAAGAATAGGAGTGAATCCACAAGCTTCAAGAATAGGAGTGAATCCACAAGCTTCAAGAATAAGAGTGAAACCACAAGCTTCAAGAATAGGAGTGGAACCACAAGCTTAAAGAATAGGAGTGAATCCACAAGCTTCAAGAATAGGAGTGGAACCACAGGCTTAAAGAATAGGAGTGAATCCACAAGCTTCAAGAATAGGAGTGAATCCACAAGCTTGAAAGATTAGGAGTGAATCCACAAGCTGCAAGAATAAGAGTGAATCCACAAGCTTCAAAGATTAGGAGTGAATCCACAAGCTTCAAGAATAGAAGTGAATGCACAAGAAAGTTTATTGTTCTTTTAAAATTTTTTCTTTCTCCATGGAAGTGTAAAATTGTTGCTCTTTGCAGCCGATGCGGTGAAGTTGTTGGAGCATAACCAATAGGGTGGAATTGGAAGTAGTTTACAGCGGTGAGATATACAGATCTGAAATGAAGTTAGTTAGCTAAGAAGGACCATGACCCATGCACACCGGACACATCTACAAATGCTCTGAGATTCTCTTCAGTATCTCCTTCAGCGTGCAGTAACCATGGCGCCCGTTCTGTGCTGGTTGACCATCTGTCTAGAGCTTTTTTGACGAATCGTTCATTTTTCGCCACTCCAGGTTTCGACTTCAGCTCTTTCACTTTTGACAGCGACGCTGATTCATACTTGTCAGTCAAGCCTTTTTTTTCGACCATCTTCTGTTGTATCATAGTTGATGTCTGCTCGATCCATTGTCTGCCTCTCTTAAATGATAAGACAATGCCCGAAATGAAAATAAAAAGCAAGACAAGATGCAATGTTTCTCGACTGATTCTACCACAGTGGAGATCTCAACCAGCTGTGCCCCGTTAATCAGCTGAGACTGCTACCAGACGCACCACAGGGCAGTGACCACAGTTAGTTTTATTTCCTTTAATCTCCTTCTTCTTCTTCTTCTTCTTCTTCTGTCAGCAGGTTTCCGAGCCACTGAGGCTCATTGCAGCTGACAAGACACGTCTCCATCCCTCTCTGCTCTTGACCTTTTCTTGCCAATTGTTGCTCCCAAGAGCGCGTATATCTTCCTCTGGATTGTCTCGCCGTCGTTATCTAGGCTCTTACCTCTAACCCCTTTCATCACTTCATCTGTGTCCATAAACTTCCATTCTCTCTAAATGCCCGAGCCTGTTCTTTTTCATAATGGCTATTTAGTCACTTTTAAAATAATCTCATATTTGTGAGTGCGTATCATAAGAAAACGACATTTGCCTTGTCTGCCGCTGGCCTCGTTTAAGCCGTGCACCTGCCATCTGTCGTTACCGTTTTTCTGAAGTTACTGAATCTATAAACCTGTGCCAGTGGCTTGCCGTTTCCATGGTTACTGCATTTTATACCATCATCATTTCACCCTACTCATGTCTTATCTTATTTGTATGCATCAATGGATCTTAACCTGGGGTTCATGGACCTCCGGAAGGTCCACGGAAGAATTTTTTGGGGTCCATGGACAGGCAAATGGATTTTTAAAAAAATATGAACATCATATAGGCTCTATTTGTGGCTTTATTTTATTTGTAATGAGAGTCCACGGCTCTTTTCAGACCAGAAACCAAGGGGTCCACCGCCAAAAAAGGTTTAAGAACCACTGTATATATATATATATATATAGATTTATCACACAGAAAAACTGTTATCATTATACGGCCCTTGCATGAAGTTAATCCAGTGTCACTGTTATAAACAGACAATAAGATAAAGGTAAAATTCCCGTTTCCGTGCCATTAAAGCGTATTGGGGAATACAGTATTAGGCCCATATTTTCTATGGCCTTTGGTAAGACAGTAAATGTTATTTTTTCCATGTCTGTACTTGCAAACACATAAACTAATACGAGAGAGGGAGGAATGATGAGTAAGGTCTCCAGCAGCATCGAATCTCAAAAACTGAGAAACAAAAAAAGTTTGCACATCCGTTTGGTAACCACTGATGTGGTAGTGTAAACGGGCAAAGGTAAGGTAGGTAAAAGGTAACCCTGTCGTGCCTTGAAGCCACATAAGGATGTGGTATTAGTGCCCATATCTTCCATGACCTGTCAGCACACTTGAAGGTGATGTAATCAGCATCGCGCCTGGCTGCCTTTCCTTTCCCAGTTTCAGAAGAAGTCTGGGTACCCATTTCTACTGCTGGGTGACTGGGGGCGCATCCGGTTGGATTCGAACCCCCCAACCTTCGCCATGAGAGGCCACTGCACTAACCACTTTGCCACAGTCGCCCAAACGGGCCGTTTCAGTAAAGGTATTTGTCTTCTGATTTTAGCTTCTCTCCCTCGCAATTGCAAGGGAAGTTCCCATTTTTCAAAAGCTCAGAATTATTACAGTAATGAAGCTGGGAAGAATTTGTTTATATATATATATATATATATATAAGGATTCACAAAATGCGATTAATTGCTGACTGATTTTGTTGCCTGGGTCTGCATTTGTTTTAGTAAGACTTTACATAGATTGATTGGTTGATTGAGTGATTATGTAGAGATTGTGCAAGCCATCTATTTATAAACTGTATTTTATGGGACATAATACTCATAGTTGCGTATGTATTTAGTTGATTTAGAAGAAAGAAAAGTTAACTGAATCTGACTTTTTGTTTTGTTTTAAGTGGATGTTTAGTTGATCATGTCCCTGCAGTTTTTCTGGAAAGTGTAATTCAATTTGTGCGCAATATGTCTCTCAGTGTAAACAGATGTTTAAAATGATTGTTAATTCACAATATTTATTTTTTAAAACATCACGATGTCAGATCTGCTTTTTATTTATAAAAAATATATAAATTATTTTATGTCACTGCTGTGTTCGAGACTTCATGGGAGTGTGCCTGCGTATGTGTGTGCGCGCGTATGTGCGTGTGTCCTTACTTGTTAAACATCTTGTTGTTTTAGCCAGCTTTAAATTTATTTTGGTCTGGACTTAAATTACCATAACTGCGTGTTTTTGGGGCCCATTTGTTGCTAAATTCACAAATTACCTTAACCAAGTGTGGTCCAGGCCCATTTGTTACTAAATTCACAAGTTACCAATACCGAGTGTCTTCGAAGTCCTTTTGTTGCTAAATTCACAAATTATCATAGCCCATTAAAAAAAAAAAATTCAGAAATTATCATGACCGGGTGCCTCCGGGGCCCATTTCGTGGTAAATTCATAAATTGCTATCATCGAGTGTCTTCGAGGCCCATATGTTGATAAATTCCCATATTACTATCACCGAGTGTCTTCGGTTCCAGTTAATGGTATGTGTATTCACAAACCATCTAAGTAAAAATATATTTGTACTTAAAGAATCACAAAACTCCCTGTAACAACTGTGGTAATATTACAGAAAAAAAAAAACAGAAAGAAAACATTTCAAAACTATACATGATGGAGCTAATAAAGTTTCTCACGTCTATATCGCCTGTCTTTAAAATTAATGGCCACAGTGAGATAGTTGTTTGGTGCATAGAGCGGTTATTGTGCTATGTGCATTTACTTTCCTTTGCTAGTTATCATAAATGTTGTATAAGATTCAAAGTCTGAAAATATACATTCTGAAAATCACTGCGGCAATTATGCCTCAAAGCTACTTGGATCCATTCTGAAGCTTTTTGGTATCATACTGGATCCCGCGATCCAAGTTTAAATGCCACTGGTTTAGGCTGTATACATTCTGGAAATAAAGTAAAAGAAAATTATGTGAGACATTGTGCAAACACTGATCAGCTCGTCTTCTCCTTTGTATATAGACATGGTGCCAGACCGGTTTGCGTCCAAGGCGAAATGAATTATTTGCACATCCTCAAAGAAAGTAGTCCTGCATAAAACTGGGGGCCCCTCAACAGTCACGACTGCGCTCAGCTTAGATTCAGGTCCAAGGCAGTTTCATAGCTGGCCTGCTAGTGTCACTGGCCTTGCAGATGTGCAACTTGTATGCGGGGATGTTTCCCATACTTCGAAAATATCGTGGGTGTTATAGCTATCTTACGGAAGCAGAAAAATTAGCTCAGAATGCTTGAACATTTCAGTTAGAAAAATGGGAATCTTCTTTCTTCTTAGTCTTTCTCTCAGACATCGACACAAAACTTTTTCACAAATTCTGGCAGTCCTTCTCAGGTTTTCAGCATCACTGCAGAGCTTCTCTTGTAGGGGGTTGGGGTCTGACAAGGTCCTGTGCCTGAGTGGGTTGTGTAGCTGGCAGCTCTGGAGCAACTGATGTGGTTGTCTGTTGCTGCAGGCACATAGGTTTGTTGGGCCAGTTTTCAACCTCTGATTTAGATGATGCCTCAGCCTGCAGTGTCGTGGTCTTAAAAATATTCTGATTTGTTATGGGCGAGCAGAGTGAAGAGTGGTATATGGCACATGTTCTGTATCTGAAAAAGGTAGACCTGATAGGGGAAAACTTGTGCTATTTTTGGAATCAGCAAGTCAAATATACACAGAAACTGGTTTAACATTTGAGGCATCAAAATGTGTGGTGGCCAGTGTAATCTTTCGATTAATGTAGTGTTTAAATTAATATCTTTTAAGCATGAATATGTTTTTTCATATTAAAAGTTAAAAGAAAAGTGCATTATAAGAAAATCTACTTATTTCATACAAAACCACAAGTTTCCAAACTTTCCACCCAATCCACACATAAAAAGTTCCTTTTTTAAGACTTCTGAGAGTGGGATCTACCAGGACAATCCCACACAAGATTCCAACAATTTTGTTTTTATGTCTTCGTGAAATCTTTCATCTTGCTCTTTGCCGCTTAAGTCACCAAGGTTCTCTGGAAAGCGATCTAATGACTGTGCAGATAATGGATTTTAACACTCATGTTACAGTTAAGTCTGTTGAAATGAAAGAGCATATCCTCTACTAATTGTGTGTAGTTATATGCCTTCTTGTTGCCAAGAAAGCTTTTCACAACACGAACGAGTGAATGCCAGGCACATGATTCGATGTCATTCATTGATGCTATGAAATGTGGGTCATTTATAAGTTGGCTGATCTGTGGATCATTGAAATTCCTGTCTTCAGGTTATCCATAGTAATTCCAGGTAAGTCAGAAAATGAGAAACATCTTGTGCAACAGATCCATATCATTGGAAACAAGGTTCCGAGTAATTAAATGTTACATCGAGCCAACTGTGTTTTATGGATGCGAAGCATAGTCCATGAATAAGAGAGTACACCAAGAAATAGAGGCCATGGAAATGTGGTTCATAAAAAGGATGTTGAAGACATGGACAGCTAAGAAAACAACAAAGAAGTCTTAAGAGAGGCTGGAGTTAAAAGACAAAGTACAGCAAAGATCAGAGGCAGACATTTTCTGAGAAGAGGAAAATTGGAACACATTGTGGCAACTGGAAACATTGAGGGAAGAAGAGACAGAGGAAGACAGAGAGAGAGAGAAGTTACTGGATGGGCTGTCAGTGCTGGCTAGGAAGAAAGTCACAGGCGGATCTTTTAATCAAGCCTAAAGACAGGGAATTGTGGAGAGAAATGATCGCTTACGCCACACGGCACGGCACTTGATTGATTGCTTGATTGATTGAATTCCAGGTAACTTATGCACTATGTGTTTAATGCACACACGAAACGTCTTTATCCAAAGCCTTTGCAAATTGTTTCATCAGACCTAGCTTTATATGTAGTGGTGGCAGTATGATTCTGTCTCGTGCTACCAAAGGTTCATTGATTACATTTTGTCTTCCAACCACCTTCGAAGATAAATCTTTTCTTGTTCAATGTTCATATTTGGCTCTCTATCCCAAATGCATAAAAACCAAGGATACTTTGTATAGCTACTTTGTTGACCAAGAAAAAAAGTCTTCAAGTCTACACAAATCATCCATTGATGTTCTTGGTAATTTATCTTTTCCAAGACTAAAGCGGTGGAATGACCTATTGGAATAGAACGATATTTGTTGCAGCTATTTAAAAGAACATATTTCAAACTACGAAAGTCGTGAGCAAAAATTTTGTAAAAATCAGAATCTATAGACAGAGAAAATGTAAATGTATCACCTTAAGCTACATCCTTTTCTTCACTTTTCAACATAATCTCCATTTCTCTGCACACATTTTCTCCATCGCACTGTACGTTTGAAAATACCCTCCCGGTAGAATAGCGTTCCAGTTGATCGAAGGGACAGACGCAGTACTTTCTGGACGCTCTTTTTTGTGTCGCAGTGATGGCCTCGCATTTGTTCTTTCACAAAACCGAAAAGATCGTAATTAATAGGTACCAGGTCGGGGCTATAGGCAGAGTGTGGAAGAATTTCCCGACCTATTTTCTGAATTTCCTAAGTTGTCCGACGAGCAGAATTTTTTTTCACAGCTTTGTGATCTTCGGTCAACAAACATGGGACCCAGTGGGCACAAACTTTTCTATAGCCTAGGGTTTCAATCATTTCCTGTACTGCATTGTGTCATATTCCAAGATTTACAGCGATTTCAGATACTGTGACACGTCTGTCTTCTCTAATGATGTCGTCAACCATTTTCACGTTGCGTTCAGTGGAGGCAGTTCGAGGGCAACCGCTACGAGGCATATCTTGGATGCTCGTGTTTCCATCTTTGAAATGTTTCACCCACCTCCTAACACTACTAACACCCATACACACATCTCCACAAGCAAGCTGAAGTCTTTGGTGAATTTCAGCTGCGGGGATTTCCTCTTTAATGAGGAACTCAATAACAGCACGTTGACGAAACGAAACTTCAGCACCCGCTATTTTGTTTCTGCTCCACGTGGTCACCATCATGTGACATAATCCACTCACTTGGGTTATATTCTGAAAGACCACTTTTCTTCACAAGGTTTCCGATGTCATTGCAGAATACAAAGGTGTTGTCTTGGGAAAAGACTGGCAGCAAATCCTTTTCTCTCCTTCGATAAAATGTCATTTTTGTTCCACTCTGAAGTACATTCTTTTCCTTTAGTCTGGAGACAGGCAGTTCAGAAAACTCATTGCAAAGATTTAAGTCCCTGATCAGATCACTCAGTTCATTCTGATCAAAACGATCACTATGTGAAGTTATTTGGAATTCACTGTCACTGCCCCCACTTTCTTTACCTTGTGCGATATCAGACATGCAGGACTCATCCTATGAGGGCTGGGGTAGTTCAAGGAAAGGTAGAACGGGTACAAGATCCGAGTGAGGAACAGGTCTCCTGGCTGAAAGTAGATCAAAGTAAGACCACTTGTCACTATTATTTCCATTGATGCCTATGATATTAACAACACAAAAATAACATCCATAGAAGTGGTTTTTCCGTTCCCTCTACACCACTGGTACTCCAAATTTCAGACAGCTTCTCTTTCCATTTGTACAAGTTTTGCATACGATATGAGGAGCCAGTGGGTTATCTTGATGACAACAAAATAACCTACATATGCTCTTTTTTACAAACTCAGAAACAGGTTTATCCCCACAAACATAGAAAAATACTTCGGGATGATTCAAGGAGCTCCGTCTTGAAGTAGCCATAACCTCTACGGTGTTAGATTTGCAAAAATGAAATGATATGAGTTGGAATATACGCACATCTCCTATACGACCATAATTAATATACAGCGCAACTGTTTTAAACAGATCAGGTTGAGAAGCCTTTGAAGTACAAATTTATGTAGACTACGAGAACCAAGATTTACCATCTTAATTTTTTGCACATAATTATGTAATAGAACAGAAGCGATTTTGTCATTTGATTTAAACTTCTTTATGCCAGTGTGGATTATAAGAAAGGAAGTAGACGAACAGTCTTGGAACAAAGGTATTTATACAAAAAATGTCGGTAAATTAAGTACATAAATTTCCCACCTAAATAAGACAGCTTGTTATGACATCCCAGTTCAGCAGAAGAGATTTGTTAAGGAGCGGACTAAAATTTTATAAATTCAACCATATCTAAGAAACTAGAGCTGATGCCTACCATATCTAAGAAACTAGAGCTGATGTCAACCATATCTAAGAAACTAGAGTTGATGTCAACCATATCTAAGAAATTAGAGCTGATGTCAACCATATCTAAGAAACTAGAGCTGATGTCAACCATATCTAAGAAACTAGAGGTGATGTCAACCATATCTAAGAAACTAGAGCTGATGTCAACCATATCTAAGAAACTAGAGCTGATGTTAACCATATCTAAGAAACTAGAGCTGATGTCAACCATATCTAATAAACTAGAGCTGATGTCAACCATATCCAAGAAACTAGAGCTGATGCCAATCATATCTAAGAAACAAAAGCTGATGTCAACCATATCTAAGAAACTAGATCTGATGTCAACCATATCTAAGAAACTAGAGCTGATGTCAACCATATCTAAGAAACTAGAGCTGATGTCAACCATATCTAAGAAACTAGAGCTGATGCCAGCCATATCTAAGAAACTAGAGCTGATGTCAACCATATCTAATAAACTAGAGCTCATGCCAATCATATCTAAGAAACTAGAGCTGATGTCAACCAATCTAAGAAACTAGATCTGATGTCAACCATATCTAAGAAACTAGAGCTGATGTCAACTATATCTAAGAAACTAGAGCTGATGTCAACCATATCAATGAAACTAGAGCTGATGCCAATCATGTCTAAGAAACTAGAGCTGATGTCAACCATATCTAAGAAACTAGATCTGATGTCAACCATATCTAAGAAACTAGATCTGATGTCAACCATATTTAAAAAACTAGAGCTAATGTCAACCATATTTAAGAAACTAGAGCTCATGCCAACCATATCTAAGAAACTAGAGCTGATGCCAACCATATTTAAGAAACTGGAACTGATGCGATCTATCCAGTGCAATGTTTTTGAACCATTCATTCATTCATTCATTTGTTTGTCCCTTGCAGAACTTTGCCTCCCTAACAGCATCCCTGTAGGCCTCTCGGTTGTGAGGAAGATGGCCTGCTGCTGATGCATCCATTTGCAGATCATCAACGATGTCTTGCAGCCTTGTTCGCCTGGGTCCTCCTCTCTTTCTTGTTCCTATTATGTACCCTTCCAAGACGGTCTTCTAGATATTATCATGACGTTTAATGTATCCAAAATATTTAAGCTTTCTTTTTTTAATCCTCTTTACTAGCCAGCCTTCTTGAATATTAAGTTCTTGTAGTATGGGTATATTTGTTCTTTTTTGTGTCCATGATATTTGAAGAACTCTGCTGTAGCATTTACATTCAAAGGCATTATGTGCTTCTCAGCTGTTTTGTTAAGTTTCCAGGTCTCACAGGCATATGTTGGCATGGGAAAGATGCATGCCCTTAAAAATCCTATTTTTGTAGTTCTGTCTGTTCCTCTCCACAGATTCTTTAGTTGTTTTACTTTCTGAAGAGCGATAGATGTCCTCCTTTTAACTTTTTTGAATCAGCGCCCGAAATAAGCCCAGGAACAGGCCTAAAAACCAAGGCATGAAATCAGCAATTTTTTTTTTTTTTTTAGTTGAGCTGTGTTATCATTTGGTCGTTTCTTGTAAGTTCATTATCCGTCATCTGCTTTTACTGTGGGTGTTTTTTTTGTTTTTTTTGGCAGACAGACAAGGACTTTAATATGAGGAAAATGAGTTTGAATCTTGTATGAATTTTGACGAAACTAATCACAGCTCCCACACGGCCGGAAGAATTTTACAAACACACGCAAAAATGATCTTCTGGGCAAGGCAGGGTTGCCATGGGAACCACAAACTCAGAGTGTACAAATACGATGAGAAGAACCACTGCTCATACTTACAATGATCCAGTAATACAGGTTACTTCCTCAATTGGAAAAAAACACTTCACTCCCTCACCCATATACCACAGGATGCCTAAAATCGAAAGAAGGTAAAATGTTAAATGGGAAAAGAAGACATTGTGGACAGGTGGACAGAGTATATCGGTGAGCTATATGGAGGAGAAAGACCAGAATTAACTCCAGATACTGAAAACTGTGAGGGACCACCAATACTTGAAGATGAAATCATAGATGCCATCAAACACATGAAGAAAGGAAAAGCGACTGGGCCTGATAATATAACAATAGAAGAAATAGAGGCACTAGAGGAGACAGGAATAAAAATAATAACCAAGTTACTGAATGACATTTACAACAGTGGTTATATTCCCAGTGACCTGATTAAATCCACGTTTATAGCACTACCAAAGAAACCAGGTGCAAAGGAATGTGACGACCACCGGACTATCAGCCTCTCATGTCACATAACGAAGCTACTTCTGAGAATCATTATGAGAAGAACAAGGAAAAAGATAAAAATGGAAATAGCAGATGAACAGTTTGGATTTGTTGAAGGAAAGGGAACACACAATGCCATTTATGCTTTACGAACACTAACAGAAAGAGCTTTAGAAGTACAGAAAGATCTCTATTTATGCTTCATTGATTACACCAAGGCATTTGACAAGGTGAAACATAATGAAATTATTAAAATGCTTGAAGACATCAATATAGACGGCAAAGACCTGAGGATTGTAAAACATCTATACTGGCAGCAAGAAGCAGCAGTTCGAGTTGAAAATAGAATTGGAATATATCAACCTATAAAACAAGGGGTGCGACAAGGATGTGTACTATCTCCAGACCTTTTTTCTCTGTATAGCGAGAATATTCTAAGAACAATCATCACAGAACCAGGCATAAAAATTGGAGGATACAATATTAACAACCTTCGGTATGCTGACGACACAGTACTGATAGCAGAGAACCAACAAGACCTGCAAAATCTCTTGGATAAAGTCGCCAAAGAAAGTGAACAGAAAGGCCTTACTTTGAACATCAAAAAGACAGAGACTATGGTTATATCTAAGAAACAGAATCCACCAGCATGCAGTATTAAATTAAACGGAACTGTTCTAAAGCAGGTGCAGAAATTCAAATACCTTGGAGCAGTAATAACTTCAGATGGGAAATGCAGAACAGAAATTAGGAACAGAATAGGCCAAGCAAAGACTGCATTTCAGAGAATGAGAAACATAGTGACCAACACATCCTTATCAATGAATGTTAGAAAACGAGTACTAAAATGCTATATTGAACTTATCTTGTTATATGGAAGTGAATCATGGACAATAGGCAAGTCTGCACAAAAATCATTGGAAGCAGCAGAAATGTGGTTTATTAGAAGAATGTTGCGAATCCCCTGGACAGCAAAAATAACTAATGAAGAATGTATGAGAAGAGCTGGAGAGACAAAAAACCTTGTCAAAAAGATAAGAGAGAGACAATGTACTTTCATAGGACATGCAATGAGAAGAGGGGTCAATGAAAATATTATAACAACAGGAAAAATAGAAGGAAGAAGATCAAGATGAAGACCAAGAGAAATGATACTGGACAGTCTGACGGGATGGTGTCAGAGGAGATCACCAACTGAGCTGATGGCATGCATGAAGGATCGCGTACTCTGAAGAAGCATAATAGCCAACGCCAGTCGGCACGGCACATGATGATGACTCCCTCACACTGGAATCTAGTAATCAAAATATCTAACTGCCCTAAAAAGGACAGCCACTACACGATCTACATGATGAGAAACACTGTAGTACAAAACTTTGCCCAACAATTGGACAAACAACAAAACATCTACGTAATGAAAACCGCTGCAAAATAACTTACATACAACAAAACTCTAGGACTACCTAACCCATTCTACTCAGATAACATTCTCCCTGTCAACTCTGAACTAAGAATGAATAAAAAATCTGCTCCCTTCCCTCTCTCTCTCTCTCTCTCTCTCCCTCTCTCTCTCTCCCTCTCCCTCTAACCTAGACTCTTACTCCAGCTGTCAATTCACGTGAAAACTCCCTTTACCTGGTCACTCCCAAGGTCGCACGGAAAAACTAACAAAATTTTAACTTCACCTAATCTCTTCTAAACCCGTGCGAGCATGAACATTAGTTGTACTACATAAC
This sequence comes from Achatina immaculata, assembly GCA_009760885.1. Taxonomy (NCBI): domain Eukaryota; kingdom Metazoa; phylum Mollusca; class Gastropoda; order Stylommatophora; family Achatinidae; genus Lissachatina; species Lissachatina immaculata. The sequence goes on from CM019715.1 coordinate 12,772,160, forward strand.
CTAAACTTTTAACAGCAACTTTACCTGTCTTCTAGAACCACGCGCCCTAGGGCAGACTACCCTTTCTTACAAATTTCACTGATTAAGTCCCTTTGACTTGTGGCAAAAATAAAATACTGCCACATGGCTACAAAGTTCATTAAAATTGTGAGTTGTTTGTTTTTTTTTACTTTTTTTTTCCCAGATATTCTTGGCCTAAATTATAGGTGCGTCTTAAATGGCGGCGAGATCTGTAGCATTTGCAGGTGTCTTCACATTTCTCGGTCTTTACAGCATTTGAGTGAGGGATGCCAGCTCCGGTACTCGCTGCCTTTGTTTTCCTAGGCAAACTCCGGATACTCATTTTTGGAGACCAGGCTGATGTGAGACACGCTAGGGAAAATTTACTACGAAAAAAAAAAAAGAAAAAATACCGACGAGCCTGATTCTAGGTTAAAACTATAAAGAAATACCGATGATCCTGATTCTAGGTTAAGTCTGTAAAGAAATACCGACGATCCTGATTCTAGGTTAAAACTGTAAAGAAATACCGACGATCCTGTAACATAATAATTAATGTATAAGTATACAACTATACACGAAGCACTGCAGTAAAGCTGTGATACCAGAATGTATAAAATAGGAAAAAGTAGGAGCAGCTTTATTATTTAACGATTACAAAGTTGTGACGTTTCGGAGTGAGCCTTAATCATACAAAAACATACAGGACGAAGAAACAGAGAGAGGAGATAAAGTATAGATTCACATGAATACTATTTTAAAAAATTTTTTTTAAAAAGAGTACTTAGCTGTAAATTGTAAGGTGTGGCTTGTCCGGCGGTGTGTGTCAGGAATGGATTTAGTAGAACGTGGAGACTGTTTAAATAGAGACCTGTGACATGTGGTCGATGGGTTGTAACTGGGGGTGGGGAACCGGGGAGGGGGGAGAGAGAGAGTGTGTGTGATACAATATTGACCTAGCTAGGAGAAGTTGAAACAGATGACTGGGGAAGAGGGGTTGCAGAGTGATGCTGTGAGGAAGTTTGAAAAGTAAGAAGGGGTGAACTTAGTGGAGAGGTATTCCGTCATCGCCACTACCAAGAAAAGGTCTTTCGTGAAGCCTTCAATCGTATCCAACTAGTTAGCCGCAAAGAAGTATTCAGGAAAAAGCCTGTTACTCCATCTGACAGAGTTAAGTTAGTACTGCCTTTCCACCCGCACGGTCAGATGGTTAAGAAAATTCTTTATCGTCATCTGCCGATAATCCAACTCGACTCCGACACTCGCGACATTTTCTCTGATCCACCCCTATTGGCATACAAACGTGAGCCAAACCTTAAGGACATCCTCGTCCACAGCCACTTGAAGCAGAGCCTTACATATGTTGGCACCAGAAAATGTAACCGCCCCCGCTGCGTTACCTGCCCGGTAGTCTGGGAAACGAAAACAATCAGCTTTCCCAAAACTATCCTCACTCTTCATGAGGGATTCACATGCGAGTCCCGAAATGTGATATATGTCATCGTTTACAAAAGATGCAGGATAACATATATTGGTGAGACTGGTCTCAGATTAGGGGACCGCATGCAAAAACATCTGTACGACATCGCCCAGCATGCTGCGAAACCAGTCCCAAATCATTTCAATGGCCCCAACCACAGAGGCAAATCTGATTTTCTGGTAACAGCCATCAAACAATGTCACGCAGGTGACACAAGCCGCCTGGCACTTGAGAACCGCTGCATTCAAAATTATGGGACGCTGGAACCACATGAGTTAAACTCGCTGTTTAGCTACACGTAACATTCTCTTCAATCATTATAGTACCTCTCCACTAAGTCCACCCCTTCTTACTTTTCAAACTTCCTCACAGCATCACTCTGCAACCCCTCTTCCCAATCATCTGTTTCAACTTCTCCTAGCTAGGTCAATATTGTATCACACACTCTCTCTCCCTTCCCCGGTTCCCCATCCACCACCCCCAGTTACAACCCACCGACCACATATCACAGGTCTCTATTTAAACAGTCTCCACGTTCTACTAAATCCATTCCTGACACACACCGCCGGACAAGCCACACCTTACAATTTACAGCTAAGTACTCTTTTAACAAATTTTTTTAAAAATAGTATTCGTGTGAATCTATACTTTATCTCCTCTCTCTGTTTCTTCGTCCTGTATGTTTTTATATGATTAAGGCTCACTCCGAAACGTCACAACTTTGTAATCGTTAAGTAATAAAGCTGCTCCTACTTTTTCTCAATTACTACATACCGACGATCCTGATTCTAGGTTACAACTATAAAGAAATACCCACGATCCTGATTCTAGGTTAAAACTGTAAAGAAATACCGACGACCTGATTCTAGGTTAGAAGTATAAAGAAACCGACGATCCTGATTTTTGGTTACAACTGTAAAGAAATACCGACGAGCCTGATTCTAGGTTAGAACTATAAATACCGACGGCCTGAATCGATGTTATAACTATAAAGAAATACCGACGAGCCTGATTCTAGGTTAGAACTATAAATACCGACGGCCTGAATCGATGTTATAACTATAAAGAAATACCGACTGCCGTAAAACTGATTCTAGTAATAAAAGTAAACAGAGCAAAGTGCTTCAGTTTTACTATAAGAAGGAACGAATAAAGAAAGTGGACAGGAAAGAAAATGGCAGAAAGTGAGATGAGCACGAATAAATGAAGAACAAACAACAATCCAATATTTCGGAAAAATCCGTTATCAAGGATTGTATACAAAAAGCAACAGATTAAAAATACGAAAAATAGTCCTCATGATTCTGTGCCTGTCATTCATAGGAGCAGGATATCAAAAGAGTTAAGTGCTTACTCTTTGATCTCTCTGATCTATCTATTTCGATTTTCATTTATTCATACTCATATTCATACTCATATTCATACTCATGTTCATACTCGTACAATAACATAAGTGACGAATTTTAAAAACAACTTAAGGAAAGGAAGAGAGAATCTAGACTCACCTGAGAGTAAGAAGGAAGAGAGAATCTAGACTGCACGTTAAAGTAAGAAGGATGAGAAAATCTAGACTACACGTTAAAGTAAGAAGGAAGAAAGAACCTAGACTACACGTTAGAGTAAGAAGGGAGAGAGAATCTAGACTGCACGTTAAAGTAAGAAGGATGAGAAAATCTAGACTACACGTTAAAGTAAGAAGGAAGAAAGAACCTAGACTACACGTTAGAGTAAGAAGGGAGAGAAAATCTAGACTACACGATAGAGTAAGAAGGGAGAGAAAATCTAGACTACACGTTAAAGTAAGAAGGAAGAAAGAACCTAGACTACACGTTAGAGTAAGAAGGGAGAGAAAATCTAGACTACACGATAGAGTAAGAAGGGAGAGAAAATCTAGACTACACGCTAGAGTAAGAAGGGAGAGAAAATCTAGACTACACGTTAGAGTAAGAAGGGAGAGAAAATCTAGACTACACGATAGAGTAAGAAGGGAGAGAAAATCTAGACTACACGTTAGAGTAAGAAGGGAGAGAAAATCTAGACTACACGCTAGAGTAAGAAGGGAGAGAAAATCTAGACTACACGATAGAGTAAGAAGGGAGAGAAAATCTAGACTACACGTTAGAGTAAGAAGGAAGAAAGAGCCTAGACTACACGTTAGAGTAAGAAGGAAGAAAGAATCTAGACTACACGTTAGAGTAAGAAGGAAGAAAGAGCCTAGACTACACGTTAGAGTAAGAAGGAAGAAAGAATCTAGACTACACATTAGAGTAAGAAGGAAGAAAGAATCTAGACTACACGTTAGAGTAAGAAGGAAGAAAGAACCTAGACTACACGTTAGAATAAGAAGGAAGAAAGAACCTGGACTATACGTTAGAGTAAGAAGGACGAAAGAACCTAGACTACACGTTAAAGTAAGAAGGAAGAAAGAACCTAGACTACACGTTAGAGTAAGAAGGGAGAGAGAATCTAGACTGCACGTTAAAGTAAGAAGGATGAGAAAATCTAGACTACACGTTAAAGTAAGAAGGAAGAAAGAACCTAGACTACACGTTAGAGTAAGAAGGGAGAGAAAATCTAGACTACACGATAGAGTAAGAAGGGAGAGAAAATCTAGACTACACGTTAAAGTAAGAAGGAAGAAAGAACCTAGACTACACGTTAGAGTAAGAAGGGAGAGAAAATCTAGACTACACGATAGAGTAAGAAGGGAGAGAAAATCTAGACTACACGCTAGAGTAAGAAGGGAGAGAAAATCTAGACTACACGTTAGAGTAAGAAGGGAGAGAAAATCTAGACTACACGATAGAGTAAGAAGGGAGAGAAAATCTAGACTACACGTTAGAGTAAGAAGGGAGAGAAAATCTAGACTACACGCTAGAGTAAGAAGGGAGAAAATCTAGACTACACGTTAGAGTAAGAAGGGAGAGAAAATCTAGACTACACGTTAGAGTAAGAAGGAAGAAAGAGCCTAGACTACACGTTAGAGTAAGAAGGAAGAAAGAATCTAGACTACACGTTAGAGTAAGAAGGAAGAAAGAGCCTAGACTACACGTTAGAGTAAGAAGGAAGAAAGAATCTAGACTACACATTAGAGTAAGAAGGAAGAAAGAATCTAGACTACACGTTAGAGTAAGAAGGAAGAAAGAACCTAGACTACACGTTAGAATAAGAAGGAAGAAAGAACCTGGACTATACGTTAGAGTAAGAAGGACGAAAGAACCTAGACTACACGTTAGAGTAAGAAGGAAAAAAGAACCTAGACTATACGTTAGAGTAAGAAGGAAGAAAGAACCTAGACTACATGTTAGAGTAAGAAAAAGATAATACAACAAAGAAGAAGAAGAAAAATGAATAACTGATGATTCTTATCTTACAGCTTGATGGCTTTCTGTTCTTGTGGAGGAAAAGTGCAGTCGAAATCTGTATAGGACTTACAAAGTAAAACTAATGAAGAAAGCAAGACGCACTAAGCATACATTACCAGGGGCACTGTACCGATGTTTTACAGCAATTTCCTCTTTTTATTGGGGCAATTAACAACCTTTACTAGGGGCGATAATTGTATGTAAAATGATCCTCATCATACACATTTTTTCCCTTATCGCTTTACAGAAACAGGAGCGCGGTGACAAGAAGATTAGAAACGCAGAGGTAATTAGTCAATCACGGCACAGTAACAGTTTGATAACCTCTGTAACTGAATACTACTTCTTTAATTTCATGCTAAATCCCCAGCGTGACATTTACCAGTTGAGTCCTAAAACCTTTTTTTAACGCTACGAGAAATCCCCCCTCCCCTCCCGCCCCAAATCCCCGCTACATGCACACGCACGAAAATGTTACTATTCCTCTCCACCCCCCACCCCACCATCCCAAACACACACACACCACCCCACCAATTTGCTTATTTTCCTTACTTATAACCGGACAATTTGATATTTGGAATACAACTAAACAAGATGAAAACCAAATACAAAACATTAGAGAACAGAATCCTGAGAAGAATTCATGGACCGGTAAGAGACCCTATAACACACCAAGGGAAGATAAGAAGTAACAAAGAAGTCTACACGTTGTTTAACTCTCCGCTTATAACAGACATTATGAAAAACAACAGACTGAGGTGGCTTGGGCGTTAAGAGAGAATGGAGGATGATAGATAAAGATGGCCTATATAGAAGTGATGAAAGGGGATAGACAGAGAGGTAGACCTAGACAACGAAGGGGAGACAACCTAGAAGAAGATATACGCGCTCTTGGAATCAACAATTGACAAGAGAAGATCAAGAACAGAGAGGAATAGAGACGTGTCTTGTTTGCAGCAATGAGCTTCGGTGGCTCTGAAAGCAGCTGAATTTAGCAGCTGGTCAAAGAAGAAGAAGATGAATATTTGAATAGCTTAGCTCTTCTGGGTTATCTCTTAACACTTATGTCATCTTTCCTCGTTAACATAATCCTTCTTGTTGCTTCCCTGCAGTTCTGTCCTTTGGATAAACAAATGTGTGTGTGTGTGTGTGTGTGAGTGAGTGAGTGAGATTCTAGTATAATAACTTAAATCTCTGCCGCGAGCTTCAATGTAAAACAAAAAAAGAGTGAGGAAAAGGTCAGGGTCGTTTAAACATAAAATGCCGTTGCTTCTATGGTGGAGTTAGAGTACAGTGTATAAAAAGTTAGAAACACCCAGTTTATTAATGATATCTCGTGCATAAAACTGGATAATTTTACAAATACAAGAGCATAGGATTCTTAATAGTAATTTTCTGCTGTCTTGGAAAATGTATTTAATAATTCATCTGCAAACCCTTATACTTCCATTAACTGTTTAAATTACTTTTTTTAAAAATTAAAAACATAATTACAGAAATAAGATTTATTCCATAATTTGTATTACGCAATTGTGAAATGTTAAACACTCTAAAAGAGGCACCACATTATTTCATGGCAAAATATGGCGTCTGTGATGAATGATAGTATAAAATGTTCACTTATCTTGCAAGCTGGTCGTAGTTTAAGAGTTAAAAAGCATTTAAAAAATATACCAGAAACTCCAGATAAAGTAAGGTTGGTAAACTTATTAAAATGGTTAAAATTTCCGATCACATGACTCCAGAACCAGTCACGTGATTTCCGTCCATCGCTTAAACTGAATTGATTACTTTTTTTTAACTCTTAGATTATCAAACACTACCATATACAAACATTTATTTTTCTTTTCTTTTATTCACTCATCACCGATCCCAAAATTTTACAGAGAAATGATTCCAAGTAATTTTTTTCGTGTTTAAGTCAGTCAGTAATTTGCACGTGCCTTGCTGAACTTTGCCTCCCTAACAGCTCTCCTGTAGGCCTCTCGGATGTAAGCAAGATGCCCTGCTGCTGATGCATCTATTTGCAGATCATCAATGATGTCTTGCAGCCATCTTCGCTTTGGTCTTCCTCTCTTTCCTTTTCACATTATGTAACCTTCCAAGACTGTTGTCTCTCATGGCGTTCTCATGACTTTTAATATGCCCAAAATATTCAAGTTTTCTCTGCTTAATCCTCCTTACTAGTCAACTTTCTTCAATAATAAGTTGTTATCTTATATATATCTTATCTTATATCCTTCCCGTGCCGTTAAACGTCACATAGGGCTCGCAAAGTAGTTCGCCAGTTTTTCCCGTCTTCGGAGAGTCTTTCAACCTCATCAAAGGATTTTATGCCTGTTAACTTGGCCTCTCTTAATAATGTCCTCTTCAGAGTTTCCCGCGGTCTGCCCCTTTTTCTTCGGCCTGTTGTGTTCCACTTGATAGCTTGTTTTGGGATTCTCTGATCATTTCTTCTCATCAAGTGACCAACATATGTCCATCTCCTTTTCCTGATCACCCATGAAACTGGTTGTTGTTCAGTCATCTGTCTTATCTCTGCATTGTTCTTGAATTCATTCCACTTGATGCCGAGTATTTTCCTTAGGCATTTGTTTTCAAAAGAGTCTAATTTCTTTTCTATTTCTTTAGTTGTTTTCCAGCTTTCGCATGCATAAATGAGGGTGGATATTACATTTGAATTGAATAGTCTTAACTTGGTTTTTGTGCTTAGAACTTTTGAATTCCATATGTTCTCAAGATTCTTGAAGATTGATGCTGCTTTTGCAATTCCGATCCTAACTTCCTTTCTAGTGTCACCATCCTGGTCTATGTAGCTGCCAAGGTATGCAAATTGATTGACTTCTTCAATATCTATCCCTTCTATGCGTATTTTTCCATTTTGATTGATGGGAATTTTCATTATTTTGTTTTGTCCTTGTTAATTTCAAGTCCCATTTTGCTAGCCAGTGAAGACAGGCTATCTGTTTTTTCTTGCATGGAATTCACATTATTACTGATAAGAGTTATGTCATCAGCAAAATCAAGATCTTCTAGTTGGGTCCCATGTACCCAGTCAATACCTGTGTTACCTGTGCAGCATTTTTTCATTATGAAGTCTATTGTAATCCCAAAAAGTAAAGGAGACAGTATACATCCTTGTTTCACGCCTGTTTCAATCTGGAACCATTCACTCATCCCTTCTTCTGTCTTGACTGCACAACATATCCATTGTATAAGTCCTTAATGATGTTGACAGTTTTAGATGGTATTCCATATAGACTTTAAATTCTCCACAATGAATCTCTGTGTATGCTATCAAATGCCTTTTTAAAATCTATGAAGTTCAGTATTAATGGTTTCTGCTTTTCAATATGTTCTTCAAGTATTATTCTGAGAATAAAGATCTGGTCGAGACAGCTTCTCCCTTCTTCTATAAGTTGTTATAGTACGGATATATTTGGTCTTGCGTGTTTAAGATGTTTTAAAATTACGAACTTCAATTTTTGGGAAGGGCGGACAAAATGATCGAATTCCTCCTTTTTTTTTAAGTAGAAAAAAAAAATTAAACGAGTCATGTAATTCTAAGATTATTTCTTCTTTAAACTTTTATCTACAGACTAAATCTGTGGGTGATTCGGCTTGTGTTTGAAGGGAGCTAACGTAATTTTCAACTTTCTTTGTTTACTTTATTCTACTTGCTTCCCTTCCATAACGTTTCCCAGTTGTTAAAAGTGCATTTAACATACAGTATTTCATGTCCACCAGACGTCAAACAAACTACATAGTCATAGCAAGGAACACACCAAGAAAGAGATGTTTAAAAACATATATACTTAGAAAGTTTTATTTGGCTGTACTCACCGCGATGAAGTCTGGGAGAAAATATGAGGTCATACCTCGACGTAGCGACTGTTCAAGAGAAAGCAACGTGCGTTATTTGTTTTTAAGAAAAAAAGTCTTTATCAAAACGCATCGTCATTACAGGACTTAGTATAAGAAAGATCCACCTTCAGATAATGTCATCCTACATATTAGCAAGAAAATATTGATGGAATTCAGGTAACGTTTCATCGAAGCCCACAAGAATCAACTAAATTAGATTCTTGGCAGTTTTTTGTACCAGAAGCCCCCGTCTGGAGGGTTGCCTTTGCCTACAGTATGCAGTGTTTGTCTACAGTGTACAGTGTTTGTCTACAGTGTACAGTGTTTGTCTACAGTGTACAGTGTTTGTCTACAGTGTACAGTGTTTGTCTGCAGTGTACAGTGTTTGTCTGCACTGTACAGTGTTTGTCTACAGTGTACAGTGTTTGTCTACAGTGTACAGTTTTTGCCTACAGTGTACAGTGTTTGTCTGCAGTGTACAGTGTTTGTCTGCACTGTACAGTGTTTGCCTACACTGTACAGTGTTTGCCCACAGTGTACAGTGTTTGCCCACAGTGTACAGTGTTTGCCTACAGTGTACAGTGTTTGCCTACAGTGTACAGTGTTTGCCTACAGTGTACAGTTTTTGCCTACAGTGTACAGTGTTTGTCTACAGTGTACAGTGTTTATCTGCAGTGTACAGTGTTTGTCTGCAGTGTACAGTGTTTGCCTGCACTGTACAGTGTTTGCCCACAATGTACAGTGTTTGTCTACAGTGTACAGTGTTTGCCCACAATGTACAGTGTTTGTCTACAGTGTACAGTGTTTGCCTACAGTGTACAGTGTTTGCCTACAGTGTACAGTTTTTGCCTACAGTGTACAGTGTTTGTCTACAGTGTACAGTGTTTGTCTACAGTGTACAGTGTTTGTCTACAGTGTAAAAAGTGAGATAATTAGTTTTAAAAACCAAAATATGTTATACTATAACCAATGATTACATTTTTTGGCACTCGAGTCATTACTGAAGTGTCACATTTCGCAATGTCTGTGCACTGAGTTTCAACATCAAACATACAACTGTAAAGTAATGTCATGATGCAAATTTCTTCACCCTCAGGAACCCACAGTGCACTTAATAAATATTTATAACCATCTTTGTTCACTGACGTCCCAACATATCTTGCCAGTTTATCTGGTACCAGTTCCAATGTGATATGTGCTCCGAATGACTGACAACTCACTACAAAAAATAGCACTAAGATGGACACCACAGGGGAACAGAAGTAAGGGTAGACCAAAAGAGACATGGAGAAGAACAACAGAAAGGATGTTGAGCAATAGAGGGCTCACCTAGGCAAGAGCAGAAAAAAGGCGAAGGACAGGCATTTGTGGAAAACCCTTGCGGAAGCCCCATGCGCCCTGGGCACTTAAGGTTCAGAGAGAGAGAGAGAGAGAGAGAGAGAGAGTCCCAATGTATCTTCAATGTCAGGAACGAAAATTTGCATTATACAAATCCCAGAACATAGAACATAGTTTACAGTGTTATTGTTACTCCAGAAATCACACAACACCAGCCTAAGGCAAAAAGAAGTAGGAAGTTACAATAAACGAGTCGCTGGCGTGATAAGTAAAATATTTTGTAAATGACGAAAAATTGCGAAACAAACTTGTACAACTTGGAGAATTTAAAGCAGGAATCTTCTGTGCAGTGTCAGTTTAAGCAAAAACACTTCTAGAATTAATAAAAGCATTTGATGTCATTGAACAAAGACACAAGGGGAAATGAGAAAGATATCTAGCAGGGACGTGGAGAGATAGTTTATACTGAGGAGAAGCCTACTTATAGAACACTGACTCTGAAATAGAAAGGAACCTCTAAGAGTTAAAAACTTCAACAGATATAAGGCAGAAATGGCAATGACTGAAAACAGGCTCACGCAGGAAGCAAATAGAAATAGTAAGGAATTAAAAGAGACACACAGAGAACTTAACTTTATTCAGAACAAATACATATAAACCAAATAAAAAAAACAAACAAATAGAAACAGTAATATTTCAAAACAAACAGCACAGAAGGACAAAAGAATTAACCAGTTACAGTGTTCTGTGGCCATGTTAAGTTTTTAAGAAAACATTTGAATGATTTGTGCTTTCAGTAAGACAAGCTTAATTCTAAATATCTTAAAGACTGAGTACTTTGTTAACGACATCACACATCACAGGTCACAATGTTTTCATCATCATCATCAGGTGCCGTGCCGACTGGCGTTGGCTATTATGCTTGTCCAGAGTACACGATCCTTCATGCAGGCCATCAGCTCAGTTGGTGATCTCCTCTCACACCATCCCGTCAGACTGTCCAGTATCAGTTCTCTTGGTCTTCCTCTTGATCTTCTTCCTTCTATTTTTCCTGTTGTTATAATATTTTCAATGCCCCCTCTTCTCATTGCATGTCCTATGAAAGTACATTGTCTCTCTCTTATCTTTTTGACAAGGTTTTTTGTCTCTCCAGCTCTTCTCCTACATAGTTCATTTATTAAAAGTTAAATAGTCCATTTTCTCCATGAGTCATAGAGACAAACATACAGACAAACAAACATACAGACAAACAAACATACAGACATACAGACAGTCATCAGCACAAACAAGGACACAATCTTGTTTCCCTCCTGTGCCAGGTTCTCAGCCTAGCAGCCTATGAATGTAATAAGCGATGCTGTTTTCACGTCCAGCCTGTGAATGTAATAAGCGATGCTGTTTTCACGTCTAGTCTGTGAATGTAATAAGCGATGTTGTTTTGACGTCTAGTCTGTGAATGTAATAAGCGATGCTGTTTTCACGACCAGCCTATGAATGTAATAAGCGATGCTGTTTTCACGTCCAGCCTATGAATGTAATAAGCGATGTTGTTTTCACGTCCAGTCTATGAATGTAATAAGCGATGTTGTTTTCACGTCCAGTCTATGAATGTAATAAGCGATGTTGTTTTCACGTCCAGTCTATGAATGTAATAAGCGATGTTGTTTTCACGTCCAGTCTATGAATGTAATAAGCGATGCTGTTTTCACGTCCAGTCTATGAATGTAATAAGCGATGCTGTTTTCACGTCCAGCCTGTGAATGTAATAAGCGATGTTGTTTTCACGTCCAGTCTATGAATGTAATAAGCGATGCTGTTTTCACGTCCAGCCTGTGAATGTAATAAGCGATGCTGTGTTGACGTACAGTCTTTGAGTGTAATAAGCGATGCTGTTTTCACGTCTAGTCTGTGAATGTAATAAGCGATGTTGTGTTGACGTCCAGTCTTTGAATGTAATAAGCTATGTTGTGTTCAAGTCTAGTCTGTGAATGTAATAAGGGATGTTGTTTTCACGTCTAGTCTGTGAATGTAATAAACGATGTTGTTTTCACGTCTAGTCTGTAATCAGCTCTTCTTCGCACACTGCTATAGTTAAACTTTACAAGAAGCTGAGCTAGATGAGCCAGAATACGATTCTCTTAATTCTAATTAAAATGATCTTAAATGCCAATGTTCCATACAATCATAACTAAAATGATCTTAGATTTCAATGGGCCATTCGATCAAAATGTGAAGAAGAAGAAGAAGAAGAAGAAGAACGCCGGACGTTCTCGAACCTTTTCACCATTAATATGATTGGGGGTTGATTTATTTCTGTGGTGAACCCACATCAGGGTACAGAATGTTTAATATAACTTTCGTGCAGACAGTTTATACAGAGAGATATTGCTGGAATTTATCCATGACGTCAGCTGTAGGTTAACGGTTTTCAAACGTCACTGAAAAACCCCCAGCCCACGAAGACTACTTGATATCTCATTTTCAATAACTAAGACCTATTTTACTCTCATAGTCTTTCTTTTATCATCTCTTTTCTCTATATCCACTTTTATACTCTCTCTCTCTTCCTGTCTCTTCCCCCCTCTCTCTCTCTTTCTGTGGTGTTGGAGTAGCGATGGTATTAGTGCACATGTCTCTCATGACTGAAGTCAGTGGTTTGAATCCAAGAGAAGGTGTCACCGCATCCATCTATCTGGTTAAATGAGTACCTGGCCATATGTGGAGCTGGATTTGCTACTAAGTTTTCTATTGACTGTGAGACTGCACCTTCTAGAACTGGATTTACTATAAAGTTTTCTATTGACTGTGAGACTGCACCTTCTAGAACTGGATTTGCTATAAAGTTTTCTATTGACTGTGAGACTGCACCTTCTAGAACTGGATTTACTATAAAGTTTTTAATTGACTGTGAGACTGCACCTTCTAGAACTGGATTTGCTATAAAGTTTTCTATTGACTGTGAGACTGCACCTTCTAGAACTGGATTTGCTATAAAGTTTTCTATTGACTGTGAGACTGCACCTTCTAGAACTGGATTTACTATAAAGTTTTCAGTTGACTGTGAGATGCACCTTCTAGAACTGGATTTACTATAAAGTTTTCTATTGACTGTGAGACTGCACCTTCTAGAACTGGATTTACTATAAAGTTTTCAGTTGACTGTGAGATGCACCTTCTAGAGCTGGATTAGCTGTAAAGTTTTCTAGTGACTGTAAAATTACTTTGCCACGGAGTCCATGTATAGAAATGTTTACATCGATGTGTCACAAGATATTGACATAGTTAGTAAGTTGTAGATATTATAATCATGACATGCACAAAAAAAAAACATTGACTATTTTCTGCTTTTAATAAGTTTTCAGTGTTGGCGTACAACTTCTTCATTCACATTGTCATGATCGTTCAGGTATCTGAGGCAAAGTTCAGGCTCTACATTTTGAAGAAGTTTCCCCTCACATTAAATGTTCCTTCCAGAAAGTTCCCTGCCACAGAACCTGCGAAGGCAACAAAGAAAAAAAAATCCTGCACAAGGTCACTGTGACATTCTACCTCATTCACTAACTTCTAATGAATCGCGTAAGAAAATTACAAGAGTGAAGAAGAAAATAACATTCTTGAAAATGAAATTTAATACATAGCCTAGCGATAGGACTGGTGGAGTTCATTTATTACACATTCCCACACATGATATCACAGGTTACCAGCCCGCTGTTTATATTTAACATTCACTTGTCTCACGGGGAAATTTGTTCCGTTTCTTTGATTTATGACATGCTATTTTTTAAAATAGTTCTTCCAGACCACACCCCCTGGCAGGTGTTGCTAGGCGACAGACAGCGCCATAAAGTACAGATAAAAACGTCCATTTCGTCACGTGAAATAGTTTAGTTATTAGTCAGTCAGTTCTCGAAAATAAACAAAAGTTTTGAAATAAAACTTTATGTGTAAGTGACCAGAGAAGAAACCTTCTTCTTCTTCTTCTTCTTCTTTTTGGAACTGTGAGCTGATGTTCTTTGTAGCCGATGTGGTGAAGATGTTGTGAGACAGCGTCGTGTGGGACTGGGAGCGGGTTACAGTGGCTATTTTTCTTCCCTGTATCTGACTGGAGCTAAAAACCAAGGGGTTCGCAGTACTTCTTTAGAAGACTCCACCACCATGGGGACTATGGCTAAATCTTGCCCATTACTGGGGGGTACGACCGGAGAGGTTGGACTTGGTCTTGATCAACTATGGTTCGCCAACCCTGAGGCTAGCATGTCACTATGGTTCGCCAACCCTGAGGCTAGCATGTCACTATGGTTCGCCAACCCTGAGGCTAGCATGTCACTATGGTTCGCCAACCCTGAGGCTAGCATGTCACTATGTTTCGCCAAACCTGAGGCTAGCATGTCAACTATGGTTCGCCAAACCTGACGCTAGCATGTCAACTATGGTTCGCCAACCCTAACGCTAGCATGTCAGCTACGGTTCACCAACCCTGACTCTAGCGTGTCAACTATGTTTCGCCAACCCTGACTCTAGCATGTCAACTACGGTTCGCCAACCCTGACTCTAGCATGTCAGCTATGGTTCGCCAATCCTGACTTTAGCATTTCAACTATGGTTCGCCAACCCTGACGCTAGCGTGTCAGCTACGGTTCGCCAACCCTGACGCTAGCGTGTCAACTATGGTTCGCAACCCTGACGCTAATCATGCCAGCTACTGGTTATTGACCGCTAAATTGGACACCGTCTTCGCCCAAAGAAAACAATTGGTGGCCTTGACTGATATATATCACTGAGTTTTTCTTGTAAACTCAGAGAAGAATCATATCATGATACACAAGTACATCTTCTTTGTGAACAGTTCAGATCCTATACAGTTACCATCAACGGCAAATCGGCCTGAACTGAACAAAAACAACATAGCTCATGAACTGTAAATCAGTGACGCCATGTTCTGATGAATAACTGTGCCCAGATTTTCCTTAAACTTAACGCGACGGTTGTCAGTTAGCGAGTGTGATGACAACCGGTAGCGAGGTTTACCGAGGTTTGTGAAAAAGAGGTTTACTGGCTGGTATACAGAAAAGGTGTATCAATAAAACTTTTAGCTCTGAACTTTTTGTTCGGCCAGTTCCTGGACAGAACTTTTAACTTTCCTGTGATCTGATATAACCTGAGAAATCAGGAGACATCTGATGAAGCCTCAGTTCCAACTACATTAAAAAAATTAGTGGGCAAAGCTTCATACGACATTGTAATTAGAAAGTTCTTCGCGGCCTTTTTAGTCCGATGGAATCCTTAAAATAATTTTCAATTCCCAAGGAGTCCAAGTATCAGTTAGTCAGTCAGTCAGTCATTTGCATGTCCCTTGCGGAACGTTGCCTCACTAACAGCTCTCCTGTCTCTCGGTTGTAGGCAAGATGGCCTGCTGCTGATGCGTCCATTCGAAGTTTATCAACGATGTTTTGCAGCCGTCTTCGCCTTGGTCTTCCTCTCTTTCTTTTTCCCATTATGTACCCTTCCAAGACTGTCTTCTCTAAATTCTCATGACGTTTAACACGTCCAAAATATTTAAGTTTTCTCTGTTTAATCTTCCTTACTCTGATATTTGCTATAAAGCGAGACTTATAGGACATTTCCTGCGAGAAGAGGAAAATTGGAACACACTGTGGCAAGTGGAAAAATTGAGGGAAGAAGAGACAGAGGAGGACACAGAGAGAAAGAAGTTACTGGATGGGCTGTCAGTGTGGCTATGAAGAAAGTCACCGGTGGATCTCATAATCAAGGCAAAAGACATGGAATTGTGGAGAGAAATGATCGCCTACGCCACGCGGCGTGGCATTTAGATAATCTTCCTTACTAGCCAACCTTCTTCAATATTAAATTCTTGTTGTATTGATATATTTGTTCTTTTTTTATAGAAATGTTTATATATATTGATCATGTGAGCTTGGCATGATTAATAAATTGTAGATATTATAATCCAGGCAATTCCTATTTTCAGTGAATGCTATTTTCACTAGAAAGATTTTTTTTTGTTCTGTAGAATATTTCATAAATAACGCTCACAATTTTTGTTCTTTTAAGTCGCGACCTCTCAAGGAACTTCCAGCGACCTCTCTCTTAACATGGGCTGGGAAACCCTGAAAGATATACGACCTACAGTTAGGATGGCAGAGAGGGACAGTGAGAGCACTGCAGGCGTGGGTGTAACCTGCAGATTTACGACTAGACACTGAGAAAAACCTGAAGATACATCAACAGGTCCGGTAACAGAAGCCACAGTTGTTTTGTGCTGTTTAAAAAACTAATCCGTAAAGAGCGATGGCGGTCATTGTGACATAACTTTTTATTTTACTTTACAAGAAGAAAAAACGTGTTCGTCTCTTTCTCTCTCTTTGTTTCTCTTTCTCTGTCTCTCTTTTTCTGACTCTCACGCACGCTTTCTCTATCTCTCTCTGTCTTTCTTTCTCTCTCTGCCTCTCTTTCTCTGTATCTCTCTGTGTCTCTCTTTCTCTGTATCTCTCTTTCTCTGTATCTCTCTTTCTCTGTATCTCTCTTTCTCTGTATCTCTCTGTGTCTCTCTTTCTCTGTCTCTCTGCCTGTCTCTCTCTCTGTCTCTGTCTCTTTCCGTCTCCCTCTGTCTCTTTCTTTTACTCTGTCTCTCTCTTTCTCTGTCTCTCTCTTTCTCTCTCCCTCTCTTTGTCTTTCTCTGTCTTTCCCTGTCTCTGTCCCTCTCTTTCTCTGTCTCTATCTCTTTCTGTGTCTTTCTCTATCTGTCTCTTTCTCTGTCTCTCTCCTTCTCTGTCTCTCTCTTTCTCTGTCTCTCTCTCTGTCCCTCTTTGTCTCTGTCACTCTCTCTATCTCTCTTTCTCTCTCTTTTTCTCTCTGTCTCTTTTTGTCTCTATCCCTCTGTCTCTCTCTGTCTCTCTCCCTTTCTCTCTCTCTGTCTCTTTCTGTGTCTCTCTGTCTCTCTCTCCCATTTTCTATGTTTCTCTGGCGCTTTCTCTTTCTCTCGATATCTCTCCTTTTTTCACTCTCTCCCTCTCTCTCTTTCTTTGTCTCTCTCTTAATCTGTCTCTCTCGCTGTCTCTTCCTCTCTCTCGCTTTCTATGTTTCTCTCACGTTTCTCCATCTCTCTTTATCTCTCCTTTTTCTCTCTCTCTTTCTCTGTCTCTCTATCTCTAGCTGTCTATGTTTCTCTCGCACTTTCTCTATCTCTCTTTATTTCTCCTTTTCTCTCTCTCTCTGTCTCACTTTCTCTCTCCCTCGCCTTCTCTCTCTCTATCTCTCCTTTCTCTGTCTGTCTGTCTCTTTCTCCTTTTCTCTCTCGCTTTCTATGTTTCTCTCGCGCTTTCTCTCTCTCCTTTCTCTATCTCTCTTTTTCTCTCTCTCGCTTTGTATGGTTCCCTCGCGCTTTCTTTTTCTCTCTTTATCTCTCCTTTCTCTCTCTCTCTCTCATTCTCTCTCTCTCTCTGCTTCTCTGTCTCTCTCTCTTTCTCTCCGTCTCTTTCTCTGTCTCTCTTAAGTTATCTTAAGCTGCTCTTACAGACACCGAATACAATTTTTTTCTGAATAGTCCCGAAAATTTTGTTTAGTAGATAGTCATTTATAATGTATGTAGTTACTTCTGTATTGAGTGAATGTTTAAGAGCGAAACGTAAATGTTATATTTTATTTTATGTCTCTCAGCTTCAATGTTAGTTATGTTTGTTATATGAACAGCATATTTGTAGAATGTCTGGAATAGAGTGAAAGATGTATGATAAAGGGCAGAATGTCAGACGGGCCTGCGTGCCCAATTCTTAACCCTTTTGAAAGATCAATCAATCAATCATTTTCTCTGTCCTTCTTTGTCTTTGTCTCTCTCTGTCTCTCTTTTCTCTCTGTCTCTCTCTGTCTCTGCCGTTGTCTGTCTATTTCTCATTTTTCTCTCTTTTTCTCTCTGTGTCTCTCTCTGTCTCTTTCTCGCTTTCTATGTTTCTCTCTTGGTTTCTCTATCTCTCTTTATTTCTCCTTTCTCTCTCTCTCTCTCTCTTTCTTTCTGTGGTGTGCTGCTCTCTCTCCATCTTTCTCGTTTTCTCTCTTTGTCTATCTGTCCTCGTTCTGTCTATCTATCTATCTATCTATCTATCTATCTATCTATCTATCTATCTATCTATCTATCTATCTATCTATCTATCTATCTAACCTCTCGTGGACTGACAAAATCGCCACAGCTGACAGCATATAAAAGACAGACACTCTCTTTCACTACACAGCTTTTAATGAACAAAAACAAAATGAACTTTCAGCTAAAGACAACACAGACACACACACACATTCACATTCTTTGAATAGTAATAAAATAAAAACTGAAACGACAAGGACGTCTGAAATAGCAACAATTATTTCTCAGCACATTCTCACAAACTCCAGTAAATTAACTTCTCAATGCCCGCCTGCTGTATCTCTAACGACCATGAATGGAAGTCACCTACGACAAGACTTCTGCATCTCACGCAAAGACGAGCATGCGATCTGCATTTAAAATATCTACAAAAATAACATTTCTTGTTTTAAGAATGCTATAAAAGAACAGGCATTCACGATTTTTGCATCATATGTCAAGACGGAATGAAAACTTGTATGTATGAATATTCGGACTGTTTCCTGTTCGTCTCCCTTATTTTAATTCACAATGTGTGGCAGAACGTTGAAGCGAACAATGAATGAGCTGCAGCTACGGCGGTAATTTCTCCGTATGTCAGAAATACACGGGTTCTGTTCTTCAGAACTGGTATGTGCCGATGTCACACAACGTAAATAGCAAATTGAAATATGGACCTCTACTAGCCTGTCTGGGGGATGAAGGCGCTGCCAAAGTTGGAGTCAGCAACCAAATTCGGACATGCTAGAGTCAGAGTTGGTAACCCATAACTCACCAAGACCCTGTCCGACTTCCCCGTTGGTACCCTCAATTATAGGCCTCGTTCTCTCTCTCTATCTCTCCTTTTCTCTGTCTGTCTGTCTCTTTCTCCTTTTCTCTCTCGCTTTCTATGTTTCTCTCGCGCTTTCTCTCTCTCCTTTCTCTATCTCTCTTTTTCTCTCTCTCGCTTTGTATGGTTCCCTCGCGCTTTCTTTTTCTCTCTTTATCTCTCCTTTCTCTCTCTCTCTCTCTCATTCTCTCTCTCTCTCTGCTTCTCTGTCTCTCTCTCTTTCTCTCCGTCTCTTTCTCTGTCTCTCTTAAGTTATCTTAAGCTGCTCTTACAGACACCGAATACAATTTTTTTCTGAATAGTCCCGAAAATTTTGTTTAGTAGATAGTCATTTATAATGTATGTAGTTACTTCTGTATTGAGTGAATGTTTAAGAGCGAAACGTAAATGTTATATTTTATTTTATGTCTCTCAGCTTCAATGTTAGTTATGTTTGTTATATGAACAGCATATTTGTAGAATGTCTGGAATAGAGTGAAAGATGTATGATAAAGGGCAGAATGTCAGACGGGCCTGCGTGCCCAATTCTTAACCCTTTTGAAAGATCAATCAATCAATCATTTTCTCTGTCCTTCTTTGTCTTTGTCTCTCTCTGTCTCTCTTTTTCTCTCTGTCTCTCTCTGTCTCTGCCGTTGTCTGTCTATTTCTATTTTTCTCTCTTTTTCTCTCTGTCTCTCTTGTGTCTCTCTCTGTCTCTTTCTCGCTTTCTATGTTTCTCTCTTGGTTTCTCTATCTCTCTTTATTTCTCCTTTCTCTCTCTCTCTCTCTCTTTCTTTCTGTGGTGTGCTGCTCTCTCTCCATCTTTCTCGTTTTCTCTCTTTGTCTATCTGTCCTCGTTCTGTCTATCTATCTATCTATCTATCTATCTATCTATCTATCTATCTATCTATCTATCTATCTATCTATCTATCTATCTATCTAACCTCTCGTGGACTGACAAAATCGCCACAGCTGACAGCATATAAAAGACAGACACTCTCTTTCACTACACAGCTTTTAATGAACAAAAACAAAATGAACTTTCAGCTAAAGACAACACAGACACACACACACATTCACATTCTTTGAATAGTAATAAAATAAAAACTGAAACGACAAGGACGTCTGAAATAGCAACAATTATTTCTCAGCACATTCTCACAAACTCCAGTAAATTAACTTCTCAATGCCCGCCTGCTGTATCTCTAACGACCATGAATGGAAGTCACCTACGACAAGACTTCTGCATCTCACGCAAAGACGAGCATGCGATCTGCATTTAAAATATCTACAAAAATAACATTTCTTGTTTTAAGAATGCTATAAAAGAACAGGCATTCACGATTTTTGCATCATATGTCAAGACGGAATGAAAACTTGTATGTATGAATATTCGGACTGTTTCCTGTTCGTCTCCCTTATTTTAATTCACAATGTGTGGCAGAACGTTGAAGGGAACAATGAATGAGCTGCAGCTACGGCGGTAATTTCTCCGTATGTCAGAAATACACGGGTTCTGTTCTTCAGAACTGGTATGTGCCGATGTCACACAACGTAAATAGCAAATTGAAATATGGACCTCTACTAGCCTGTCTGGGGGATGAAGGCGCTGCCAAAGTTGGCAGTCAGCAACCAAATTCGGACATGCTAGAGTCAGAATTGGTAACCCATAACTCACCAAGACCCTGTCCGACTTCCCCGTAGGTACCCTCAATTATAGGCCTCGTTTGGCTAAACGGACAGCGGTTGCCATAGTTATCATGGTGGTGGAGGCTGCTAAAGAAGTACTGCGTATCCCCTGCGTTTCTCCAAACTCGCTCCTAGTCAGACACGATGCTGTGTCATAACATCTTCTCAGCACAGGGCACCAGCTCGCAGTTTCAATTCAACTATTTCACATGTTGTAAGAATTAACAATTAAACTATTTCACATATTGTAAAAATTAACAATTAAACTATTTCACATGTTGTAAAATTAACAATTAAACTATTTCACATGTTGTAAGAGTTAACAATTAAACTATTTCACATGTTGTAAAAATTAACAACTAAACTAATTCACATGTTGTAAAAACTAACATTTCAACTATTTCACATGTTGTAAGAGTTAACAATTAAGCTATTTCACATGTAAAAATTAACAATTAAAATATTTCACATGTTGTAAAAATTAACAATTCAGCTATTTCACATGTTGTAAGAGTTAACAACTAAACTATTTCACATGTTGTAAGAATTAACAGTTAAACTATTTCACATGTTGCAAAAATTAACAATTAAACCATTTCAAATGTTGTAAAAATTAACAATTAAACTATTTTACGTGTTGTAAAAATTAACAATTAAACTATTTCAAATGTTGTAAGAGTTAACAATTAAACTATTTCACATTTTGTAAAAATTAACAATTAAACTATTTCACATGGTATAAGAATTAACAATTTAGCTATTTCACATGTTGTAAAAATTAACAATTAAACTATTTCACATGTTGTAAAAATTAACGATTAAACAATTTCACATGTTGTAAAAATTAACGACTAAACTATTTCACATGTTGTAAGAATTAACAATTAAACTATTTCACATGTTGTAAAAATTAACAATTAAACTATTTCACATGTAAAAATTAACAATTAAAATATTTCACATGTTGTAAAAATTAACAATTCAGCTATTTCACATGTTGTAAGAGTTAACAACTAAACTATTTCACATGTTGTAAGAATTAACAGTTAAACTATTTCACATGTTGCAAAAATTAACAATTAAACCATTTCACATGTTGTAAAAATTAACAATTAAACTATTTCAAATGTTGTAAAAATTAACAATTAAACTATTTTACGTGTTGTAAAAATTAACAATTAAACTATTTCAAATGTTGTAAGAGTTAACAATTAAACTATTTCACATGTTGTAAAAATTAACAATTAAACTATTTCACATGGTATAAGAATTAACAATGTAGCTATTTCACATGTTGTAAAAATTAACAATTAAACTATTTCACATGTTGTAAAAATTAACGATTAAACAATTTCACATATTGTAAAAATTAACGACTAAACTATTTCACATGTTGTAAAAATTAACAATTAAACTATTTCACATGTTGTAAAAATTAACAATTAAACTATTTCACATGTAAAAATTAACAATTAAAATATTTCACATGTTGTAAAAATTAACAATTCAGCTATTTCACATGTTGTAAGAGTTAACAACTAAACTATTTCACATGTTGTAAGAATTAACAGTTAAACTATTTCACATGTTGCAAAAATTAACAATTAAACCATTTCACATGTTGTAAAAATTAACAATTAAACTATTTCAAATGTTGTAAAAATTAACAATTAAACTATTTTACGTGTTGTAAAAATTAACAATTAAACTATTTCAAATGTTGTAAGAGTTAACAATTAAACTATTTCACATTTTGTAAAAATTAACAATTAAACTATTTCACATGGTATAAGAATTAACAATGTAGCTATTTCACATGTTGTAAAAATTAACAATTAAACTATTTCACATGTTGTAAAAATTAACGATTAAACAATTTCACATATTGTAAAAATTAACGACTAAACTATTTCACATGTTGTAAAAATTAACAATTAAACTATTTCACATGTTGTAAGAATTAACAATTAAACTATTTCACATGTTGTAAAAATTAACAATTAAACTATTTCACATGTTGTAAGAATTAACAATTAAACTATTTCACATGTTGTAAAAATTAACAATTAAACTATTTCACATGTAAAAGTGGGGTAATGCGACTTAAGTTCTGCTTCGTGAATGTTATTATTTTCTTCTTATTTTATCTCTCTAGAGCTGCCAGCTCTTTGCGGTTGAGATGCTGTGCTAGCCTCATGTCTAACTGGGAGCTGGTTATGGTGGCTATTTCTTCAGTCCCAGAGCAGAGATAAAAGTCAGTTAGTATGTGGTACTTCTTTACCAGACTCCACCACCATGGAGGCTATGGCAATCCTTGCCCCGTTAGCCAGGCTATGCCTGTTATGGGGGGGGGGGGGGGTGCCAACGCAGAAGTGGGACAGGGTCTTGGTCAGCTATGGATCTCTGATTGCCAAGTTCTACAGCGTCTTCGTACCCCGAGGGTCCGTGTAGAATCAACGCTTCTGTGCTAGAAGATATGTGCAGTGTTTTACTTTCCCTCCAACATTATCGTTTCGTTGTTTCTCTGCTCTTTCATCTATTCTTTACATCACTTTTACTAAGCTATTTAGTAGAAACTCAGATTGTCTAGGGGCCCTGTGAAAACAAGAGAAACAGAGCAAAATAGAGACGCCATTGATAGCCAGATTTCCTTGGGCTAAATTCAGCTTCTGTTATAGGTGTGTCTCAGTCTTCAACGTCCTGTTCTCAGTTGGAAGATTCATCATCCTGAGAGTTTATAATATTTTTTATCTATATTTTGCTTTGGGGGTGGGGGTGTTGTTCTATCCATTTGCCTTTATATACGGCTTTTAGAAAAAAAAACGTTAACTATCTTTCCCTTGACAAGATTCCTGAAATTTACTGCACTGTCGCAGTAGCTATAGAAGAGTAACCGGCGAAGTTCGTCTACCGCCTTCAGCCGATATAAAGGGAGAGAAACCGTCTGGCCAGTGATAGATACAACTCTTGTCTTAAGCGACCGGACCAGAATCAGGTGAAACACGTCGGCCAAAAGAAAGCAGGTATGCAATAATTGCTTAAACTTAGAACTCATATACTTTTCTTTTATAGTACATCTTTATGTCTCATTTCATTTTTATGCCTTATTTGTGGCGAAGACTGATATAAAAAAATTAGGAAATTGTAAATTTTGGAGGACGATTAGGAACTTGGACTTAATTAACAAGCGCTAATGTCCTTTTGTGTGTATTTGAAAGTAATAACATTTTAAAATTTAAGACAATCATCATCATCATCATCATCATCGCCTTTCACTCCCTTGAGAGCACAGGCCACAGATAAAGGCTCTCCAGTCATCATTGTTCTTGAAATTATTCTCTTCCTTCCATGTGTATCCTTTGTCTCTGAGCACTGTCATAATTTCTCTTCTCCAGGTAAACCTAGGTCTTCCTCGTTTTCTATTTCCTTGAGGATTCCTTGTCAGTGCCTGTCTTTTTATGCTGGTGCCGTGTTTCCTCAGAGTGTGGCCAATCCACCTCCGTTTCCTAGACATGACTTGTAGGTTCATAGGTTCTTGTCCTGCCCTTTCTCGGACTTCCTCGTTCCTGATCGTGTCCTGTAATTTAATTTTAAAAATTCTGTTCAAGCAGTAGAGACAAACATATCAAATGTTAATTTTGATAATCATATAAAGTTAATTTCTTCGTGTATCTGTGTTTTATGATGTAAAAGTTATAATGACTTTTTTAAACTACAGGCAGTATCCTAGTTTCGTTCATAAGTCTGTTCGTAGGTCGAATTTGTACGTCAGTCGAATTAATTAGACACCGCTCGTATCTAATGTTGGTTATATAGGATGACGACGACGACGACGATGATGATGATGATGATGATGATGAAAGACAACAAATATCGTCTACTCTGCCGTCTTTCTACATCTACACATCACTGTTATGTAGAACTTGCCGAAGCATGGAGAAATACCATTCATTCATAAATTCAGTCATTCATTAGTATGTCACTTGCGAAACTTTGCCTCCCTAACAACTCCCCTGAAGGCCTCTCGGTTGTAGGCAAGATACCCCTTTTTTAACAGCTTGTCTTGACTTGTCTTGTCTTGTCTCCTACCTCATATACCTTTCGGTGGTGAGGTAACAAATAGACGTCTTGATAGGGCTGGACGATGTGGTTCATATACTGGGATATTTAATGCTTCTGTAATTTCCTCTCTCCATCTCCTGCGTGGGCGGTCTCTTCCTCTGTTACCTACAAATCTTAGTGTGAATGTTATCTGGGATATGCTGTCTGGTGGTAACCGTGTAACATGGCCAAACCATCTGACTAGCTGTTTCTGGATATAGTGTAATTCTGGTGTTACTCCAACCTTTGCCGTGATGGAGTAACACCAGTATTACATTATAACCAACATCAACATCAGATTATTTTTGCTTCTGTTCGTCAAACTACAAAATAGGATTATAGACCTTATAACATGGACAGAATATGGACACAACACATCGGTGAGGATGATGGTTTTTATGACATGGACACAATATGGACACAGCACAATTGCGAGGATCATGGTCTTTATATAACATGGACACAATATGGACACACAACATCGGCGAGGATGATGGTCTTTATAACATGGACACAATATAGACACAACACATCGATGGCGATGACAGTCATTATAACATAGACTTAATATGGACACAAAATGTCAATGAGTATGGCAGTCGTTTTAACGTAGACACAATATAGACATAACCATCGATGACGATGACATTCATTATAACATAGACACACGCAAAACATCGATGAGGAATCTGGACAGCCAAAAGGATTAACAATTTATGATGGGAGATTAGTCTGAGCCTGAGCTACGGAGTCTCTGGTATGATTATCCGTTTGTCAGTTTTCTAGAAGATCATATCCACAACCGCCTCAATCTTTCCACCGTTAACCTGGTCCCACAAACTGCGAGAAAACTTCTACGTCTATTGGGGACAGGAAGAAATAAAGGAAGCGGGAAAGACAAGGGCTCATGTATCCTGACTTTCTCAAGTCGGTACTGGCAGGAGAATCTTTGATGATGCCTTATGCTCCGCTGGGAGTACAGAAGACTGAATGAATGAAAAAAAAATCTCTGCATTATAAAGCACACAACAAAGCCTCGCATAAAAAAAAAACAAAACAAAACTGGAGGGCAGTAAAGTAAGCAGACACGAGGCAAAAATTTTGAAAACTTACGTTCCAGTGACTGCATTTGAAAAAATTAACGTGCACTGCGTAGTTTAAAGATTTTCACCCATGTTGAAGAAACGCATGTCTAAGAATAAGAGGTGTGATCAAAAAGTTTCCGCACTGGACTTTTATATATAAACTACAAGAGTTAGCTATCTGTAATTTAGTCACCTTCGAAATAGTCACTTTCGGTAGCAACACACTTAGCCCAGTGCTTTTTCCACTGCTGAAAGCATTTCTTGAAGGCATCTTCTGATATGGAGTAAAGCTGTCACGTCACATTCTACTGCATCTGCTCAACATCGTGAAATCTTTTCCCTTTCAAGTGTGTTTTGTGTGTGTGGGGGGGGGGGGGGGGGGGGTAGGAAAAAGTCAGAGGGAGGGATGTCAGGTGAATACAGTGGTTGCTGGACCTGTGGAATGTGGTGCTTAACAAGAAACTACTCCACAAGTTGTGATGGGCAGGTGCATTATCCTGGTGGAGTTTGCCACTTATCACTCTCATGCAGTATCGACATTTTGCGACGAACTGCGTCCTGCAAACGCTGCAGAACTTCACAGTAATGTCCCTTGTTGATTGTCTGACCTGATGGAGCATATTCACGATGCACAATTACACCATAGTCTTTAAAAAAATGTCAGCATTGTTTTGAAAGTGCTAGCGGCTCTGTCGTGTATTTGTGTGTGTGGCCCGGGGGGGGGGGTGGTCTGAGATACGTCAGGGCCTTCCACTGCAAAGACTGGGCCTTAGTTTCGGGGTCATACATATAAACCAGCGATTCATCACCAGTTACAATTGTTTTTAAAAAGTTTTCTTCGTTGTCGACGCCTTCAAGGAGGTCACGAGCAGTCGAAACACGGGCCTGTCTCTGGTCAGCTGGGACCACTTTTAGCACAAATTTAGCCGAGACATGTCTCATGACCACGTCGTCCCTAAGACGTGACTGAATTCACCCGAAACTAAAATGTAAGTCTTCAGATAACTCAAGAATTTGGCGATTTTGAAGCACAGATATACGGATAAGTTCGATATTTTCTTCAATTTTGCTGGTTTTGGGCCTCCCAGACAGTTCATCACTCTCAATACTTTCACGACCATCTCTAAAATGTTTATACCACTCATAAACTTGTGTACGACTCATAAACTTGTGTACGACTCATACACTCCTCTCCATAGACTAACTTTAAGTATGAGTCTTTGCACGTTTCGTCAAGTTTTTTTTTTTTTTACAAAATCTGATGCAAATTCGTTGATTCAGTTTTTTTCGACATGACAAATGCGACGACGAACAGATTCAGATACGTCAGAACAAAACACTACCATAAGCAAAGTAGGCAAGTAATGGAGACGTGGCTTATGCCATGTGTTCGGTATATGTCACTGTCAGTTTGTGCATATCCGTTTCCGGTTGTGTCATTCGTTTCGGGAGTGATGGCCTCAATCCGGATACTTTTTGATCACACCTCTATAAGCATTACCACAAGCAGGTAAATGATATAAGAAAAGCTATGATTACGCCTAAGACAAAACTGGTAAAATGACATAGACAGGTAAAGGTAGCCCCTTTCACACCATAGATCACATGAGAGATAAAGGTGTTAGTGCCAGTATTTTCCTTGACCTAACCTCACGCTAGTAGGGCGATGTGATCAGAATCACACCTGGTCGCCTTTATTTCCCCAGCTCCTAGATGAACCAGTTGTTTATTTCTATAGCTGAGTGTGTCAAAAAGTAACCGCAATTTTGCTTTAAAATTTTCCAGATTTAGCAGTAGACAGTTGTATTACAGAGATGATATACCCTCCCTCTTTAGATTCTTTTGCATATAGATACATCGGACAGTTTGGAAATATGACATTAGAATATCAGATCAAAGATGGCTGCTATCTTGGAAGCATGCACAAAAGAGGAACAGCGTGCAGTTATTCATTCCTTTGGTGGTGAAGGTGCAGATATTCATCTCAGAATGAAGAGATAGTATAAAGAAATATGTCTATAGCTTCGGCAGATGGACAAGTGAAACAGGAAGTTGAAAAGTAGGATGTAAAATTTGGCTGATGCAGCTCGCTCTGGCCGGCCTCACAATGCGAATACGCCTGACATTAACACTGTAGTGGAATGAATGATACAGAAAAACAGAACGGGAACAATCGATGCCTAGAGAACTGAGGATTAGTCATGAATCGGCGCACCCCATGATTCCCGACGCGCTGCAGTTACTCAGTCCTATTTGAAAGTACATGATTAAGACGTTTGGGAAATTATTTTACGACGTTATGAAGCTGAAGGAAATTGCTTTCTACGACGTGTAGTCACTGGAGTCTATACAGGATAAACTACTTCCAGCCAGAGACAAAGCTAGCCAGCAAGGAATGATGAGATGCTTCATCTCCAGAATAAAAGAACTTGCGTACAACTTCATCGACTTTGACAATCGATGCTGTAAAGGCCCAGCCTAGAACATTGCATGTCCAGTAGAATCGTCATCAACGGCGAAGCATACAGCAATCTGCCTGAGAACCACTTGAAATCTTCAGTGGGGCAAAATGTTGCAGTTTTGCTAAATTCGGGCGTGTTGTTACAGAATAACACAAGACTCGCAAAGCTCGTGCAGCAGCTAAACAATTTATGGATCTGCGTTTTGAGTGTCTTCTACATCCTGTATACTCATCCGATCTTGCACCATGTGATTATCATTGTTTAGACCACTCAAGGAAGCGCTACGTGGGAAGAAGTTCAGTATTGACGATGAGATAAATGAGGCAGTACGTAGGTGGGTACACAATCAATCAGAAGTTTTTTAAGCCATAGATAAAAATCCTTAACCTCAAGGAAATAAACAAAAAAGAAGGCGATAAATTACGTCGAAAAATTTAATTTTTCACAATTGGAGATTATTTGAAAGTTCATATTTTCACTTGCTGCGTTTTGCCACTCATACAGTTGTAAGATACATCAGATTATTTTCCGAAAATAATTTTTTAAAGTAAACATTTACATCCAAGAACAATATAAACTTTGAAATCAATTTAATCAAAATAACACCAGACGCATATTCCAGAAATTCCGTCTTTTCATCGAAGTAGCCAATATTTATATTTATCCTTCTTATACAGTTATATAATACACACACACATACAACACATACAAGTTACTGCTAAAAATATTGTAAAATAGCTGCAATTTACTCTAATTTAAGTTGTGATAACCGCAAATGAAACATGAGGGGAAGGGGCGGTAATTTGTATCCTCTCTGCACTATCATACCATTCATACTTTCCTACCAGGTTATTCATTCAGAATACCGAGATAAGTACTTTTTTGTCATCCCGCATCACAGATGCTCTTCATAATAGACACGAATAAAGCTAATACCGCATGGAGTTTTCTTCACCGTAAATGTCCTTATCGGAAGGAAGTTGGTTACTGTTTTAGAGAGAAAAAAAAAAAAGCACAGCAGAGATATAAATGTGAACTCCTGGCATGGTCTGGAATAAACAAGGCAAGCCCACATTTATTTTTCCAACGATAAAGCTCTCATGTTATTTACTCCAGGGCGTTCTTTCTGTCTTTACGAGCCAGTGTTCCTTCTTGAAATCTTTCCCCCTGTTTTTGCGTTGCCTGCAAGTCTGACGTGGCACTTCCTGTTGGTAAATCTTGCCATATCCCTTATAGTCTCAGTGTATTTATGTTATGTTTCAGTTACATTCTGTATATATTTATTTTATAACATTTATTATCTTTTGCATTACAGTTTGAAATTTCTGTGGACAATACTTCAGCAAGGTCCTAATTTGTAAGAAAGCTCAAACGGTTGAACTCTTTTCTTATCTAGATTTGGCAATCCTTTGTCTCTTTCTTCCAGGCACAAACTTTAATAACGTATCTGCTTTTCTGATCTCCACGTGGGAGAAAGCCAGAATAGCAACCAGACAAAGAAATTCCAAAATAATTTGAAATAATATGGAGGGAGTGACTTCAAGGGTGAATAACCGTTTAATTTTAGGTTAGGAATTACGGGACTTGAACAATTTTTTTAAAAGAACCTGTTAGTAGGGATGAGAATGGCAAGAACATGAGGGATGAGGGGGAAGATGTAGGAGTCAAAATCAAGGCTGAGAAGGACAAGAGAGGAGAGAGGTAGGAAGATATGAAGGTAGGTGTGTGCCATGGCATTGTAGGGCACCGGGGTATGTGAGAACAGCACTGCTAACAGCAATATTTTGTTAGGTGCCACAGAAGTACGAGTATATAGAAGATAGAATAGTGTAGACCTATAACTTGTCTATGTCACTAACATTGACACACGTAGAGTGCGTGATGTTAGTCTCCCATGTCATTGACACACATAGAGTGCGTGATGTTAGTCTCCCATGTCATTGACACACGTAGAACTCGTGATCTTAGTGTCCTATGTCATTGACACACGTAGAGTTCATGGTATTAGTGTCCCATGTCATTGACACACATAGACTGCATAGTGTTGGCGTCCCATGTCATTGACACACGAAGAATGTGCGGTATTAGTGTCCCGTATCATTCACACAGATACACACAGATTTCATGATGTTAGTGTCCCATGTCATTGACACACGTAGAATTCGCGGTATTAGTGTCCCGTATCATTCACACACACAAATACACACAGATTTCATGGTGTTAGTGTCCCATGTCATTGACACACATAGATGGTATGTTAGTGCCCATATTTTCCTGGACCTTTCTGCACATTAATTGATGATAATATCGTCAGTACTTGGCTGTCTTTCCTTTCCTAACTGCAGGAAAAGCCGGGTATCCGTGTATACAACTTCATTGATTGGACCGCCTTTTGTTCAGATCGAACCAATCATATCCATGAAAAACAAGTGCATTAACTCTTTAAAACAAACAAGAAGAAGACAGATTATATCCCTTCATTTCTTGTTAAATGTATCATTCCCGTTGGTATTTATAACAATGTCGAATATATTCAACTTAGGCCCTCTAGCGGTTTCATTTGAAACCTTGTAAATTTTTTAAAGTCAAAACAAACAAGGCAGCTGAATATATATCAATGAGGAAAAATTGGAAGAGATGGAGAGTTTTGAGTATCTTTGATCATTACTAACTAATAATAGAGATACAATAGGAAAATTAAAAGGAGGCCACCTATCACTCTTCAAAAAATAAAACAACTAAAAAATCTGTGGAGAGGAACAGACAGAACTACAGAAATAAGATTTTTAAGGGCATGCATCTTTCCTATTGTAATATATGGCTGTGAGACCTGGACACTTAACAAAACAGCTGAGAAGCACATAAATGCCTTTGAATGTAAATCCTCCAGAAGAGTCCTTCAAATATCAAGGACACACACACACACACAAATATATCCATACTACAAGAACTTAATATTGAAGAAGGCTGGCTAGTAAAGAGGATTAAACAGAGAAAACTTTAATGTTTTGGACACATTAAACGTCATGAGAATTTAGAGAAGTCAGTCTTAGAAGGAAACATAATGGGAAAAAGAAAGAGAGAAAGACCAAGGCGAGTATGGCTTCAAGAACTCGTGGACGCATCAGCAGCAGGCCATCTTGCCTACAACCGAGAGACATCCAGGAGAGCAGTTAGGGAGGTAAAGTTCCGCAAAGGACATGCAAATGACTGACTGACTCACTCTTCATGTATCTCTAGTCCAGTGGTTCTTGACGTCCTAGAGCCCAGTCCTTCCATCACAGCCCAGGCTGTCCCCGAATCATTCCATATATATTAAATCGTCACCCAGAAAGAATTTCTAACATTGCATACTCTTTTAGGGTGCAAAACTCCTCCCTTTAAACCTCACTCTAGAGGAGCTAGCAGTCTCCATGTTGAGAAACGCTGTTCCAGATATAGGTGCTTGCTTAACTAACAGATTTTTTTACATGAAAGTAAAAGTCTAATACTTGCAAAAGTATGCTGGTTCTCGGATCGTAACATATGATTTGTATATTTAATTTTTTCTCGTTTGTTCCCTGAAACTATGCGAATATGTTTATACTATACTTTTTTAAACGAGACAGTAGCGTAACTTCTTCCTCGTTTGCTTCCACCACTAAGACCGTCCCGTGATCCTCCTGAATTTACTCCTGTGGTCCTCGATAGGTCCCGTGGTCCCTGAAAGGATCCACGAGAGGACCATAAGAGGTTCAGAGTATCGCAGGGCTTGAGCCTGTATTCTTGGTGGGTCTCAGAACCGGGATTGCGTGACACCGTGGTTTTCGTTGTACCAGTTTAATCTAGAGGTGGACTTTCTCATCGGAAAACCTCGACGTGTTTTGGATATCAGTATATCCCTGCTGGGTGAGAGGTGGTAGCCCATCCAGTCCAGTGTTGGATTTTCTCACCCGGAAAACCTCGACATGTTTTGGGATACCCGTGTATCCCCACCGTGTGAGAGGTGGTTGCTCATCCAGTCCAGCGTTGGATTTTCTACCGGAAAACCTCAGCGTGATTAGGATACGCATACATCCCCGCTGGGTGAGAGGTGGTTGCCTATCTAGACTGCACTGGTCCAGTGTCTCCGACTTTAGCGTTTTGTGGTCGTGGCCGCTACCCTTCCTAGTTGTGACCAGGACAGAGCTTTTGTCCAGGAGGACGAATCCTCGCTACTAGTAAGTGTCACCCCTGGGTTAAGCTGGTTTAGGCCTATTATCTCAGCATGGGCGTGTTTAGGACGTGACCGACTTCTAGAGCGGAGGTACCGTGACATGAGTAGTCATCAACTTTCACCTCTGGTTTAAGCCGGTTTAAGCATAATTCACCAGTATGGGTGTAGAATGGACGTGGCCGGCCTCTAGTGCAAAGGTAACGTGGTATGAGTAGCTCTCGCCGAGATACTACTGGACATACCGACTAAGCTTCACTTTATCCTTTCCATCACCTTTTCACATCGGCGCCTCACGGCAACCATAATTTCTTTTTCACATTTTCTTCACTGGCCGGGAGGAGTTTTACTCCACGCGCAGCATCCGAAGAATCTCGCCAGCAGTGTCTTAACCTCTGGGTTAAACCGGTTCAAGCATTTCGCCCGATATGAGTGCACATAGGACGTGGCCGACTTCCAGACCAGAGGTGTCGTGATTTGAGCAGTCCTGACCTCCTTCTTTCACCTTTTCCACAGTGGCGCCGCGCGGCAACCCCATTTGCATCTTTCTTCACTGGCCAGAGGAGCCCTACGGCAGCTGAAGAACCTCGCCAGCAGCGGAGTAGCGTGACTGATAATGCGTATATTTTACGGCGAAGTCAGTGTTTGAAGACCGAACCTGTTTCAATCAGTTCAAGTGTCGTGTATTTCTGATATACGCTCATATATCTGGGACTGCCTTGGATAATAAAGAATATCTGTCGGAAGGTGAAGTGCACCAGAGAGCATTGCACACATCACTGTGGGTGTATAAGAAAAATAAGAACTTTCTTCCACATAAAATCGTGTCTGCTTGTATACGTTAGCAACCGTGCTTCTCTATCTTGGGCGGTCCTTGGTGTTTCGATCAGTTCAAATGATTTTACTTTTTTTTTTCTATGCCACTTGGTCAGTCCACCGACATATTTTCTCGTGGTCTCCTTATTCTTCTTTTTCTCCCGATTTTCCAGTCATTATCAGGTTCTCTCAACTTTCTTCTTCTTCTCATGACATATAAAAGAACATTTTATTGTCTTTTTTTTCTGATAATTTTGACCCAGTTTTTCGTTGTTTTGAAACGTCTCCGAGGACCTCTTAGTTTGTTATTCTGTTTTCCAGGCTGTTGTTGCGTCCTTCTCTGAAACAACTTCTCTGTTGCTTCCAGTTCCTTTATCATCATCGGCTTGTGGGGGTGAGGACACTGCTGGATGAGCGACCCATAGCTGACCTAGACCCTGTCCCACCTCTCCGTTGGTAACCCCAGTAACAGGCCTAGCCTGACTAACGGGGCAGGGATCACCATAGTCCCCATGGTGGTTGAGTCTGCTAAAGAAGCATTGCACACCCCCCTGCTTTTTAGCTGTACTCCGAGACTGAAAAATTAGCTGCCATAACCCGCTCCCACGCCGTTACGATGCTGTACCTCAACATCTCCACAGCGTCGGCTTCAAAGAACACCAGGTCGAGGGTACATGGAGATTTGTACAAATACAAGAATATCACCGGCTTGTTATATGTTCACAGCAGCACAGCGGTATATACGCTAGCTCTATCCAGCCACGAGTCTCACAACTCCAGCATTCACACATGTCCAAGTGTCTTCACTGGCTGTTGTATATCTGTCCCTGTTGCATGGCTTATCTAAGCTCCTCCTCCTCTTTATTTAGAACTTGCACTCAAGCACTTCACATGCGACAAACAGTGAGAAAAGTGCGCATATAAATGTATCGGGCCGGTTTGGCGTTTTGGCGACAGAAATTTACAACATTTTACAGGCCGCATGTGTGTGTTGAGAAACGCAGTTGCTTTCACGATCTGAAAATGTTTACAGAATAATGCCTTTGCACTGTAAACTCCCATGGCTTGGAAGTGAAGCATTTGATTTGTAGAGTTTTATGCCTTCTGGCGGTGGCTGTTTTTTTTTTCTTTCAAGGACCCTGAAGCATGGGTACGATTCTAATGGATGTCGGTTACAACGTCTTTCGTTAATCCACGAAGGAATTAACAAGAAAGTTGTTTCTTGATAGGTTAAAAAAAAGGTAAAATTCCCGCTTCCATGCCACTAAGGCATATTGAGGATGCGGTGTTAAGCCCGGATTTCCACGACCTTCGGTACATGATACTTTGCTGGGGTCAGTATCACGCCTATCTTCTTCATTGGCTCTTCCATAATATCCTTTTGGGCCAGCTGAAAGAAGGCAATAGTCTGTTTACGTGTGCAGGCAGGCAGGGCCGAAAGAGCCTTGAGAAGATCTGGTTCGCTAGGCCTGATGACCGTTCATCTAGCTTGGTCATCTGGAAAACTATGGAGAATTTGGTAGTTCTTTTCGTTGTGAAATATGGTTCTGAAATACGTTGTTATCAGATAACTGTATCTAGGGGATACCGAGCATCTGTATCTAGGGGATACCAAGTATCTGTATCTAGGGGATACCAAGCATCTGTACCTAGGGGATACCAAGTATCTGTATCTAGGGGATACCAAGTATCTGTATCTAGGGGATACCAAGCATCTGTATCTAGGGGATATGAAGTAACTGTATCTAGAGGATACCAAGCATCTGTATCTAGGGGATACCAAGCATCTGTATCTAAGGGATACCAAGCATCTGTATCTAGGGGATACCAAGCATCTGTATCTAGCGGATACCAAGTATCTGTATCTAGGGGACGCTAAGCACTTTCTCTCATCCTGCAATAGTTCGATGTTACTATGATGACATTTTAGGTCTTGTAGGACGGTTCTCAAACAGATGTCAGTTGTGGGTTCTGCTGAACATCACTTTCCTGCTCGTATTCTCTCATGGGGATGCCCTGAGTGCAGTTACGTCATCTCCTGAAGTCAGTCATTGTGATGGTTAGTCATTGTGATGGCTAGTCATTGTGATGGCTAGTCATTGTACTAATTTGGAATGTCATATCAAGGCATATAAATGACATTATTACGAAGAAAACAGATTAATGCGCGTAGACTCAGTTCACAGAGTGACTTTTTTGTTTCTTTCTTTCATAATTCTTCTTCTTCTTCTTCTTCTTCGAGCAGCTAATGAATACAGAAGCTTCCCGAGCCATTGAAGCTTATAGATGCAGACAAGACACGTCTCTATTCTTCTCTGTTCTTCTCTGTTCTTGATCTTTTATTGCCAAATGTCGAGTCCAAGAGCGTGTATATCTTCCTCTGGGTTGTCTCCCCATCGTTGTCTTGGTCAACCTCTTTTTCTATCTCCTTTCATCATTTCTGTATAGGCCATCTTTGTTTTTCTGTCCTCCATTCTCTCCAAATGCCCGAGCCACCTCAATCTGGTAATAGCTGTTATAAGCGAAGAGTTATGTACAAACATTTTCTTTAGTAATACAGCATTTGGCATAATCAAAGATAGAAACAACAAAGGACATTTTTTATTGCTTTGTCTTCTGTCATCAGTTTTAGTTTTCATTTCTTAAAATGACAAAAACGCCCTTCATAGTCTCTCTTCATTTGACATGGTCCTTTGCCAGTTCTTCGTAGTCTTTCGTTAAAAAATACCCGTACATATACATTATTCTTTCTGCATTGGTCCCCTAAACGGCTTTTGGTGGGACGTATCAAGTTTTCAGCAAGACTGCGGATATCTGCTCCTTTTGATCTGACACGTCCACTTTCGGCATGGCTTATTTTTAAAGGCCTGGGTTTGCTTTCCCGTTTCGGTCTGCGTTCACTTGACCACACTGTCTTCTGTTACTAGGGACCTCATGTGGCGATAGAGTAAGAAGGGGGGGGGGGCATCTTTAAACCTCAAGTAAGAAGTGGCCTAAGGTCGCAAAGGTGCATCGTAAACGACTCGATGAAGGTGGTAAATATAGATCAGGATGACTTTTTAAGGCAGAGGTGGTTCGAATCGCTGCAGATGTAACAGGTCCATCTGCTGACATTCGTTTTCGTGCCAGCTCGCGAAGGTGTCAAGGGAAATGGATGAGCAAATCAGTTGGCCTATTCAATTGTCATGGAGGAAAGGGCGGGCAATGGATCGAACAGACATCATCAGTGCTGTAAGAGAAGCTGGTAAAACAAAGGACTTGGTTCTTCCTTGTTGTCAAGAATGAAGGGGTTGGGGTGGGGGAGGGGGATGAAACTTGGGGTGGCGAAAAATGAATGATTCAACAAGAACTCCAGATGGATGGTCAGCCAACAAAGAGTGAGTGCTATCAGTTACTGTATGGTGAAGAAGATAGTGAAGAGTAGATCGGAGCATCTGTGGACGTGCCCAGAGTGCTTGGATGATGATTCTTCCTTCCTTCCTAACTAACTAGTTGACTAACTAACTAACTAACTAACTAACTAACTAACTAACTAACTAACTAATTAACTGACTGACTGACTGACTAACTGACTGACTGACTGACTGACTAACTAACTAACTAATTAACTAACTAGCTAACTAACTAACTAACTAACTAACTAACTAACGGACTAACTAGCTAACTGACTGACTGACTAACTAACTGACTGACTGACTAACTAATGATGCACTGGCTAACTAACTAAATGACTGGCTGACTAACTAGCTAACTAACTAATTAACTAACCAACCAACTAACTGATTAACTAACTAACTAACTAAATAACTAATTAAATAATTAACTCACTAACTACACAGCCTAATTAACTAACTAAATTATTTACTGACTGATTAACAAACTAACTGCCTACCTAACAAACAAATTAATTAATTAGCTAACTAACTAACTAACTAAATAACAAACTAACTAACTAACTAACTAAGTAACTAACGCTATAAAAATAAACTTCGAGAAAGCATTTTCTTGCGCGGATGAATATTACTTGAGAGTGTAAATACGACATAGGAATTAGGAGCATAAAATAGTCCGGTCATGTCAAGAGGTCATATCACATTCAAGTGCACTCAGTAAAACTGTCACGGCTCTTACTTAGTCTAAAATTGGATCGTCGAGTGATACTTCACGAGATAGTACAAAGTAGACGTGGCATTTCCGGCGGTATTTTTGGAAACAGAGATAGCAGTCTGATGCGTGTAAAGAATTGTTGGTATCTTTCTAGGGTATTTTCCCCGTCAGAATTTTCTGAAAACCATAAACTAATCTTACACTTGTGACCACAGACATAAGCAGAACCATGACCAAGTAGAAGGAATGTCATGGGCACATACTCTGAGAGCGTAATATTTTTATAGCTTATACTTGAAATGTGTTAAGAGAGGCCAAATTAGTGGGCTCTTGATCGAAAACAGGAAAAATTGGGAAACTACCATGCGAGCCCTGTGTGACGTTTAACAGCACAGAAAAGATGTAAGATGTAAGAAGATGTAAGAAGTTGAAAAAAAAATTATAGATGTGAAGAGGAGTTGGCTTTTTTTTCCTCATTTTCCTCGATGTTGTCAGTTTTTCCACAACTACACTTAGGCCGCCGGAAAAGAGGTCGACGGCCAAAAAGCTGAGAACCACTCGTCTAATAAGCGTCTATATGCACATTCATTCAAGTTACGAAA
The DNA here is from genome assembly GCA_009760885.1 of Achatina immaculata. Taxonomy (NCBI): domain Eukaryota; kingdom Metazoa; phylum Mollusca; class Gastropoda; order Stylommatophora; family Achatinidae; genus Lissachatina; species Lissachatina immaculata. Next base: position 12,810,203 of record CM019715.1, read on the forward strand.
CAGTATTTCGCTACGTAAAAAATTATTCTAAAACCTATACAGAACGAAGGGCCACATTTTCTAAAAAGATACGAGAAATGAAGGTAAAATGTAAAACCCCGTTGCCGTGTCATTAAGGCATATAGGAGTTACGGTGTTAGGCCCATATTTCCAAGACTTTTAGCACATGAAAGTGTGATGTGGTCAGTATCAAGCCTGGCCGGCATTTACAAGGGGTGATTGATAAGTTCTCGGCATAAGGTACAAATAATTGAAACACACAGTTGATATTAGGTGCGGTTGAAGATCATGTTAATGTAAGATTAAACACCAAGTTTCAAGAAATTAACTGCAACCAATTCATTTTTACAGGCTACTGAAGTGGTAAGGGGTGGCAGAAATTGAGAAAATTGATAAAATTTCTCATCGAGCAGTCATTCGCTACCTCTACATCAAGGGCTTATCATTGAAGGAGATCCATGAGGATATAGTAGAGACTCTAGAGGAGAGTGCCTCTTCTTACAGCACAGTGAAGAAATGAGCAGCTCAATTCTAACATGGAAGGGAGAGCCTGGAAGATTATCCCCGTCCAGGAAGACCAAGAACGGTAACCACCGATGAAACCACCGGCAGAATCCATGACATGATAATGGGGGATCCACGACTAACTGAGCAGTACATTGCTACTCAGCTGGGCATCTCGCAGGAACGTGTTCACGCCATATTTACAATGATCTTCAATGGCAAAGGTCTCTGCTCGATGGGTCCTGAAACTTCTTGGAGCAGATCACAAACGACAGTGTCTCAACATGTCAAGAGACAATCTTGGCCATTTTTCTGCACATCTTGAAAAGTTTCTTCGGCAATTTGTAACTATGGATCATTTTCAACCAGAAACCAAAGAACAGTCAAAGCAGTGGAAACATCATGGATCCACACCTCCAAAGAAAGCAAAGGTGGTTCTGTCTGCAGGCAAAGTGATGGCTTCCATCTTTTGGGATTCAGAAGGTGTGCTGTTGGTAGACTATCTTCAAAAGGGCAGAACGGTCACCGAGGCCTATTACGCTAATATTGTGAAGCAACTGCGGGTCAAACTGAAGGAAAAGCGTCGAGGGAAATTGACGAGAGCGGTCATCTATCATCAAGACAATTCTCCAATTCACAAGCCAGCGGTGGCAATGGCTGCCATTCATGAATGCAGCTTCCAGCTTCTTGAACATCCTCCTTATTCCCCAGATTTGGCCCTTTCGGACTATTGCCTGTTTACCAAACTAAAAAAAAAAAGAGCTCAATGGTCGCAAATTTGCTTCAGATGATGACGTCATTCATGCTGTAAACCACTTTCTACTGGCACAAGATACTGACTTTTACGAAGAAGGGATTCGTATGCTCCAGGATCGCTGGAATAAGTGCATAAACTTGCAAGGGGACTACGTTGAGAAATAACCCCAAAAGTTGTCTACAAGTCGTCGTACCTTATGCCGAGAACTTATCAATCACCTCTCGTACCTGCCCAGATTTTTTTGGTGCCCATTTTTAGAGAATGGGCCTTTTTGGTGTGATGATACAACAACAACAACAACAAAAGATTACCACTGCTGAGACTTGAACCTGGTGCCACCGGATTAGTAGATCGAGAGCCTAACCACTCACCCTACCAAGTTGAAGACAACAGAAAAGATTTGTGGGCTCTGAATATGACATCTCACGCGTAAAGCTATAAGGATGCGCTACGACCTTCCGAAAATACATAAGTGTCCATCTTCAGTTAAGTCGACAGAAAGTTGATTGCTGTTTTGTTTTCTCTTCCACGCAAGAGGACACCAGAGAAGGAGAAGAATGGGTAATTTTAACATAGAATGAAAGATAATGTCATTATGTTGACACCAGGTAAGAATACAACTTTTACCTGTGGGAGCTTTATCACGTGATATGCGTGTTACGGTAATGTATAGCCCTAATTATAGAACTTTTGTTCCTGTCCTGACCATAGAACATTTTTTTTTTTGCTCGTTCTAATCATACAAGATTTTATACTCGACCTGGTCATAGAACATTTTATTACTAGTTCTGGCCATACAACATTTATATCAGTTCTGATCATAGAACATTTTATACCAGTTCTGACCATAGAACATGCTATACCTGTCCTGATCATAGAGCAACTCATCCCGACCGTAGATATTTCATTCCTGTTTTGAACATGTTATCTTCTTCTTCTTTGTTCGTTCGCTTCTACCACCAAGATCGCCCCGTGATCCTACTGAATTTATTCATGTGGTCCTTGATTGGTCCTGTGGTCCCCCTGTGGTCCCCGAGAGGCCCACACGAGATCTCCGAGAGGCCCACATGGGGTTCACAGTATCGCGGATCTTGGGCCTGTATTCTCGTTGGGTCTCAGAAGCGGGATTGCGTGACACCGTGGTTTTCGTTGCACCAGTTTAATCTAGAGCTGGACTTTCTCACCGGAAAACCTCGACGTGTTTTGGATACCAGTATATAACCGCTGGGTGAGAGGTGGTTGCTCATCCAGCCTAGAGTATGACTTTCTCATTGGAAAACCTCGGCGTGTTTTGGATATCCGTATATCCCCGCTGGGTGAGAGGTGGTTCCCCATCTAGTCCAGCGTTGGACTTTCTCACCGGCAAACCTCAGCGTCATTAGGATAGGTATATATCGAATGAGAGGTGGTTGCCTAACTAGACTGCACTGGTCCAATGTCTCCGACTTCAGCGTTTTGTGGTCGTGGCCGCTACCTTTCCTAGTTGTGACCAAGGCGGAGCTTTGTCCAGGAGGACGAATTCTCGCCACTAGTAGGTTTTATCCCTGGGTTAAGCTGGTTTAGGCATATTATCCCAGTATGGGCGCATTTAGGACGTGTTCGACCTCTAGAGCGGAGGTACCGTGAAATGAGTAGTCATCAGGTTTCACCCCTGGGTTAATGAATGAATGAATAATCTTTATGTTTCAAGGGTAAAGAATTGGGTACGCAAGCCCGTCTTACATTCTGCCCTTCATCACTCCATCTTTCATTCTTCCCACACACTTGATTTAGTACAAATATACAAATTAAATTAGGAAAAAACATATCAAAAGAGTGTACGAAATTAACTACTACATTCACAGTAAAAGATAAGAAGTAATTAACCTAATAAAATAGCACTCACGCACACATAGTACGCAGACATATACATAAACAAAAATACATTGTAAATACAGATCTTCTAACATATGTTTTTTTAAACAGACATTAAAATAATTTCTAACAATATCTAACAAGTTGCTTTTCTAACTATGTCATTTTAGTACTTGATAGTTGGCGAGTCACGTGTTGAGAGAGTGCTGGTTATTTTATGGAGGCATATAATCACAAGCAAGTAAATAATGAAACAGGTTTGAGTTAAAGGATGAAGTAATACTCTCTCTCTCTCTCTCTGAACCTTAAGTGCTCAGGGCACATGGGGCTTCCGCAAGGGTTTTCCATAAATGCCTGTCCTTCGCCTTTTTTTCTGCTCTTGCCCAGGTGAGCCCTCTATTGCTCAACATCTTTCTGTTGTTCTTCTCCATGTCTCTTTTGGTCTACCTTTACTTCTGTTCCCCTGTGGTGTCCATCTTAGTGCTATTTTTGGTAGTGAGTTGTCAGTTATTCGGAGCACATGTCCCAACCATCACCAGCGTCTTTCCTCAATAATTAAGTAATACTAATGGATTTTAAATGGTAGGGGAGGGTGTTCCAGAGCTGTACTGCAGAGTATGCAAGGCTTTTCTTGTACAGATCAATCCTGTGTTTAGGAAGAAGGCAGTTTTTTAAACGCTGGCTATGTTTAGTATTATACGTAAACCGTGACCACAAGTAAGGCGGAGCATTGTGCGACAGAATTCTCTGAACAAACTTAACTTTATTAAAAATGATTCTATTTTTGAGGGGTAGAATTTTGAGTTGTTTGTCTTGATCTACAGTCTGTACTGGGTGTTTGTCACAAATAAGATTTAATGCTCACTTATGAAGTGAGTGAAGCCTTTTTGTGTTTGAGACTGAGCATCCATCCCAGATTGTGGAACAGTAATCTAAGTGTGTTTGTATGTGTGATATGTAGTATATCTTTCTTGTGTCTTTGTCGATAAAGTGTTTAATTTTGGCTAATTGGTAAACTTTCTGTGCAATCAAGTTTGTTAGGTTATGTATGTGAGAATTCCAAGTTAAATGCTGATCAATGATGAGTCCTAGAGTTTTATGTTCATGAACATTTTCTATTGCCTTATCTTGAAGACAGAAGCCTTTATCTTACATCTCACATCCTTCCCGTGCCGTTAAACGTCACATAGGGCCCACAAGGTAGTTCGCCAGGTTTTTCTGTTTTCGGCGAGCTTTTCAACCTCATCAATGGATTTTATGTCTACTAATTTGTCCTCTCTTAACAATGTCCTCTTTGGAGTTTCACGTGGTCAACCTCTTTTTCTTCGGCCTGTTGTGTTCCTCTTAAAAGCTTGTTTTGGGATTATCTGACTATTTCTTGTCATCACGTGACAGACGTATGTCCATCTCCTTTTCCTGATTACCCATGATCACTTGATGCCTACTCTAAGTTGCTCTTGTTTTACATCTATTTGTGATTTACTTTTTACATATAAAGTAATCAAAGATGTCTGCTCGCCAGATACACCTAGCAATTTTATTCTCTTTATTCATTATATTTCTCTTTTTTTTCTTCTTCTATTTTTTTTTTCTCGCAGCACCCGCAGACAGAACCTGGAAGAGGTCTGTGTCACGTCACTCATCGCAGGCTAGTAACGGGACGATCTGCTTCTTATCGAATCAGCGCATTTGTAAGATAAGAAAATATAAAAAGGACTGGGCAATCCGCTTTCCCCAGTCCAGATATAAACGAAACGAGAATATAACAATACGTTCTTCACACGGAACTGAGTGATCGGAACAGCTTTTTCTGACTACCGTAAATTCTGTATTGTGAATTGTGTATGGTCTCGTAGAACTGGACTTTCTCAGACCGGGTACGGGCAGAAATTTTGCTAATACAGTGTAAGTTCCGGGGTCATCCTTGAGAATTTGGACATTATAAATAAAAATAAGAACTTCCTTCATCCGAGGCGGCTCCGGCTTAACAAATACCGCAAGTTACTGGTGAGTGTCAGGTCGGACATCTTGTATTTGGTGAAGAAAGCGTCAGGCATCCTGCATTCTGTGAGTGACACGTCAGACATATTGTGTTCCGTGAAAGACACCCTCAGGCATGTTCAGCGTAGTTAGGGACACGTTAAAAGATCTTTTTTGTCTAGTGAAAGACACATCAAACATTTTGTGTCCTAGTTAGGGGCACGTCGAGTATCTTGTGTCTAGTGAGGAACACAACAAACACCTTTTGTCTAGTGAGGGACACGCCAGAAATCTTGTGTCTAGTTAGGGACACGTCAAACATCTTGTGTCTAGTGAGTGGCACGTCAAACACCTTTTGTCTAGTGACACGTCAACATCTTGTGACGAGTGAAACCTGAAACATCTTGTATTATCAAGAGAACGAAAACAGCGACGATGGCGTCTTCTGCATCGACAGTTATCTTCATCTTTGTGACAGTGGCTGTGAATGTTATACAGAAGGTAAGTACTGAAAATCTTTGTGACAGTGATTATGAATGTTGTACAGAAGGTAAGTGCTGAAAACAATCATCGAATCTTCATACTGCCATTGCAGTTAATTGTCTTTAGCAAAATGATGTCATTTATTAGAATAATCATCATAATCATTATTTTATTTCTTCAACTAGTGGTAATCGTAAGTGAAGCATCATTTCAACAGCAACATCCAAAATACTCTCCATCACAGTAATCATTTTCACTGTAATCCTAATAACCGTCTACTTAATCAGAATCACAATAATCATCATTTTAATTTTAAATCACATTAACTGGTTTTAATTACCACCACTTTTTTAAAAAAAACTGAGTCTGTTAAATTTCAGTTAATTAAATACGGGACACAGTACTTATGTTCTGCATTTCGCTTCTGATTTGATCTAAACTTCGGGTTGACTTAAATTTTTATACTAATTTTTTCTCCTGCGTCTACTTCAAGCCACATTCAGTCAGTCAGTCAGTCATTTGCATGTCCCTTGCAGAACTTGGCGTCCCTGATAGCTCTCTTGTAGGTCTCTCAGTTGTAAGCAAGATGCCCAGCTGCTGATGCATCCATTCGCAGATCATCATGTCTTACAGCCATCTTCGCCTTGGTCTTCTTCTGTTTCTTTTTTCCTTTGTGCACCCTTCCAAGACGGTCTTCTCTAAATTATCATGACGTTTACTGTGTCCAAAATATTTACGTTTTCTCTGTTTAATCTTCTTTATTAGCCAGCCTTCTTTAATGCTAAGTTCTTGTAGTATGGATATATTTGTTCTTTTTGTGTCCATGATATTTGAAGAACTCTTCTGTAGCATTTACATTCAAAGGCATTTATGTGTTTCTCAGATGTTTTGTTAAGTGTCCAGGTCTCACGGGCATATGTTGCCACAGTATCATCGTAAAAAAGCATTATTCTGTGTTTCCCTAACCTGGTCATCTAGATTTATATCGCTGCCCCCCCCCCCCCTCGCAAGGAGCGTTTTGCTGCCGCTAAGATAACTTTGGTCTAGGTCATCTTCTTCTTTTATTGCATTTGAAAATTATTATGTCGTTTTCTCTTTCATGGCTGTTCTCCGCTGATTCCTTTATGGAGCTATCGTTGCCTTTTATTACAAACTGTGGTTTTAGATGCTTCTGGGTATGGCGGTAAATAGCGCTAAGATGGACACCACAGGGGAATAGAAGTAAGGGTGGACCAAAAGAGTCATGGAAAAGAACAACAGAGAGGATGTTGAGCAATAGAGGGCTCACCTGAGCTAGAGCAGAAAAAAAGGCAAAGGACAGGCATTTGTGGAAAATCCTTGCGGAAGCCCCATATGCCCTGGGCACTTAAGGTTCAGAGAGAGGGAGAGAGAGATAGAGAGAGGGAGAGAGAGAGAGAGAGGGAGAGAGAGAGAGAGAGAGATATGGCGGTCTCTTTGTATTGTTCATTGGTTTTTCTTTCTCCATGTTTTGTCCACCGGTTTGACTGCCTCCATGTCTTCATTGGTTTAACTGTCTCCGTGTCTTCTTGGTTTAATTGTCTCTATGTTTTGTTCACTGGTTTGACTGTCTCCATGTTTTGTTCATTGGTTTGACTGTCTCTATGTTTTGTTCATTGGTTTGACTGTCTCCATGTTTTCTTCATTGGTTTGACTGTCTCTATGTTTTGTTCATTGGTTTGACTGTCTCCATGTTTTCTTCATGTGTTTGACTGTCTCCATGTTTTGTTCATTGGTTTGTTTGACTGTCTCCATGTTTTGTTCATTGGTTTGACTGTCTCCATGTTTTGTTCATTTGTTTGACTGTCTCCGTGTTTTCTTCATTGGTTTGACTGTCTCCATGTTTTCTTCATTGGTTTGACTGTCTCCATGTTTTCTTCATTTGTTTGACTGTCTCCATGTTTTGTTCGTTGGTTTCACCATGTTCATGTTTTGCTCAGTGGTTGATGGATGCGTGACAGACATTGTTCGAATCATAAATCATGTCGTGCCCAGTTGATGGTACATCTCCCCGCCTCCCCAACTTGAAGATTTCGATGTCTGTGAGAAGTATATTGTAGCATAGGGTTAACATTCTACATAGAGTACATTAAAGTGACTATAGTTTATCTGCTTCTCGATAGATAGATAGATAGATAGATAGATAGATAGATAGATAGATAGATAGATAGATAGATAGATAGATAGATAGATAGATAGATAGATAGATAGATGGATGGATGGATGGATGGATGGATGGATGGATGGATGGATGGATGGATGGATTTGATTGAATTGGATTGGATTTAAGGTACCCAGGAGACGAGACTGGCACGTAGACAGGTATATAGACAGACGAAATGGAGATGCAGAAAGACAGAACACTCCAAACAACAACAAAAACAACGACACTTTCCTGATGTTCCACTACGGGAGGCCCCAGCTCTGATTTAGATCCTTGTCCTTGAGAGACGTATTTCTCTGTACACCTTCCAGAACGAGTAAGGCGCAAACAAACATGAACCCCAGACAAACCAAACAAACATGAACCCCAGAAAACCAAACAAACATCGCTGAATTTTGGCCAAGTCCCCGGAGTTTGCGCAGTTTTGCTTGATCCGCGTTGGACGTGCGAAGTCACCGAGTTGTCCATTTGGCTTCCGTCGTGTCCGTGATGGGCTATAGGAACGTCATGACAAGGTCTTCTGTAGCTTGGTCGCTGGTCACGTGGGCGTCCACGTGTGTTTGTCGTTCGTTTTTGTGTCTGTGTGTATGTGTGCCATCTGTGTTTCTATTTTCGGATGTGTTTGTTGTCAAATTTTTACTGTGGTTCATTCTTTCAGCGAGATAGTGGGTCTGTTTGTTGATGGTATGTTGATGTATTTGAAAGTTGTATGTCGGTATCGTTGATGTTAAATAGTGGTTTGTGCTGTGATTGTATGAGTTTGGTATATGTGGGTCTGTTTGTTAGGTGTATGTCCGTGATTTGGATAAATGTTAATGTGCTTATTTTTGTTTATCTTGTTAGATTTGCTTGTTGTACGTCTCAGATTGTTCGATGCTAGTGTTCCATATATATGTCAGAATATTCATTTTTTCGCGTATGTTAGTATATTTATTTGCTTGTATTACTTGTATGTCATCATGCCTGTTATATGTAGGTAAATATGTTCGTGTATGTGTTTTTATTTTAAGATAGTGCTTGTTTGTTGGTGGCTAGCTCTGATAGTTGTTCGCCAGTTTGGTAACTTTGTGGGTCATTCTGTCTGTTAGTTGTGTGCTAGTAAGTTGTACGCCTCTCTGTTTGTTGTATGCCGACATAGTGTTTGTATGTGTCACTTAGTCATGTGCCAAGATGTAGGCTGTATGTTGCTCTTTTGGTTGTTAATAGTAAGTTTGTTGCATGTCGTTATATCTTCTAATTTCATGTCAGTTTTCTCAAGTGTATGTTACCATGTTTCTTAGATATGTGTCAATATGTTTATCTATTAGCTTTGACCAGCATGTAAACTGCATGAGACACAGCAGTGTGCCTGTATGTTAGTTTTATCTATAGGATAGAGATATCCACCATTTGCTGTATATCATTACGTCTTTATTTTAGATGTCAGCAAGCCAGTTAATCTGTCACAGTATCACGGTCTTCACCTTAAAAGAGAACCGCCCAGACCTCGTGATTGGTTAGCTGACGAAAAAAAAAGGGGTTTTCAAATCGTGAAACACGGAAGGAAAACAAAAGGAAGAACAAAGTGGCCGGTTGGCATGGGACAGGTTGTCCTTGCTCATGGAGAAGAGAAAGAGTTCTTGTTTGTGAAGTGATTTTGAACGTGGGCACGGCTGAGCAAGATTAAACTATATAGCAGTTAGGCGATTTTTGAGTGTGACCTTTCCGTGAGATTTAACTGCGGGTTATTAAAGTTTAATTCCTGCTGTCACCAGCGACTGGGTTCCGTTCCACGTTTTTTTTTTCGCTGTGTCTCTATCTGAAAAAAAAAAAGATAGATGCCAGAAGACAGCCCAGATCCTACTTTATTCCCCCCCCCCCACACCTTAAACACAGAGTAACCCCAGGGCATGACATTCTAGATTCTACTACAAATTCTCTATGACATTCTAGATTCTACTACAAATTCTCTATGACATTCTAGATTCTACTACAAATTCTCTATGACATTCTAGATTCTACTACAAATTCTCTATCAGTCCTTGCCTCTTTTCCTTAAGAAACATGTTAGTCAGTGAGTGAAGCCATTGATTCTCATAGTCATCATATTCAGAATGTTTATAAAAGTGATAATTGATTTCTGTCTTGCATTTTTTTTTCAAAATTAATCCAGGCATATAACAATGTTCTTGATTATTTCCATAATACTCGAAAGGGAACCTGTATAGCGACAATTCAAGTGCCGTGCAGCGTGGCGTAGGCGATCATTTCTCTCCACAATTCCTTGTCTTTAGACTTGATTATGAGATCCGCCGGACCTTCCTAGCCACACTGACAGCCTATCCAGTAACTTCTCTCTCTGTCTTCATCTGTCTCTTTTTCCTTCAATTTTTCCAGTTGCCACAGTGTGTTTCAATTTTCCTCTTATCAGAAAATGTCCTATAAATCTCGCTTGTCCGTCTCTGATCTTTGCTATAATTTGCTTTTTAACTCCGGCCTCCCTTAAGACTTATTCACTGGTTTTCTTGGCTGTCCATGCTACCTTCAACATCCTTCTTATAAACCACATTTCCATGGCCTCCATTTCTCGCTGTACTCTCTTATTCATAGACCATGCTTCACACCCGTAAAACAAAATTGGCTCGATGTAACATTTAAGTACTTGGAATCTTGTTTCCATTGATACGGATCTATTGCGCAAGATGTGTCTCATTGTCTGGAATGCTGACTTGGCCTGAGCACGTCTGCTTTTTATTTAGTTGTGACATTCCTCATCGGATGTTATATAACGACAATGTAGGCGGTTTAATTTCGGGCTCAATGTATTCCTGTCAGTGTAATTGTAAAATCAGTATTTGCTTTTATTTGGAGTTTGGGAAAGGAAAGATAATCAGGCGTGGTTGTATAGTGTTAAATATTAAAGTTAAACGTCAGTGTTTTCTACGATAATATCACGGTATGCCAGTAAAAAGATATCAAAATAAATGATCGAAAAATATATAATATCACTGTATTTCATGAAAAATGTAATATCATTTTATGTTAGAAAAGATAATATCACTAAATGTCATTAAAAAAGATAATGCCACTAAATGTCATTAAATAATATAATATCACTAAATTTCATTAAAGAGATAATATCACTAAATTTCATTAAAAAGATAATATCACTAAATGTCATTTAAAAAAGATAATATCACTAAATGTCACTAAAAAAAGATAATATCACCGTATGAAAGAAAAGCTCAAAGCTGCTGTGATATCTAGAATAAAGGTCCTTAGTACCCTGAGCTGTGATATCTAGAATAAAGGTCTTTAGTACCCTGTGCTGTGATATCTAGAATAAAGGTCCTTAGTACCCTGTGCTATGATATCTGGAATAAGGGTCCTTAGTATCCCGTACCACCCGCTAGAAACTTTACTGAATTGTTTGGAGATGGCAGAAAGGACAGAACCCAATTCCTAAAGCCTTAAATGAGATGTCGCTATCCGTTCGGCCATTTTTCTCCGTCCGTCTTTCCTTCTCTCTCCGTTAAAACCACGGTCTGTTAATTTATTTTTGGGGTTTTCAAAAGCAAAAACAGACACGAAACTGCGGTATAGAGCGAGTAATTCTTTAACGGAAGTTTCCAGCAAATTGTAATTAACCAGGTTGAGACCATGGCCGCTATTTCAGGAAACTTTAAAAAAAGCCCATTTTGGCTCCACCAGAAATTGATGACGAAGCTGCCGCAGAAATTCTGCGCCCAGCTAACCAAGTATTCCTGTAAACACATCAGCACTAAGACCAGATACTCGCAATATTTACCTCACGTTAAAATGGATGCGACAGGAAAGTTGCAAGGTTTTCGGATAAAAACGGCGACATCTATTCCTGGACAATGCACGCAAGGAAACAGCAGCAACATTGATTGGAGCAGACACTAACAATCTCTAGGTCTTCATGCAGGAAGTTGGTGTGGTCGTTGGGGGTTGGGAGGGGGGTGTCTTTCACGTGCTCTGGTATGCAAGATGTGCGTATATCTCGGAAAATTAATTGTGTGGAGATAAAAAAAAACGAATGCACGAAGGACGGAAGGCAGAAAATTAATGAATGAAACAGAGAAATACCAGAAGATATTTTTGTTTGTCTTGTTTATTTTGGATGGTTAATTTCTGTCTCTCTTTGAAATACGGGAGGGATTTAAATAAAGAAACAGATGCATATGGAAGCTATTTTAGGGGGCGGACATTCCGATGATCTTACGTAAATGTTTTGTAGATGAGAATGATTCTTGTACTTTTTCAAAAATTATCTCTGCTTTTTTTTAATAAATGCTTTACTGGCCTCTTTTTGTATGGCATAATTAAGAAGGAATATGTTTTCCTTATAGAGAATGGAGGAAGCTAGACAAACAAAGATGGCCTATACATAAGTGATGAAAGAGGATTGATTGATTGATTGATCTTTATTTCAAAAGGGTTAAGAATTGGGCACGCAGGCCCGTCTGGCATTCTGCCCTTTATCATACATCTTTCACTCTATTCCAGACATTCTACAAATATGCTGTTCATATAACAAACATAACTAACATTGAAGCTGAGAGACATAAAATAAAATATAACATTTACGTTTCACTCTTAAACATTCACTCAATACAGAAGTAACTACATACATTATAAATGACTATCTACTAAACAAAATTTTCGGGACTATTCAGACAGAGAAAGAGGTAGACCTAGACAACGATGACGAGATAATCTAGAAGAAGATATACGCGTTCTTGGATTCGACAATGGACAAGAAAAGATCAACAACAGAAACGAATGGAGACGTGTCTTGTCTGCAGCAATGAGACTCAGTGGCTCGGAAAGCTGTTGAATTCAACAGTTGCTCGAAGAAGAAGAAGAAGAAGAAGAAGAAGAAGAAGAAGGAGAAGAAGAAGTTTCCTTATGGCTCTGGCCAATCAGAAAACATTGACCAACCAAAGTTGACCAATCAGAAAACACTGACCAATCAGAAAGCACTGACGAATCAAATCTGGGCAGTCAGAAAGGATTGATTTGATCAATCAGAAAGGCACTGAATAATCAGATCTAACAAAACAGAAAGGGCATAGACGAATGAAATCTAACCAATAAGAAAGACTGCTAACAAAACACATACGACCAATCAGAAACTATCACGAATTGTAACATGGCTCCCAAGATGGGACGGACAAGGCGGAAGCATAGACTTTTATCTCAGATCAAATCTTAACTCCTACAACTTGGGGAGTTTAACTGGGGAAAAGAGAGAGTGCTACACTCAGCCAGTTTTATTTTACGAATGTTGGTCATGGTCAGTCACTAATGAAGTACAATTTCTGCCCTGGTTTAGTGCTGTCCGTACAAGTCTACACACATTACTTTGTGGATTTTAATGCTGTCCGTACAAATCTACACACATTACTTTGTGGATTTTAATGCTGTCCGTACAAATCTACACACATTACTTTGTGGATTTTAATGCTGTCCGTACAAATCTACACACATTACTTTGTGGATTTTAATGCTGTCCGTACAAATCTACACACATTACTTTGTGGATTTTAATGCTGTCCGTACAAATCTACACACATTACTTTGTGATTTTAGTGCCGTCCGTACAAGTCTACACACATTACTTTGTGGATTTTAATGCTGTCCGTACAAGTCTACACACATTACTTTGTGGATTTTAATGCCGTCCGTACAAGTCTACACACATTACTTTGTGGATTTTAGTGCCGTCCGTACAAGTCTACACACATTACTTTGTGGACCAGGTTTACACACACACTCACACAAACAAACACACACCACTGCTTTGAAATGTGAGCTTTGTTTTATGAAATGGCCGGTATTTATTTTTCCGTTAAGTCAGCCCTAGTGCCGGACATTCCTAGCATTCGTCGTCACGTTCTAGCCATTTATTCTTGGCACATTCCAGTGGATGTGACAAAATATGCCCAATTTGTTGCTCTGGGCCACACAGGAAAAACAAAACAAAATACATTCATTGCATGAAAACTTTCCACGTCACTTCCTCGAATAGCTGGCCACCTACATAGTTTCCGTTCATACTCTCTCTCTCTCTCTCTCTCTCTCTCTCCTCTCTCTGATTAAAAAAACCCACAAGAAGTAACACTTTGCTGGCAGAAATACAGATGAAGTCACTGACATCGATTGCTGATGGCAGAAGCTGGCGATGGTTGGGACATGTGCTCCGGATGGCTGGCGACTCATCACCAAAAACAGCACTAAGATGGACGCTACAGGGAAACAGGAGAAGCGGTAGATCAAATGAGACATGGAGAAGAACAACAGAGAGGATGGTGAATAAAAGGCAGATAACCTGGGAGAGAGTGGAATAAGCGAAAGAGGCGTTTGTGGGAAACCGTTGCCTTGAGCATCAAAAGGTTCAGAGAGGGAGAGAGAGAGAGGGAGGGGAGAGAGAGGAGGAGAGAGAGGGAGAGAGGGAGGGAGAGGGAGAGAGAAGGATAGAGAGAAATGGGGAAAGAGGGAGAGAGAGAGGAAGAGAGAGAGGGAGAGAGAGAGGGAGAGAAAGAGGGAGGGAGAGAGAGAGGGAGTGAAAGAGGGAGAAAGAGAGAGGAAGAGAGAGAGAGGAAGAGAGGGAGAGAGAGAGATTTTCCTCATGCTTTCAGTTTCAAATGCTTGTACATGTAGAGAAGGAAACGGGGGACCCCCTTTATGAATGTCAACGTTGACGCAAGCCCCGCAGTGTTTCATTTATGTTTTCTTCCCCTCCCCTCCCCCCCCCCACCCACCCCCCTCACCCCAAGGCCAAGTCTGGACTCTGTAAAGACTTGTTCTTAATCTTTTTTTTTTAACATTTGGTCCCCACTTTCTGGTCAGAGAACAGAAACGTACCTCTAATTTTAAACAAAATAAAGAACCCAGTCAGTCAGTGTTTTGCATGTCCCTTGTGGAACTTTGCCTCCCTAACAGCTCTCCTGTAGGTCTTTCGGTTGTAAACAAGTTGGCCTGCTGCTGATGCATCCATTTGCAGATCATCAAAGATGTCATGCAGTCATCTTCGCCTTGGTCTTCATCTCTTTCTTTTTCCCGTTATGTATCCTTCTAAAGATGTCTTCTCTAAACTAACATGCCGTTTAATATGTCTAAAATATTTACGTTTTCTCTGTTTAATCTTCCTTAGTAGCCAGCCTTCTTCAATATTAAGTTCTTGTAGTATGGATAGTCTTTTGTCCATGATAGTTGAAGGACTCAATAGAACCCAGATAATGCTAATTTATATATATATATATATATATATATATATATATATATATATATATATATATATATCTTATATCTTTCCTGTGACGTTAAAAACGTCACATAGGGCTCGCAAAGTAGTTCGCCAATTTTTCCTGTCTTCGGCGAGCCTTTCAACCTCATCAAGGGATTGTATGCCTATTGTGTATATATATATATATATATATATATATATATATTATATATATATATATTTTTTTTTTTTTTTTTAATTTTTTAATTGAGTCATTTCATTTATTGGTCCATGGACTCCAGAAATTCTTCCTTTGACTCGCTGGGGTCCATGGAACCACAGGTTAAGATCCACTGTCACAGAGAGTACGTGGTGACAAAGTCTGCTATGAAATCTGGAGGCCATTTTGCCATGTACAGTTTTGGGATTTGGGAAGTTTCCACTTTATGTAGATGGATATGTAGTCTGCAATGTCGTATTGGAAACTAATGGACAGAGATTAGCGTTATGGCTTTTCGCAAGCCCCGAGGTAGCTAAGAAGATGGAGCGATGCACTTCTGTCAGCTACAGTATCGGCATCCCTGTAAGCTGTTGCACAATCACGTGATTCCAGAACTCGACAGTTGTGACAAAACCCGGTCAGAAGCTGTAGCTGCTGCTTGGGTCACTCCAGGCCTACATGTTTAGATAATGAAGCATTCCTGTGATAGAAACTGTAAACGGTAAAATCCTCATTTCCACCCCATTAAAGCATGTTAGGGGTGCGGTGTTAGGGCCCGTATTTCCAAAACTTTCCTCTCATGAAAGTCTGATGTGGTCAGTATCAGGCCTGGCCCCATATACCTCCCCAGATTTCTCTGGTACCTATTTTTAGAGGCTGGGTGGCCCCCGGGGGACCTTCCTAGAGTGGTGATACCAGAAAAAAAACCCACACTGCTGGGACTTGAACCCAGAACCACCTGATTAGCAAACCGAGCGCTTAAAGGCACAGCCAACCAGACCCTGTGATATAAAACTGGCATGTATTTCTTTCTTTGATGTTATGAAATCATCTGTCATCCCCAAAGTGAAACATCTGAAGTGCTGAGCCCCGCTCATACATTTAAAGTACATTAACTCTAAAAAAAACAAACTTACCTCCCCCTCCCCCATATCATGGAGTTTTCTGCACACCACAAAACTTATCTCTGTAATCACATTCTCGTCATATGTTTCATTTAATAACACTATTTGTGCTGACAGATGTCTCTCAGAGCAACCACAGCATCTGCACAATACATCCTCTCCTGATCTTAAAAATTTTCCACAGTCCTGTCTGTTCACCAGATTTCCTGCTGTTATTTTGTTTCTATTTTAATTGGGTCTGCACTTTTTGAGAAAAAAAAAAGTAGTTCACGTAGTCCTGAAGTCACTCTGTTTGGATGCACTTTATGGCGTAATGAGATAAACCACAACATTTAAGAATCTGATAATTAAAATAAGCATACAGTTAGTCAGCAATGGAGGAAAAACTGACTTGCTAAGCAGATTTTGTTGTTGTTGCTGTTAATGTTGCTGCTTTTATTGCTGTTGTTGTTTCTGTTGTTGCTGCTGTTGCTGCTTTTGTTGTTTTTTGCTGCTGCTGTGGTTGCCGTTGTTGCTGTCGCTCATGTTGTTGTTGTTGCTGTTGTTGTTGCTGTTCTTGTTGTTGTTGTTGCTGTTGTTGTTGTTTCCGTTGATGTTGCTGTTATTGTTGTTGCTGTTTTTTCTGTTGTTATTGCTGTTGTTATTGTTGCTGCTTTTGTTGTTTTTTTTGCTGCTGGCGTGGTTGCTGTTGTTGTTGCTGTCGCTGCTGTTGTTGTTTCTGTTGTTGTTGCTGTTGTTGTTATTGTTGCTGTTAGTGTTGCTACTTTTGTTGTTGTTTTTGCTGCTGCTGTTGCTGCTGCTGCTGTTGTTGGCTGTTGTTTTTGTGCTGCTGTTTATTCTGAATTGTTTCTTAGATTTTAATGCTAGAAAAAAACCCGCTGAAAACACTGTCCATTTCTGGCAGTCAGAGACCCATTGCTGAAATGCTGACGTTAGGGCTGTCGGACAATCGCTGACCAAGACCCTGTTCCACCTGTCCGTTAGTACCCCCCTGCTTTTTAGTTGCACTCCGGGACTGAAAAAATAGCCGCCATTACCCACTCCCACTCCGACACGATGCTGTGCCTTAACATCTTCACCGTATCCGCTGGAAAGAACAGCAGCTCGGAAATTGAAATCCAGGGAAACTGAGGAGGAAGAAGAAGAAGAAACGTCTGGTTTTCAGGCGCCAGATATTCGCCTTCGCCCCTTCTCCTGTCAGTTTGAACAGTTCCGCCACGAAAAGGCCAGGAGCTGGACTTGACTATCAGAGGCTATTTAAGATGTACGCCTTGGAGTCATTTAATTGGAGTGGAGAGCATATCCCCTACTCCACTTCCGGCTATATAACAGTCCTTAGAACAGGACATTTGTTTTCAAATGCGTCTAAACTGTTTTCTATTTCTTTAGTTGTTTTCTAGCTTTCGTATGATTAAATAAGTGTGGACGTTACATTTGTGTTGTACTAGGCTTCGAAAAATAGTGAACAAAGGCATTTTTAACGTGAAGGAAAGGAAAATAGTAAGAGAACACCGGTAACACGTGCAGCCGCCTAGACATGAGAGGACAGTTCACTGTCCACCCAGCTACCTCACATCTACTTTCTTTTTTTTTTTTTTACTTATCTCGTGTATGTGTATGAGACTTCTAACAACATCATATAACATCTCATTTTTTGAGATATGTGAAATGGCTGCTCGTCCTACAGGAGTCCGCGGTTCGAGTCTCAGTCATTCTTTTTTTTTCTGTTTTTCTTTCTCTCACTTCTAAAGTGCTTTGTCTACTATATTTTATTTCGACGGCCAACCACACTTATTTTGCTATATCATTTCACTGTACGCATAAAGTGACCAGTCGTCCTGTATTATAGGAGATACTCCCGTATCTTAACGATTTAACCCATGAATTGCATTATTTCTGTAGGAACGCCTAAATGTCTCATATTTTAAAACACGTGTTCTATTTTGTCCCGTATCCTCGTATGTGATATGCGCATGTTGGGAAATACCTAGAATTAAGAAAAAAATTATCTTAGTGGAATTATCACCACTTGGAAGAAATGTCACTCTGTAGAGAAGTACATCAAGTTAGAAAGGCTGGCATAGTTGTAGGTCAGGTTATAAACTTCGTCTACTTATTACAAATTTGGGTCAAAATTTATGTGCAAATTTACTCTCTCTCTCTCTCTCCCTCCCTCTCTTTTTATCTCCCCCTTCCCCCTCCTTTTATCTCCCCCTCCCCGCTCTTTTTATATCCCCTCCCCACTCTTTATCTCCCCTCCCTCGTCCTTTTATATTCCTCTCCCCACTCTTTATCTCCCCTCCCTCGTCTTTTTATATCCCCCTTCCTTCCTCTTTTTATCTCCCCTCCCTCGTCTTTTTATATCCCCCTCCTCTTTTTATCTCCCCTTCCCCGTCTTTTTATCTCCCCCTTCCTTCCTCTTTTTATACCCCCTCCCTCCTCTTTTTATCTCCCCTCCTCCCTCTTTTTATTTCCCCTCCCTCCTCTTTTTATACCCTCTCCCTCCTCTTTTTATATCCCCTCCCCCTCTTTTTATATCCCCTTCACCCTCTTTTTATATCCCCTCCCCCCTCTTTTTATCTCCCCCTTCCCTCCTCTTTTTATCTCCCCCTTCCCCCCTCTTTTTATCTCCCCCTCTTTTTATCCCCCTTCCTCCCTCTTTTTATATCCCCTCCCCCCTCTTTTTATCTCCCCCTTCTCCCCTCTTTTTATATCCCCTCTTTTTATCTCCCCCTTCCCCCCTCTTTTTATCTCTCCCTCTTTTTATCCCCCTTCCCCCCTCTTTTTAACTGCCTCTCCCTCCTCCGCGAGCATTTGACTGAGTTATCCTGCATTTGAATTTAGAAAACAGAAATGGTCCGTTTTACAAAAAAAAGGATATAAAGAGTGATGAAAGTGGCAGAAATAAGAATGGCAGAAAGTAAGATGAGCACGTACAAATGAAGAGGATACAACAATTGCAATATTTCAGCCCCCCCCCCCCCCAAAAAAAAAAAAGCCGTTTTCAAGAATGACATACAAAAACAACACAACAGATTAAAAACACGAAAAAAAAAACCAGATGAAAAGTTCAACACTTTGTGGCAGTCGTTACTTCTCTTTTCCGTTTATGTGCGTAAGTCTCACTGCTTCTTTTTTGATAAAGTTCTTAGAAGCAGAGTCGGCAAAGGATGAAAGAAGGGAAGAAAAGTTCCTTGCCATGCTGAATTATTTGTTATTTTCTATTAACAGCACGTTATATTGTTAGAAGCATTGTATAATCGCATACCTAAGACAACCAAACAAAATTCCATTGGCTGCCCAGAACCAGTTGGATAGCGGCCATGTCTAAAAGGGATTGGCGCCTTAAATTTGTTATTTCCGCAACTTCAAAGACTTCACGTCCTAATCTCAAGGTTAAAGGTCGAAGTAGAATGTTTCAGGTCACGCCTTGAGACCTGGAAAGAAAGGCACATGACAAAAGATACACATATTCTCACTGACACGCCTTATGTGTCTCTCGACACGTTTTTGGCATTTTTCCAGTAAAGATATCATCACTAACACAATTGGATTGTTGTTGTTATTGTTGCTGCTCTGTTTGTTATAATAGTAACATAGTAGTACTGCTACTTCAAGCAGGACTTCAGGGAGCAGTTTGTAAGGTGATGGAAAAACACTTCTGGGATCAGTTTTGTAAGATGATGGAAAAACACTTCAGGGAGCAGTTTGTAAGGTGATGGAAAAACACTTCTGGGAGCAGTTTTGTAAGGTGATGGAAAAACACTTCAGGGAGCAGTTTTGTAAGGTGATGGAAAAACACTTCAGAGAGCAGTTTTGTAAGGTGATGGAAAAACAATACAGGGAGCAGTTTTGTAAGGTGATGAAAAAACATTTCAGGGAGCAGTTTTGTAAAGTGATGGAAAAACACTTCAGGGAGCAGTTTTGTAAAGTGATTGGAAAACACGTCATGGAGCAGTTTTGTAAAGTGATGGAAAAACACTTCAGGGAGCAGTTTTATAAGGTGATGGAAAAACACTTCAAGGAGCAATTTGTACTGAGATGTAAAAACACTCCCTCATTCCCCAGATTACTCCCTTGATGACCTAATCTGCTTTCGTCCACTAAGTGGCCCCTGGAAGCCATCAAGCCTTTTTCTCAAATCAGAAGCAGCTCTCATGGCCCCGGAGAAATACGCTGGTTGGACCCCCATCTCATTGGGGCTAACCGCAAGCTTCGGGAAGTACAGAAAGCCACCTTGATGAATATCCAGTCCCACATCATTTCTCCTCTTCTTTTTCATCACGGCAACAGGTGCCAAAAATCTACTGATTTGTACTTAAAGGTAAATGCTACAAAAACAGTAACACATTTGGGAAAAAGTGAAATAACAGCTACAACAATTGCACGCATTTCTACTCTTGTGTTTTAGTACGCAATGGTTTTGGTCTTGCGGGCAAGTCAAGTTGTCCTGTCAATTACACACAAACTTAACGCGCTTGGTGGGTCATGCAAGGAAACGGTCTTAAACAGGTATATAATCTAGTTCGAATAGACACAGAAAAAGTTTGGATCTTAAAGAACAAAAACAACAATACTTATGAATTCTATGCTATGTGGTGGTAAAGCACACTAAAGACAAGTGGAATCACGGAAGAGACAGGTTTAGCTTCAAAGTATGTCTAACTTGCCATTTTGAAATGTCACAGAAAGAAAATCAGCAAAATAATGGCTGGAAATAGAAGCCTGGATTCTTTATGAGTGTGTGAGACAGTTTAGATCAAGTAATAGAACGCAGTATTGAATGGTTAGAACTCTGGAGAAACAAAAAATCACAGACAAAGCACTTTTAGACACGAGAGAAAGAAAAATGATAAGAGAATTACCTGGGATTTGAACCACGGACTCTGGTAGGATGAGCAGTTGTCTCTCCGCTGTTATTTGTTGTTATTGTTGTCCAGTATGCAGTTTTTTTTTAACCATGCGAACGTGTTGCTGTTTGCTATTTGTATCATTATGTAACTGAAACAACTTTTATGTAACAAAAAGTGTTTGTTTCTTTGTCGTTGTTGTTGTTATTGTTGCTGTTGCTATTGTCGCTGTATGCACTACTGGCTAGACGGCTGCTCGTCTTACCGGAGTCCATGGTTCAAGCCCTAGGTAATTCTCTGGTCATTTTTCTTTCTCTCATATCTGAAAGTGCATTCAACTAGTCAGTCATTTGCATGTCCCTTGAGGAACTTTGCCTCCCTAACATCTCTCCTGTAGGTCTCTCGGTTGTAAGCAAGATGCCTTTCTGCTAATGCACCCATTCGCAGATCATCAACAATATCTTGCAACCATCTTCGCCTTGGTCTTCCTCTCTTTCTTTTTCCATTATGTACCCTTCCAAGACTGCCTTCTGTAAATTCTCATGACGTTTAATATTTCCAAAATATTTAAGTTTAAAATCAAAGTGCATTGTCTAAGATTTTTCGAGTTCTAACCATACAACACTGTCCTCTATTACTTTACCGAGTGAAATTCTGGCTGTTTCCTTTATGTAGAACAATTTAGATAAAAGAAAGAACAAAGCTTCCGTCACATGGTCATTAAACTTCCCTAAAACGTCACAGATGGTTGTCATGGCTATTTCAACTCTGCCTAGGGTTGGCTGTGTTCACAAGCTGGGTCAGTACTGTCCCACAGAGCTGCACTATAACCAAGCTTTTCAGCAAGATCCACAACAACATGCCCGGTTTGTGAGTCATTTAAGCTCTTCTAGCTCCCTGTGGCACTATGTACAGTCATGTGCCGTCTTCTGACAGCAGTTGACTGAGGGATTCGGCCGTTAGTCGATTTTGTCGTAAATAGGTCGTCATAGGGGAGGTCAGACATTAAAAAACACTGCGCTACTATAACATGTTACAAGATAAATAACATATTTACCTGTCACTTTCAAATACTAACAGAATGCGTAATAGCAGTGTAACAGTGCGGGAATTAATCACAACGTTACACAGTCCTGTAGGAGCTCGACCGTAAGTACAAACAGCCGTAACTCGGTCAGTCGTACATCGGGTAGACGAGTGTACTTTCTTTCATTGTCATTTTCTGATCCTTGTTATAAAACAACGGAGTTTTAACACAGCGATCCAGCTGGGACTTCTTACTCGAATCTAGATCCAACATTTCACTGCGTTCATTGTAAGAAGTAGCAGCTTTAATTAACATTAGTTTCTGTACTAAACTTTGGTGGGGGATAAGTAGTGAGACAAGTGATAATATTCGTAAAAGTAGCTGTAATGATGACAATAATCGTTGCTGATGAGGAAGACAGTTCTTTCATATAAAGTGACTCGATGAGTTAAAGAAGGAGGTCCTTAATTGGACATGGTCCATACTCGTTGGTTGAGTGAGAGCCAAATAAAAGGTGTATGGGAGTCAAATTATGGTGATGGGGCAGACAAATAACGAGAGTATGGTAGACAAATATTGGGAGTATGGCAAACAAATAATGATGGTACTGCAGACAAATAATGGTGGTACTACAGGCAAATAATGGGGGTATGGCAGACAAATAATGGGAATATGGCAGACAAATAATGGTGGTACTACAGACGAATAATGGGGGTAAACAGACAAATAATGGGAGTATGGCAAACAAATAATGGTGGTACTGCAGACAAATAATGGGAGAAATGCAGACAAATAATGGGAATATGGCAGACAAATAATGGGAGTATGGCAGACAAATAATAAGAGTATGGCAGACAAATAATGGTGGTACTGCAGACAAATAGGAGTATGACAGACAAATAATGGGAGTATGACAGAAATAATGAGAGTACGGCAGACAAATAATGGGAGCATGGCAGACAAATAACGGGAGTATGGCAGAAAAATAATTGGAGTATGGCAGAAAAATAATTGGAGTATGGCAGAAAAATAATGGGAGTATGGAGACAAATACTGGAGGTATGAGAGCCGAATAATGGGGGTATGGGATTGGATTTCTGAATAATTGTGCGAAAATAACTGTTGTTAGATTTAGAACTCACCTTCTGCTGTCCTGTTCCCAGCTACGTGGGAAGTAAGACAAAGTTGTTGTGTGGTTTGAAGTCATACTGGCACTTAATAACATTAAGGATGATGATGATGATGATGATGTGGTGGTGGTGGTGATGGTAGTAACCATCTGATGAAAGGGGTATTTGGGGGGGGGGGGGGGACGTATTGGCCAGTCCATAGACGAGGTGTCTTTAATTGTAAGAAAAAAAGGATCAAGACCCCCTGGCTTAGAGAGAAAAATAATGCAGAGATGGCTCCAGGGAAACGAGAAGGGGAGGGAGGGGAGAGAGAGAGGTGGGAAAGGGGGGGCACTGGCTAGCAGGCTGTAGCTCCAGGACATCAACGACTTTCTAAACACCACCCTCCTGGAAACAGTCATACTAGCTACACAACGTGATCTTTACAGAATGTCTATTCGAATGAGACGCGTTCAAAGTAAAGGAAACATCACCTGAAGAAGTGAGTGATGTCTGCAACCAGAAAGTGATAGTTCTTGTGCCATTACAACCTGCTTACATTTCAGAACAAAGGGAGACAAGCATCGGGTGGGCTTTTAAATCATGATTTAGTGATCACACTTTCACACAAAACTTTCACCACAGCACTTAACCTTCTAGAGGTCACTTCTGCCTTCACTTAAGAGCGCTGCAGCAAGGACACGTGCACTGTGAAGACGCATGTACGAAAGGTATTCACTAGAAACCGGAAGACATCTTTTAACAGTCAGAATTTTTACCCGTACAGCGGCGGACAACGTGGCTTGTGTTTGCTGCAAAATGAGGGTGTAGATTAGGCCAGGTTAGCCTGGAAAACGTGTAGTACGTGCACTGTTAGGCGTGAGAGAAGGAAACATAAGAAAAAACATTGACTGAAAGTAGAATAACGGATTCCAGTAGAACCAGCAGTCGCGCAAGTGATTCAGAACAAAGTGTGTTCGCCTCTCATGTAAAAGCAAAGTATCTTGAAATCACTTTAAAACAGGCCATTTAAGGGTGGAGAGGCTGTCCTATCCATGGTTGACATGCTAACATCAAGGTTGGCGGTCCAAGGGGGGGGGGGGAGAGAGAGAATGGGAACAGGAATGGATGGATGGATGGATGGATAGAGTGGGTGGTTGAGTAGGTAGGTAGGTAGGTAGGTAGCGATGGACTGAAACACCGAGAAAAGTTAATAAAGGAGATAAAGGAGGATATGACAAACTAAGGAAGGCATGACAAATATGTCTAAATACGAGAGAGAGAGAGAGAGAGAGAGAGAGAGAGAGAGAGAGACAGAGACAGAGAGAGAGACAGAGAGAGCGAAAGTTTGACAGAAGAGGAAGACAAAGTACAGAAGTGATAGCAGTTATAAAAAAGACACACTAAAAAAATTGGATTCGGCTTGCCTTTTCTCTTACCTTTCTAAATACTAATAAACGAGAATATAGGTGTATATCGCTTTGTATTGTTCTGTACTAGTGTTGTACCGCTTTATATTGTTCTATGCCAGTGCTATACCGCTTTGTACTGTTCTATACCAGTGCCATACCGCTTTGTATTGTTCTATACCTGGGTATATCTCTTTGCACTGCTCTATACCTCTGGCTACCTCTTTGTATTGTTTTATATCAGTGCCACACCACTTTGTATTGTTCTATGTCAGTTCTTTTGAAACTATTACAAACCAGAGGTCAAAACCCATTGATACTTCGCACCGACTCCTCTACAGTTTGTTTATTCACCAGCTGATATTAAAATGAAAACTTTGACACATAATCCTGCATAATCTAGACCTGGACTGTCCAACGTCAGTAGCCACAAAGGTCACAAATTTATGCGGAAATGGGGTGACGACCGCATCTAAATCAAATAGTTTTTGCCCGTTTGATCAAATTTGGAGAAATGACAGTCAAAAGTAAAGATGAATCGTTTTTTTTAAAATTCGCTTTCTGTCTTTTATTTTAATTTGTTACACGTCTTTTAAACATATTTTGGTTAATATTTATCAGATAAATTATATTTTCATAATAACCTAGCGGGCCGCAAAAAGGCCGCCAGTTGCACACCCCTAATCTAGACTTGCTCCTCAACTGTTCATATGGCCCTTGGCAGACACCATTTTGGGAACCATTGTTTTCGCGTCTGCGTGAGGACACATACCACAGACGACAGCAACCATAGAACACAATCCCTGGACAATGATTGATATTAGTCTTTCTGTTTTTTTCGGACCGGCATACTTGTCCTCTGGGGCTATGATCTCGTTAGCATTGAGTGACAAGCTGTAGTTAGGAAACAATACTTCAAACCTGAATCCGCAGTCTGTCCGGACGATGGGTCGCCGGTTTGGCGACTGCAAGAATGTCCCGTCCTTGTGAGTGTTTGCTTGCAGGGTTGCCAGCGCTGAAAGGGGGTTAAAAACAACTGAAAGAATCTTAAAATCGCACAACTCATGTCCGATTAAAAAAAAACAAACAAACAGAAAACACTTCAGAAGTATTAAATATTTCACACACAAAAAAAAAAAAGCTTGGAATACAGAGTGACTAAGATTTGACTGATTTCAGTCTGTAAAAGTGAGATGGAACACAGCAAGAGAGGAAGGGAGGCAATGCAAAATAAACAGCAAATATCAAGATTCATTTGTTATAAATACCTTCCTTCAGTTATGGCAGAACATCAGCAGAGGGTACACACATAGATGAGGTCAAGAAACAGAAATAAACTTTAACGATATAAAAATCAACTTCATTTTTAAAAGTTGGCGTTGTGTTAGTGCTTAAAGCTTGTTCATCTCAGCTGTTCATTTCAGCTTGACACATTCGTCTTTTACATAGCATATTTTAAGGCTCGGTTTTTCCTTAGATCGCTGTTCAGACTGTTATCTATTACCAGGTGACAGCGCTAGGAAGCCAATTATGACCGTAGTCATCTATAGTTCCACAGCCTTGACCCCTGCAGGCTGATATAAGAAGTTGACCTCTTACCTCATTCAGTTATAGCAGTGACTCTAAACCAGAGAGGAGTTTCCTCCCTCCCTCACAACAGATGTGATGGATGAGTGGGTAGTTTGTACATCAGAAAATCACTGAAGACAGAATTTTTTTTCAGTTCAACGTATTTTTCCATTATATTATTTATACGAACTGTCTTTCAATCCTTGAACAAAAAAAAAAAAAACCCCAAGCTACGAAAATTGAAAATGTTTACTTTACTAAAGTGATCAAACATCCCGTATAATAGAGGACATTCCCTAATATAGACATTTATCCGGGAGTCATATAACTTCGGTCTGGAAGTCTATTATATCCCCCCCCAACCCCTTTTAAACATGTGTCCCATACTGTCCCGTATTCTCATCTTTGATAGCTACCATGTTCGGAAGTACTCATTAAAAAAAATGACCTTAGTGGAACTTTGCTATTATGAGGAATTTTCACTCTGTAGAGAAGTACAACAAGCAGGCCAGATTGGCACATTTGTAAGTATAGTTATTGTAGATAGAGTGCCCCCGTATTTGAACTTAGAAAAGATTGTCAGGTTAACTATACCGACAGTTGCACATCACTTAAAGGATTGTCAGCACCTAACGTGATGCTGCATTTCAGAAGAAGGAAAGAAAAAAGTAGAGTAAGGTAGAACTAGATATAGATGAAATATATTCTAAAACTATCTGCTGGAAGTATATCAAGTAACCCAAACAGCAACATGGAAAGTCAAATAGGAAAAAGATCTGGTGGTGAGACCTCCCAGGCCAGATAGATCTAATTTTAACACTGGGGAAAAGTGTGAGACAGAGGTCGGTACTAGTAATTGTGATGACGGACAAAATCCTGACGGTGTTACTAAGGTAAACCCCTGCATCAAACTAAAAAGAAAAATAAGAGTAGGAACATGGAATGTGAGAAGTATGTATGAGGGGAAGTATCAAATAATAAATGACGAGATGAAAAGAATGGGCATACACATTTTGGGAATCTGCGAACATCGATGGAAAGGATCAAGACACTTCAAGAGCGAGAATGATAATATCTTTATATACTCTGGTTCAGAAGTAGGAGGAAAGAATAGAGTGGCTTTTTACTTGCACAAATCAATATCAAAAGCATTACTAGGTTACAATCCAGTGAGTGATAGAATCCATACTATTAGACTTAAGGGCACTCCTAGAAATGTAACAATCATCCAAATATATGCACCTACATCAGCAGCAGAAGAAGAGGAAGTAGAAGACTTTTATAAAAACACTGCACAGGACGATAGACCAGGTACCGAAAAATGATATTGTAATAATAATTCATTCATTCATTCATTTGCATATCCGTTGTGGAACTTTGCCTCCCTAAAAGCACTTCTGTATGCCTCTTGGTTGTGAGCAAGATGGCCTACTGCTGATGCATCCATTTGCAGATCATCAATGATGTCTTGCAGCCATCTTCGCCAGAGTTTTCTCTCTTTAATCCTCTTTACTATCCAGCCTTCTTCAATATTAAGTTCTTGTAGTATGGATATATTTGTTCTTTTTTTTGTGTCCATGATATTTGAAGAACTCTTTTGTAGCATTTACATTCAAAGACATTTATGTATTTCTCAGCTGTTTTGTTAAGTGTACAGGTCTCACAGGCATATGTTACGATGGGAAAGATACTTGCCCTTAAAATTCTTATTCTGTCTGCTCCTCTCCACAGATTCTTTAGTTATTTTACTTTCCGAAGAGCGACAGATGTCATTCTTTTAATATCCCTCATTGTATCTCTATTATTGGTTAGTAGTGATCCATGATAATTGAAAACTCTCCACTTCTTCCAGTTTTTCCTCATTGATACATATTTCAACTGCCTTTTTTTTTGTCTGTTGTCATCAATTTAGTTTTTTTCGCATAAAGATAGAGGTTTTGCTCTTCGCTGTTCTTACGGACTGACATAATTAGTTTTTCCATTCCTTTTTGTGTTGTGGATAGTAATACTGTGTCGTCAACATATCTAATCTCTGTTATTTCATAACCTCTAATTGTTATGGCATTGTAATATTCCTTGTCTACATCTTCTCTAACATTCCTCATTATATTTTCAGTATACAATTTAAATAAATAAGGCGACAATATGCACCCCTGAAGGACCTATTGTTTTATGTCAAACCAAGTTGTTGTTTCAGCATTTATTCTTACTGCTGCTTGTTGGTCTAGATACAGCAGTGATGTTAATTGTATCAAATGTGTTGGAAATCCAATGTTTTCCATTATTTCACAAAGTTTCTGGTGTTGTACACAATCAAATGCCTTTGAGTAGTCTTTAAAGGCTAAATATAGATTCACATTAAACTCTCTGCATTAATCTTATATTGAATATATGATCTCTTGATCCTCTTCCTTGCCTGAAACCAGCTTGGACCATAGTGACTTCTTATATTTTTTTACCAAGTCTCCCCATTATGACTTTTAACAGAATTTTATTGGCATGACTAATCAGGGCAACAGTTCTGTAGCTTGTGCATAATTTCAGGCTACCCTAATAAGTTTATTAATAATGGGGGATTTTCATGCAAAGATTGGTACAGAAAGAGCAGAAGATGAAGGACATGTTGTAGTGAAATTTAGCATATGACATAGAAATGAGGCAGGTCACAATCTAATGGCGTTTTGCATGGAAAATGAGCTAATGATCGCTAACACACTTTTTAGACAACATCCAAGAAGACTTTACACATGGACGTCACCTGATAGGAAAACCAAGAGTCAAATAGATTACATTTTAGTCAAAAGAAGGTGGAGATCAAGTATAACATCAGCAAAACATTTACCAGGTGCTGATTGTGACACAGAACATGAGTTATTAATAGCAGGCATGAAGATAAAGATTAAAAAAACAGTTACAGGATCAAGATCACTCCGCTTTGATGTTACAAAAATACCAGAACAATACGGTATAGAAGTGAAGAACCGTTTCGAAATCCTGATGGCTGTACAGGAGATGACACCAGATGAATTGGCTACGCAGGCCAGAGATATCTTAATAACAACAGCTAAAGACGAGTTCCAGTAAAGAAAACACAAAAGAATGGATGGATTACAGTAGGCAGACTAGAACTGATAAAACAAAGTAGAGAAATGAAGACGCAATAGAATGTGACAAACAACAACAAAGAGGAATATAAATCTTTAACAAAAGAAGTAAGAAGAAACATAAGAAAAGACAAAAAAAATACATACAAGATTGTTGTAAAATAATAGAAGGACATCAGAACTGTGGAAGAGATAATGAAATATTTAAAGGAATGAAGACATTGACTAGAAATGTCACACCTAAGCTAAATGTAATTGTGACGAGATGGGGAATACCTTGACAGAGACAGAGGAAATTCTCGAAAGATGGAAAGAATATTGCAGAGGAATGTATGGAACAACCGACTGTGGAAGCAGAAATCAACAGTGTGAATTATTATTGGAGGAGGAGAAAGAACTGGAACCGACAACAGAAGAAGTTTTGTGAGCAACAAAGAATCTGAAAACCGGTAAATCACCAGGATGTGATGTGATAACAGCTGAACTTATTAAAGCAGGAAAAAAAGGAATGTGCATCAATCTATCATGCATTATGTAAAAAGATATGGCATTCAGGTATTTGGCCAAAAGAATGGAAAAGAACTATATTCATACCATTGCTAAAAAGGGTAGCCTGAAATTATGCACAAGCTACAGAACTGTTGCCCTGATTAGTCATGCCAGTAAAATTCTGTTAAAAATCATAATGGGAAGACTTCGTAAGAAAATAGAAGAAGAAGTCAATATGGCCCAAGCTGGTTTCAGGCAAGGAAGAGGATCAAGAGATCATATATTCAGTCTAAGATTAATAATAGAGAAATGCAGAGAGTTTAATGTGAATCTATATTTATCCTTTATAGACTACTCAAAGGCATTTGATTGTGTACTAAACCAGAAACTTTGGGAAATAATGGAAAACATTGGATTTCCAACACATTTGATACAATTAACATCACTGCTGTATCTAGACCAACAAACAGCAGTAAGAATAAATGCTGAAACAACAACTTGGTTTGACATAAAACAATAGGTCCTTCAGGGGTGCATATTATCGCCTTACTTATTTAACTCGTATACTGAAAATATAATGAAGAATGTTAGAGACGATGTAGAAAAGGAATATTATGATGCCATAACAATTAGAGGTTATGAAATACCAGAGATTAGATATGCTGATGACACAGTATTACTATCCACAACACAAAAAGGAATGGAAAAACTAATTATGTCAGTCCGTAAGAACAGCGAAGAGCAAAACCTCTATCTTTATGCGAAGAAAGCTAAATTGATGACAACTGACAAAACAAACAAGGCAGCTGAAATATATATCAATGAGGAAAAACTGGAAGAAGTGGAGAGTTTTCAATATCTTATATCATTACTAACTAATAATGGAGATACAATGAGGGAAATTAAAAGAATGACATCTATCGCTCTTCAGAAAGTAAAATAATAAAGAATCTGTGGAGAGGAACAGACAGAACTACAAAAATAAGATTCTTAAGGGCAAGCATCTTTCCCATCGCAACATATGCCTATGAGACCTGTACACTTAACAAAAGAGAGGAGAAACACATAACTGCATTTGGAT
Organism: Achatina immaculata; assembly: GCA_009760885.1. NCBI lineage: Eukaryota > Metazoa > Mollusca > Gastropoda > Stylommatophora > Achatinidae > Lissachatina > Lissachatina immaculata. Next base: position 12,840,957 of record CM019715.1, read on the forward strand.
GCAAATACTACAAGAACTTAATATTGAAGAAGGCTGGCTAGTAAAGAGGATTAAAGAGACAAAACTTAAATATTTTGGACACATTAATCGTCATGATAATCTAGAGAAGACCGTCTTGGATGGGTACATAATGGGAAAAAGAAAGAGAGGAAGACCAAGGCGAAGAAGGCTGCAAGACATCATTGATGATCTGCAAATGGATGCATATCAGCAGTAGGCCATCTTGTTCACAACCGAGGCGCCTACAGGAGTGCTGTTAGGGAGGCAAAGTTCCGCAAGGGACATGGAAATGAATGAATAAATGAGATTCTAAAATATCCTTATTAATGTTATTTCCTCCTGTATTCCACGTCTTTCTTTTATTTCCTTTCATTACCAATATAACCATCATGGCGGTGTTCTGCCAGTATTAGCAACCCTATTACTCTGAGCTCACCCCCCCCCCCACACACACACACAGACAGTCAAATCGATGCACACAAAAAATACGGAGCTAGAGTTGGAGGTTTGGCGTGATTGCCCTGGCCATAAGGATTATCTGACGACTCCAGAAAGCACAGGAAGCAAATGTAGTTACCCACAGCGTTTCTTACATTCTGACAGAATGGAGGGATGCGTAAAACATCATCAAGTAACTTGTTTATCTATCGAAGAATTTACGACAAGCACATATCAAGAAAAACTAATTATGTCAGTCTGTAAGAACAGCGAAGAGCAGAACCTCTATCTTAATGCAAAGAAAACTAAATTGATGACGACTGACAAAACAAACAAGGCAGCTGAAATATGTATCAATGAGGAAAAACTGGAAGAAGTGGAGAGTTTTGAATATCTTGGATCACTACTAACTAATAATGGAGATACAATGAGGGAAATTAAAAGGAGGACATCTATCGCACTTCAGAAAGTAAAACAAATAAAGAATCTGTGGAGAGGAACAGACAGAACCACAAAAATAAGATTTTTAAGGGCATGCATCTTTCCCATCGTAACATATGTCTATGAGACCTGTACACTTAACAAAACAGCTAAGAAACACATAAATGCCTTTGAATGTAAATGCTACAGAAGAGTTCTCCAAATATCGTGGACACAAAAAAGAACAAATATATCTATACTACAAGAGCTTAATATTGAAGAAGACTGGCTAGTAAAGAGGATTAAAGAGAGAAAACGTAAATATTTTGGACACATTAAACGCCATGATAATTTAGAGAAGACCGTATTGGAAGGATACATAATGGGAAAAAAGAAAAAGAGGAAGACCAAAACGAAGATGGCTGCAAGAAATCGTTGACGATCTGCAGATGGACGCATCAGCAGCAGGCCATCTTGCTCACAACCGAGAGGCCTACAGGAGTGCTGTTTGGGACATGCAAATGAATGAAATGAACATATCAAGGTTCACAACTTTAGAATCTTCTGAGATTTACGGTGTACCGCCTTCGTTTGATTTCGGAAAAAAAAGCAAATGCCAGGTCTGAGAACATACAAAAAAAAAAAAAAAACGTGTAAAAAATTAAGTGATAAGATTATAATAAGACGCCGAAGAATCATCTGAAAAATCAGTTGTTATTAGCAATTCTTTCCTTTTACGACTGAATGAATGAACGATCTTTATTTTAAAGTTGAAGAATTTGGCGCGCAGGCCCGTCTTACATTCTGCCCTTTATCACTCCATTTTCATTCTTCCCTCACACTCGATTTAATAAAAGTATATAAATTACACGGATATGTGTATGTGAGAGAGAGAGATAGAGAGAGAATGCAAGATGAAACTGTATGAAATATAAGTATACAGATTATATGAAAAAATATCTAAAAATGCAAAATGAAAATATTACATTCACAAATATAGGATAATGAATTACATACGAGGTGACTAATCTAACAAGACAGCGCGCGCACACATGAATACACACATACACACACTATACAAAAGAAGTTCTTCTGACATTCCACTCTTGCACATTTACTAAGATAATTTCTAACAAGATCTAACAAGTTACGTTTAGAACTATGTTCTTTTAGAACAGAACTTGGTTGCTGGCGAGTCAGGGTATGAGAGGGTATTAGACATTATATGGAGCCATATAGCTACAGGCCAGTAAATATTGAAAAAGGTTCGAGTTAAAGGATGAAGTATTACTAATGAATTTTAGATAGATTTTTCTACAGCTGTACCGCAGAATATGCAAGGAAGAATTACAGTAGAAGCTGATTTTTCGTGGAGTAAGCAGAGTGAACTCATCATCCTTAAACTCGCAATCTTTTCTAGTGCAAACACGGGGCACTCAATCAAGGGAGGGGAGGGAGAGAGAGAGAGAGAGAGAGAGAGAAAGAGAGAGAGGCACATTTGTAAGTAAAATCATCAGTCTAGTCTACTGATTAAATTTGGGGTTACGATTTAAATTTAATATTCTCTCTCTCTCTCTCTCTCTCTCTCTCTCTCTCTCTCTCTCTCTCTCTCTCTCTCTCTCTCTCTCTCAACCTTATAAGTGCCCAGGCCGCATGGGGCTTCCGCAAGGGTTTTCCACAAATGCATGTCCTTTGCTTTTTTTTCTGCTCTTGCCCAAGTGAGCCCTCTATTGCTCAACATCCTTTCTGTTGTTCTTCTCCATGTCTCTTTTGGTCTACCCTTACTTCTGTTCCCCTTTAGTGTCCATCTTAGTGCTATTTTTGGTAGTGAGTTGTCAGTCATTCGGAGCACATGTCCTAACCATCGCCAGCGCCTTTCCTCAACAATTGCTGTCAGTGGCTTCATCTGCATTTCTGCCAACAAGACGTTATTTCTTACGCCCTTGCTTCTGTTTCTGTAACAATCTGATAGTTTTTTTTTTACCAGATAGGATGCCAGTCTACTTGTTTGTAATTATCTACAGGCGAATCTTCTTCAAAATATCAATATTTCCACTAAGATATTTTTTTTTAAAATTCGGAGTGTTTCCAAACATGCGGCGATAAAAGATGAGAATACGGGACAATATGGTCATCTCTTTAAAAATGGGGAATACTGAGGGTTGCCAGCCAAAGTAATATGATTCCCAAAACAAAACCATAATATATGGCCCAGAATAGCTTACCTTAAGATCTTTCTACTCAGTCGAATGACACCCCCCCCCCCCTTCTTTCACTCATACCTTTGAAAGAGAGTAGTTAAAGAGAGAAGAAAATAAGAAGAGGCTAAATTTTAAAAATTTTGGTCGTCTCATAATAAAACGGAAGGATTGATGGTTTTATCTTAACTGAAACACAATTGTTTCAAAATGCAGCTGATATTCTGCACAGACTGTTTCGTGCCATATTTTTCAAAGCAGTTCACCACTTTCCACATTATTTCCACATCGAGGTTTTTGATGTTTTTGTTGAGAGTATAGACTCCAAAAAAGCATTGTCCAGTGCCCCCCCCAACCACCTCCTGTGTCAGAATGTCGAAATCACCAGCATTGTCACCACCACCACCACCACATGTCCTGTTAATTGCAAATATGACCTAAAAAAAAAGGTTGGTTGTACTTTACGTATAGATAATTAGGAACAAATAAGAGAATTCCAACATCCTTTTTTTCAAATGTTGGTCAGGATGGAATGCCATATCACCATAATTTGTTCTTCATACCCCCATCATTTGGTTCCCATAACCCCATCATTTGGTTCCAATAATCCCATCATTTGGTTCCTGTACCCCCATCAATTTTTATTATTATATCCCCATCATTTGGTTCCCACACTCTCACCCCCACCCCCGAAATGGTACTAATATCCCAGATTAAGAACCTCTGCTCTAGATATTATTTCTTTAGACATCGATTTGGGATCGGGTTCAAATTACTTTGGGACCAGAGGAAAGCTAAATATAGAAACAAGACTAATCTATACGAAATTTTGCCCCCTTAAAAGGTCTGTATCACGCCTTTCTGATACCTAAGTTTAAGGTACTGCCTTGTTAGCTTACTGGTAGGACCAGTCCTTGCTGCCCTGTATCTTTTCCTCCGTCATATCCAGAAAGATATGTGTAAAGCTTTACTTTTGACAGATTTTCTCCAACACCTTGAACATCTCTAACATGGAGCTTAATCCAGTAGCTGAGCATTACAATCAATGGGACCACGAGGACACACAAAACATGCCAACCATGGTTATCCTCTTTGTCCTTCCAGTGAGAGGGTTCTCAAATCTTTTGAAAAAACAGTTAATTTGTATTAAGCAGACTGTCTCTGGTAAAGTGTTCCCAGAATTGTTCATGCTGCTACCCTCCGTCCTCTGTGGGCGCGCCCAGACTGCCTCCCATACAAACACACACCTCAGCTGATTCTGATATTCTTTGCTAGCTCCTTTTTCCTCGCCACCTCTCTGGATAAAACCCCAACGCCCTCAGGAGAGGGATGGGGGGGGGGGGAGGGCTATACCGACTACTACTTGTCAAAGTGAATTGAATTCTCTCGCAACCATTGAAATGATCTCCAGAAACAAAACGTTTTAGAACCGCTGAGGTCGCTTATGTGGTGTTTTCGAAATTCTCGCAACGAGAACCGCTAGTTGCGACCACCGCGTAAGATTGGTGGTGGTGGTGGGGGTGGGGGTGGGGTGGGGGTCTTTGTTCAAAGACGCCTTCATGTCTGACAAACTGCCTGGACAGGTTAGAAAACATAGTCCTATTAGACTACAACATTCCAAAACCTGGTAATTAACCATGTAATGCAATGACCTACATCTGTTGGCCGCGTTTTTTCTTTCACCTTTTTTTTTCTTTTGGTGTTTAGTTTCAGGTGAAACATCGCCCCTTGTTGACGAGAACTTGTTAACACCTTGATCTCTCTCTCTCTCTCTCTCTCTCTCTCTGACTGTAGCGTTCGCTTTCATTTTTTGCTGTGAATTTTCGTTGTCATATCTTTGCTAACGGTGCACGCAAGACTCTGTAACCGTCTTTGTTAACTTATGTAACTTTTTCTGCTAGCAGTGCACGCAAACCTCTGTGACTGTATTTCTTAGCAGTGCACGCAGAACTTAGTAACTATCTTTGAGATAGTTTTTTTTGCGCGCAAATATCTGTCTCTGTCTTTGTTAACAGTGCACGCAAACCTCTACAACTATCTTTGTTAACAGTACACGCAACCCCTTTCACAGCTCTGTAAGATAAGAGTGTATGTGTTTATATATGCGTGATTGTATGTGAGGAAACAATGACAATGCTCTTGGGTGACAGGTAGCATTCAGAACAGAAAAAAAAAAGACTATTAGATCCAATTTAATTGATCTTAGACCCGTGGATCAGTTTAGCGAGCCCTGTTTCCGAATGTTTCTCATATGTGTGCGTGCGTGCGTGCGTGAGAGAGAGAGAGAGAGAGAGAGAGAGTGAGAGAGAGAGAAAGAGAGAGTGCGAGAGAGAGAGAGGGAGAGAGAGGATGGTGTGATTTTACGTGTCAGTTGAGGTAAAGGTTTTGGAAGCTGATGTTGAGATAAAGGTTTTGAAAGCTAATGTTGAGGTAAAGGTTTTGGAAGCTAATGTTGAGATAAATGTTTTGAAAGCTAATGTTGAGTTAAAGGTTTTGAAAGCTAATGTTGAGGTAAAGGTTTTGAAAACTAATGTTGAGGTAAAGGTTTTGAAAGCTAATGTTGAGGTAAAGGTTTTGAAAACTAATGTTGAGGTAAAGGTTTTGAAAACTAATGTTGAGGTAAAGGTTTTGAAAGCTATTGTTGAGGTAAAAGTTTTGAAAGCTAATGTTGAGGTAAAGGTTTTGAAAGCTAATTTTGAGGTAAAGGTTTTGAAAGCTAATGTTGAGGTAAAGGTTTTGAAAGTTAATGTTGAGGTAAAAGTTTTGAAAGTTTATGTTGAGGTAAAGGTTTTGAAAGCTAATGTTGAGGTAAAGGTTTTGAAAGCTAATGTTGAGGTAAAGGTTTTGAAAACTAATGTTGAGGTAAAGGTTTTGAAAGCTAATATTAAGGTAAAAGTTTTGAAAGCTAATGTTGAGGTAAAGGTTTTGAAAGCTAATGTTGAGGTAATGGTTTTGGAAATTGATGTGGGGGTAAAGGTTTTGAAAGCTGATTTTGAGGTAAAGATTTTGAAAGCTGATGTGGAGGTAAAGGTTTTGAAAGTTAATGTGGAGGTAAAGGTTTTGGAAGCTGATGTGGAGGTAAAAGTTTTGAAAGTTAATGTGGAGGTAAAGGTTTTGGAAGCTGATGTGGAGGTAAAGGTTTTGGAAGCTGATTTTGTGGTAAAGGTTTTGGAAACTGATGTGGGGTAAAGGTTTTGAAAGCTAATGTTGAGGTAAAGATTTTGAAAGCTAATGCTGAGGTAAAGGTTTTAGAAGCTGTTGTTGAGGTAAAGGTTGTGAAAGCTAATGCTGAGGTAAAGGTTTTGGAAGCTGTTGGTGAGGTAAAGGTTGTGAAAGCTAATGCTGAGGTAAAGGTTTTGGAAGCTGTTGTTGAGGTAAAGGTTGTGAAAGCTAATGCTGAGGTAAAGGTTTTGGAAGCTGTTGTTGAGGTAAAGGTTGTGAAAGCTAATGCTGAGCTGAAGGTTTTGGAAGCTAATGCTGAGGTAAAGGTTTTGAAAACTAATGCTGAGGTAAAGGTTTTGGAAGCTGTTTTTGAGGTAAAGGTTTTGGAAGCTGATGCTGAGGTAAAGGTTTTGGAAACTGATGCTGAGCTAAAGATGATATCAAGGTTAAAATCTTGGCAAATAACGTCAATATAAAGATTTTTGTAGACTATTTCCTGGTCAAGGTCTTAATAGAGATTGTATGAAGAGGTTAAGATCTTGGTAGATGATGTCAAGGGAAGGATCTTACAACAGAAACATCACACTGCATTGAGCTGTGTTGGTTTTCTTCAGTTCCGGGAGAAAATCTAAGAATTAGGCTTCTTTCAAGGCTCCACTGCATGAACCAGACTGTAACATCATATCAACATGTTTTAAGAGAGGTAAGACTGAAAATATATAACGGTTTTAACCGACCAAGAGGTTTTTTTCGACATTTTGACAATGTCACTTCTCTAGGACGCAATGGATGCATCAGCAGCAGGGCATCTTGCTTACAACCGAGAAGCCTACAGGAGAGCTGTTAGGGAGGCAAAGTTCTGCAAGTGACATGCAAATGACTGATTGACTTCTCTATGACTGCTGTCTTCTCTCTTGTAACGATGCCACTCTGGTGTCTGTTATCAAACATTGGCTGTCAAATCTGGATTTCTTAAACTTTGATCATAAATGTAGGGTTTGGTCGTAACTACCCACCACTCATATTGCCATGATCAAGATCATTGTTTCAGTTAAGTACTTTCACCAAGTAACCATTCATCTTTTAAAAAAATTTTTTCGTGTTACTAAATATGTTAACAAGGAGCCCGCAGTTCGATGTTCCTCTCTTCTTAGATATTACCTGCATTTTTTTTTCTTTACTTTTTACATTCATATTTTTAAAAAATCCACTCTAGTAGTGGTTCTCATCCTGTCCTACGTAGACTGCGAGTGTTTTTCTAAGCATTATCAAGTGACCCACGGTTACGTTATAGGCTGGTACTGAGTATCACCTATGGAAGGGGTTATGACATTGCGATATTACATTTCAGCTGGCGGTTCTCAACGTGTAAGTGGAGAAGTAGTTCTTGGCTGTAAAAAAGGTTGGTAAACACTGTTCTAATGCTTTCGTCCGCCATTTGGAGTAACAGAATAAAAATCGACACGGCTTCTTAAGCTGATGACGATGGATTTTTTCCAGGTAGCGGTCCCACCTTAGTCGATAAGGATTCTGCCCTGAGATAGTTTTTTTTTTCGTGTTGGAGATTTGAGCACCTGTGGATTTGTCAGCGCGCAATGATGGGCATTTTAATGTTAATTTTAAACTTAAAGATTAAGACTGTTGCTTGTGTGGTCACCATTCTCCATGTAACTATTCTCTTGTTGTAGACTCCATTCCCACAAACACTGCTTTTATAATGTTTTCTGTCCGTATCATTCCCAGGTACAGACGGTGGATTTCATATATGGGGGCGAAGCTAAGAGAGTCTGCCAGGTAAGAGAAGTTCCAGTTATTTGAACTGTGAGAAACTGAGCAAGGGTGGGCTGAAAAGTGTTTGTTTGTTTGTTTGAATATTTTGAGTAAGAATGGACAAATCAAGTTAATATTGATTGTGACCAGTTGCATAAAATCTGCCTTCCGTCATTTAGAAATCTCTTGTATGATCAATTGTAGGCGTAACTTTGGTGGCCGGGAGAAGTGGAAGAAGATTATGGGAAGGGAGCAGACAGTGGAAAGTAATTTACAACCTTCCTATGATTACAAGTGAAGATAAGACCACCCGTTATGGAGGACAAAAAACACAAAACACACACACAGCACTTTTAAAACTGCTCGGTTTTACTAATCTGGTGGTACCGGGTTCGGTCCCAGCGTTGCTGGGATTTTTTTCTAGTACACATCAAAAAAGGCTCCAGGGTTCACTCAGCATCTAAAAATGGGTACCAGAGAAATCTGGGAAGGTAAAGCGGCCGGTCGTGATACTGACCACATCAGACTCTCATGTGCCGAAGGTCACGGAAAACACGGGCCTAATACCGTATTCCCCAATATGCCTTAATGCCATGGAAAAAAGAAATTTTACCTTTTACCTTTTCACTTTTAAAACACTGAGATTTCAATGATGTGCACCTTCTTGTTCTCGCCCTCACTTGTTCCGGAACTAAAAGCAGGATGGTACAGTGACAATGTTGAATTACAAGCATTGTGTTGAATGGGAAATTGGTTACTGTAAAACTTGTTTGGTGCAAGTTTACATTAAAGATAGTCGGAGGAATATTTTCTCTGGATGGTTACAGACCGACAATCCTTTGGCAATGTACTACCATACTGGAGGCCAATCTAGTTCCCCCATCATGACAGCCAGCCTATTCTCCCCTCCTTGGTATATTGCATGCTAACTCTGCTTAAATCCTCAAGCTTTCAATCAGTACAACAATACATTGGCATGCAATACAAATCACCATGTCTGAAATAAAGGACACAGCATTTTAATCTCACTATACGCCACAACAGCACATAGAACTGACATTGCTAACAACATGACATCAAGACAGGTCTCATAATAAAGGACGAAAAATTGGATGAACAAGATGCAAAATACTTCAAGCAATCTTCAATTATAGAAAAAAAACATTTGGATGAACAAGATCAATGCCAATCAAAATACTTCAAGCAATCATCAATAATAGAAAAACAATTTGATGAGCAATGTCATTACAATTGCAGGGTAGTTAAGCATGGTATCATATGATAATGACTTCTCATATTTGCGTATTGAGAACCTGATGGACCTGGGGTCTCGGGCTCTCTTGTCCCTACACGTAGCTTACACTACGAATCTAATGTGCAATACCACTTATTCCACGCAGCTACCGCTGCCATGACATACCTCTGTATAACCACGTTGCTGCTGCACAAGATCAGTCTACATGAAAGCATAATAACTAATTAAACATGTTGCCCATTTAATAGGCCTATAAATCACATAAAGAGCTGGAGAGACAAAAAACCTTGTCAGAAAGATAAGAGAGAGACAATGTACTTTCATAGGACATGCAATGAGAAGAGGGGGCATTGAAAATATTATAACAACAGGAAAAATAGAAGGAAGAAGATCAAGAGGAAGACCAAGAGAAATGATACTGGACAGTGACGGGATGGTGTGAGAGGAGATCACCAACTGAACTGATGGCCTGCATGAAGGATCGGATACTCTGGAGAAGCATAATAGCCAACGCCAGTCGGCACGGCACCTGATGATGATGATGATACATCACACTGAAAATCATGTACAGAATGTCCATATTGATACGTAAATACAGAAACATATATCACAACTACATAATCTACACAATATGAAGTGGGCTCGGGAAGAATATACTAAATACTCACAATAATCTAAGCACAACTAAATGCGATATCGCCAAGACATTTCCTTTATCAAATCTGATGCAAGCCAATATTTCAATATATATTCCTACCACCATCCCCCCTCCCCCGAAACCAATTACCAAATCACGTGGACAATGACGCTTCGGTCAAGGTCGTACACCCCTCGACCCTAGCGTGTATCGTCCACATTACAGCAACGAGATTACAGTTCTGGTGTTAAGTCGAAAACCAGGAAAAGGTGGGCAGATTGCATCCCCATGGGAACTTCAGCGGTTCCAAGCCCGGTGGCCAGGCTCAGGCTGTTACAAGAAGCTCCAAAGAAGCGGTTGGGCAGGGGTCTTGGTCCGCTTGGATATGCTGGACCTGACAACTGTTCTGTCGGTCAAGCACAACCTTCTTCACTCCGTCCAGTGCTCGTAACACACAAGAGGATCTGTGAGCACTGGTCAACCAGAAAACGACTGGGCAAGCTGTGGTATTCCGTGGTAGCTAAACTTTCTACCAGTTCAATCGACGTGCTGCACTAAGCCGACTTCCTGCACTAAGCCGATGTCCTGCACTAAGTCGACGTCCTGCACTAAGCCGACGTGCTGCACTAAGTCGACGTCCTGCACTAAGCCGATGTCCTGCACTAAGTCGACGTCCTGCACTAAGCCGACGTGCTGCACTAAGTCGACGTCCTGCACTAAGTCGATGTACTGCACTAAGCCGACGTGCTGCGCTAAGTCGACGTCCTGCACTAAGTCGATGTACTACACTAAGCCGACGTGCTGCACTAAGTCGACGTGCTGCACTAAGCCGACGTCCTGCACTAAGGGGACGTCCTGCACTAAGTCGATGCCCTGCACTAAGCCGACGTCCTGCACTAAGTCGACGTGCTGCACTAAGCCGACGTCCTACACTAAGCGGACTTCCTGCACTAAGTCGATGTCCTGCACTAAGCGGACGTCCTGCACTAAGTCGACGTGCTGCACTAAGCCGACGTCCTGCACTAAGTCGACTTCCTGCACTAAGCCGACGTACTGCATTAAGTCGACGTGCTGCACTAAGTCGACGTCCTGCACTAAGCGGACGTCCTGCACTAAGTCGATGTCCTGCACTAAACGGACTTCCTGCACTAAGCCGACGTCCTGCACTAAAGTAACGTGCTTCACTAAGTCGATGTCCTGCACTAAGTCGACGTGCTTCACTAAGTCGATGTCCTGCACTAAGTCGACGTCCTGCATTAAGATCGTAAATCATTTTGCTGCAGTTTTGCTACACGCGAGATGGTTCCCAACACAAGGTAACTGTAAAAAAAGTCTTTAATGCCCACTGCTACCGAAAAATCCCCAATAAAGGATCATAAAATATGCTGTATTAAGACGCAAAAACCAGTGGTTCTCATCTCTTTTTTTTATCGCCACCCTAAACCTAATATATGACCCGCCACTCTAGATCAGCAGTTTAAAGCTATCTACGACCTGTCAAAAATGTTTCTAAAATACGGAAATTCTACACGCACAAAAAAACAAAAAAACAAACCTGATGCTACTTCAGCGCCTTCAAATTAATGTAAATTTGCCAGTAATTTCTAAAACTTATGTACAAATGTCACTTCATAATAATTCAACATTTAGCATTAATATTTCATGACCATCTTTTCTCAACCCTCCCCACCATGGCCCCTGCAACCCTAATTTAGATCGCGGCTTGGGAACCGCTGGCACAAACAATGCTGGAGGGCCCGCCCACTGAAACAAATATTCCACGAGGACAACGAATATTTGTTCTTGGCATTTTTTGTGTGTTTAGAAATGTTGCTAAAAAATATTAAGATTCTGAATAAAGAAATAGCAGTGGTAGTTGGAAGAAAGTTAACTGAGTGTATGTACATGAAAACTTACCAACTTGGGGGTCGAAGCGAGATGAACAGAGTATTTCTAGGAGAAGTTGTTGGAAAGTGTTTAGAGAAGATCCGGACCAAAGAGAGAGGGGTATCCAGCAAGCACATTGCTTCAGAATCCTGAGGCCTTCCTCTTGGTTGTAACTCTTTTGCTTCAGAAGAACGCTGACAGAGTTGGTAGATCTTGAGTGCGTATTCTAATCAATCCCTATAGTGATATTTAGACAAAATCTAAATAAGATGAGTAGTCTATCTGCCCTGCCGATCACACTATTTCCACAATACTCTGGTCCGAATGCTGATTATAATCTGTGTAAATGTATAAACTAGGGGGGAGGGGGGAAGGCTGGTCTCAGATTAGATGACCGCATGCAGAAACATCTGTATGATATCACCCAGCATACTTTGAAACCAGTTCCTAATTATTTGAATAGCCCAAATCACATAGGCAGATCTGATTTTTCTGGTAACAGCCATCAAGCAATGTCACACGGATCACAGAAGCCACCTAGCGCTTGAAAACCGCTCAGTCAATCATTTGCATGTCCCTTGCGGAACTTTGCCTCCCTAACAGTTGTAAAACTTGTTTGGTGCAAGTTTACATTTTATAACTAGTGAGGGGGGGGGGGGATATTTTATCCAGATGTTACAGACCAACAATCCCTTGGCAATGTACTACCATACTCCAGGCCAATCTAGCTCCCCCATCATGACCGCCAACCCAGGCTCTCCCCTCCTAGGTATATTCTATGCTAATTATGCATAACTCCTGAGCAAATTAATCGATACAAAATACATTGACATACAGTACAAATCAACAAGTTTGAAATTAAGGACACAACATTTTAATCTCAATATGTGCCACAACACATAGAACTGACATTGACAACAACATAACATCAAGACATGTGTCACTATAATGGTAATTAAGCATAGTATCATATGATAATGACTTCTCATGTTGCGTTACTGAAAACCTGATGGGCCTGGGGTCCCGGGCTCTCTTGGCCCTACACGTAGCCTACACTACGAATCTAATGTGCAGTGGCACTTATTCCACGCAGCTACCGCTGCCATGACGTGCATCTATATAACCGCATTGCTGCAGCACAAGATCAATCTACATGAAAGCATAATAAAGAATCGAACACTTGCCCATCCAATATACTGATAAATCACACTGAAATCATACACATAATTTCCATATCGATGTGTAAATACAGAAACCTACATCATAGCTTACCGCACAACCACATAATCTACGCCACATGAGGTAGCCACAGGAAGAATGTAGCCAACGATCACCATAATACACAAGAATTTACAGCACATCAATAGGCACAACTAAACAAGACACCGCCCAGCCATGCCTCTGTCTACACTGATGCAAGCCAATGTTTCAATATATATATATATATCCGAAATCGACTACCAATCCGGCAGGCCTCTTGGTTGTAAGCAAGATGGCCTGCTGCTGATGCATCCATTTGCAGATTATCAACAGTGTCTTGCAGCCATCTTCGCCTTGGTCTTCCTCTCTTTCTTTTTCCTATTATGTATCATTCCAAGATGGTCTTCTTTAACTTCTCATAATGTTTAATATGTCCAAAATATTTAAGTATTCTCTGTTTAATCCTCTTTATTAACAAAATTTATTCAATATTAAGTTCTTGTAGAATGGATATATTTGTTCTTTTTTGTGTCCATATTTGAAAAACTTTTCTGTAGCATTTACATTGAAAGCTATTTATATGTTTCTCAGCTGTTTTGTTAAGTGTCCAGGTCTCACAGGCATATGTTGCGATGGGAAAGATGCATGCCCTTAAAAATCTTATTTTTCTAGTTCTGTCTGTTCCTCTCCACAGCTTCTTTAGTTGTTTTACTTTTTGAAGAGCGATAGATGGCCTCCTTTTAATATCCCTCATTGTATCTCCATTATTAGTTAGTAATGATCCAAGATATTCAAAACTCTCCACCTCTTCCAATTTTTCCTCACTGATATATATTGAGAATCGCTACATTCAGGAACATGGGACGCTGAAACCACATGGTTTGAACTCGCAATTAAACTACATCTAACATTCCCCTCTTCCACAATCATATTCTCACTGCACTAAGTTCCATTCCTTTCTCACTTTTAGCACTCTCTCACAGAGAGAGAGAGAGAGAGAGAGAATATAAAATATTTGATGGAGTGACCAAGGAAATAAAGGCAAACGATCTTAAAAGACAAACCAGCAGAAAGGAGAAGCATGATCGGCAACGCCAACTGACGCCGTAACCAAGGAAACATGAATGAGACTGTAATACACCGAAGCAGCTAGTAATTCTGAGATCCCCCCCCTCCCGCCGTTCTGCAGAATCTCCCACTTGTAAAGATAAACCATGTCCTAGCAGAATTGACTGAGTAAGATGAAATCTCTCTCTTGTGTAAAGATAAACCCCATGCTAGTAGAGTTCACTGAGTAAGATGAAATCTGTCACTTGTGTAAAGATAAAGAGGCTGATATTCTTGACCCCAGGAGCAAACAATTTAAGCTCGAGGACTCCTTTCTTGGAGGGCACAGCCAGTGAAGCTTTTGAAACAATTCTTAAACCTGCTCTCTTCTCAAAACTTAAAAAAAAAAAAAAGAATTAAATGGAATGGGGTCAGCGCACGAAGATGGCGGTGAATTTAAACCACAGCAACCGGTTTATTAAGTCACTTGAAAAGAGGCATGGGAACTTCTCATACAATCTTGGCACTTACAGTATTTGAAAAATACATAAAGCGAAAATTGCTACAGGTCTTGTCTTGTCTTGTGTTATCTCCCTGTAATTGCGAGCTGGTGTTCTTTGCAGCCGATGGTGTAGAGGCGTTGGGGTACAGCATCATATCAGCGTGGGAGCGGGTTATGGCAGCTACTTTTTTCAGTCCTGGAGTACAGCTAAAAAAGCAGGGGGTGTACAGTGCTTCTTTAGTAGACTCCACCACCATGGGGACTATGGCGATCCCTGCCCCGTTAACCAGGCTAGGCCTGATACTTTGGGTACCAAGGGAGAGGTGGAACAGGGTCTTGGTCAGCTATGGTTCACTAACTCTAACGCTAGCATATCAGCTATGGGTCGCTGAAGGCCTGATCGGACAGCGTATTCATCCCCTAGATAACGGAACAGATGCGCAATTCCTTTGATCATCAGCAAGTTACTCTCCTATTTCTATCAGAACACCATGGAAATGGTGGGGGAAAGGAGCACGTGAACGATGGCAAAAATCAGAAAGGACTTCATTATGCGTTACTTTGCGAGGACAACAAGGCTGGTTAGTCATCATCATCTATTGCCGTATCCCCACGGAAGGGTGGTGTCAGTGAATCTCCATTCTGCTGTTTCTCGTCTTCTTAAAACGTTCGGCCAAGCTTGTTCCTGTCCATCTCTTGATGTTGTCCACCAATCTATATCACTGTCATCCATCTTGTTCTGAATAGTAAAGAGATGAAAAATGAAGGAGAAAAATAATGTAATTGTGAAATAAGAGAGGAGATAGTAGAAGAGAAAAAAACAGAATATATAAGATGAGAAAAGGAGAAGGAAATAAACAGAAAAAAATAATAATGAAGAAAATGAAGAAATAGAGAAGCTCTCGCGTCCATGTTCGTGTTGTTTAAGATTAACGGTTCTTATCATGGGGAAGGAGGGCGGGATTGCACACCCCTTGGGAGAATACAATCTTACAATAGAAGGATTCGATCTACGAACTTTTATTTAAAATTTTATTTTAAATAGATGTTAAATGAGTTTTTTCATTTAGCTGTTCTCTTCCAAGTTGTCTGTATGTTAATTAAAACCAAGCTTTTGCCATGGTTTTAAGCTATCTATCCACTCTCACCTGCTTTAGCCCTGTCTGGGGGTTAGCCTGCTTTATCCCTATCTAGGGACTAGCCTGCTTTACCCCTGTCTGGGGGTTAGCTTGCTTTACCCCTGTCTGGGGGCTAGCCTGCTTTACCCCTGTCTGGAGGCTGGGCCAACAACAAGGGCTCTCCATTTATTTCTGTCCTGGGCTGTTTCTTCTGTTCATCTTCAGATATAGTCGATCTTTTTAATCTCTGTTTCAAGACAAAGTTATTCCCCTTTCTGAGCTCTTCTTGACGCTTTCATAGCTGAAGAATTTTTTTTTTTTACAAAATTTCGTAGGTGACCCTATGTCCAACCCTCATCTTTTCTCACCCGGGCTTTGGGACCAGTCATGGTGGAGTTTTTGAAGTAATACTAGCACCAAACAGACCTGATGATGATGATGATGATGATTTTGGTGGTCTGGAGAAGTGGGCATGGGAACACACTGTGAAGTCCACTGGAAGACTGTAACGATTAAAAAATGGTAAAGAGCCTTTGTCTTAGATCTTTGGTACGTGTCTGGTTTGATATTAAATTTATTGTTTCATCTGTCCATCTCACCAGGCTTACAAGCTAATCTGCCCAGCTAAAAAGGTCTGCGCCCTGCAGTCCATGGACTGGCCGCGGGCCATGAAGTTTCCAGTCTGTGTTCATGAGACGCACGTCGTGGGTATGTATGTACCATAAATATGAAGTCCAGTTTTCATTTAAGGGAATTATCCATTATTTCTTGATCTACAACTTCTCAAGGTCTCCTCTCGAAGTATGTCGTTGCATACCTTAAAATGATAAATTCTTTGAGCAGCATCACTACCATAGGACTGTCAAGAGAAGAAATAGGATATTTCCTTTTATTTCTAGGATACTTAGCAATAATATAATAAATCTTCTTGGGGTGGGGGAGGGATAACATCGATCTGTGCAGTCTTTAGTTCCCTTTAGCTACTTATTTCAGTCGTAAATTATTGACCTTTGCCATTGCCATCATGCTTCTCTGTGTTCTTCGATCCTTGCAGTTTCTAATCAGATCGTTACCTGTTCAGACATTTTTATAGTTGTCCCCTGTCCCTTTATTTCCTTGATTTCTCCAGCGATTATCAGGTTCTCTACTTCCCTATTCTCCTGACTTGTGTAAAAATTTTTTATAGTCTTACGGGTCTATTTACTAGTTCTGGTTATTTAACTTCACTGGGAACGTCTTCATTTATTTTCATTGCCTGTTCAGTCAATACATATATGATCCATAGGGTTTCTTCACATCTGTAATTTAGAAAATGTGTTTTTTTTCCCCTTTGGTTGCTGTTTTTTCACTCACTCAGAAACACATGGAGGAAAAGATAAGAGACGATATCAGAAAGTTCCCGGACTATACTTGCGACAAATGCGTGTGGGACACTGAAGGCCGTTACACCCAAGCCATCTGATTTAGTCTGTCATTTGGTGTCGTACTATCTAGGCGTGTTCAATTTGTGCGCGTGGTTTTGTGACCTTGTGATGGACTGCTCTGCGATTGTGATGATGGCTGACAAGCTGAGTCATGTGCCTGTTGGAATTTTGCGTAAGTCTGCAAATCTGCTGCCAAGACCCTCAAAATGCTTCTTCAGGTATTTTGGCAAACAAATTTTAGGTCGAACATAGGTATTTTAGTGGCACTCGCGTTTCAAAGAAGGACCAGTGTCTATTCAAAATGATGAGCGTTCAGAGCAACCAACCACTAGAAAAACACTGCAGAATGTGGAAAAAAAAATTCGTAAATTCATTCATGAACTTCTCTCACGTGGTTGAAGTCTGTTATGGAAGTCTGTCAGAAGACTTTCACCAGGAAAACCTGAATGTGGCTCTCGTTGCTGCTGAGTTTGTTCCCCGAGCTCGTAACACTCGATCGAAAACAGCGGCTTCTTATGTGTTTCTTGAGATGTCTGACAGCGGCCCAACTTTTGTATCTAGAATCATCTGCAGGGACGAAATATGGGGTTACCACCACTATCTGGAAACAAAACAATAGCCAGAACTCTGGGGGTAGCCGCATTTGGCTTCTGTATCATGAAAACAAGAACTTAATATTGAAGAAGTCTGGCTAGTAAAGAGGATTAAAGAGAGAAAACTTAAATATTTTGGACACATTAAACGTCATGATACTTTAGAGAAGACCGTATTGGAAGGATACATAATGGGAAAAAAGAAAGAGAGGAAGATCAAGGTGAAGATGGCTGCAAGACATCGTTGATGATCTGCAAATGGATGCATCAGTAGCAGGCCATCTTGCTCACAACCGAGAGGCCTACAGGAATGCTGTTATGGAGGCAAAGTTCCGCAAGGGACATGCAAATGATTGAATGAATGAATCATGAAAACATCGTCCCAATCCCTCCGTGTTTGCCACTTCGTCTTGTTCCTCGAAATGAAAGTGAAGTTGAAGAAGCGTCACTTCGACACAGTAAATGAAATACAAGCAGAATCGCAGGTGACACTGGACAATCTTCAGGAGAAGTACTTCATCAGTGATTTTGTTACGTGGAAGGGCTTCTTGGATCACTGTGTATGGCCTCAATGGGACTGTTTCGAAGGAGATAACGACCAAATTTAAATAATATAAACCTGTACTCTTTTTATATTCAGCCCAAGAACTTATCATCTGGTACCTTAATGGTTCATTGAAACCCTTTTTTCGTTTTCCTTAATTCCAAATATTTGCAATTGTTACTAAATCTTTATGTTTGGCCTCTTGTTTTTCAGTCAAGTCAAACGTTTGTCGGAAGCCGCCCATACCTGGAAAGTGCGCCGCCCGTTTCATGAGATGGTACTTTAATGTCCACATGGGGACATGCAGCTGGTTCACTTACAGGTAATTTCTAAGATTTCTATGAATTCTTTAGAATTATCCATACTGATGTATGGGAGGCAAAGTTCCGCAGGGGACATGCAAGTGAATGATGATGATCCATACTGATGATTGTTATCTTTGTATGAAGTTATGATATGCCTTTTCAGTGTTCAGCAATAAGGTGGTCCAGTCACAACACTGAGGTATCTAGAGGGGATGTGGTATTTGTGTCCACGTTTTCCTTGACTTGTAGGTACACCTGTGGTCAGCCTCATGCCTGGCCTTCTTTCCTTTCCTGATTCCAGAAAGAGACAGGTATCCATTTTTACAGTTCTGTGACTGAAACATCTTTGGCAGGACTTGAGCCGCAGACCTAGTCATGAAAGACAAGTGCACAATAATTCTACTCAGGTGTCAAGTGTTTAACAGTAGCTATACAATTTCTTTGTACAGGCTTTGAAGATGAGGTCTTCCACGTCACAGTGGCTGTAAGCATAACTTTGTCTCTTAACTCTTTCACTACAAAAAGACACTAGTAATGTTGGTAGATATTGGACACACTATGGGAATCAGTGCTCTGGGCGATATTTAGGCAAATTACAGAGTAACTCCCCCCCCCCCCCCAAGTCTCTTTCTACAAAATCTCTCATCAAAATTTACTCTGGAATAGCATGGAAATTAATTCCACAGTTAAAGAGTCAATAAAGATTTTTTTTTCGCTGATTCTGTGAACAAATTCCATCCACATTCTGTAGCTGTTTTAATTATAAAGATGTTCCTAGCTTCCACGTCCTGTAGCTGTTTTACTTACAAAGATGCTCCTAGCTTCCACGTTCTGGAGCTGTTTTACTTACAAAGATGCTCCTAGCTTCCACGTTCTGGAGCTGTTTTACTTACAAAGATGCTCCTAGCTTCCACGTTCTGGAGCTGTTTTACTTACAAAGATGCTCCTAGCTTCCACATTCTGGAGCTGTTTTACTTACAAAGATGCTCCTAGCTTCCACGTTCTGGAGCTGTTTTACTTATAAAGATGCTCCTAGCTTCCACGTCCTGTAGCTGTTTTACTTATAAAGATGCTCCTAGCTTCCGCGTCCTGTAGCTGTTTTACTTATAAAGATGTTCCTAGCTTCCACGTCCTGGAGCTGTTTTACTTACAAAGATGCTCCTAGCTTCCACGTTCTGGAGCTGTTTTACTTACAAAGATGCTCCTAGCTTCCACGTTCTGGAGCTGTTTTACTTATAAAGATGCTCCTAGCTTCCACGTCCTGTAGCTGTTTTACTTATAAAGATGCTCCTAGCTTCCACGTCCTGTAGCTGTTTTACTTATAAAGATGCTCCTAGCTTCCACGTCCTGTAGCTGTTTTACTTATAAAGATGTTCCTAGCTTCCACGTTCTGTTGCTGTTTTACTTTAGATGTTCCTAGCTTCCATATCCTTGCTATGACATGTATAGATGGAGGTATCACTTCATATTTATAGTAAGCAGCAAATGTAAAATAAAAACCTAGGGCTTAAGCATCCATCATGAGTCTGTGGTATAGTGGTTACTATGTTTGGTTGCCGACCAGTAGGTCCTGGGTTCGATTCCCCATTAGGGCAAAATTGTATCTTTATTATATGATCAGCAATGAGGTCGACTGCAGCCTCAAAAACTTTCTGGGGACTTTCTCAAAGGATGTTAAAAAGACATCAAACATAGTTCCTAGCTTCCACATCTGACAATGCTGTTGCTTAGAAATGTGAAGTCTCTAACATTTCGCTCCCTTATGGCATTCAGATCATCCTCATCATCATCATCATCATCAAATGCTGGGTGACGTTTTTTTTCGGTTATGCTTCTCCTAGATCTTGGTTCTTAATATTTTTCTGAGCTGATGGTGAATTTTTATTGTGCAATTGCACTAGACTGTCCCTGATTTTTTTCTATTGGTCTTTTCATGCCTCTTTTCCCATTTATCTTTCCTGCTGTTACGAGATTTTCAGGCCAAACTCTTCATGTCCATGAATGATGACGACATTCTTTTATATGTACAGCTTTCACTAGTTGGTTGGTTGGTTGGTTGGAAGGTTGGTTGGAAGGTTGGTTGGAAGGTTGGTTGGTTGGTTGGCTGGCTGGCTGGCTGGCTGGCTGGTTCTGAGAGAGGCTGGAGAGGTGAGGCAAGCAATAACAAATGTCAGAAAAAGACAATTCAAACTCATAGGACACATTCTACGTCGAGGCAGGCTAGAATACAGCGGGAAAGATAGAAGGCAAAAGAAATCAAGATGCAGAGAGCAAATGTTGGATGGACTAACTAGATGGCAGGGACAGAGAGCTCCAGCACAGCCTGTACTCAGCTCCCGGAACAGAGACTTTTGCAAAAGCATGATCACCAATGCCAGTCGCCAGGGCAATAGACAGACAGACAGACAGACAGGCAGGCAGACAGACAGATGGGTGGACAGACGGACAGGCAGGCAGATAGGCAGGCAGACAGACAGACAGATGGATGGATGGACAGGCAGGCAGACAGACCGGGGGTGGGGGGGGGGCGCGAACAGATGAACAGACAGAAATATTGTTCCCCACTTCATATTCCTAGCCACAAAACATCAACAATGAAATGAAAGAAACAAATAATCTGAACCCCTGTTAGTATATGCGTATTATTTAACCCTCATCCAATTAAAAAAATGGTGGATGCTATATACTCCTATATTCATAACATCTACTACTTTTAACTTTGACCCCTCAAGTCTTAGGTTTATGAGTTTTCACACTTTTTTCATTATGCCAGGTCTTTTTCTGTTCTAAATCTGTTGATGGAGGAGTTCGGTGGTAGTGTTTTTAATAGAGTTTTTAAAATGCACTTCTGTCCAGTAGATGGTGTTTCAGTTCTTTTTTATGTCTGTTTTTAGTGGGTGCAATGTAATGTGTGGGGTCAGTGGTCTCTCTGTGTAAGTGTTTATTTGAGAGTGGCATTTTCTATTCACAAGCTGAAGACTGTGCACGCTGATGCATATGTGTACGCTGGTGCACATGATTTAAGCTGTTGACACTGTCTCTATGATTTAAGCTGTTGATACTGTCTCCATGATTTAAGCTGTTGATACTGTCTCTATGATTTAAGCTGTTGATACTGTCTCCATGATTTAAGCTGTTGATACTGTCTCTATGATTTAAGCTGTTGATACTGTCTCCATGATTTAAGCTGTTGATACTGTCTCCATGATTTAAGCTGTTGATAGTGTCTCTGAGGTTGTGCTTAGGCATCCATTACTTGTAAATCTTCATGTATTTTCAGTGGATGTGGAGGCAACCAGAACAACTTTCGCACAGCGGAGGAATGCGAGAGACACTGCATGGGCACAAAGAAAGAAAAAGCTGACGAGAGAAGGCTACGAAGAATTGAGAGACGTCGAGAAAAGGTGAGCTGTTCATTAACTCTTGGACCACAATGAGCTATTTAACAGCTTTTACACAAAGAAAATACTAATTGCGGTCATTTAGTATTGTTTTGTCATTGGGAATTCGTATTTTTAAAATATTGTAAATAATGATGGATTTAATCACCATCCAGGCCATTTCTGATCTATAAAATTCATCTTCTGATTTAAATTCATGAAACAATAACCCATAACTCCATTTTTTTTCAATGAAGCCAGGCCTTCAGCCCTTTCAGACACCCTAGACTTAAGCTTGATGGGTAACCTGTCACTGACTGTATATATTTTACAAAAGAAGCTTCACTCTATTTCCCAGTTTTTAAAAACAAATGGCGTAGTTTCTGGTCTACTGTAATAACAAGAAAAACGTTCATGCAAAAATACCTTAGTGTACAGACACTCAGGGTGGGGGGGGGATTAGAGTTAAGGGGTTGAGGGTGGGGTTCAGGTTATGGTCAGGGTTTACATTTACTCCTAATGAGTAAGTGTTGGTGGTGTCCATGTTGTGTTATTAAGTGCCACCAAACCAACAGCTTCAGCGAAGTCACACCTTGATGTTTTCCTTTTCTCACAGTAAATATATTTTAATTCTTTTTCAAGTCATTCCCTTACCTTCCACTTCACCACACTGCATGAATTACTGTAAGCGTGTTAAATAGGAAAAGAGTGTTTCCATAAAAATCAGTTCTTTGTACTTAATAATTATACCTGAGTTGAGTCTAGATGCACTTAAAAAAATATTTATTTTATTCTCTCATGTGGTCTCATTAACTCTTCCCGTGCCAAAGTCACTATAGTGATAATTTCCGGTTATTGAGTTGTGTGCCATAGTCGTTATAGTGACAATTAATTTGTTTCAATAAAACAACCGGTGTAACATTTAGATTGTACATATTTCGTCCGCGTTTCCGGTGACACTTTTCAAAATGGTGAAAGAGTCCTTAGTTACGAGCGATACCGAGCGAGAAAAAGGAAGAGAAACATTGAAATTTTTCAATTTTTGATGATGTAGATAGGGGTATGGACATGGCCTGTGACCATCCCACTGCTCTTGAATGTATCCCAAGTAGATCTAGACATATTAGACGACTGGAGAAGTAGTTAGGAGGTTATTTTAGATATTAATTTAGCGAGAATGCAAAATAGAATCACAATACGAGATCGACAAGTAGATCTAGACATCTCAGATGGTAAGTAGTGCATATCTAGACCTAGCTGATGGTGAGCTGGGCACAATCATTGTCTGAAAACATCACATTACTTCTTTTTTCCTAAAAAACTCTGCATTTATGAAATTTTCATACATTTAGTTATACTTATAATTACACGGAAGTACATGGAAATACTGTTTTCCATTCCATTTTACAACTATACCCCCTATACATATCAAGACCCGCAGTTTTTATGTGGCACGGATGGGAACGTCCGTGTTTTTTTTCTGTTGTATCATCTAGCCTACCATCTTTAAAAAAAAAAATTATTTATTTATTTATTTTTAATCCAATCTCATATGTGATCAGTGAAATGAAGTATAAGCTATACTGTAACCATTCACTCTTTGCAGTTTCTTTTAACAAGTTTTCTTGTATTAATTTTTTAAAGTTTCAAATAATGTTTTCTTTTCAGATGGATAGTGCCTCATTTGTTGGTGATACCACTGATGTGAATGTAAATGCCACAGAAAGAGACAGGGAACCAAAACTGATCACAGCACCTGCAAGAGCTGCTGAGAACTTTGACCTTGACACTGAGTTGACAGCTTCCCTTTATCTCAGCTCACATACCCACAATGCAACTTCTGCACACAAAGAAAAACAAAGGAAAAAGAAGAAAGGAGGCAGCAAAAAAAGACGACAGAAGAATAAGAACAAGAGAAGGAGCCACAAAAATGGGCTGTCTACCAAGATGGAAGAAGATCTGGGCCAACTTCACATACATGAACCTGTTCAAGAATTAACGCCTCTGGAAATGGGGCCTCAAACATCAACAGACAGTGCAGTGCCTCCCAAGTATGCAGAACTAAGAGGCAGACAAATGGCTGTGTCTCATTTTGGAGAGTCTGATCTGAAAGACAGACAAGTCTGGATGATGGACAATAAATTCAGGGGGGAACGAAGACGGAACCGAAGGAAAGATCATGAGACTAGACCCATTGTGAACACACAATCCCCCAATTCAGGTGCAAAAGAGGATACTTACTATGACAAAGTCAAACTGTTCAACATCTTGAAAAACCTTGATGAGCAAGAAAGAGAAAACCATGTTTAATCCTTCTGCTTAAAAGAACTGTTTTTGGTGGGGTTTTTTTTGTATGTCACTACACATTCAACATCAGTACGGTTTGTTGCCTTGTGTAATTCAGCATGGGGACATGCTATAGTAAAGTCTGATCATGTTCACTGTCAAATAAATACTTTGTTTAAGGTACAAATCTCACTGGTGGAAAAAACTGATTGTCAAATGCCAAGCATAGTTAACTGGCAAAGGATGGTTAACAGACAAAAGTTAATTAACAGACAAAAGCTGGTTAACAGGCATGCTTAATTGGCAAAGACTGGTTAACATGTGTGTTTAATTGCCAAAGGTTTGTTAACAGACAAAAATTAGTTAACGGGAATGCTTAACTGGTAAAGTGTGGTTAACATGTGTGGTTAATTGGTAAAGGTTGGTTAGAAGACAACGAATAGTTAACAGGCATGGTTAACTGGCAAAAGCTGGTTAGCAGGCAAAAGCATAACCAATTTGTCTGAACAAAATTAATCTACATTTGTATCACTTAGAAAGACCTTTCGAACTGTCTTAATCTTTTACTTTAACTAACTTGTGTAGTGTAAATCCACTGTAAGAAAGAGCAAACACATGACTGACCTTTAACTTATAAATTTTATAAAGCTGCAGACAAGCATCATAAGGTCTGCATGAGACTGTGTAGTTTGATTTCATTTATGCTTTCAGTCTGAACAGTAAAAATCCTTTTAAGTGTACCTAAGTCAAGTTAACAGGCATAAAATCCTTTGTTGAGGTTGAAAGACTCGCCGAAGACAGGAAATATTGGCGAACTACTTTGCGAGCCCTATGTGACGTCTAACGGCACGGGAAGGATATAAGATATAAGATAAGTCACTGGTTTAGACATTCTGGCTTTGAATGCAAGACATCTCACATCAGTTCATAGAGGGGTCCTACTTTTCGAGTACAGATTGTGAGCCTGCATACACTTTGAAGCTTATTGACATGTTTTCATTTCCTTCCTACTTTTTTCTTTCTTTTTTAGAGACTAAAACTGAGTTTTCTTTTTTTAAAAGTTTCCTGCATGTGAGAATTCCAAATGATGGGGGAAAAAAGTAAGATACCCCATTTAGCAGCAAGTGTGGTAAACTTGTCTGAGTGAAACTGGTTCTTCTGTCCCACTCTCCAAACTGAGCGGCCATAGAAACTTTCAGCATTCTTGGAAAAATAAAAATTGACAACTTCTAATAGCAAGAGGCAAGAAAGTGATTGGGCTTGTGAGATTTAGTCAAAATAAGTAAATACAGGAGGTTGTGTATCCCTTATCCGGAAATTCCAAATTTGGAATGTTCCAAAATCCAAAACCTTTTGAGTGCTGGTAATGATGACACAAGCAGAAAATTCCACACTTGGTCTCACATGATTGGTTGCAGTCAAAACACATGCATAGCAGACAGTTTATTCAGCATCCTCAAGTCTTACATGATGGGTTGCAGTCAAAACACAGATGCATAGCAGACAGTTTATTCAGCATCCTCAAGTCTTACATGATGGGTTGCAGTCAAAACACAGATGCATAGCAGACAGTTTATTCAGCATCCTCAATGAAAAAAAAAAGATCTCTGGCCTGCAATCATGTTCAATGAGAATTTTAAAGGTATTGGTTTTGAAGGTATGTCAAGAGAGTCACATCCCAAAGATATCTCATTATGTATATGCAAATATTCCATAATCCAAAAAATAAACATCTGAAATCCAAAAAATTTCTGCTGCCAAGCATTCCAGATAAGTGAAACTCAGCCTGTATCATAACACCATCAGTTACAGTTGCCTTTGTTAAATTATCCATGTACTGACTTGTAGCAGCAGCTTTATGATTCTCATATTGTCTTTCTAGCATTCCAAAAGTTTTCACACTTTCACAGTGGTACAACTGAGACAGTCTGGAAATGTCTCAGAATCCAAAAATACAGGTGACAGAAATTTCTACATTTTTTTGGTTTTTTTTGGGTAGGTCTGTCATGCAGTTTAGCACTCTTTGTGAAAAAGAAAGAAATGAAAATGTTTTAAAATCAGGGACGAATGATAAAATAAGAATCTGCCACATTTTCAGGTGGAAAAAAAAAAGAAACACACAACATCATGAGACAGCAACTGGGTTCTTGAGACGTATATTTACTCTAAAAATTGAAGCAAAGAAACTGTAGTAACTAAATGATTTTATATACTACTAAAAATATTATGATCTGAGTCTAAATAAACTGATTCATTAACTATGAGATTAACACAACAACTGCAATAAATGAATAGCATTCAGTTCTTGTAAAATTATGTAGATTAGTTCAGTAATAAAAAGAAATAAAAACTGATGATTTTGTCTAGAGTATTATTGCTTGCTGATCTACCCTTTGCATATGACCTATATTTAACATGACAATCTGAATGCTTAGAACAATTTATACAAGTCAATAGATGATTTTATTTCATTATGTTTCACTTTTTTTCCATTATGTGCTGTGCCAGGTATTGTTGGCAAACATGCTTCTGCATCTTGTTCATCCATTGGTGCTTCCAATCAATGCTTTTCTTTGTCCATGCCATCTGGGCAAGTCTGCTATTTTGATTGGTCTGAAAAGGTAACAGCAGCCCTGTCACGCCATAGAAAAGTGGTTCTCAACCTGGGGAACACGTACCCCTGGGGGTTCAAGGCAGGAAGAAGTTGAATAATGGCAGAAAACAAATAAAAAATAGAAACTATAATAGTAACAAACAGTTTTGCTAATGTGAAGGGGTACAATTTATGGAAATAGGCTGCCAAGTGGTACAGAAATGAAATAAGGTTGGAAACTGCTACCACAGAGATAGCTAGGTAATTACAGGAGATTATGTTAATGCCCATATTTTCCTTGATATGATGGCACATTAAAGGGTAATACAGTCAGCACTACACCTGGCCTTCTTTATATCCTCAGCTGTATAATGAATTGGGCGCCATTTCTACTGCTGTGATTACTGGGACGCCACCAGCCATATTTGAATCGCTGACTTTACTGTGAAAGATGAACACACTAACCACTGTGCTACTCAAGTGCATTAATACAGACTAGTTCGTTAATTATTTATAAATTCAGTTAGTCATCTACACACTCATTTAGTTAATGAATTATTAATTTATCCACTCATATAAAATGTGATCATTCTGTATTTTTGTTTCTTCACTGATTCTTTTTTTTTGTCATTCACTCACCAAATCACTCTTTTATTCACACATTCATACACATACATTCATTCATTTACTCATGCTTCCTAATTCAGTCATTTCTTTATTCACTCAGTTTTGATTATTATCTATTTCATCATTTATTCATTTATTTGCTAAATTGTTTTATTCAGTAATTTAATTCACTCTCAAAAGAGCTTAATTAATCATTATAATAGTCATAAACACACTCATCCACTCAATCATTTTCAAATTACTTGTTAATTAACTTATTCACTGAATTGCAAATTTTCACTTATTCATTCAAATGCTCTTTCACTTTATCAGTTCATTCATTAGCACTCTATTTTTTTTTAACTCAGTAGTAACATTTTAACATCAATCTTTGCAGCCTTAAGCTGTCTAGCTTCAACATGTAATGTTTGATGAACATGACAATAGATTAGCTACAATATGTTACTCACTTTGCAGTCATGCCTTGAATCACAGAAGTCAGCAGTGTTAACATGACATTTATTGTCAGTGTTTATATTAAATTTATGCCTGTTACTAGCACTAATCATGAAATGTACATGTGAATGTAAATATACTAATAGAAATTATAGAATTACTCTGTTAAATGTTGGTGACAGTTTTTTTTTACATTTTTTCCCCCTTGAAATATAATTATAAAAAAAAAAAATCTGCCATTTGCACACATCGAAAATTAGAGAGTTAAGTGGTCCACATTTGATATACATGAATCTAAAACAACCACCTGCATGTGCATACAACTTGAAAAAATGTGGATATAGGACACGAGGACAACCAAGGAAAAAGTGGATAGATGTTGTGAAAGACATGCTGAGGAAACATGACAGCTACCCAGGCCTCTCATCTTGCTCTGGACTGATGTCTGAGACTTCCCTGTGACACTAAAGACATAAACAGACAGACAAGAAGAAGAAGAAGTAATTTGCATATATTTATATTGTATAGTTGTAAGTGTTAGCTGCAGCAGCGGTATCAGCAGATGTTTATGTTATATTCATTAGCTTCAGGCTGATATTTAAGTGGTCAGTTTCAACTTCACTTTGAATTTTCTTTATTTGAAATATTGTTCATAAAATATCAGAAGCATTGTTTTTATATCACACACAGAACTCTTTATGGACTATTAGGAGCACTGCTTGTAAATAATCAGAAGCACTATTCATAAAATTTATCAAGAGGTTTAAGAGTTTAGATAGCTTGTTTAAGCCAATATTAAATTTTAAAAAAAAGAAAAAAGGTAAAGGTAATCCTGTCATGCCTTAGATGCACATATGGATATGGTGTTAGTGGCCATATTTTTATTGACCTGTAGCACACTAGAGGGTGATATGGTCAGTATCATGCCAGGCAGTCTTTCCTTCCCCAACTCCAGAAAAAGTCAGGTACCCATTTCTGCATCTGGGTGACTAGGGGTGCTTCTAGATGGATTCAAATCCCCAACCTTTGCCATGAGAGACTAGTGCACTAATCACTACACCACTCAGATGTCCAAACCAATATGTTGTACTTTTTTGGGGGGGGGGGGAGGGGCGGGAGGTACAAAAGTAATTTTTATTTTAAATATTTTTTAATGAGAAAAAAAGTTATGTTTTAAATTTTGAACTGCTTTCATAGACATCAACTTTAGCGCTGAACTATATCCTCTATGATCTACTTTAATGGTGAACTACTTCACAAATGTCTACATTAGTGCTAAGTGGCAAATGCTGGAGCACAGTGGTGTGTGATTAACCTAAAAAAAATTGTAGATAAACCACTTCAGTCATTCTTCTACTTCGAGCGACTGCTGAATTCAGCAGCTTTCTGAGCCACTGAAGTTCACTGCAGCAGACAAGACATGTCTCCAAGACATCATCTCTGTTCTTGATCTTTTCTCGCCAGTTGTAGATTCCATGAGAGCATATAATCTCACCGTTGTTGTCTAGGTATACCTCTTGGTCTATCCCCTTTCATCACTTCTGTACAAGTCATGACTAGAGTCATGACGCAGGAAAAAAAATATGAGGAGAATGATTGGGACTCACACCTTGGACTCTAGTATAAGGTGCAACTACCTATCCAGGAGAGGGCAGTGCGCTGCCAACTTCATTATCTTGCATGTCATAAAAGTAGTGACGTCCATTGCAGGGTTAGCTCCTAGCTCCAAAAGAATTATACAGCCAACATAACAGAATTGTTATGTCATAATCCTCATCCCCACCCCCATATGACAACTTTGTTATTAAAACCTATGTAGACTTACAAGGCATCCCAAA
Source organism: Achatina immaculata (assembly GCA_009760885.1). Taxonomy (NCBI): domain Eukaryota; kingdom Metazoa; phylum Mollusca; class Gastropoda; order Stylommatophora; family Achatinidae; genus Lissachatina; species Lissachatina immaculata. The sequence continues at coordinate 12,870,616 of CM019715.1, forward strand.
AGAAAGTAAACAATTTGAAACTTCTTTGTAATTAAAAGTATCAGCATTTTCTTTGACAACCAAACTGGTGAATTTTTAGTATATTTTTTCTGAGATCTCGCCATTGCTGGTCATTTCTGCAGAAACAAACAACACCCAAGTATAAATTACACATAAGTTAAATTAGTGGTTCTCATACAGGTGACATCGCTCTCTGGGGACACTGGAAAAATCTAGAGGGGCTGTTGAAAGAAAAGGTGGTGACAGGGGCATTAGAACCTCTTTGTCTTCTTTACCCCCATCTGGAGCATAACCAGGGCTCAGAACCATCTGGTAAAAAAAAAAAAGTTTCTGGTGGAGCAAGGAATGTGGCCTGGGAGGCAAGGAGGTGGCAGTTTGAGAACCACGAAATTAAATCATTGAAAATGTATGTTTATTTTTTTTGTGGTCTTCTTGTATAGATAAAAGTTTATTTAAAATCTTTGGTTTTCTTAATTATCTAAACTAAATGGCTTGAACTGTCAAAATTTTGTTAACTTGCTGTACATATTGAGTTTACCATGAAACAAAGCTTGTATACGTTAATCTGTAACAGAATTACTGTGCATAATCCCACTCGTAACTGATGTAGCTGAAATAATCCATGTAGATTGTAGAATTTAAAAACTACAGCTGTTACTTAGTAACTTTGTTCTTGTTTATGTGTGATATATTGTTGCTGTTGTTGTTGCTACTGTTGTGATTGTTGCTGTTTGTGACATTTTTTAAAGAAATTATTTGTCTTTGTATGGTAGTTCGTTTTTTGGTTTGTTTTTTTTTTTACTTGGTTGTGGACTTAAGCATATTCTTGAGACTAACATTTACATGATTTTCGAGTTTCCCATCATGCAGTTTGAGTGACCTTTGTATCATAGCTCCAGAAGGTTTCTGAGATGAATTTTTTTTTTTCTCCCTGATTATACAAATCAACACAAAGTTCACCTTCACAGAACTAAAAGTGAACATTACAGAAACTGTGAAGGACAAGCAGACAAAGAAGCAAAGAAGAGACTATAATAGAAAAATTCATAAAGCAGCACAATCCAAATAGGTCCTGGACAAGCATGTACAAATGGATAAACAATCAGTTCAGTATCAAATGGTGGAGAGGGTATCTTTCTGAAGTTTAACAGTGGGGGCACAAAGCAAAATGGTAACAGTGGCAATAGGATAGTTCTCCAGCAGCTTTGGAAGTGAGACAGGTGCACTAAAACCAGCACAAAGTTGCCCTGATAGTAGAAGAAAGTTTGGCAGCCGAGTTGTTTCACTCACATGTGCTAAGTCAGTCTTAACAGCACCGATGACTAGAAGAAATACTGAAGTCAGTGAACTACAGGAGACTCACTATAACATGACCTTATGTTTTGAATGAGTCATCAGACATTGGGTACTATGCAGCTGCAACATCACAGGCAACAAAGAGGCTGTTGGTTAGCAAGGAAGGGCAGAGAACTCTCACAACTAGACTTGAGCTTATCATATTGATGGTGTCAAAAAACCAACCAGTGAGGAGAGCATCTTTGTGATTAGCTAGACAGAGAAGAACAGGTCAAGATTTTAAGGCTCTCCACAGTGGCTACAAGAGACTGAGATATCACAATGTACAACAAACTGAAGATATGAACAACTGATGAAAGCATCCAGGTTATCAGAAGAATGACCCCTTGTTTACCAGCTAGACAGAGAAGAACAGGTCAAGGTTTTCAGACTCCGCACTGGCCAGGAGACTGAGACATCACAAATATAACAAGCTGAATAACAGGCACAGCTGATGGCAGAACATGTCACTGGAAAGGTGACAGTCCTGCTCAGAGAGCTCCTGCACACATGCCAATCACCAACACCAACTCAGACCAAGCTGTATAGTGATGTCAACAACCTGAGGCAGACCACTGCATTCTTCACAAATATCCAAGACTGAGAATGTTCAAAGAATTTTTTTTCTTTTTTCCTTCACATCTCCAAAGATAAATCATTCACCCCAGTCTGACTCCCCCATCTCTCCAAAGATAAATCAGCCAACCCTGTTTGACTCCCACATCTCTCCAAAGATAAATCATTCACCCCTGTCTGACTCCCCTATCTCTTTAAAGATAAACCAGTCACCCCTGTTTGACTCCCCTACCTCTACAAAGATGGATAAGTCACCCCTGTTTGACTCCCACATCTTTCCAAAGATAAATCAGTCACCCCTGTTTGACTATCTCATCTCTCCAAAGATAAATCAGTCACCCCTGTTTGGCTCCCCCATCTCTCCAAAGATAAATCAATCACCTGTTTGACTCCCCCATCTCTCTAAAGATAAATCAGTCACCCCTGTTTGACTCTCCTACCTCTACAAAGATAGATAAGTCACCCCTGTTTGACTCCCCCATCTCTCTAAAGATAAATCAGTCACCCCTGTCTGACTCCCATATCTCTCTAAAGATAAATCAGTCACCCCTGTTTGACTCCCCCATCTCTCCAAAGATAAATCAGTCACCCCTGTTTGACTCCCCATCTCTCCAAAGATAAATCAGTCACCCCTGTTTGACTCCCCCATCTCTCCAAAGATAAATCAATCACCCCTGTCTCTCCAAAGATAAATCAGTCACCCCTGTTTGATATTAAGTCTGGACGTACTTCTTAGCTACTCTACAACAACAAAAAATACAGATTTTAAACACAAAACTTACAAATCAGCATGGAATATTTGTGCCACAACATTTATTTCTTTCATTAAAGAATGACACTCGTATCTCCCCACATGCAGCATTAAGTGGCCGAGGTTTATACCATGTGTGCCAGTTGTATTAAAAAGTATAAAAATAATGTGTTTACACATAATATTCAAAAATACAGAACCATATTAAGATGCTGATGAAGTTGTGGCTGCCTCAGATGAAATATGCGCAGGTGTTTCTTGATTTATGATGGGGTTACGTTCTGATGCACGTACTTTTAATCATAAATGCATTTAATACACATAACCTACCATACATCATAGCTCAGTCTAGTGTATGTGCTCAGGATAGTTACACGTCTACAGTTGGACAAAATCATCTAACATGAAGTCTGCTTTATAATAAACTGTTGGGTTCATTCATTCATTTGCATGTCCCTTGCAGAACTTTGTCTCCCTAACAGCACTCCTGTAGGCCTCTCGGTTGTGAGCAAGATGCCCTGCTGCTGATGCATCCATTTGAAGATCATCAATGATGTCTTACAGCCATCTTTGCCTTGGTCTTCCTCTCTTTCTTTTTCCCATTATATACCCTTCCAAGACATCCTTCTCTAGATTATGACGTTTAATGTGTCCAAAATATTTAAGTTTTCTCTGTTTAATCCTCTTTACTAGCCAGCCTTCTTCAATATTAAGTTCTTGTTGTATGGATATATTTGTTAAACTGTTGAGTATTTCATGTAATTTACTGAACACTGTACTGAAAGAGAAAAACAGAATTGCTCTATGGGTACTTGTCATTAACGTACACAGCTGAAAGTACACTGGGCTGAAGAATATTTGAAGTACTGAACTAAAAAGTAACTGCTGGATGATGGGAATGCAACAGTGTTGGGGTCATCATTTTCTCTCTCTTCTGATGAGGTCGGAGAGTAGGTGGTAGAAGGCACTGCAGTAGTGACACTTGATGGTTTAGCAGACAGCGTATTCTTCAGGACAATATCGAGTTTTGACTTTACAGTTTCTTTCTTCTTTCTTTATATATATTTTTCTAAAGCAAGCAACAGCATCCTATTGAAAGAAAGAATTGTACCATATATCACTACACCGGGAAACGATCAAAATTCAGAATCTGAGGAATGTGTAATGCTTTTGCACCATCATAAAGTTGAAATACTGTAAGGTGAACCATCATAAGCCAAGACGTGTCTTTACAAACAAGATATGAAATATTATCAAAATACTGAGTCATATAGTAGCAATAACCGACAAAAGCAACAAAGCAACACAACAGAACCAACGGCCATATTTACCATGCCAGAATCCTGAAATATTATTACAAATAACAAAAGCATTACAATACTATACTACAAATTATTCTAAAATGTTTGTCAAGTACTCTGGACAACAACTGAGCCACATGGCAGCATTATCTAACAAAAGTACACAGAGGAGCAGCACAACAAAGCCAATGGCAATATTTACCTTGCCAGAATATGACAGCACCAATATCATGAACTAAAGAGGACATTGTTAAGATAAGCCAGTTTAGTGGGCATAACATCCCATGATGAAGTTGAAAAACTAGCCAAGAACAGGAAAACCTGGCAAACAACTATGCGAGCCCTATGTGACGTTTAATGGCACGGGAAGGATTTTAAGATGTACGTATCATGAAACACTGCAATAAATAGCAAAAATGATTACAACGCTACAAACTATTCCAGCATTTTGTCACAAATCTGTCAAATAAGAAACAATGACACTTGCACACAATAAAGTGATAAAACATTTGTCACCCACTCTGAGCAGCAACTGCCAAACTTTTCTCAACTCGTGGTCCACTGAACAAGGCTAAAGTGACTAGCAATCACACCATCAATTTCATCACTTAAAACTCAAGTGAAACCAAATCTTTACAGCCTTGCCTCAAAACTTCTACGACAAACCTGGAGACCTTTGGCAACACACCTGTTGGTGATTGCTGTCTTACAGTAAAACACGTAAATTATTTCAATTCAAAAACGTAAGATTGTTGCATCCATCAACTCTTTTTAAGTTGAAATTTTAAGCAGCACTGAAATGATAAAAATTTACACGAGCACCTTCTTGATTCCCTTTCGGATGGGGAAGAGAAGGAACATATGAAATATATAAATAGCACTAACTGTAACCAATCAGAAATATGACTGATAAAGAAAATATTACATTGAATTCAATCATATTTTAGCATTATCTCCTCCTGCCCTGGAAAGCAACACAAAGCACTCGATCCAAAACTGCCTGTCTGCTGATTGATTAAGTACTGCTGAAAATCCCACAGAGTGAAATAATCTGCATACTTGAACAAAACAACTTCCATTATTCTCGCTCTTTGAAGTAGAGATGGCTACAGTCCAACAACCCAATCTTACAACCCTTGCAACTCAAGGAAAGAAATTAATTCTTTCACTTTATCCTGTCCTGAAGCTAATTATGGCTCATGTTTCAGTGCCGTTTCCCCACAAGTTATAAAAAAGAATACAAATTTTTACATTACATTTGTGATCATTGCCTAATACAGAATTCCTATTCCCAGAAGTGTCTGTAGGGAAAAATATGCTGATATCATACATCACATGCCCTAATTCTTTGTACTTCAGTGGTCAGTCAGTTTGTTCAGTATGATACTGTGAATATACACAAGCATGCATTGACAATGACATTTTTTTATCTAGATTACATAAAGAAAAGAGAAAAGTAAGAAGATAAGTTAGAAAAGTACGTAATGGTGATGAAAATGGTGATGAAACAGCAAGCTAATATCATTCAGCCATTTATTCAAACTTAAGAAAAAAAGAACACCATACTGAAATATGGAATACCTTACTGTCAAATCAGACTCTTTTTCTTACAATTCAGGTTCATAAATTTCATCTGATGCAACAATTTTAGCAATAAGAAACAACTAACCTTCAGACCAAAAAAGCAACCAAATCTGTAGTTGTGATCCAACTTTTTTACTGTTAATCAACAGTTGCTTCTAAAACTCACCAAACAGGAGAACTGAAATGGAAATAGGGCCCTAGAAAAGTGCTGTCAGAAAAGAATGGAGCATATTTCTGGGACAGAAAAGAAGACAAATACAGAAATATAAGAGAACAAAAGAAACAGATAAAAGTAAACAACTTATAGCCTGACTTGCCTTGTCTTGTGCAATCTCCCTGTAACTGTGAGCTGGTGTTCTTTGCAGCCAGTGCTGTAGAGGTGCTGAAGCACAGCATCGTATCAGCGTGGGAGCGGATTATGGCAGCTACTTTTTCAGTCCCAGAGTACAGGTAAAAAGCAGGGGGGTGTGCACTGCTTCTTTAACCTAAAAACCAGGGGGTGTGCACTGCTTCTTTAACAGACTCCACCACCATGGGGACTATAGTGATCCCTGCCCCATTAGCCAGGCTAGGCCTGTCACTGAGGGTACCAAAAGAGAGGTGGGACAGGGTCTTTTTATCATAACAAAGCTTCTTCATAAAAATATTTCAATTCCCCTCCAGACACAAAGACATTTCTACTGCTCTTGTCCCTTCTCATTAAAAAACCATTTACGTCACTACTGCCGAGAATGTTGTCAGTCCAGACTTATTTTTAAACTTTCATTGTCTAAGAGATTAAGGTCTTCCATTTACATTTTAAAAACTGTGTCTGATAATTTATAGAATGACATTATCAATCTGTGGAGACTGCATAAAATGGTGATCTTAAATTTAAAATATTTCCTGAATTTTGTTGTCATTTTTAAATTATTTTTTTAAAAAGTGGCCAGAGCAAAAATGGTTTATGAAAACAGAATGCTAAAGTTCAGTCATTTGCACATCCCTTGCAGAACTTTGCCTCTCTAACAGCTCTCCAGTAGGCCTCTCAGTTGTAAGCAAGATGCCCTGGTTCTGATACCTCCATTTGCAGATCAACAACAATGTCTTGCAGCCATCTTCGCCTTGGTCTTCCTCTTTCTTTTTCCCATTATATGCCATTCCAAGACTGTCTACTGTATATTATGATGACGTTTATTATGTCCAAAATATTTAAGTTTTCTCTGTTTAATCTTCCTTACTAGCCAACCTTCTTCAATATTAAGTTCTTGTAGTATGGATATATGTTATTTTTTGTGGCCATGATATTTGAAGAACTCTTCTGTAGCATTTACATTCAAAGGCATTTATGTGTTTCTCAGCTGTTTTGTTAAGTGTCCAGGTCTCACAGGCATATGTTGTGATAGGAAAGATGCATGCCCTTAAAAATCTTATTTTTGTAGTTCTGTCTGTTCCTCTCCACAGCTTCTTTAGTTGTTTCATTTTTTGAAGAGGTATAGATGTCCTAATTTTAATATCCCTCATTGTATTTCTATTATTAGTTAGTAATGATCCAAGATATCAAAACTCTCCACCTCTTCCAATTTTTCCTCATTGATACATATTTCAGCTGCCTTATTTGTTTTGTCAGTTGTCATCAATTTAGTTTTCTTTGCATTATGGTAAAGGTTTTGCTCTTCGCTGTTCTTACGGACTGACATAATTAGTTTTTCCATTACTTTCTGTGTTGTGGACAGTAATACTGTGTCATCAGCATATCTAATCTCTGGTGTCTCGTAACCTTGCTAAATTTACATGCATTATATAATACACTAAAATCTGAGTCTTGAAGCAAACAAAATGTGTAGCTTTTTTTTTTTTTTTAAACAATGAAATAAATTTTAAAACAGAAAAAAAACATGCATGCAAAAATAAAAAAATGATTTGCTAACTGCCTTCTTCTTGTCAAGAGACAAACAAAATTAATAAATGCTTGAAAACATTAGCATAAATATGTTAAAACAAAAACTTTGGTGAAATTAGCACAAATATATGGATATGGTAATCTTAAATAACACATATCTGCAACATGAAAACTAATTTAAATAACACATATCTGCAACATGAAAACTGATTTAAATAACACATATTTGCAACATGAAAACTGATTTGATCAGTGCCTTTAAATGAATATCCTTCATGACTAGAGTAGAAAATTATATGAATGACTCGTCTAGTCTTGTCTTATCTATTCCTCTTATACCTTTCAGTACTGAAGGGGTAAAAACAATTTCTACACAGAGTTCAGTGGTTTGCTTCATATTTCATATAAAGGGATATTTAAGGTTTCTGTTATCACTTAGTACAGAAAGAAATGGAGGCCATGTAAATGTGGTTCATAAGAAGTATGTTGAAAGTACCATGGACAGCTAAGAAAACCAACGAAGAAGTCTTAAAAGAGGCTGGAGTTAAAGGGCAAATTATAGCAAAGATCAGAAGCAGACAAGCAAGATTTGTAGGGCATTTTCTGAGAAGAGGAAAATTGGCACAAATTGTGGCGACTGGAAAAATCGAGGGAATAAGAGACAGAAAGAGAAGTTACTGGATGGGCTGTCAGTGTGGCTAGGAAGAAAGTCACTGGCGGATCTCATAATCAAGTCTAAAGACGGGGAATTGTGGAGAGAATGATCGCCTATGCTATGCAGCACAGCACTTGAATGACTGATTGATTGTTATCACTTTCATCCATCTCCTTCATCTGCAGCCTCTCTCTGTTGATGAATGGCAGGTTGGTGACACAAAAAAAAAAGAGAGGTTGACAGCTTTGAAGGAAGTCTTTTTCCATCGAGTTAGTGTTGCACCATAGACTGATACTTCATTTCATCAGATTCTACATGTGTTCTTAACTTGATGCACCTACTGTGTGAAAGTTCATTATCTCAGCTCCTACTGGATCTGTAGTCTGTCTAGTATTAGCACTGGATATGTAGTCTGTCTGGTATTAGCACTGGATCCGTAGTCTGTATGGTATGAGCACTGGATCTGTAGTCTGTCTGGTATTAGCACTGGATATGTAGTCTGTCTGGTATTAGCACTGGATATGTAGTCTGCATGGTATGAGCACTGGATCTGTAGTCTGTATGGTATGAGCACTGGATCTGTAGTATGTCTGGTATTAGCACTGGATCTGTAGTCTGCGTGGTATCATTAGCACTGTATATGATTCCAGATACCTAAAGTTTCATATCTGTAATCATTTTCACTGTTTGTGACTTGATTTCCACCTCTCTTGTCAAACGATCGAGAAAACAATGGGACTATTCATATGATCATGTGCATCAAATATGCCTGGTTAGGACTACTACAACTAACTGTGGGCCAAGAGGCTGAGTGCAGGCAATGAACTGGACTTAATCCACCAGCTACAAAGGAAGCAACAAACAGTCTTGTTTCGATTAAGAACCAGCCATTCTAGGCTACCGAGCCATCTCTACCGACTCAAGATCTCACAGATGAATGCCCGTGTGGAGTGGACTACAGACTCCAGAACATATTCTCCAAGAGTGTCCAACTTTTACAGACCTATGCAACCAGACATGACCACAGGTGTCGGACATGTGGGGCTGCTGGGAGGACCTGGAGAAGACTGTGGGGTTGCTGGGAGGACCTGGAGAAGACTGTGGAGCTGCTGGGAGAACCTGGAGAAGACTGTGGAGCTGCTGGGAGGACCTGGAGAAGACTGTGGACTTCATCCTGGTGACCAGGCTTCTGATTTAGCATGATCAAGAACATGAATGCTGAAGAAGAAGAAATGACTAGTTAGTGGCTATACCACTGTTCCCTGTAAACCAAACACTTGAGTTATCACTCATGTATTTTGTCTTGGTGTCATACATTTTTCATGCTGCTCAGTAAAGACACTGAATATTGGCTATAAAAATCCCACATTACTGAAGTTCTTGTTGATTTCTTGTAACTTCTAGAAGCTTTGCTCATTTTGAGGAAATACTAGACTACTCCACTTTTTATTGCCAGGAGCTTCACAAATAAAAAAAGAGAAAAAAAACAAAAAAACAAAGATTGAGGTGAGATTCATATCTAAAAATACACACAAAGCTATCATTTTTTTTTTTAAATTAAAAAAAAAACAGATATACATCTGTCAAAAAAAAAACAAAAAACCAGATTCTGAAATTGCTAAAAAGCAAGATTGATACTTCTGTTGTGAAGCCATGAATCAGATCACATGACCATGTTTGCCATTTTGAACTTAGAATTTTTACTGGGAAGAGAAGAACAGGACAATTATTTGCAGTACTTCATCGTGAGTTCTGGAACCAAGTTCCCACTGAATGCAGCAGATGAAAGCAAATATACTATACTGGATATGACCTAGCTCTGAGGGAGCTGTTCTGTTACACTCGGGACATGCCCATCAATGTTCTAAATTTGTCATCAGGATGTCCTTCAGTGCTTTGGCTGATACAATACTGTGTTGGTTGAGATGAAAGCAAAGATTAAGTCTATGCACTATGACATATTAATGAACATACAATAAATTGATAATTCACAGCTGCTTATAAGTACATTCACGATTAAAACATTAGCATTCATAATTTCACAAATTTATACAAAAATATGACAAAAAACACACAATTCTGAATTATTCAAAAAAATATTTTTAGAAAAAAAGGACTCAGCTGAACTGTATTATGAAAAATGTAAGTTCTTCAAGCAAGTGTAAATGTTTCAAAAAATGTACAAATTGTAGATTCAAGTTAAATATCATAAGAGTATACTGAGTACATATACTACATTTGGTACTTTTTTTTCTTTAAACATTTACAGTTTGGTCAAAGTCCCTCTGAATACCGAATAGGCCAGTATCGTTCAGAAGTATAAACTGTGAATAAAGTGCAAAGATATCAATCAACTGGTCACTGAAGCTCCGAAAAGGGGTTGCATTTTAATATGTGTGGATTTCCCTACAATCCAGATCAACCAGTTGGCCTCCTTTATGTTACAAAATCTTTGACAGCAAGATGTCTGGAATGTTAAACTTGGGTATTAAAAAAAAAGGTAATTAGTCAAGACATTAGTGCTCTTTAAAATTTAATTTCAGAATAATTCTGCGACAGTCAGTCCAGTCATTTGCATCTCTCTTGTGGAACTTTGCCTCACTAACAGCTCTCCTACAGGCTTCTCAGCTGTAAGCAAGATGCCCTGCTGCTGATGCAACGATTTGCAGAGACCATCAACAATGTCCTGCAGCCATTTTTGCCTTGGTATGTCATTTCACAGCACTGAGGTATGATTTTTAATACTCCGGAAGTAATGTTTCTCAGTCAGCTTAAACTCTGTGTTTTATCTTCTTACAAATGTCTAATTTTGTCTTATAAATCACATTTTCTTGAAATAGCTCACCAGATCCAGTCTCAGAGTGTGTGACATGGACCTTAGTATTTTTCTGCTCCTAAACTCTGCTCAGTCCACCATGCAACAAATGCATTTACTGATAAAGAAACAAACATAATATTCATTATAATGACCACATACAATGCCAAAAAGTGGTGGGATTTAAGAATGACTGTTAAATTATTGAGGTAAAGCACACAATTGAAAATACAAACTGGCAAATGGTGGTGACTTAAGAATGATTGTCAAATCACAGCAGATCTTAAGAATGATTGTCAAATCACAACAGACCTCAAGAATGATTGTCAAATCACAATAAAATGATCAGCAACACCATCTCTTACCAGCTTTAACTCTCTGTGGGTTATTACTCTCAGATGATTTTACGCCAAAGGCAAAGGTATTGGAATTTCAGTCCCAGGGCATTGTTACTACAACTATAGCTGTGACCTATACAGTCCACTCCAGCTGATGCCCTGAAGATCTCAGACTAAAGTACTACAGCTTTCTGTTACTTCAAATTTAGCTTATATTTCCACAGCCTTCTATTTTTAAAGATATCTTTCACATCATTCATTTTAAAATTATTTTTTTTCACATCCTTAATATCATTACAGGTTTATCTTTCATGGTAAAAGATAAAATTCCCGTTTCCATGCCTTTAATTCATATTAGGGAAACAGTGTTAGGCCCGTATTTCCAAAACCTTCGGCACATGAAAGTGCGATATGGTCAAGTTATCACACCTGGTCACATTTACCTTCCCAGATTTCTCCGGTACCCATTTCTGGAGGCTCGGTGGACCCTAGGGCCTTTCTGGTGTAGTGGTACCAGAAAAAAAATCTTCCATGGTAAATCACATAAAGTAATGAAAAGGGCAATGATCTGTGGAAAACTATCATCTTCACATGTGGAGAGAAAAAAAAAAAGTTTCCTCATGTCTGTCTCAAGACCACACAGTTAAAAAAAAATATGGAATTAATAAATATAACTTGTATGATTTCTTTCTTCACAGCCTTGTTCAACTACATACATTTTGTATGAATGCATAAAGTTCCTGAATATAATTTTGTATATATATATATGTTCTATTTAAAATTATTTGAGCTGAAGAATTACATCTGTTTGTTATATATATATATATATATATTTTTTTTTTAACAGCCTTTTACAAACACATAAGTTTTACATCACTTCTCTTATAACTTAAAGTCCAAATTTTTGTTGTAAAAACAGGATGCAAAGTATTTTCAAAAAAGCCAAACATGTGGAGTGGCCTACAGTCAGCCTTGAACCACTGACCTTATCATAATAGGCAAGAACACTAACCACTGCAGCACTCAGACCCTAGAGTCTGCGATTAGCTGTATTTTTTTTAAAAAATAGTTCATAAATATTTTTTTTTTCTTTTTTATTCCTGCAACTTTCTTAACTTTTTATCCATAAGATCTACTTGTAAAACACTGACTTCCTTACAAATATGGTCGTACAGAACACAATTATATTCAGGAAGTTGGGAGGAGGTTTCTCTGAAGGTATAAAGAGATTCCCTGCTTTGTTTTTCTCTGTACAAAGAATTTTAAACCTTACATTTTTTTTTTTTCAAGTTTCTTTAAAACTTATAGTGCAGCACTGAAGTATTCCAAGTAAGGTATCTAACGATATTGATATTACAAATAATATGTAACGATATTAACACTGCTGATGACCAATCATTTACACTCCTGTGTCATCTAATCTAATAATAATAATAATAATGATGATAATAATTACTATATTTTCAATGCACACTCATTTATTTCAGAAAAAAAAAAGCTGTAGTAATATACACTTTTTCATATGAATAAAAAAAGGTATAAATAGCTGTGAAACACTGCAAACATTGCACACATGATTGCCAGCTTTATTTTTCCTTCTCTTAATCTTCTTAAAACTCACAAGAGAATGCACCTCAAAGTCTCATGCAGGTATTCATTGTTACTGCAGTCAATTTCACTCAACACAAGGTGCTGGCTACCTATTTTTACTGTTGGAAGGGGGGAGGGGGTGAAGACGACCGATAAGGTAATCAGCGACCCATAACTGATATGCCAGCGTCAGAGTTAGCGACCCATAGCTGACCAAGACCCTGTCTCACCTCTTCGTGGTACCCCCTGTAACAGGCATAGCCTGGCTAACGGGGCAGGTACTGCAATAGTCCCCATGGTGGTGGAGTCTGCTAAAGAAGCATTGCACACCCCCTGCTTTTTTAGCTGTACTCCGGAACTGAAAAAGCAGCTGCCATAACCCACTCCCACACTGTTATGATGCTCTGCCTCAACATCTCTACAGCATCGACTGCAAAGACCATCAGCTCGCAGTTACAGGGAATTCATACAAGTACAAGCACTGCTGGACTGACAAAAGGGTACTGTCAGGGAGTTTAAGGACTCTTCACTCTGAGAAACCATAACGCTATTGATTCAGCAACTCTCCTCAGATTTTACAAGTAATTGGCAAAAGCATCTGAAACCTGCAACCAATTAAATGTTATTTTCATGCCCTTGTAAACTGTATTATTTTTTTTATGCCCATGTACATTGTATTATTTTTTTTTATGCCCATGTAAATTGTATTATTTTTTATGCCCATGTAAATTGTATTATTTTTTTATGCCCATGTAAATTGTATTTTTTTTATGCCCTTGTAAATGGCATTATGATTGTTTTTTCATGCCCTTGCAAATGACACTGATTGCATTTTCATGGCCTTGTTAAGTGGCATTTTGATCTTTTGTCAAGCCCTGGTAAATGGCATTATTCCTGCCTTTCATGCCCTTGCAAACAGCATTATGATTCTTTTCATGCCCTTGTAAACAGCATTATAATTGCATGATATCACACAGTTTTAAAAATTTAACATAAAATTGTGCACATAAAATTTGTAGTTTACCAAGAATGGCAAAGGTTATCATTAACAGAACAGAACCTAATCATAAAACAAAGTACAGTATTATGATTATTTGTAATCTTCTGCAAGAACAGACAAGCAAGCAGCATGCAAAAATAAGTACGAATTTTTAAAGGACATCTTTGCTTTATGATAAGGCTTATAGCAAAAAAAAAAAAAAACAAACAAAACATCAACTTCAAAGCTATTGATGCTATCCTGCAGCACAAGTCAGGACAACAACAACAATATCTTTGAAGTTGATGCTTGATTTAAAAAAAAAAGAGAAACTATATAGCAAAGCCTATGATAACACACTCTGTGTACTTGTATCATTCAAAACTACAACTTGGTATGGAGAACATCGAGGAAGGCCAACTCTGCCACAAAACCACCCATAGAACCCTTTTTCTCCGTCACAGATCTCCTCCCACCACCATGGCCAAGACCAGGAAATCTGCATCACCGAAGCTGCGAGAGCTACAAGGAAGGCGGACAGTCCCACTGTCAAAGGGAACGACAAAATAAGCAGGGGACAAACTGCTAATTTATGCAGAAATGATTTCTCCTCACTGAAGTATGTCACGAAGTTGTACCACGTCATGGAGCCGTTATAGAAAGAAATACACATGGAGATCACCATTGCAACTGGAATACAAATAATTGACCAAAGAACAATATGTGGACCATGGTTACGTCCACATTTATGTTTGTCATCTGTCACTGATTGTGGTTCTCGAGATGTCAAGCGAAGATATTCATTTTCTGTTAATTCAAGCTGAACCTGTGTGACAGAAGTAAAAAGTAAATTATATAAGACACAAGCATTTGAAGCAACAGATCTAAGTATCTGACGCAACAGATCTAAGTATTTGAAGCAACAGATCTATGTATCTCAAGCAACAGATCTAAGTATTTCAAGCAACAGATCTAAGTATCTGAAGCAACAGATCTATGTATCTGAAGCAACAGATCTATGTATCTGAAGCAACAGATCTATGTATCTGAAGCAACAGATCTATGTATCTGAAGCAACAGATCTATGTATCTGAAACAACAGATCTAAGTATCTGAAGCAACAGATCTAAGTATCTGAAGCAAAAGATCTAAGTAACTGAAACAAAAAATCAAAGTATATGAAAGTTCAAAAGTTTGAAGTTCAAAATTCAAAATTCAGACTCTGGCTTCAATGCTTTCAGGACAACCCCATATATGCCCCATCGCATTCATCCAAGAATATGTTTGCTAATAGTTCCTGTCAAATGTTGGCTGCTTACAATGCATTTTCTGCATACAGTTCAGATTTCCTGCGCAGCATCTTTAATTTGTCCTAGCTCCAGCAGTCTCTTCAGATCTGCATTGTTCTTCCATTCCTGCTCTTCATTTTCCCACAGTCTGTCCAACACAGCTTTAGCCTGTCTATTGCTAACTTGCCATTTATTTTAACCTGTCCAGCAAGTCTATCTACCACATCACTGCCATGTACTCCCGCATGCCCTGGACAGGAAAGCCAAGTTGACTGGCTTAACAGATGAACCCATTCTTTTCGAAGCAATTTCTTCTCCATCTTACAAAGCATACTCCGTGAATCCATCACAATGACACCATTAACCACATCAAGAAGTGTATCTAAGTATCTGAAACAAAGATCTAATTATTTGAAGCAAAAGATTTAAGAATTTGAAAGCAAAAGATGCAAGTATTTGAAACAATCTCTTGTCATAACAGACTTACAAAAGTATTTCTTAGAAAGTCTGTTGTTATCTTGAACTGCCTCCTTCCTTCTGCACCTTCCAGTGTCGAAGGGACACACAGACTTCTTGATACAGCTCAGTGATTTACTTCGTTTAATAAGATAATTAAGGTTTGTGTTTCTTCAGCAGACCGAGGTGGCTTGCCATTTAAAGTCAATGGAGGTGGATAGACAAACAAAGATGGTCTTATATCTTATCTTATATCCTTCCCGTGCCGTTAAACGTCACATAGGGCTCGCAAAGTAGTTCGCCAATTTTTCCTATCTTCGGCGAGTCTTTCAACCTCATCAAAGGATTTTATGCCTGTTAATTTGGCCTCTCTTAATAATGTCCTCTTCAGAGTTTCACGCGGTCTGCCTCTTTTTCTTTGGCCTGTTGTGTTCCACTTGATAGCTTGTTTTGGGATTCTCTGATCATTTCTTCTCATCTTATATAGAAGTGATTAAAAGGGACAGACCAAGAAGTGATTAAAAAAAAAAAACATTCATAATTTCCTACAGGAGAACTTTTCTGTCTGGCTCATTAGTGAAGAAGTATCAGCTCCTTGGCTTCCTCTTTCACCTGACCTTATTCCTTGCAGTTTTTCTTTTCATAAGAAAAAAACATGAGCTTATAGTTTTTATTAAAAAACTTTATGGTGTACAGTTTCTGTGGCAGTGTGGGTGTTTATGTGTTTTATTTTCCTTTTCTATTATCATTGATAAAAGCATATGCTAAAATAAAACTTTCTTCTTGCTGAATGTGTTGTTTTTTTTTTTCCTACTGTCCCTGATATGGACATCCTGGTAAAATATTGGTTTGATCTTAGTGTCTTTTATTGTCACTGCTCTCCTTTCTTTCCTTTCTTTTTTCTTTCTAAATCTCTATTTCACAAAGGCAAGATCATGAATAAATTATCACTAAATCATTTACTTATGATCCTACATCCTTCCCGTGCTGCTAAACATCACATGGTGGTTCGCCAAGATTTCCTGTCTTCAGCGAGTTTTTCAATCTCATCAAGGGATGATATGACCACTGAACTGACCTCTCTTAACAATGTCCTCTTTAGAGCTTCATGTGGCTGACCTCTTTTTCTTTGGCCTATTGTGTTCCACTTGATAGCTTGTTTGGGGGATTCTCTGATTGTTTCTTTTCATCACATGATTGACATATGTCCATCTTCTTTTTCTGATCACCCATGAGACAGGTTGTTGTTTGCTCATCTGCCTTATCTCTGCATTGTTCTGAATTTGTTCCACTTGATGCCGAGTATTTTCCTTAGGCATTTGTTTTCAAAAGAGTCTAATTTCTTAAGTTGTTTTCCAGCTTTTGCATGCATAAATGAGGGTGGATATTGCATTTGAATTGAACAGCCTTAACTTGGTTTTTGTGCTTATAACTTTTGAATGCTATATGTTCTCAAGATTCTTGAAGATCGATGCTGCTTTTGCAATTCTAATTTCCTTTTGGTGTCACATTCCTGGTCTATGTAGCTGCCAAGGTATGCAAATTGATTGACTTCTTCAATATCTGTCCCTTCTATGTGAATTTTTCCATTTTGATTAATGGGAAGTTTCATTATTTTTGTTTTGTCCTTGTTAATTTCAAGTTATAATATATAAAATTAATAAATTATTTATGATTAATTCATAGCCAAAGACATTAATACAATTTTTAGTGTCACCATGTTGATCTCCTTCAACTGTGGTGTCAGGTACAAATTTAGTTCTGTGATCATGGCCCTGGGATGAGTCATCCACAGATGAAGAGACAAGCTGAAGATTGTGCACCTTCTTAGAATATGAATCCAGTTTTCTGCTGTGGGTTTCTTTTCCTTTCCTAGCAAAGTGCTAGGGCTTCGTTTAACTCCACCTTACAATACACAAAATCAGGGCAGCCTATACCTTCGTTTAACTCCACCTTACAATACACAAAATCAGGGCAGCCTATACCTTCGTTTAACTCCACCTTACAATACACAAAATCAGGGCAGCCTATACATATCACAGACAGGCAAGCTGTACATACCTCAACAGGCTGTCCTGCGCTGTTTCCTGTCTTCACAGTTCCTGTCATTGTTATATATTGGCTGTCTCTTTTTGAGACTGGTCGTTTACGGTTTTGGGCGGCCCCACCTGCAACCATGACGTCTCCTGCATGGGTCAGAGGTAGATATTCATTCCCTGAATGAGCAGACGGCGAAGGCGGTACTGGAGTAGCGTTCTGGGATGTCCCAGTTGAAGATGCATCAAAATTATCATCATTGGCGTGTTTTTGCTGTGCCGGTGGCGATTTTCTTGGCATTAAAGGCTCCAGTTGCTCTGAGATTTCAACCAGTTCCACCGAAGCCTTACTCTGAGACTCTAACAGGTTAGCCATGATACGATCTTACTACACCTACTGTCGTTTTCCGAACTGGAGAAAAACATGTATTCATCCACTCTACATCACGTACTGCACTGCCATAAGAAAGTCCATGAAGCAAAGGGCTTGATCACAGGCCTTGGCACTTTTATCATTACTTTATATTTTAAAAATATTCTCCCGGAGACCTTAAACTGGACTTAAACAAGCTAGACGGAATAAAACTGTTTTAATTTGTACTCATCTTCCCTGAACGACGGAAAGCGGAACTGGGTCAATGAGCTCTCTTGTGTGAGAAGTTAAATAATTAATACGACAATGTGTACCAATGTACTTTGGTCCCTTATTTGAAAAGTGCATTGGGGACGTCTATATCACTCTAACAGTTTTGTGATACTTGTGTGATACTTGTTTGACTTCCATATTTCGTATGAACTGTGTATGTTAATATTTTCAGTTCTTTTTCTTACCATTGGTGGGTATATGAAATTTAAAAGTTTGTGAAGCTTGTCTATCTATCAATCTATCTATGCCTGTTTGCTTTCTCGGATGTCCATTTTTTGTTAAAAAAAATATGTTAGACGGGTTAGTGAGTTTTTGAAACTGGTACAGGCCAGGCCCTCTCCGGCCTCCGCGTGATATTTCGTGTAACAGACTGATTTTGCTCTTTCATTCTGACAAGACTGAAATGATGTCCCCGATGACCCCGTTTCCAAGGTCAAGGAAGCCGCTGTAAACACTGGACGTTGATGCAAGTGTTTTCGTGATCGTTGTTGTGTAAGCTGTACAGAACAGAAGTTGATAGTTCTGAGTGTGAGGAGAAGTATTCCCATAAGTTTTTCATCGCGAGGGACCAGGTATGACAAGTTAAATAGGTATCGTTGTTCTGTTGTTTCTGGGTTTCTTTTGGTAATACCATATAGAATAGGAGTGTGTTTCCCACCCCATTTTTCCTTTACATTTTCATCATTATGTGACATCTCTTCTCAAACGGTTGATCGCAGTGGCCCTCCAACTATTTCTGTCCTTTTATCTTCACAGTACAGCTGGTCAAACTGAACCTGTCCAGCTGGACGTTAACGCTTTGGTTCATTCGGTTCTTCGGGTAAAAAGCGGGTACCCGATTCCTACAGTACCGTAACAAACTGATAGCGTATACTTACTAGTGCCTGACACATTTCTGTTTTCTACTTCTGGAGGAAGACACATTCAGATAAGTTCTTCGTTTTGTTTTTTTTTTTTGTGTGTCTCGTTTTGCATGTAATCCTCGAAAAAGGATCACGCCGAAATATCGGATGTTGTATGTTTTTCATTTATACATTCTCATACTTTCTATTCGTTTTTTTTCCCTCACCTTACTCACTCCCTCCCTCACTTTGTAAAACTGCACCATGCACCTCTAAGTACCTGATTGAACCGCATAAAAATAGAAATAAACCCAGTTTTAAATTCGAGTAGATCCGCATGCCCGGTGTATTTGGTAGCCTATGGTTAACATTTCAAACTTCCTTGAAAGGGTCTTAAAATTGATCAGATTATAATTGTTTGAAGTGTGCAACTTTCTCGGCACAGTGAATCATGGACATGCTCGGTAGTTATATAATCAGAAGAATCGGTTTCAGGAACTAGTTCATGAATACTTACTAAACGGGTAACCGAAAGATTCGCCCCCCCCCCCCCCCAAAGAAGAAATGCCCAGTTCTAGCTTGTCCATCTGTTTTATATTGCCCAATCATCCACATCATTGTCATACGCTTGCTCTTTCTCCTTCAGCTTTTCCCTCAAGTTCTATTTTCGTTATTGTATTATACATCTTGATAATAAACAAAATATTGTAATATATTCTGACATGCATATAGTGTACAATTAACTAAATTAACGCATTTTCTGCCTCAGGCAAAAATTTAAAAAATAATTAGTTACACAGTCTCTATATTTTTGTGATCAAAAGTTAGGCTTTTCAGCAATCATGAACAGATTAGTTACTTTAAGGAAAAGTTAAAGGGAGAGACTTGAATTTAAATTATAAAGAAAAAATCAACTAAATATTCTTGCAGTGTTACGTACAAGTATGTCTGCAGTAACTAGAGCAGCACCAGGACTGAATTTTGGAAGGTATGTTCATGTGTAAAAAAGCTAACTAGGTGCTTTACTTTACTTTATTATATCCTTCCTACTTAGTCTTTACATTATTTTATCATTTTTACTTGATTTATTTTATCTTTCAAACTTTATCTTATTTTTATCATTATTTTATCTTTATTTTTATTTTATTGTTTTCTTCCTACTTTATTTTATTTCATCATTCCAACTTTATCTTTACTTTATTTTATCATTCTTCCTTTATTTTAGTTTTCCAGGTTTATCTCTAATTTATTTTATCCATCCTACTTTATTCTTACAAATATATCCGAACTACAAGAACTTAATGTTGAAGAAGGCTGGCTAGTAAAGAGGATTAAGCAGAGAAAACTTAAATATTTTGGACACATTAAACGTCATGATAATTTGTCTTAGAGAAGACTGTCTTGGAAGGATACATAATGAGGAAAAGAAAGAGAGGAAGACCTAGATGAAGATGGCTGCAAGACATCATTGATGATCTGCAAGTGGATGCATCAGCAGCAGGGCATCTTGTTTACAACCGAGAGGCCTACAGGAGTGCTGTTAGGGGGGCAGAGTTCCGCAAGGGACATGCAACTGGCTGACTGACTGACTTTATTCTTTGTTCCTGCTTTTATTTTTACTTTATTTTATGCCTTCTACTGCTTCTTTACTTTATTTTGTATTTCCATTTCTGCTTTTAAGTGCAGGTAGATGGTGTTTACAGTCCTCAGCCATGCACATGACACTAGTCAGTGATTTTCTGTGTCTAGGCAGGACCACTTAGATACATGGTATTGTTTGTCATGGAGGTTATATATATATATATATATATATATATATATTTATATATATCAGACAAACCTTGTGGCTTTAAAATTAGTTTAAGATGATTGTATTTTTTTTGGAAAGGGTGATGGGGGGAAATTAGAGAAATTGCAGACAAATCTTTAGACAATCTTAGGCTGTGATTTATTCTATGAAAGAGGAGAAAACACTTGTGTTGTCTTGTTTTGTGTTATCTTGTGTTGTGTTGTCTTGTCTTGTCTTGACTTCTGTTGTCTTGTGTTGTGTTGTATTGTCTTGTGTTGTGTTGTCTTGTCCTGTGTTGTCTTGTCTTGTGCTATCTCCCTGTAACTGGGAGCTGGTGTTCTTTGTAGTCGATGCTGTGGAGGTTGAGGCACAGCATCATATCAGCATGGAAACAGGTTATGGCAGCTACTTTTTCAGTCCTGGAGCACAGCAAAAAATCAGGGGGTGTGCAGTTCTTCTTTAGCAGACTCCACTACCATGGGGACCATGGTGATCCCTGCCCCTAGGCCTGTTACTGGGGATACTAACGAAGAAGGGGGACAGGGTCTTGATCAGCTATGGTTCGCTGACCCTGACACTGGCATATCAGCTATGAGTCACTAATTGCCTAATTTGACAGCATCTTCACCCTCAGAAAAACTGTTTAAACTGCGTACAAGAGTATAGAGACAACAACAGATCTTGTGGAAGACACCAAAGTAGGAGGGTTCTGAAAAAAATGAGGCTGTTAAATGCTGGTGGGGCATACAAGAAGATTGCTTTTTTTATTTGATTCAGACTTTAACTAGAAGCATAGAGCAAACGTATTTGCTCCAGTGATAAAGGAAAGGTGAAGTTATTGGTTGTTGTATGTGGAAACTTGAACAAAACTGTTAGAGGTTATCCCTTATATTTACATACATATTAATAATAATGTCACATGGTGCACGTGCCTTGTTGTGGCATGACAGCTTGCGTACCCTGACCACCCCCAGAGCTATACTAGCTGGAGTTTTACTCCTGGCAGGTTCAACCAAGCTGGGAAGGTCTGCTAGGTAGGGGTCAAATGACAATTGCACCCTGCTCCTCCAGGTTGGGGGTTGGAGCATGAGGCCAACGACCCCATCTCTGTAAAAAAGAATAGTGTTATGGAACAGATAGAGAAGCCTCAAAATTGGACAGATAAAAATGGATTATGACCTTGGGACGTCAGAAATATTATGAGATTAAATTGGTGTCACCAACTGGAGAGAGAAGATTAGGAACAGAGAGGAATGGAGGCAAACTTTGCAGCAATGAGCCTTAATGACTCAGAAAGCTGAAGAAGAAGAAGAAGAAGAAGAATTAATAATAAGGGGATTTTTTTCTCTAGAAGACATTTTTGAAGTAGGCAAATGTTATCTGTGAATTTTTTCAAGCATTATTTTGTTGATCAATTCTTGCTATGGCTGCTTCTGCCAATGTTGGACTTGCATATTTAGCCACAGAAACAACAAGCACTGTTTGTATTACAAGGATCAGCCTCTTTGCATTTGTTTCTTTTGTCTTCAAATCTGGCACTCATTCCTTCCTCCAATAATGATTCATTCTTATGCAAATTTGAGCTTCATGTTATTTGATTTTTCGTAAGTCCTCCCAGTCATATTTGCTGACTGAAAAATCTGTCATGGATGACTTAAAATATCTTTGCATCTCTGTGATTGTCTACCACATGTCCTGTACATATAAGATTTTAATTTTATAAGTACCAAATTATCAGAATTCGACAACAAATTAGATTCATTTGAAATCAAATGTCTAAGGAAAATACTTTGTATACAGTGGAACGAATTCAAGACCAATGCAGAGATAAGGAAGATGAGCACACAACAACCTGTCTAATCAGTGATAAAAAAAAATATGGACAAATGTCTGCCATTTGGTGAGAATAAATGATCAGAGAATCCCAAAACAAGCTATCAAATGGGACACATCAGGTCAAAGAAAAATAGATCAACCAGGTGAAAGTCTAAAGAGAACATTGTTGAGGGAGGTTAAAGGAGTTGGCATAAGATCCCTCGACAGGGTTAAAAAAAATCACCGAAAACAGAAAAAC
This sequence comes from Achatina immaculata, assembly GCA_009760885.1. Taxonomy (NCBI): domain Eukaryota; kingdom Metazoa; phylum Mollusca; class Gastropoda; order Stylommatophora; family Achatinidae; genus Lissachatina; species Lissachatina immaculata. The sequence continues at coordinate 12,893,554 of CM019715.1, forward strand.
ATGATGAACTACAGTGCGAGTCCTATGTGACATTTAATGGCGCAGGAAGGATGTAAGAAATGATCAGAAACTTTTATATCTGTGTGACTTTCTTTTCAAAATGTAGCGTGAAATCTTTCTAAAGTTCATTTGGCTGAGTCTTGTAACTCTATGGCTGTCATAGCTCTGTAATAATATATAACGGCAACTAGAAATACGGAGTTAGTGCCCATATTTTCCTTGTCACCATGCGTTTCATTTACTGATGTGTCCATTTCTACAACTGAGTGACTACTGTATCTCCATCTGGACTGGAACCACAGACCTTGCCATGAAAGATGAGCACACAAACCATAAGGTCATTCGCACATACTGTACAGTAATGATATTAATATAATGAAGAAATTCAACAAAACCACACTGAGAATTATGACAAATAACATTCTAATGATGTAATGATCTAAACAGAATCATCTCCCAGACAAATTTCAGCTGCCAGATCCTGAATCTCAGCCATGCCAAAGTGTTTGCACCTGGAGGATTTACCAATGAAGCTTTTAATGGGAATGGTAATTGTTTCATTTTAATCTATTTTTTCAGTTTATAGTTTTTAATACCCACAACTCATTAGTGTACATTTCCACTGCTAACTGGTGAAAATGGTTAGGAAGTATGTCAGAGGTTGTAGTAGCATTTTGTTTGGTTTCTTTCTCAGTCAAAGCATAGGCTTTGCACAATTTAGGGTTGAAAACTTTTGCTTTTGCATGTTTGAAAGAGTCTGCTGACCAGAAGAAAATGAACCTATGCAGGTTCACAAAAGTGTATTGGAAGTTTCTTTTTAACAATTTGGAAGCATTTATCCTTTGTAAAACTCATCTACAGCCCTGTATATACTTACATTTTCTTACATCCTTACCGTGCCATTAAATGTCTCATAGGGATTGCATGGTAGTTCGCCAAATTTTCCTCTTTTTGGCAGGCTTTTCAACCTCATCAAGGGATTTTATGCTTACTAAATTGGCCGCTCTTAACAATGTTCTCTTTAGAGTTTCATGTGGTTGACCTCTTTATCTTCACCCTGTTGTGTTCAACTTGATAGCTTGTTTTGGTATTCTCAATTTCTTCTCATCACATGACTGACATATGTCCATCTCCTTTTTCTGATCTCCCATGAGACAAGTTGTTGTTTGCTCATCTGCCTTATCTCTGCGTTGTTCTTGAATTTATTCCATTTTATACCAACTATTTTCGTTCCTGTGTATACTCTCTCTCTCTGAACCTTAAGTGCCCATGGCACATGGGGCTTCTGCAAGGGTTTTCCACAAATGCCTGTCCTTCGCCTTTTTTTCTGCTCTTGCCCAGGTGAGCCCTCTATTGCTCAACATCCTTTCTGTTGTTCTTCTCCATGTCTCTTTTGGTCTACCCTTACTTCTGTTCCCCTGTGGTGTCCATCTTAGTGCTATTTTTGGTAGTGAGTTGTCAGTCATTCGGAGCACATATCCCAACCATCGCTAGCGTCTTTCCTCAATAATTGTTGTCAGTGGCTTCATCTGCATTTCTGCCAATAAGATGTTATTTCTTATGGTGTTTGGCCAAAATATTTTTCTAATTCTTCATAAACATTTGGTCTGAAGGAATTCAACTTGTTTTCTATGGTTTTGGTGATTTTCCAGCATTCACTTCCATAGAGTAGTACACTTAGAACATTACTCTTAAATATCCTGATTTTCATATTCATGCTTAGTTTTTTTTATTTCCATATAGCCTGCAGCATTGCAAAAGCCTGGTTTGCTCTAGTAAGTCTTGATGTCCTCTGTGCTGTCTCCATTTTCTACTACTCTGCTGCCAAGGTATACAAATTCATTGACCTCCTCCACTAACTTGCTATCTACTCTGAGTACATTTCTGTTGTTCACATTTTGCTTCATTAACTTTGTCTTTCCTACGTTGATCTTTAGTCCTATGTTGTTTGCATTCTGAGTTAGCTTGTTTATTTTATCTTGCATGTCTTTGTGACTGCTTGATAATAGACAAATGTCGTCCGCAAAGTCAAGGTCCTCCAGCACTATGTCAAGGGTCCATTGTAATCCTCTGCATTTGTCTGATGTTGCCTCCTTCATTAACCAGTCTATTGCCAAGATAAATAATGTTGGTGATAGTACACATCCCTGTTTCACTCCTGTTTGTACCCTAAAGCTGCTGGAGGTATGTTCTCCACAGATAACTTTGCACTGAAAACCCTCATATAGGGCTTTGATTACATTTACTATCTTGTGGGGGAGGCCATGCCATCTTAGGATTTTCCACAGTGCATCTCTGTTGACACTGTCAAAGGCTTTCTCAAAATCTATGAATAATGCATATGTTGTGCTATGCCACTCATTTGCCTGTTCTAATATTTGTCTAAGTACAAATATGTGGTCTATGCATGATCTTCCTTTCCTAAATCCTGCCTGCTCTTTCCGAAGTTTTTCCTCAAGTATTGGTACAATTCTGTTGATGATTATTCTGCAAAATACTTTACTGGTGAGTGGCAGTAGGGTAATGCCTCTCCAGTTCCCGCAATCTCTGAGGTCACCCTTCTTTGGTAGTTTTACTATAAGCCCAGTTTTCCACTCATCTGGGGCTTTTTCTAGATCCCAAATTTGTTGTAATATCAGGCAAAGTTGTTTTGGTGTTTCTGTTTCTTTTGCTTCAAGATCTCAGCAGTCACTTCATCTTCACCTGGTGCCCTGTCTGATTTTAGCTTCTTTATCGCCTCCTTTACTTCACTTATTGTTATTGGTCCTGTATTGATGTTTAGTTCCGTTTTTGCTTCAGGTATGTCTATTGTTTGTGCTGCTTGTGTTCTGTTTAGTAGGGTGTTAAAGTGTTCCCTCCATCTTTCAATTTTTTCTCTTTCTCCACTGACCAGTTGTCCATTTTGTGTTCTTACTGCACTTTCACATCTTGTGTTGAAGTTACCTGTCATCTGCTCCTGTATATACAGGGGATGTTTAATTCTTTGAATAAGTATTTTCCCTTTACAGACTGATAGTGGCCTTGTCTCACCATGTTGCCAGATATTTTTCTTTCTATCAGATGCTAAACACCGAGACTTCACACATGAGATTAGGGGATAAACACCAGCAACTGATTCCAGAGTCACAAGTTTAGGTGGATGTGCTGATTGGATGATATCATAGTAAATGATTGGTTGATCATATCCAAGTAAATGCTAATTGGATGATCATATCCCTGTAAATATTGATTGGATGATTGTATGTTGTTAGAATGTAGCTATTTATCCTCTATCCTGTGTTGTTGGAATACAGTTATCTATCATGTGTTGTTGTACTGTATCTGTCTATCCTGTGTTGCTGGAATGTGGCCATATTTCATGTGTCATTGGAAAGCATTTATCTATCCAATGTTGTTGAATGCAGCTGTTTATGAGTGCATGTTATTGTTACTAATTTTTTTTTAAAGCCATATTTAAAACCATCATGTTATGAGTTAAAATGCTTGTTTGTTGATGATTTATTGATCTATTTTGATTCTCCACAGCCTATGTTCAGCCATGGAGTTTGCTTAAAATGATTGAAGGTACTAGAAGTGCTGTTTTTAAAGAGTCAAAAGATGGAGAAAGCTTCGTAGATGTTGAACGATTGTACAAAAACTATCTCCTGTTCATTGCCTCTACATCAACAACTGTCTCACCAGATTTGTACAGAATTTCTACTGTGAAAGCACCTTTGGAGTTTGATGTAAAGTTAAACTTTGTTGGGAATACATCTTTTAAGCTGAGAACTTCTATATATGCCCAGAGCAGAAGTCTTCCGCTGTATGAGAATGACACACAAACAGTTTGTGTTAACATCGAGACCCGCAGGCCATCTAGTCTACCTGACTGGTGGAGGGAGAAGTATTCTGCAGTAAAAGGAGAACCCCTGAAACCCTCTCGTTTGAATATTCCAGAGAATGTTGAGTCTAGATATAATCGACAAGTTCAGCCTAGTGATGTAGATACATACATGCATTTAAACTGGTCAAACTATATCAAATTCTGCCATGATGCATTTGTGTGTTCAGAGATTAAAAAGAATGGGATGGATAAAGCCACAGAAGCTTTCAGAAACATGAAGCAGTTTTCCATATCTTTTATCAGGGAGGCAGCTGTGGGTGATAGCATAAACATCCGTCTTTGGCAGAACTCGACCAATCGTGATGCATACCACTTCCAGCTACTGAGATCCTCGGATGTTATTGGCGAGTGCAGCATCGAATACTTCACATGATGTATGGTGTTTCGTCACGTGAGAAAAAGATAATGAAGAAACTGCTGAAGTACAGAGTCAGTAACTGATCACGGTTTACTTTTTTTTTTGTGTCTAATACTGGAGCACAAATCTTCATAAAATATTCAATAAAGTTCTACCTTGGTGTAACTTCCCTTCTATAGCTGTACCTGACATATGTAGACAATCATTTATTTGAACACAGCTTTTGTTGTGTTAAATGGGATAGCTAATCCTGAACTTAATCCTCATGAGGTAAATGCTACGGGGCAAACACAATAGAGAAATAACAGTTTATGTGTGAAGATTGTCTTTGAGAAACTGAAAGGAAAATAAAGCAGACAGACTTCAGTTTATAAAAATATATATATATATATAATTGCATCACCTTATACTTCTGAGGGCATCATGAATCTAGGAATTAGCATCATGTGCTTGGGGTACACCCATAAATGCTCTCTGTTTCACTAAATGCCGTAGAGTGTGAGCACTAACTGTGCCAGTCAGCTGTTGGTTCTGGCAATCTCGAATTCTACCAGCCTCCACCTAGCTCTTCCTTCCCCCTCCCTACATCCTTCATCCTCTGTAGATATATATTATTAACACATGCACTTTTCTCCTCCTACAGCAGTTTCTCAGCCTGATTGCGAGTGCTACAGGACAAAGATTTTTTTTAAAATCAATAATTCAGTAAGTGCACCAATCTTCTCCTGTGAAAGAGGATATCATTGCCGTGCACGAGATCTGTAATACTGACAAGATCCTGTGGTACTTATGATGCTGTTTCTCCATTCAGATCCCTTTCTTTAACAGCATCTTTCACAAATAATAATTAACATGAGCACAGATGCAAGATCAGTACTGGAAGCTCTTCAGTGCAACAAACTACCAGACCTTAAGGATGCCTTGTCAAAAATTGGCTTACAACATGGAGTTACTTTGCAATGGATTCCCTCCCACTGTGGGATACCAGGCAATGAGAAAGCTGACCATCTGACCAAAGAGGGCACTGAAATGGAGCAACCAGACATACCAATCACCTATAATCAGAAGAAAAGCATGATAAAAACCTACAGGAAGCCACAAACACCACCACATGATGACTATCACATGCTAAACAGAAAGGAGCAAGTCACCATCTTCCGTCTCCGAACAGGACACAGCCGACTCCAAAGTCATATGTATACAAAGTTTAAGGTTGGTACTACTAATCTATGTACATGTGCCCAGGTGCCCCAAACTGTGGAACATATCCTCCAGAACTGCACCAACTATGAGACACTGAGAAATAATTACTGGCCCAGTGAAACCACTAAAGAAGATAAGCTCTATAGTTCCATACATGAATTACAAAAAACAGTGAAATTTATCCAAGAGATAGGATTGCAGATATAGACAGACAATGCGAACGAAGAAGAAGAAGAATAAATGAGCATATAGATTACTAATATATAGCATAAGTATAAAAAAAAAAGAGATTTTATTAATAAGAACATCACATCATACAAATCTGAACATTTTATTTTTATCTACCATGGTCTTTTTTGTTACACCTTTTATTTGAAGTGCAATAGATATTTTTATGATAAGCTGATATTTTTTTCCACTTGTAAAAGAACTCTTCCAGTTGTCTTATTAGCAGTATGCATTTTATAAATTGTTGGTATTTCTGAGTCACATTTTTTTTAAAAGTTGTCATATCTGCTATTGATATATACTTAACTACCCAGAGCTTTAATGGATTTTATTACTTTTGTTTTTTTGTAAGAACTTTATTACAGGTGCCAATTTATTAACTACAACCCTGTTTCTTGCCAGAAATAATGATTTGCTAGGAGAAATATGGATTGAAATGTAAACTCAACTCACCAAGTTTAAAAACAATAGTGCCAGTTGAGACATTGTAAAAAATATAGGTTTTTTTTTTTCAAAAACAACACTGAGATAGATAATTCTACATAAATCATGTGATGTGAGATAGATAATTCTACATAAATCATGTGATGTGAGATAGATAATTCTACATAAATCATGTGATGTGAGATAGATAATTCTACATAAATCATGTGATGTGAGATAGATAATTCTACATAAATCATGTGATGTGAGATAGATAATTCTACATAAATCATGTGATGTGAGATAGATAATTCTACATAAATCATGTGATGTTGCTACTTTAGCCTCCAATTTCAAACTTGAGCTCTTGGCATCACATTTTGCTTTTTTTTTTTTTTTTTTAGGCTTGATCTTGAAACACAAAAAATGGACTAAGTTATCTTAACCAGATTTCTGAAATAGGCTCAGGAAGTAGACTTTTTAGCAGGCTACACCACCATTGGGCGGATTGGTTAGTTGAGTGGTTAAATGCTCAGTTTACTAATCCGGTGGTACCGGGTCGGTCCCAGCAGTGGGATTTTTTTTCTGCTACACACCAAAAAGGCCCCGGGGTCCACCCAGCCTCTAAAAATGGGTACCAGGGAAATCTGGGAAGGTAAAGCGGTGAGGTATGATATTGACCATATCACACTTTCATATGCTAAAGCTCATGGAAAATACGGGCCTAACACCATATTCCCCAATATGCCTTAATGTCATGGAAATGGGAATTTTACCTTTTACACCGCCATTGGGAGCACATCAAGCCCTGCATCATTAGCCAGCTTGAAGGAATTCAACAGCCTGTTTATAAGAGCACCATAAAGGAGAATGAGGTATGCAACAGACTGTTTATAAGAGCACCCATAAGGAAGGAGGATAGCATATGCAACAGACTGTTTATAAATGCACCATAAAGACAGAGGACAGAGATTGTAACAGACTGTTTATAAGAGTACCATAAAGTAAGAGTATAGGGCATGCAATAGACTGTTCATAAGGGCACTATAAAAAAGGAGTATATGAAATGCAACAGACTGTTTATAAGGACACTTTAAAAAGGAGTATAGGGCGTGCAACAGACTGTTTATAAGAGCACTATAAAAAAGGAGTATAGGGCATGCAACAGACTGTTTATAAGGGTAAAGGTAAAGGGTAGTCCTCTCATGCCTTAGAAGCACACAGGGATATGGTGTTAGTGCCCATATTTTCCTTGACCTGTCAGCACACTAGAGGGTGATATGGTCAGTATCTCGCCTGGCCGCCTTTCCTTCCCCAACTTTAGAAAAAGTCGGGTACACATTTCTACAGCTGGGTGACTGGGGCACCTCCGGCCAGATTCAAACCCCCTGACTTTCACCATGAGAGACCAGTGCACTAAACACTTCGCCACTCAGACGAGAGCACTATAAAAAAGGAGTATAGGGTGTGCAACAGACTGTTTATAAGAGCACCATAAAGATGGAGGGTAGGCTGGTTCTGGTTTGTTGGCTCTGATGGCTGATTTATGCTTTATAGCAGCTGTCTCTAATCATAAGACTGCACAAAGAGCTTTATAACAAACATATCCCTCACGTTTTTAATGAGAAATGAAACACTGATTTTATTTAAACTTAAGGATGCATTAGTTCTAATAAAATGCATTAAAAATGCATACTACAAACTACAAATGCATAAACAAATTCAAGAACAATGCAGAGATAAGGCAGATGAGTGAGCAACAACCTGTCTCATGGGAGATCAGGAAAAGGAGATGGACATATGTCAGTCATGTGATAAGAAGAAACAGTCAGAGAATCCCAAAACAAGCTGTCAAGGGGAACACAACAAGCTGAAGAAAAAGAGGTCGACCACGTGAACCTCTAAAGAGGACATTGTTAGGAGAGGCCAATTTAGTAGGCATAAAATCCCCTGATGAGGTTGAAAAACTTGCCGAAAACAGGAAAACTTGGTGAACTACCATGCGAGCCCCATGTGACGTTTAACAGCACAGGAAGGATGTGAGATGCATTAGACAGGGACAAACGTTGAAAAAAATGAAAAGAGTAGATAGCTGTCTGCTGTGTTAATGTATCTTCCTGTCGCTACAAACTACAAACTTTTAGTAAATTCTGTCATAAAAGATCTTTGAATAAAGGCATTATACTGAATGGGATCTTGTGATGGTACAGTGTTTTCTTTATTTTTCATTGTGAATCCAAGAAGCTGGTTTCTTATTAGGCTCCACCTACATGTCATCTGTACCTCACTGGCCACGCTGTAGCAGCATGTGGAGTTAGGACAAGTAATTAAGACAAATGTTTAATGGTCCTGATGGCAGTGCTGTCTTGATTTCAGTGATCTACTCAATTATAGATAGAATAAAAACCTGCAGAGATATGTATGCCTTAAAGCATGTTCCTAACTTGTAGCCCATAATACTCTGTGATCGATCTCCAGTTGTGTTATCAGTATGGTATTAAATAGCATTTAGCTATTAAGTGCTATCTCTCTCTCTCTCTCTCTCTCTCTCTTTTTCAAGGTCCTTGCCTACATGTCCTTCCATAACCCTCAGTCCCTTGTGCCATCTAGTGTATAAAAATAATGAAGGGTTTATAGCATAATATAATGTGAGTGAATCAAATGACAGATAGGAAATGTGGATTATACAAGATTCCTATTTAGTGCAGAAAAGATAACACCCCTGTATTTCAGTGTAGTCCCTTTCAATTCATTTGCACCATCTGTGAACTAGTGCCTGAATTCCAGTAAGACATAACCCCTTTGTCCTGGCTACTCAGCCACTGGTACACCACATCCTGTTTGTGCTTGCCCAAGATGGAAGGTCTTGTGTAAGCTTATTATGCCTGTCTTGAGCTTCATAACCCAGTTGTAGACTTGGGCCTTGTACTTCCACTGATCATGTTTCATTGCAGACAATTCATGGTGTATGTCCAAGGGATTCAGAATTGGTGGACAAGAACTGGATGACAGAATGTACTTTTTCATTGAAGTATGTCTGCAATGTAGCCACCATCTTGGCACTACTCTCGATTTGCTGCTTACCGATGTCATTGACACTATTGCTAACAGATGGTGCTATGAAAGGATTTTTATCTGTTCTTTCTTAAATTTTATTCACATTTTTTAACAATCATTTGATTCATCCTTGTACATCTAAGACAAAAGTGGTCTGCGGATATAGACATTCTGAGATCATAAAATAAATGGATGAAGTTTTGCCCATATGTTTTCATTACAATACATATACTTGTGCTAAATAGTAGACGAATGTGTATGGTTTAGTTTTACAAAAAAATAGAAAGTCAGAAGGAACATGAATGGCAGAAACTAAGATGAGCATGTATAAATGAAGAATAAATAACAATCTAATAATTTGGGAAACGCCTTTTTCAAAGATCACACAAAAAAGAACACAAGAGATTAAAAATACAAAACATTAGATGAAAAATCAAACACTAACCTTTTTTTTTTTTGGTATCCTCTTTGTAAGAATGATGGGTGTATGAAGCTAAATGTTTGATTTTTCATCTATTTTTTATGTTTTTATCCGTTATGTTGCTTTTATATATGACCCTTGAAAAAGACATTTGCCAAAATATTGGATTATTGCATGCTCGTCTCATTTTCTGTCATTCTTGTTTCTCCCAGCTTGACTCATTTTTTTAAATATCTTTTTCTAAAACTGAACAATACACCTCCATCTCCTTTATTACTAGAGCCAGTTTTATGGCAGCCGTCATTTCTCTTATCTCTCACCAGCTGAACAGAATGACTGTTGAACTTTAGCAGAAGCCTGCACAATGTATGCCAGTTGTGAAGTGCTAATAATTTCATGACAGTTCATGAGCCAATTGTTTTGCAATCATAACATGAACTCCAGTGTTCTTATCGAATTATGTGGGCTGAACAGATGTTGCAGTGTGTTTTTTCTGTCAGCTGGATTCTGTATTATGAGCATCACTCATTCACATCATACGTGATAGTTAGTACAGGTTTAGTTCGCATGCTATAGCCACGATATTTCAGTTTTATAAGACAACACATCTTACCAGTTAGCAATTGTTCCTAAATTTAATCTAGCATCAGAGAATGCAGCATGACTGCCAATGCCTGTCATCATGGAACTGGATAGATAGATAAGTAGACTGAACAAAAATAAGTCTTTTCATGGGCATCAGAAAGTGTGCAGGAAACCCTACAGCAGAGAGTGGAGCAACAACACAGCTCCCCATATCATCAGAGGAAGTAACCATCCCCCCCACCCCACTGTAACTTGAGATAAGTGTTTAAACTTAATTAAAATTAAACTCCTGACACTCAAGGGGTGGGGGGATGGAGGTGGGAGTCCCCCCCTCCCCCAACCAGTGGCCTGTGCACTGTTTTTGTTCTTTTTATCTTCATCCTCCTGGAATTGAACCATGGTCTTCCAAGTGGCACTGCACCTTGAAGTGCATCTTAGCCATTCTGCCAAGTACGACCTGAAATTTCTCAATGCTTATTTCACATACTCCACAGCCAGCGCGAGACCTTTTATGCCCATAATTTGTTCGCTGAAATGGGTTCTTGCAGCCCTCGTAAATTAATCATCATCTTGTGCCCTCTCCCCAGGGGAGATTGACTGCAATGGACCCCCAACTTGCTCTGTCTCTTATTTTCACTGTTCAACATGGCACATTTAAAAAAAAAAAATGTTGTCCACCAATCTACATTACTGTCATCCTTTTTTTCTCTTTTTCCTTTTACTTTTCCTTCTAGGAAGTAAAATAGGCAATTTTAAATCCAGAAAAATACTTCAGCAGTATTTTTAAATGAATTTTAAGTTGATAATCATACTACAAGAACTTAATATTGAAGAAGGTTGGCTAGCAAAGAGGATTAAACAGAGAAAACTTTTTGGACACATCAAACATCATGATAATTTAGAGAAGACCATCTTGGAAGGGTACATAATGGGAAAAAGAAAGAGAGGAAGACCAAGGTGAAGATGGCTGCAAGACATCATTGATAATCTGCAAATCGATGCATCAGCAGCAGGGCATCTTGCTTACAATTGAGAGGCCTACAGGATAGCTGTTAGGGAGGCAAAGTTCTGCAAGGGATATGCAAATGACTAACTGACTGAATCATCTCCCTTGTTTTTCAAAACCTTAGCTAACGTTTTTTTTGTTAAAACTAGTAAATTACTCACATAACATTTATTTTCCAATACCAACAAAAAAATAACATATAGTTCATTCTTTCATCCACAGCTTTCCTCTTTCTTGTGCTCTGTCATAAAAGAGATATTTGAATCTATGTTAAAGCATCAGTGGGCAATGACTTTAAAACCAATGTAATGATAACTGACAAAAACAAAATAGGATCCAAAATTACACTGGACCACAAAGAGCTGGAAAATGTAAAAAAATTTGAATATCTAGGTTCAGTCATCACTACTAATGCTGACTGTGCAGTGGAAATCAAAAGAATTGCAGTTGCATCACAGAAATTAGTGAAATGAAAAGTATGCAGCAAGGTAACAACAGGAAAACAAATCTATTTTTACTAAGAGGTTGCATATTCCCAGTGGCAATATATAGATGTGAAACATGGGCACTTAACAAATCTCTAGAAAAGAGAATAACAGCATTTGAAATGAAATGTTACAGAAGGGCACGTAGAATAGCATGGATAGAAGGGCACTTAGAATATCATGGATAGAACAAAAATCATATAAAGAGATACTGATGGGATTAGCTGTCACAGAAAACTGGCTTGTAAACACAGTATCAAAATTAGAAAGCTGAGATATTTCTGCCACATCAAGAGGCACAATGGCTTGGAGAGGCTGATAGTAGAAGGCATAAAGAGGGCAACAGCTTTACTAAAAAGTTGTGTCACACTTACATCCAGTTTTTTTTTTAAATGAATGTTTACAGTGTCCTGTTACTAGCTTGGTGGTGTGCTGAGAGGATGCATGAAGAGGGAGAGATTGATGATGATGGGAACTTGATAATATTATATATAGAGAGTGATGATGATGATGGGAACTTGATAATATTATATATAGAGAGTGATGATGATGATGGGAACTTGATAATATTATATATAGAGAGTGATGATGATGATGGGAACTTGATAATATTATATATAGAGAGTGATGATGATGATGGGAACTTGATAATATTATATAGAGAGTGATGATGATGATGGGAACTTGATAATATTATATATAGAGAGTGATGATGATGATGGGAACTTGATAATATTATATATAGAGAGTGATGATGATGATGGGAACTTGATAATATTATATATATAGAGAGCGATGATGATGATGGGAACTTGATAATATTATATATACAGAGAGATGATGATGATGGGAACTTGATAATATTATATATACAGAGAGATGATGATGATGGGAACTTGATATTATATACAGAGAGATGATGATGATGACAACTTGATAATATTATATATACAAAGAGATGATGATGATGGGAACTTGATAATATTATATATACAGAGAGATGATGATGATGGGAACTTGATAATATTATATAAAGAGAGATGGTGATGATGTGCTGGTGCTGAGCATGTGGTTGTTGTTGTGGTGACTTCTACTAGAAGCTGGGGGGGGGGTTTCATCCACTAAATCCAGTGTGTTACCTGTCCCCAACCAGGGTAACTCTGGCATGTAACCTGTTCTTTCCTATCTGTGTCATAGCCTAAAGTGATTTCACCCTCCCTTGTGCTCGACCACCACAAAAATAATAACAAGAGAAAAATACAGAATACAATGAATAAAAGGGATCGATGCCAGGGTTTATTGTGATTTAACGAAGACCTGCACCCAAATTAGCCAAAACCCTCATTGAAACACTAACTGTTCATAACTCTGAATCATTTCTAAATGACAGTTCCTAAAGCATGATCTCCTCATAAGCTTGGTTATCTCCCACAAGAACAAGAGTTATCTCCTTTTCAAAGCAATGATCCCCTTCTTAGCCAGGGTTATCTTCTCCTTGAAACAATACTTCTTATAACAAAGCATAATTTCCTCATAAAACTAAACACTGTTTCTTCCTGAAGCTGTACAAAGTTATCTTCTCCTCCTCTCCAAACATCCAGGTCTGTAAACTAGATTCTGCAGAGCATGTCTTTTAGTGGAGACTAGTTTCTAGCCTGGCGCCAGGCCAAGTAATTCCTGCATCCAGGTGAGGTGTGTTAGGTTCTAAACCTGGCAACTAAATGGATTTTAATCTTTTGCTTGGGCCCAGTCACATGATCTTCATGTCTCACCAGAAGTCACGTCACGTCCCAACGCAAGCCAGCTGTCTCCATATTTTTCTTAACTTGGCCATCTTCGTACCATTTTACAGAGTTCAAAAGTTTCCCTTCTCTTCTTGAATTGACTTTCGACAGTCACACCAGCAACAAATCTGCTGTAAAACTTACACAACAAAGCAGACATGGCCACAAAGCCTGGTCTGAGACACACATTACAGGACTGCCATGAAAACCTGAGGAACTGAGGCCTTACTTTGAACATCAAAAAGACAGAGACTATGGTTATATCTAAGAAACAGAATCCACCAACATGCAGTATTAAATGAAATGGAACTATTCTAAACCAGGTGCAGAAATTCAAATACCTTGGAGCAGTAATAACTTCAGATGGGAAATGCAGAACAGAAATTAGGAACAGAATAGGCCAAGCAAAGGCTGCATTTCAGAGAATGAGAAACATATTAGCTAACACATCTTTATCAATGAATGTTAGAAAACGAGTCCTAAAATGCTATATTGAACCTATCTTGTTATATGGAAGTGAATCATGGACAATAGGCAGGTCTGCACAAAAATCATTGGAAGCAGCAGAAATGTGGTTTATTAGAAGAATGTTGCGAATCCCCTGGACAGCAAAAATAACTAATGAAGAATGCATGAGAAGAGCTGGAGAGACAAAAAAACCTTGTCAAAAAGATAAGAGAGAGACAATGTACTTTCATAGGACATGCAATGAGAAGAGGGGGCATAGAAAATATTATAACAACAGGAAAAATAGAAGGAAGAAGATCAAGAGGAAGACCAAGAGAAATGATACTGGACAGTCTGATGGGATGGTGTGAGAGGAGATCACCAACTGAACTGATGGCCTGCATGAAGGATCAGGTACTCTGGAGAAGCATAATAGCCAATGCCAATCGGCACGGCACCTGATGATGATGATGACTGGATCCAGCATAACCTACAAATATCAAAGAAGAAGAGCTAGCAACCTGTGGTGTTAAATGTCAAACCTCTACTGTCTTTACTGCTACACTTATCATGAAATTGATGAATCTCACACATCAACTAAAGCCAAAAAAAAAAAAAAAAGCAATGGGAAATCACAACAAAAACTTTTATTTCTTTTTTTAAAAGTTCAAGTAATATTGACAAAGTAGTTTAGATAACATAAAATACTAACATTACTTGACAAAGTAGTTTAGATAACATAAAATACTAACATTACTTGACAAAGTAGTTTAGATAACATAAAATACTAACATTACTTGACAAAGTAGTTTAGATAACATAAAATACTAACATTACTTGACAAAGTAGTTTAGATAACATAAAATACTAACATTATTACCCTGCCCTCCCCAAAAACAACAGAAAAAAAAAACCAATATCTGCACAAAGAAAAGACATGCATCTAATAAAAGGACATTACAATAACTGAACTTACATACATTTAAAACAAACAAAAAACAGACCAAAAAAAAAAAAAAGACAAGAGCAGATGAGAATACATATGCAGTTCTGTTTTTCTGCTTCTCTTTCTCTACAGACGTATGTAGCATGGCATAACTATATGCAATGTTTATTCTGTTTGAATCTACAACTTTCAAGTCAATGTTAATAAATATTCACACATTCTTAACTTTATTTTTGTTTAAAATTTTTTTTTTCAAATTCCTACAAAGTAAACATGTACAAGATATAAGGAACTTTGGCCGGCCTTGATAAACTGCCAGAAATAGGTTATTACCGGCTCAGGTTGGCCAAAATGGGAAGGATTCCGTGTGTTTTCAATAAGGAGGTAAAGCTTATCGAAAGGCCCATTTATTGAACCACATTTCCTGGATGTCTGTTCAAGACCATTGCCATGGGTACTAGCAGCCAAGACCTCAAACTGACAAACATAACCAGAATATAAACCAATCAAACATTCCATAAAGGATAACCTAATGTAAGGATTGTGTAGGTTGACCCAGATGACATCTGTGCAGTAGGATGGCAATGACCTGGGAAAGCAGATCTGGATCTTGCCTGCTTGAACCAGGATATCTGCCAGTCAGTCAAACCAACCAACCAATATGGTTGATTTTGTTAGTAACAAATGACACACACATCAAAAGTAATGCCCATTTCTAGACACGTCATGTTTTAATTCTCAGTAGCCCAGCAAATCAGTACTACAAAAGAAACCTGCATTGCAACACGTCAGGTTAGAAAAACAAAAGATGGAACAAATTTCAAAAGAAATAATTTACATGAATTAAAAAAGTCTTTTCTTTGTATCACAATATTAAAAGTACACAATAATAAAATCAATTTTATGCAATGAGATGTTTTGTACTTTTTTCTGTCCAGCATCATTATATGAACTTTCCGATACGATTGTTATGTTGCATAACTTTATTTATGGCCGCAAACTTGCACAAACTAAAATACAAGCATCTGCAAATGTTATTACAAACCTTACCATTACTATTCTGAAGTGCAAGTTGCCGTTGATTTGTATTTATGAAATTTATTTTAAAAAATAAAACCAGACCATACGAGACCTTCCATGCCAGACACGTGAAAACACCTGAAATGCCTCATTTCATGTTTCATAAAATATCGTAAAACATAAAAAAACCAACCCTCCTATACTGGTTTGCATAACAATGGCAATGCTGATACCACAGATGGACCCTGATGCACGAAAACAGGCTCTCACAAATTTTAAAACTTCCATATCCTGTATCTAATATTTCTTTGACAATCCAGTTTTGGTGCTCCGATTCTCTGTCAACATTTGCTGACATAAACATCTCATTCAAGAAACAATTAATCAGATATCTAAAAAAAAAAAATTAATTGATTCAAGTTAGCTTTTCTACCTAATCTTATTTAACACATTTTAAGATGCACAGAAGCTGAGCAAGTAACGCTCAAATGAACAAAAGAGCCAAATATAGTTTACCATAAATTGGTTTTGAAACTCACTTTTTCAGACTGGAAATGATTACTATTAATTGATTACAACAGTGATTTTGACCATATAAAAATCATTAACAAAGACATTTGTTCAAACTGACTGATAAGATAATTTTTTTTTTCTGTCTAAATCCTGTCTGATTAAGAACTGCACCTCAAAAGTGTAACTACATATATATGTACGAATAAGTTAAGACCACATATTAATGTGAAAGTGTGAAATTCTTAGCATTTAATGATATCAGAAATGTTTCAATGCTCAAACATAAATTTACACAAATTTTGTATAGTATGAACTCCCGTAACTGAAAAATATACATGTACATAAAGCTTGTGACTAACATCTCATAGATCAAGTACTGTTCCACATGGCAGATTATCTTCAAGTCTCAAGGATATTGTTGTGGGTATGCTGGGTATGGGTACCCAGCCTGAGGTGGGTGTTGTGGTGGATAAGAGGGGTAGCCCGGATACTGCTGTCCTTGCTGTTGTGGATATTGTCCAGGGTACCCTGGCTGAGGCTGTGGAGGATAGCCTATGTATGGATTGTGTGGGTTGAAGCCACCTGGCATCTGTGGGGTTGGATAGCCCTGAGCAGGGTAAGGTGGATATGGAGCTTGCCAACTTGGACCAGGATATCCACCAGTTTGACCTGGATAAAACAAATGAAGAAAAGACAAGAATCAAAGACCAATTTTGCATACTGATTTTATTTATTTTTAACTTCTTTACAAACAATACACCAGCCCTAATTTGATCTGCATGAAACCAAGTTATATCCTACATGGGTCAGACATAGAGAGGGTAAATTTTTTTTTTTTTTTAAATGACAGTTCATGTATGGTAACATTGCTAAAATATCCACACAAAAAAAAGGCAACCTCAGTGACTGCAATAATTGGAGGGGTGTAATCTTACTATCAGTTGTGTCAAAGGTGTTTTGTAAAGCGATTCTGAATAGAATTAAGGATGTAGTGGATACTGCAATGAGTGAAGAACAGGCAGGATTTCGAAAAGGGAGAAGTTGTCTTGACCAGATCTTTACTATAAGAATAATACTTGAAGAACATATTGAAAAGCAGAAACCATTAATCCTGAACTTCACAGACTTTAAAAGGCATATGATAGCATACACAGAGATTCATTGTGGAGAACTTTAAGACTATATGGAATACCATCTAAAACTGTCAACATCATTGGAGATCTCTACAATGGATATGTTTGTGCTGTCAAGACAGAAGAAGGAATGAGCGAGTGGTTTCAGACTGAAACAGGCATGAAATAAGGATGTATATTACCTCCATTGCTTTTTGGAATTGCCATAGACTTTATAATGAAAGATGCTGTACAGGTAAAACTGGCATTGACGGGGTACATGGGACCCAAACAGAAGATTTTATTTTGCAGTTCACATAACTCTTATCAGTGACAATGTGAAATCAATGCAGGAAAAAACAGATTCCCTGTCTTCCTTGGTTAGCAAAATAATTTTTAACATTAACAAAGAAAAAACAAAAATAATGAAACTTTTCATTAATCAAGAAGGAAAAATATACGTAGAAGGAACAGTCATTGATGAAGTAAACCAATTTGCATACTTTGGCAGCTACATAGACCAGGATGGTGACACCAAGAAGGAAGTTAGAATTAGAATTGCAAAAGCAGCATAGTCCTTCAAAAATCTTGAGAACATATGGAATTCAAAAGTTATAAGCACAAAAACCAGGTTAAGATTATTCAATTCAAATGTGATATCTACCCTCATTTATGCATGGAAAAGCTGGAAATCAACTAAAGAAATAGACAAGAAATTGAAAACAAATGCCTAAGGAAAATGCTGGGTATAAAGTGGAACGAATTCAAGAACAATGCAGAGATAAGACAGATGAGCAAACAACAACCTGTCTCATGGGTGATCAGAAAAAGATGATAGACATGTAGGCCATGTAATGAGAAGAAACAATCAGAGAATACCAAAAAAAGCTATCAAGTGGAGCACAACAGGCTGATGAAAAAGAGGTTGACCGCATGAAACTGTAAAGAGGACATTGTTAAGAGAAACCAGTTTAGTGAGCATAAAATCCCTTGAAGTTGAAAGACTCGCCGAGAACAGGAAAACTCGGCAAACAACTACGCAAGCCCTATGCAACATTTAACGGCACGGGAAGGATGTAAGATGTGTGGTAACTCAGAAGCAAAAAAACAGATAAGAAGGATGTAAACTCCGCTAAGAACTGATAATCTGTCAACTGTTGCACAATCAGTTTCCAGGTGTCCTAAGAAGATGTGTGGATGTTTCAGCCAGACTTCCAGGTTGATGGATTAGAGCTTCTAATCCAGAGCAATCCCCACTGGAGTGTGCTGGACTGTCCCATGATCCCCAGCTCTTGTTTCCCTGATGAGAAACTAGTATTCAAAGCATACAACCGCACTAGTCTTCTTAAGAACATTCTGCTGAAGTCCATTTTATAAGAAATCCATACCGTGTTTGTCATAACCGTAACTGACTAGCTTGCCTCAAATTTCATCACAGAATTTACCGTGAAAACAAGGGGCAGAGAAAACTAAAGGGCTACTACACCAACCTTCTCCATGGAGATGGCACAGGATGATGAAGAAGAACTGAATCACTTAATTATTTATAATTCACCACAATGAATATCCAGCTGTGAGAGGAAACACTCTGGGCTAAACAAAAAAAAAAGAGAATGATAATGAGAGAAAGACATCATGAGATGGACCTACGGCAGCTTGTCAAAGCATATCATCAAGTGAAAAACACAAGAAGGTTAAGACCCTTGCCATGGGGGAAGTCCAATATGACAATAACTTTAACTGCCAAAGTCCAATATGATGATAACTTTAACAGTCAATGTCCAATATGATGATAACTTTAACTGCCAAAGTCCAATATGATGATAACTTTAACAGTCAATGTCCAATATGATGATAACTTTAAATGTCAATGTCCAATATGATGATAACTTTAACTGTCATAACAACAATATGATGATAACTTTAACTGTCATAACAACAATATGTCAGGTCAAACTCAGATTCTAAAGCTTTACCACAGATTTACACTGTACATTTACGTCAGCTATTATCTCCTAGAAATTGTAAGCAGGATGTTCTTGACAGTCAATGCCATGAAGATGGTGGTACACAGGGATCGTGACAAGCTGGGAATGGAATCTATCTACATGAAGACTGAGGGTGGAGCCGAAACAAAAAACTTCTCTGAGACACCACTTCTGTGGAACAACAACCAAGTTAGAGTAAGCCTGGTTTTTCTGAAAGCACCAATGAGGAGTTGGAATAGAGTCTTGGGCCAGCCATGATAACCAGGCATTCTCTCTAGTTAGGATGTCTTTGTTCCCTCTGATTTCAGTAGAACAACTTCTCAGACCCGGTAAGACTACCATGAAAGACTTCACTTACCGTATGGGTTCATCGTCTGACCTGGCTGTGCTGGGTTGGTAGCGTAAGGGAGGGATGCGCTAGGAGCAGACGCTACTCCTGAGGACGAAAGAACAAATCAAGCATTTGAATTTCAGTTGCTGGAATCAAATCAACCAATGTTTTCATTACTTTTCTCACTTCTGAGCATTTCTGTTTGTGTTTTATTTCGATATGGTATGGCAGGAAAGATCTTCATAATGTTCCAAAACTGATCACACAGAGCAGTGCAAGGAAACAGTTATGCTTGTTGGAAGTCAATTTATCTGGAATATCAAAACTTTACAAGTCTGGTCTCACAGCAGGAGCAAAACCTGGCAGCAACATTTCAAGACTTCTTAAAAAAAAACAAAATTTTCCCAACAATCTCGAACACAGTAACAACAACGTACCATAATTCTCAAAGACAATCTGCATACATGCATTTATCTATGACATCTCATACATAAAGTTTAAAAGCTGTTCATCTGTGCTGTGTAAAACAACAAATATAAAGCATCAGCACAATTCTGCATGAAATATCTATAAATTATAATCAAGCAAATACTTCCATACTTTACAAAATGTCTTTTTCCTCTGGTACTGAAAGTTGCATGTAGGTTTTCATTATTTACAACTTTACTTGACGAGTATAAGCATGATTTACATATCCAACTGCCTTTGTAAAGCAAAGAAACACATAAGTAATTTTAAATCACATATCCCTGCTCTCCGAAATAAAATTTCAGTAACTGCAGGTCTTGAGTTATAATTATCACTGCTGGGTTATTTTTTAAACAATACAGTTAGCGAAGTTATGTAAACTTTACAAATTTCTGCCTCATGTATAAAAATACACACTATAAATATGACACCTAGCTGTCAGCCTCATGTAAAAAAATACATAAAAAATATACACTATAAATATGACACCCTATAACCCATCTCAGTTACAAATTACAATTTCTTACTCAAAGCAACATCTACATATGTCTACATATGTCTTACATAATCCATATATAAATATTTGTTATGTTATAAATGATTTATAAATGTTTAGGTACATCCTAAGTACAAGTACCATAAATCACAACTGACAGTTTTATATGAGGGCAAATTAAAAAAAAAAAAACAGCACAATTTTGCTCTAAAAATTCTGAAACTGAGCAGAACTACGGCTGTAGTACTGGCATGACATGCACTCCTTCCTTAGATGTAAGTGTGCTGAGGTTATTCAATAGTTCTGGAAACATGGCATCAGCAATCCGGATGAAAGATTGCTGTTCCCTGGGAAGCACACACGAGGGAGGAACATGTGTTTGGGTAGGGGAGAGGGGACAAGAAACCTACAGATGTTCATCACAGAATGAAGAGGTAATAAGAGGGCATGTGTGTATTGTTTCAAGTGGCAAACAACTGATGCAATAAGTTTAAAAGCTTCGTTATAAATCTATCAGATGTAGCTCAGTCTGGCTGGCCTCCCATCCCAAATATGCCAGGCAATAACACTATGTGGAACAAACGATACAGGAAAACCAGTGGGTAACGATCGATGAGATGACTGGGAGGCTGAAGATATGTCATGGTTTGGTGCACCACATGATTCATGATGTCCTGCAGTACTGACAAGATAACAAAACAAATCAAGTACGATCTGAAAGAACATCATGACAATGTCTGTGACACTCTTCTGCAGCATTATTAAACTAAAAGAGATGGCTTTCACAACAGAAGAAAGCAAGGAGAGGCGACATTCTTCTTAGCTGAAACCAACGATATTCCCTACAACTATGTCAGCTGGAAAATTTGAAGCCCACATTCAACCAGGACTGTAAAGGTCCAATCCTAGAACATTACATGACCAGAGGAATCACTTCTTTTTTTTTTTCCATCCCCCTGGAAGCGCATGTCTGATGTTCTTGCAGCCAGAATGATGAATGTGTTCAGGCACAGCATCATGTCAGAATGGGAGTGAGTTACAGTAACAATTTTTTAAGTCTATGCATGGAGCTAAAGAGCATGGGGTTCACAACACTTCTTTAACAGACTTCATGAGGACTACGGAGATTTCTTTCCTGTCATCCAGGCTATGCCTGTTACTGGGGATACCAAGAGAGAAGATCTTGCTCGGCTATTTTGTCATCAACCCTGATGCTACAATGTCAGCTGTGGGTTTCTGACTGCCAACTCGGACAGTGTCTTCACCTCCATGAGCAACCAGCATCAATAGTGAAGCTTACTGTGGTCTACTTGAGAACCATTTGAAACTTTCAGTCTGGTCAAAACATCATGGTCTGGTCAGTTCTGGTGTGTTGTTACAGCATAACAGTGCACAGCCTCACACAGGTTGTAACATCTCAGCAAATTATGGATCTTAGGTGTCTTCCACATCCCATATATTCACTTGACCTCACACAATGTGATTATGTCTTTGGACCCCTCAAGGAAGTTCTAGGTGGGAAGAAGTTACAAACAATGAGATGAAAGAGACAATGCATAGGTGGCTACAGCCAATCACAAGACTTTTTTAACTGATGGATCCAGGCATTAGTGAAGCTGTGACAGACCTGCGCTGAACATGGGGGGGGGGGGGGGGGTGGGGGGGGGGGGGGGGGGGGTGGTGGTGGTGGGTGGGTTGCGCGCGCACCGGAAAGAGAGGGGAGGAGAGGAGAACTACAAAAAATAATAAGGAATTTCACTATATTTTTATATTTTATCTAAAAAAAAATACCACTTTTTTGTGGAATCTGCCTTGTTTAAAAATAATTCTGAACATTTATGGATAAGTTACTCTCCTGGACACTTATTTAAAAGTCAGTAAGTCTGATGAACTACACCATTAGGACACAACAAGTGCACACTACATATACAGCAGGCCTCATGAAAACATGCAGTTCTTGGCTCTCACAGCCAGCATGCCATGCACAACAGAAATCAAATAAAATACAATAAGTGGACTTTTCATTATAAATCTCCTTTGAAAAACATAAGAAAACTGATAATCCCTGAAAGTGAAAATCTAATTGTAGCCAGGAATTTGTTTGCTTTGCCTTTGACTGCAGCACACATACCGCTTCATTTTGTGAATTCCTCTACATTTTGTTCTGGTGTCTCCAATAATGACAGTATTTCCAATTTTTTTTTTTTTTTCTGGTTGCTTTCTGCCATATTTTTCAATAAACATTTTATTTCTGTTATTAGACTAACCTTCATGCTCCACTTCTGGATGAAGACTGATGCTACTATGGCAATTTATGTTAGTTTATATGTTTCACTATAAATGAAGGTTGGCATCTCTGCAACTGTCCTCTGAATCTATCAACCATTTCTTCTTTTTCTTCTTCTCTGAGTGGCTGCTGCATTCTGTAGCTTTCTGAGCCACTGATGTTCATTGCTGCAGACAAGACATGTCTCCACTCCTCTCAGCTCTTGTCTTGCCAACTGTTGATTCCAAGAGCATGTATATCTTCTTCTAGGTTGTCTTGTCCTTCATAAAGGGTTAATCATATAGGATGAGTTGTCCTGACTGTATTCACGCTGATGATAAATAACAGCAAAGACTAAACCCATCTCCACAAAACTTTTATCAGATCTGCTACTGCACTTCTTGAACACTTTCTGGCTGTTCCTGTACTTTCCAGTAGTTGCCTTTTGGTGCCAAATTCCTACTGTATGTTTAATAGTTTTGTCTCTATTAAATATGTTTAAAACTTCTTATTTCCAGATCTTTCGAAAACATATCTAGCTTTTTTTTTGCTAGTACAAACTTAACACCGCCTTTCTGGCACCCTGGATTCCTGAGCCTTGACAAATGCCAGATTAAAATACGTCAAGCAACATAAATGGCCAAACAGGACTGTAGAAGTAAATTATTTTTGTAAAATACGAACAAATAAACATAAAATATTGCAACTACCACCCAAAAAATGCAACATAAATAACAAAATATTGCACTTTTATCAAAAGTAGTATCACAACTGACAGCACTGCATGTGTTGGACAAAATACCAGCAAACGCCAGGTATTAACTTTGGATTACATAAAGTTTTGAATCATTCTTTTCTGGAAAACTGAGGCCCAACTTGTACCTGATGGTACTTTTCCTGTGATATCCTAAGATGAACATTTGTTTGTCTCCATGCAGCCTCTCTCAACTCAAACTTTGTCTCCATGCAGCCTCTCTCAGAACTCAAACTATTCTGGTGAGTTAGCTCTGCTGCTGTAAATTTTACTCCTTCCTTCACCCGAGTTGCATGTCCATTAATGAAACTGTTCTTATAATGGTCAATCTGAAGATGTCTCAATGCCAAGTCTAAATAACAGCTGCCTCAGTCAGTCAGTCATTTGCATGTCCCTTGCAGAACTTTGCCTCCCTAACAGCACTCCTGTAGGCCTCTCGGTTGTGAGCAAGATGGCCTGCTGCTGATGCATCCATTTGCAGATCATAATGATGTCTTGCACCATCTTTGCCTCGGTCTTCCTCTCTTTTTCCCATTATGTACCCTTCCAAGATGGGCTTCTCTAGATTATCATGACATTTAATGTGTCCAAAATATTTAAGTTTTCTTTGTTTAATCCTCTTTACTAGCCAGCCTTCTTCAATATTAAGTTCTTGTAGTATGGATATACTTGTTCTTTTCTGTATCTATGATATTTGAAGAACTCTTCTGTAGCCTTTACATTTAAAGGCATTTATGTGTTTCTCAGCTGTTTTGTTAAGTGTCCAGGTCTCACAGTTTCCTGGAATGTTATATTTACAGTGTCAGTGCTGTTCTGGGCCCGTAGCATCTCGGGCACCAGCTGTCTCAGTTCTCAAGAATCACAGTCTGGTCAAATGCTCCTAAGACTGATTCTGTCATTGGCTTTTTTTGGTTTTTTATTTATAAACAGATTCTACAACATTTACACCTTCATTTGCCCATCCCACACATAAATCTAAGTAGAAATTTTAACCATTTTTCACAATCCTTATCCATGGCAATGTTTTTTTCTCCTTTATGTTTAATGTGCAATTAAAATGAATTCATACAAATAAATTTGAATAAATAATGCAATCATTTAGACAACCTTAAAGAATTCCAATAAGACTAAACAATATTCATCTCAAAATCGGCTATTTATCATGTTGGTTTTTTTTTTATTATTTAAAAAGTATATCATATTAACAAAACTATAATAAAGATATAATTATAATCATCAACGAGGCTAATTCTTGACTGAACACAGTGGAGGTGACAACTAATGAAATTACTTATATGGTATTCGAGATCATGTGTGGATAAAATGTCTACAGCAGAGATAAACTGCCACTTTTGCCTGCTTCATTTTAATACAGAGAAACTGAGAAATTTATATAAAAATATAGCAACCTTAGAATTCAGTTCTCCACTGTCATATTATAATTTGAAAATCTGAGGTAGAGCTAATTAACATGTTATTTAAATGTTAAAATATAGCAGGAAGCAGAGATTTATGATGGCTTATGAAGATGTCTACATAAAAAAAAAAATGAAAGAATTACCGGTGGTTGGCACAGCTGAGGCACTTCCTGAAGTTGGAGCTGAGGTTGCTGATGACAGTACAGGTGGTGGTGGACGAGGAGGGGCCCTTGGGGCAGGTGTTGGAGCAGAATCACCAGTGCCAGCTGTGTCATCATTTTTCAAAAAATGGCCACACCAGCAGGCCATACATCAATTTTCATGCACACGGTCAATGTTTCATTTAACATGTTCATGTGGGTGAAGTTTTTTTTTTTTTTTTGTGCGCAAGATGTATGGGTTGGCCAGACAAGAAATAAAAATGGGGATGAAAAATATTAATTTTAAGAAAATAAAAAATGAAAGAAATGTATTTCTAATACAACATAAATAAATGGGGAAGACAAAAGAAAGAACAACGGTATTGATTAAGATGAAAATAAAGAGACATTAACAGACAGACAGAGGTAGATGCCGGCAAACAGAAAAAAAAAAAGGAAGGAAGAATGTAACTGATCATGGGAATCTCAACATATGAAGAAGCAAAGAACAGATTAAAAAAGCTATAAAGAAAAATTGTTAAAACCACACACATAAGCAAAACAAAACAAAAAAAACCAGATGATGAATAAAATAAATAACAAAGTTATAATCTTCTGACTGAGAATGAGACATCTCAGGACGAGGCACCTCCACGCTAAAAGGTGAAAATTAGCTCAACAGATCTTTATGCTGGTGACAAAAAAAAAAAAGTCAGCCAGCATAACTGATCCTCTAGACATGCCAGCTACACAAATCACTCAGGCAAACAACCCGGCCAAACTTCAGCTTCAGACAGGAGATGCTATACAGTGACATGGGAAGCCAAAGATGAACTGCTAATCTGCTAGAGCAACTGGAACTGACATCTGAGCAAGCGACAAAGAAGATGAAGACACAAACAGAAAGTCTAAACAGATCTTTAAAAAATAAAATGAAGTCAATGTGATCAACAGGATATATAAGTTAGGCTGTAAGCCAAGTACTGTGCACTTCATTCACACAAATATTTACTGATTATCGACAACATCTAAAGCAACAAAAAACAAACATAACGACAGATAATGTGCAACAACATTCGCACTTGACAACAATTCACAAAAATCACATAACTGCGCCATTTGCCAAATGTTCATGATTATGAATATGTGAAATGTCACATATGGATTCAAACTTTTTTAAAAGAAATTGTTTTTTTGCTATGTAAGTTAATGTTCTACTGCAAACATGAACTAAATTATTGTATGTTAACGTTTTACTGCAAACATGGACTATATTATGCTTCCAATTTCACTGCAATAAGCCACTCAGAAAAGGAATAAAATTATATCCAATCCATGTAATCTCACATGCAAAGCTGTTATCTGTTTGAAATGTGCATCAATGCTCTCCTCACTGTCAAGATTAAATCGTTCCATATTCTACTTTTCATCAGAATCTCTTGAACTACCATCTCAATGCCTCTTTAAATAAAAATGAATTTAAACTACTGTTATGTAGCCCTGTTATGTCTTGAAGGTACCTGGGGGATATAATGTTTGTGTCCATATTTTTCCTTGACCTTTTGCCACACTAGAGGGTGATGTGGTCAGCATCACATCTGGCCACTATTTTCTTCCCCAACTACAGAAGAAGTCAACTGGGACGTTTCATGTCAGATTCCAACTACTGACCTCCGCCATGAGAAACTAGTGCGCTAACAACTTTGCCACTCAGGTACTCTAAGAGTTAAGTACCTAACATATGAAGAAGAAGAAACAGAGGAAGACAAAGAGGAAGGAGAAAAAGAGGAAGAATCTAATCCTTCTCCAACCCCTACCCATCCTGTGCTATACTGACAGTTTTTTTAAAATGTTTTCCCTGTCCGTTCTTTGATACTGTTGAAACAATGTCTTTTTATATCTTCCTGCTCCTTCTGTGTACAAAAAAAAAATGTTGTTAGTTGTTTTATATGGTCACAGAAACAAAACTGATACCTTTCAGATGTTGTCACAAGGACCTGTGCTGCCAATTAGGAAGCCTCTTATGGTGAAAAGCATTGCCCTTTCTTTTACAGAGGACATAATTTTATATCAATTAAAAAACTATTAACCATTAGGGAAATCAGCTTTATATAGATTAAATAACTATCAACCTTTTGGGGAAATGGTTTTATATTGATTAAATAATTATTAATCATTTAAGGACACAGTTCTGTATTGATTAAATAACAATTAACCAAACTGGAAACAAGGTTTTATATGGATTAAATAACTATTAACCAAATTGGGGACATGGTTTTATATCAATTAAATAACAACCAACAACCATTTGGGGACAAGGTTCTATATCAATTAAATAACTATTAACCATTTGGGGACATGGTTTTACATGGATTAAATGACAACCATTTGAGGACACGGTTTTATACTGATTAAATAACTATTAACCATTTAGGGACACGGTTTTAAATAGCTAGCCCTGGAGTCAGTCGTACTTATTGCCAAAATATTTTG
This sequence comes from Achatina immaculata, assembly GCA_009760885.1. Classification (NCBI taxonomy): domain Eukaryota; kingdom Metazoa; phylum Mollusca; class Gastropoda; order Stylommatophora; family Achatinidae; genus Lissachatina; species Lissachatina immaculata. The sequence continues at coordinate 12,921,379 of CM019715.1, forward strand.
ACCTGACCTTTAAATGACATCTTTTCAGAATTTCTAAATTCCTCATTTGTTAAGATAACATTTCTTTATATGCCAGAAACTTCATTTCTGTTATTCAGAAATCATTTACCAGGGGGTGAATCTTCTGGATTTACAGACATATAGGAATATCACAAATATTTTCTGTGGTCACGGTTTATGTTTCAAAAAGAGTGCTACATCGAATCTGTATGGTTACATGGATGCAAAGCACAAGCAGTAACTGAGAGCACTCAAAATATACCAGAAGCAGTAGAGATCTGACGCCCAAAAAGAATGATAAGAACACCATGGGCAGCCATGAAAACAAATGAAGAGGTCTGAAGTGTGACTGGGCAAAAGAGGGAAATTATGACAAAATTCAGAACATGACAATCCAGAACTGTAAGAGAAGAGACAAACTGGAATTAAAAATGTGACAAAGGATGAAAAATGGAGGGAGAATGGGGAAGGAAGACAAAGAAACAAGATACTTAACAGACTAAAAGAGTGGCATGAAGGACAGTCCAATACACATGTTATACATTATACAAAGAGCAAATGACAGATGGTTGTGGAAATCAATGATAACACCTGATTGGCATGGATCAGAGAGAGAGGGAGAGAGGGGGAGGGAGAGAGAGGGAGGGAGAATGAATGAATGAATGAATGAATAATCTTTATTTTTCAAGGGTAAAGATGAGAGAGAGAGAGCATGAGGTCATGCTTAAAAATCATCATACTGTTACAGAAATATCTATTATCTATTAATGTTGACTAGCTCATATCACATCTATGTTTATACAGTAGAGAAAAGTGTTCTTTCATATGTTACTTCTCTTTTGCTAACAATGATACTGGATTTCAATTACATTTGCCAATTCTTGCATATGCAAACACAAGCATAGCACATGTTTAATTGTTATCTATGATTCCATGAATTTTTATGTTACTTACATTTTTCTTCATCCTTTTTGTGTTTATATATAATTTTTCTCCCTTTCTGTTAATGAGCATTTTCTCCATTTGTGTTCAAGGACATTTTTTTCCTATGTGTTTACCGATACATTCTTTTTCTGTGTGTTTACAGACATTTTTTAATCTCTTCATTTATGGACAATTTCTTCCTTTGTGTGTAACAATATTTTCTTATATATATATTAGACATTTTTTTTCTATTTGTCTATAGAGACATTTTCTCCCTATGTGTCTACAGGCATTTTCTCTCTAAGTGTCTACTGGCATTTTCTCCCTACATGTTTACAGGCATTTTCTCCCTACGTGTCTACAGGCATTTTCTCCCTACGTGTCTACAGGCATTTTCTCCCTACGTGTCTACAGGCATTTTCTCCCTACGTGTCTACAGGCATTTTCTCTCTACTTGTCTACAGGCATTTTCTCTCTACATGTCTACAGGCATTTTCTCCCTACGTGTCTACAGGCATTTTCTCCCTACGTGTCTACAGGCATTTTCTCTCTACATGTCTACAGGCATTTTCTCCCTAGGTGTCTACAGGCTTTTTCTCCCTACGTGTCTACAGGCATTTTCTCCCTACGTGTTTACAGGCATTTTCTCCCTACGTGTCTACAGGCATTTTCTCCCTACGTGTCTACAGGCATTTTCTCCCTAGGTGTCTACAGGCATTTTCTCCTTACTTGTCTACAGGTATTTTCTCTATGGAGGTAATGTTGCATTTGTTGTATTCTATACTAGGAGCATGTCACAAAGATAAGTTTTTCAGTGCTCTTCTTTTTATTTATGTCTTGTGTTGTTCTTGCATGTAATCCTTGAAAAAAGGCTGATGGTGAAATACTGGATGTTGTACGTTTTTCCTTTATAAATTCTCACCTTACTTTCACACTTTCCGCCATTTAAAATTTTTTTCTCACTTTCCTCATTCCCACTGTCATTTTGTAAAACTAAACCATACACCTCTATCTACCTTTATTAAAAGTACTTAGCAATATGGCAAGAATCAAGAAAATTTTTCTATAAACTGATTAACTTGAGCTTAATTGTGATTTAGAGGATTTCAGCTGTCATAATGAAATATTAAAAGCCTAACAGGTTTAGAATATGGAATCAACAAAATTAAAACTGCCTTCTAATCTAGCTGAGCAAAAACTGATTGACATGGATCACCTGCTTTAGATGTGACAGCGACAACACCTGGGACAAATACATGCCTCGTTCCGCAGGGCATTCTTCTGTGATGACTCATTTCCTTGTTAAGAATTGGTGGCAGACAAACTTCCTCCATTTTAAATGTTTTTGTTCAGCCATATCAGGTCTTTTCTCATCATTTATTTTTATCCTTTCATCAGTTCTCCAGCTTTACCAGGTCTTCCTTCTCTCTCTGATTTTTACCCTTTCATCAGTTCTCCAGCTTTACCAGGTCTTCCTTCTCTCTCTGATTTTTATCCCTTCATCAGTTCTCCAGCTTTACCAGGTCTTCCTTCTCTCTCTGATTTTTATCCTTTCATCAGCTCTCCAGCTTTACCAGGTCTTCCTTCTCTCTCTGATTTTTATCCTTTCATCAGTTCTCCAGCTTTACCAGGTCTTCCTTCTCTCTCTGATTTAGGGGAGGGGGAGAGCTCTTTGTTTGACAGAATAAGTGTGCCTCATCTTCCTCATTTCTATGTTTATCCTGTCTTACTGATTTCACCACTGGTGCCATTCTAGCTCTTTCTCTGGCCATTTCTTGATTTAACTCTTTTTATACTTCAAGGCACACAGCACATCAATCCGGCAGACATTTTTTTTCCTCTGTAACATGTAGTGCGATGGTGGTTGAGATGTGTTGGGATGGTAGTTTCTAATTTGGTCTCTAGTTTTGAATGGTGGTTGAGATGTGTTGGGATGGTAGTTTTTAATTTGGTCTCTAGTTCTGAATTTAACCAAACTATTTTTTTAAATCTGGCTAAACCAGTGGTGCTAGTCCATTGTGGTATGTTGTAAGCGTTGCCACAAGGGGAAAACAACTGAAAATTTTTTGTTGAAAAGAAAGTGTATACAAAAATTATTTCTTGTGTTTTCATGTTTTCTGATTATTGTAGATTGTAAATTAATTGTAAATAAATAATTAGTGTATATTTTGCATGAGGAAATGGTGTTTGTGTAAAATGTAATTCATTTAGGATATTTTTGACCTAGTAAAATGGAGGGTAAGTGAGAAAAATTTTTGTTTATCATTTTCCATTCTTTCTTCTCACTCTTAGCTCCTTTTTTTTTGTTCTATACTAACAATTTTATTAGAAAAATAATATACAACTTTTCCCGTTTAAACTAATATATATCATACTGAAAATCAGTGTTTGCCTTTGCGATGCTTTTAAATGTGACAACCATTTTATGAAATTTACCTCATTGAGATGACCACTGGTGATGGAAAAACCCCAAGCATAAAAAGAGTTAATAACTCTCTGATTGTGAAGATCATTACTTTGGATTTTTTTTTTAAAACCTTGCACAAGTCTCTCATGGAGAAGGGCAATGATGCAAATGTGACCAGAGGTGCCTCTGTAGAAATGGGTATGCAACTTCTTCAGGAACTGGGGAAGGAAAAGCAGTGAGGCATGATGCTGATCACATCGCCCTCTAGTGTACTGACAGGTCAAGGACAACATGGCCACCAACACCATATCCTCTGAATGTTTCAATGGCATAACAGGGGTACCTCTACTCTCCCCCCTCCCCTGAATGTAAAAGTTCCAAAAAAAGCATATTATTTTAATTAATGTTTTGAACTTTGCTGCTGTTGTTCTTCGCAGGATATAACCCTCACAGAATGCTGCTCCTTTAGACTGTCCAAATGAAATAACACCTTGTCTAGCCAGGATGACTGTTTCAGTGAGTGTGGTGACATTCTACATCCTTCATTTCCTCAGCCACCCCTCATTCTCTTTCCTATTCCTCCATTTTCTGATCTACAAACTCTAGTGATCCACACTGTCAGTTCTGTTTCTGATGTCAATACAACTATCTACAATCACACTACTCATGTGAACTGACTCTCTGTTATCAAGTCTAGAACATTCATTATCTATTTACTTTTATCTCTATTTTATTATGTTCAAAGAGTATGCAGAATATTTACAAGTATTTACAGACTTAACGGCCTTGCATTTCAGTGCAGCAGTTACCAAAATTAGTGAAATAAAAATGAAGGAAACTTGAAACTTGCAAAGGAAAGCAATTTTTTTCTAAAAAGTATAGTATGGACTAAGCAACATATGTAAGAATAATACAGGTTAAATCAATTATCAAACATTACTGTCAAATCACATACAAGGGCTATTCCAAAATCAATGGCTGATTGGGTAGTGAAAAAAAGTCAAAAATAGAGACAAAATTTTATTACATGCAAAACTTCCATATATAATATTACTTTTCTATATAGTTGCCATCAAAATTCAAGTTCTTGCGATACCACAGCATCAGCTTTTGCAATACTTCCTCAAAGAATGGTACTGTTAGGGTATCCAGCCAGTTGATTACTCCATCCACAAAATCCTTATTGGGTTATTAGTTTCAAAGTGCTGAGCAGCCAGCAAGCCCATCATCTTGCTGGAGAGATTAATCACTTGGCACCAAGTCTTAGCTGATTAAGAATTGATTAAGAAAGGAGGTCTAAGTCTACATGAACAGATATGCACACTGATACAACAAATATGGAGAGAAGAAAAACTCCCCAGTGAATGGAGAGAATCATTACTGATCCCAGTATTAAAAAAAGGCAATAAGAGCAAGTGTGAAAACTACAGAGGAATATCCTTACTACAATCAAGCTACAAAATACTATCATACTTTTAAATAGATTAAAACTACACAGCGACAACATACATGGGAGACCATCAAGCAGGTTTTAGGTTGAACAGATCAAAAGACCAAATATTTTATCTATGTCAAAGAGCAGAAAAGTACTGGGAATATGGAAAAGAAGTGCATAATATCCTCATTGACTTCAAGAAAGCTTATGACAGCATAGATAGGAGCAGCTTATGGAAAATTATGAAAGAATTTGAGACACCTAACAAATTAATCAATCTGACCAGAATATGCGTGGAGGATGCACAAATATAGTAATATATAAAGGAAGGAAGCCAGAATCTTTCTATTTAAGAACTGGTTTAAAACAAGGTGATATATTATCTCTATTACTATTCAATCGAATACTTGAAAAGGTAACCAGAAAAGTGAAAGAAGAAAGCAGTAGAGAAGAACAAGTTAAAATACTAAGATATGCTGATGACACTGACCTTGGGGGGGGGGGGGGGGGGGGGGGGAACTACGCAAGAAGTCATCAATACTTGCATACACTTGAGAGATGTGGCACTAAATGTGGGCTCGATCATTAACCAAGATCATCATCATCATCATCATCAGGTGCCGTTCCGACTGGCGTTGGCTATTATGCTTCTCCAGTGTACACGATCCTTCATGCAGGCCATCAGCTCAGTTGGTGATCTCCTCTCACACCATCCCGTCAGACTGTCCAGTATCATTTCTCTTGGTCTTCCTCTTGATCTTTTTCCTTCTATTTTTCCTGTTGTTATAATATTTTCAATGCCCCCTCTTCTCATTGCATGTCCTATGAAAGTACATTGTCTCTCTCTTACTTTTTCTGACAAGATTTTTTTGTCTCTCCAGCTCTTCTCATACATTCTTCATTAGTTATTTTTGCTGTCCAGGGGATTCGCAACATTCTTCTAATAAACCACATTTCTGCTGCTTCCAATGATTTTTGTGCAGACCTGCCTACTGTCCATGATTCACTTCCATATAACAAGATAGGTTCAATATAGCATTTTAGGACTTGTTTTCTAACATTCATTGATAAGGATGTGTTGGCTCATATGTTTCTCATTCTCTGAAATGCAGTCTTTGCTTGGCCTATTCTGTTCCTAATTTCTGTTCTGCATTTCCCATCTGAAGTTATTAACCAAGATAAGACAGAGTATATGAAAATATCAAGAGACCAGAAGCAGAATGATCCAGATTATATATATGCTGGAGATACGATCATCAGCAAAGCAGAAATGTGCAAATACCTAGGCACAACCTTCAACAGAAGCAACTCAGTAATCAAGAGAATTAAAAGCTATAGATAGGGAATAAAATATACTTCGCCTTGCAATACCTATTAAAATCCAAAATCCTGTCCCAAAACACCTAAAAAACAATCTACAAAACTATAAGACCAGCTGTCATGTATGGATCAGAAACAACAAAGAAGATGAACAACAATTACAGATCTTTGAGAACAAGATCCAAAGAAGAATCTTTGGGCTCATAAAGGATACCAACAGTGGAGAATGGAGAGCTAGAAAGAACACCGAACATAACAGCTTATTTAAATCCCAACAAATTTTTTTTATACTGAACAGACTACACTGGATGGACCATGTAAAAAGAATGGAAGAGAACAGACAAATAAAAATTATGTATGCACAAGAGATGAGGGAAATGAGACCAAGGCGTAGACCAAGACAGAGATGGAAAGACAACATAGAAGAGGATATAGAAGAAACTGATGTCACCAACTAGAGAGAGAAGATTAGGAATAGAGGGGAATGGAGGCAGACTTTATCTGCAGCAACAAGCCTTAATGGCTCGGATAGCTGAATAAGTCCAAAGCTGTGAGGTGGGGTGAGATGCGATGCGGTGGTTGGAGCCAGTCAAAAATCCCCTAGTTGAAGCTGAACTGCTAAAGGAAAGCCTTCGTGCGAGCTGCAGCATAAGGTCACAAGCTGTCATGCAGGAGAAAGAAGTCTTTGGTGAGCATTCTGTGATTTTTGTTGTGAAATGACCTCCAAAACTTATTCAGTGTTTCACAAGAAACCTCTTAAGGTTATTGTGAATGAATTCCATTAATAGAATTTCTTCACGATGCCAGAACACTGTAGCCATTATATTTCAATTTGAAAGTGTTTTGTTTGAATTTCCTGGACTTGTCTGGAGACTGAGAGACTGTCTAGCATAGTGATTAGAGCACTCGTCTAGCGACCAAATGGTCAAGGGTTCGAATCCCTAGCTGAACGGGACTTTTTTTCTGACCAATATGGCCCTGAAGTTGACCCAGGCTAGTAAAATGGGTACCAGAGAAAATCTGGGACGGAAAGGCAGCGAGTAAAGGAACTGGCCATCCTACATCATACACTGATGACCCAGCATAATGAGGTCTCTAACATCCCCTATGGCATTTGCTATGGGACTACCTTTACTTTTACCGAGTGTGCATCTACTGTTTGGACCATTCCCTTGTCCCAGAATTCACAAACTCAACACATGTCTTGTCTCCACTCACGATTCTCTTAAGAGATTCTTCTGTCGAGAAATTCATCCCCTTTCCCAACAGTGCAGAAGGGACTTCAAAGCTAAGCCCACTCTTCCAGCTTTCTGAATGTCAGTCATTTGTATTGGTACCCATCAAGCAAAAAAAAAACTTGTGGTAACCAATCTCTCTATGGCAAATTGAAACAAACTAGTCTTTCGTAATTTGAGGAAATTCATCAGAAAGATCTGAAATCATGAAGTGACATTTTTTCATGTTCAAACAAGTTCTTCAGCTACAACTGAGTACCGTCCTTGTCCTTCCTCATCATGCACATCTGAGCACCCATCCCTGAATTTCCTGCACCAATCCCTCACAGAAATGTCACTCATAACGTTATTAGCATCAACACAACACCCATGAACTTCAGGGGCGCTGCGTCCTGCTTGCCGACAACAAACCATGACAAACCTTACATCTGGTGGGAATGGCAATTACACGGTTCATGTTTACTCAGTCACTACTCATGTGCAACTGAACAAAATGGACTGTGGATTAGCAAGACAAAACTTTATTAGGTGCTACAGGAAATGTGTTGCTATGGCAACTGGTTTTTTTTTTTTTTTAACCAGCCAAATGGAGGCTGATTTTGGAATTGCCCATGTATGTAGCTATACTAACAGATGAACAAACCACAACTTCTGTTACCATTAAGATACGGAAATAATCATCACACTCTTCTCACCTTGTCCAGGACCTCCCTGGTATCTGGGTGCAACTGGCGGAGCCTGGGATGGTGTGTTTGCAATTGCTCTCTGGAGGTCAGACATCAGCTCTTCCTTCTCAGTCTTACGAGCAAAGCAGAAGTCGTTGATTTTGGTTTGCAGACGGACTAGAAGCGGGGTCAGGTCATTATAAAACTGAAAGTGCAGGAATCATGGAACACAGTCACATAATGGTCTGGACCATTTCAATACACACACACACACACACAAAACAAAACAGACAACATATTTTTGCTGATGTCCAAATGAACAGTTTTTTTTTATTTGATAAAATGCATAGCAATGTCACCCGTAGTAACACCGAGTTTACCTGTGAATCTGAATGCCTGATAGAAAGTCACCACTGACCATTCTCAGATCACACAAATTCAGGTACAATCTATTCAGCACTGCCATCATTATCATAAACATCACTTTCACTCGAATAATCCAAACTGTCTGCTGTCCATATGAGTAAAAACACTGGCACAAGTCCCGGTCGCCTCCGAAACGAACACATTAACTGCAACCAGCCACTGTTTTCTAAGTGTTTAGCTTGACCCACTTGTTGGATTTGCTGTTCATGTTCACGACAGAACAAAAAAAAACTCGGGGATAATGTTATGATGTGCGCCCATGTATAATCAGCAAGTTAACTCGGGAAGAATGCTGAAAGAGAAAACAGCCAGCATGAGATTATCCCGGGGAGAACGCTAAATGGGTTAATGATGTTAACTGTAAAGAAGTCCTGTGAAGCAAGGGGGCAACAGCTTGAAAAAGTCTGGGACCCCAATGATCTACAACTTCTTCATAGTTCAACTACAACATTTCCACACAAGACGCACCTTTGTTCCCTCTTCCAGATTCCCCTTCAGCTCCACGAAACTGTCAAAGCCAGCTGCCAAGTCCTTGAGAAGGGTTTCTCTTTGCGCTGCTGTCTGGTTTGAAGCTTTAGCATTACAAAATTCTATGTTGGCATTCTGAAATACGGAAACAACATTTGCTCTAATGTGTTTAATGGTGTGGTTTGTTTTTTTTTTAATACACAGGGTGGATAATTTTGTAAGTGAGGAAGGTCATACAGGCACTAATACGATAGCCTCTATATTCTGTGTTAGTCTGTGGGGTTACTTTTATAAACTAATTATTTTTAACCATAAATTTATCTAAACTTGGCAAACTACCATGCGAGCCCTATGTGACATTTAACAGCATGGGAAGGATGTCATTCATTCATTCATTTGCATGTCCCTTGCGAAACTTTGCCTCCCAAACAGCATTCCTGTAGGCCTCTCGGTTGTGAGCAAGATGGCCTGCTGCTGTTGCATCCATTTCCAGATCGTCAACGATGTCTTGCAGCCATCTTCGTCTTGGTCTTCCTCTTTTTCTTTTTCCCATTATGTATCCTTCCAATATAGTCTTCTCTAAATTATCATAACATTTAATGTGTCCAAAATATTTCAGTTTTCTCTCTTTAATCCACTTCACTAGCCAGCCTTCTTCAATATTAAGCTCTTGTAGTATAGATATATTTGTTCTTTTTTGTGTCCATGATATTTGGAGAACTCTTCTGTAGCATTTACATTCAAAGGCATTTATGTGTTTCTCAGCTGTTTTGTTAAGTGTCCAGGTCTCACAGGCATATGTTGCTATGGGAAAGATGCATGCCCTTAAAAATCTTATTTTTGTGGTTCTGTCTGCTCCTCTCCACAGATTCTTTATTTGTTTTACTTTCTGAAGAGCGATAGATGTCCTCCTTTTAATTTCCCTCATTGTATCTCCATTATTAGTTAGTAGCGATCCAAGATATTCAAAACTCTCCACTTCTTCCAGTTTTTCCTCACTGATACATATTTCAGTTGCCTTGTTTGTTTTGTCAGTTGTCATCAATTTAGTTTTCTTTGCATTAAGATAGAGGTTCTGCTCTTCGCTGTTCTTGCGGACTGACATAATTAGTTTTTCCATTCCTTTTTGTGTTGTGGACAGCAATACTGTGTCATCAGCATATCTAATCTCTGGTATTTCATAACCTCCAACTGTTATGGCATCGTAATATTCTTTGTCTACATCTTCTCTAACATTCCTCATTATATTTTCAGTATACAAGTTAAATAAGTAGGGTGACAATATGCACCCCTGACGGACCCCTTGTTTTATGTCAAACCAACTTGTTGTTTCACCATTTATTCTTACTGCTGCTTGTTGGTCTAGATACAGCAGTGATGTTAATTGTATCAAATGTGTTGGAAATCCCATTTTTTCCATTATTTCCCAAAGTTTCTGGTGTTGTACACTATCAAATGCCTTCGAGTAGTCTATAAAGGATAAATATAGATTCACATTAAACTCTCTGCATTTCTCTATTATTAATCTTAGATTGAATATATGATCTCTTGATACCAAAGTAGAGAGGGCAATAACTTATGAAAAAAGGCAAAAAAACAACTATCACACCACAGGAATTAAGCAGATATGGTGTAAGTGTCCACATCTTCAATCTATCAGCACACCAGAGGGTGATGTTATTATCACCTAATCTGGTTGCTTTCTTTTCCCAAGCTTCATATAGAGCCAGGTGCCCGTGTCCACAGCTGGATGTGGCTTGAACCACTGACCTCCACATGAAAGAAGAGCATATTAACCACTGGGGCACTCAGGTGCCCTAACTTCTGAAAGCTCCTAACTCCTACATCTAACATTCCCCTCTTCCACTATCATATTCCCTCTGCACTGACTTCCACTCCTTTCTCACGTGTGACACATAGTTCAGAACCTCCTCGCCCAACTACAATCACCTATTCCATTTTCTCCCAGCTAGATTACCGGCACTGACTGGGTACATAGGACCCAAAAAGAAGATCTTGATTTTGCAGATGACATAACTCTTATCAGTGACAAAGTGAAATCAATGCAGGAAAAAAAACAGATCCCCTGTCTTCCTTGGCTAGCAAAATATGTCTTAAAATTAACAAAGACAAAACAAAAACAATGAAACTTCTCATTAATCAAGAAGGAAAAATATACGTAGAAAGAACAGTTCTTGATTAAGTAAACCAATTTGCATACTTTGGCAGCTACATAGACCATGATGGTGACACCAGGAAGGAAGTTAGAATTAGAATTGCAAAAGCAGCATTGTCTTTCAAAAATCTTGAGAACATATGGCATTCAAAAGTTATAAGCACAAAAACCAAGTTAAGATTATTCAATTCAAATGTGATATCAACACTCATTTATGCATGCGAAAGCTGGAAATCAACTAAAGAAGCAGACAAGAAATTAGACTTTTTTTAAAACAAATGCCTAAGGAAAATACTCGGTATAAAGTGGAACGAATTCAAGAACAACACAGAGATAAGACAGATGAGCAAAACAACAACCTGTCTCATGGGTGATCAGGAAAAGATGGACATACGCAGGTCATTTGATGAGAAGAAACAATCAGAGAATACCAAAACAAGCTATCACAACAGGCAGAAAAAAAAAAAAGAAGTCGACCATGTGAAACTCTAAAGAGGATACTGTTAAGAGAAGCCAGTTTAGTGGGCATAACATCCCTTGATGAAGTTGAACGACCTGCCGAGAACAGGAAAAATTGGCAAACAACTATGCGAGCCCTATGTGACATTTAACGGTATGGAAAGGATGTAAGATGTAAGAAGATTACCACTGTAATCATTCTCTCCCTGTTTCATGATTCCTGCCCCTCCCCTTTACAATCCATCTATCACACATCAAAAGTCTCCTTTTAAACATTCTCTACACTCCATCATACGCACTTCTGAACACAGCCTCTTACAAGTCACAGCTAAGTGCTCCATTTATTTTATTTTATTCTATTTTTTTTCCATTCCTACTTTTTACACAGCATTCATGTGAATTTATATTTTATCTTTTCTCTCCATTTCTCTGTCCTGTGTGTTTTTATATGACTAAGGTGCAAACCAAAACATCACAACCGTGTGCCCGTTATTTATTAAAGCTGCTCCTACTTTTTACATTTTGTTAGCTTTTGAAAGCTGTCTTATCTGTTGCTTCTGTGACACTTCACCTATACTGACCTGAATCTCAGACAGCACCATTTCCTGCCTGTGCAAACTGTCAGAGACTTGCTCCCGAAGTGGTGCATACACCCTGTCCAGCTCACCTATAGAAATGGTTTCCTCACTGATCATACCCTCTGATGCCAGAGCAGCAAAAAACTTTCCACCTGTTTACAGAAAAAAATCATTAACAGGCACTACTTATAAGACAAATAGCACGTCTTTCTTCTTCTTCTTCAATCTCTCTGGAACTGCAAACTGGTTTCCTCTGTGGCAAATTCTGTGAAGGCATCAAGGCACAGCACTGTTGTTGACTCGTGAGTGGATTGTGGCAGCTATTTTTTTCAGTTCCTGGGTGCGGCTACAACAGCAGAGGGTGTGTGGTACTTCTTTAGCAGATTCCACTGCCATGAGGACTAAGGTGATCCCTGCCCTGTTAGCCAAGCTAGCCTGTTACTGAGGGTAACAACAGAGAAGTTGGAAAGGGTCTTGGTCAGCTATAGTTCACCAACCATGATGCCAGCATGTCAGTTATATGTCACTGATTGCCAAAACAGACAGCATTGAAATCTACTAGGGCAGAAACAACAGCCCTCCTTGAAGCCCTCAGAACACTTAAAACAGAAAACCAGCAGCCACCACACAAAATAGCTTTCTTCACAGACTGCGGGGCACTTCTAGAATCTCTAAAAACAACAAACAACACAGGCAAACATACAGGAAATCACAACAGAACTGAAGCACCTTAACAGTGTCAACAATCGTGGCCCTACAATGGGTACCATCCCACTGTGGAATAGCTGCCAATGAAACAGCTGACAGCCTATCCAAAGCTGGCAGCAATCAAGATCAAATATATCATCCAGTAAACTACCAAGAAGTGAAAACTATAATCCGTAACCAGTGCAGATCTGAATGGAAAAAGCAAATGAAATGCAACAATGAACCAGATCCAGTACACCAACTATTGCCATGTGGCAGTGGACAGAACATATCCTTCAAGAGTGCCCAAACCATGCAGACCAGAGGCGTGAGACATGGCCAGAGGACACAAGCTTGGGGCAAAACCTTTGAGGCTCCTATCAGGATCTGGAGAGGACTGCGGACTTTGCCATGTCAACAGGGATCAGGATTTGATGTGACCAACAACCTTAAATGCAGAAGAAGAAGAGAAATCTGCTTATTTTCCTACTAAAGAACATATATATATATATATATATAAAGAGGACAAATGGTGAATGTAGGCATACCAAGATATAAAGGCACTTTTCTCTTCAGTTTATAGTAAATACATAAATAACTACAACCGGACACTGAACTGAGGTTGCTAGAAGACTAAGAAGTGGACAAGAACATGCATTTGCTCTGTAAGACATCACAAGCCATAATGGACACTGACTGCTTTGATGTTCCTCTTGTTTCATATTCATGTTCTTTTCTTCTATGTTCATTTTCACATGTGCTGTTCTTTTCTTTTACATTCATTTTCATGTGTAATCTTCTATGTTCATTTTCATTTGTACTTTTCTCTTCTTTTATGTTCATTTTCATGTGTACTTTTCTTCTATGTTCATTTTCACATGTGCTGTTCTTTTTTTCTATGTTCATTTTCATGTGTACTGTTCTTTTCTTCTATATTCACTTTCATGTGTACTGCTCTTTTCTTCTACATTCATTTTCATTTGTACTATTCCTTTTTCTAGGTTCATTTTCATGTGCATGGTTCTTTTTTTTTTCCTAGGTTCATTTTTTAATGTGTGTTATTTTTTCTAGGTTCATTTGCACATGTATTGTTCTTTTTATGGGTTCAGTTGCATATGTTGTTCTTCCAGGTTCAGTTACACATGCTATTTTTCTGTGTTCATTTGTTCAGCCATCTAGACAAGGACATGGGTTTCTTCCATGAATCCCACTCTCAGTAGGAGACATGCCTCACACTTTTTCATCCATATTCTTTTTAATGGGTGGGAGCACACATGTTTGGACTTTTAATTCTTAATAGTACATCTTGACAGCAAAGATCAGAGGCAGACAAGCGAGATTTGTAGGACATTTTCTGAGAAGAGGAAAACTGGAACACATTGTGGCAACTGGAAAAATTGAGGGAAGAAGAGACAGAGGAAGACAGAGAGAGAGAAGTTACTGGATGGGCTGTCAGTGTGGCTAGGAAGAAAGTCACTGGCAGATCTCATAATCAAGCCTAAAGACAGGAAATTGTGGAGAGAAATGATTGCCTACGCCACGTGGCACAGCACTTGATTGATTGATTGACATCATGACAAGAAAGTGAGGAAAAGAGGTTGAGGCCAAGGCAGACCAAGAGAGAAATTCCTGGATGGACTGACAAGAAAGAGGACACCAGAGAGGACAGGAAAGAGGACACCAGTACAACTCACTGATGCAACACAAAACAGAGAGTTGTGGAGAGTTATGACCTCCAATGCTAGTAGGCACAGCACTTGATTGACAGAGAGTACAAACTTCCAAGACACTTCCTAGAATCTTTGCTGTTCAATGTACAGAAACATGAATGGGCAAATAAGCATGACTAAATAAGAAAACTTACTCATGTCAAACTTTGCATCCTTCAGCTCAACTTCTATCACATCTCTCTCAGCCTTGATTGTGTTCACCTGAAATAATCATACAATACTGTCTGGCCTAGCTGTTTAAAACTGATTACTTGATACTGCTTGACCTAATCATTTAAAAACTACCTGAAATATTCATTCATTATTTCCTAAAATAGTTTTTTAAAACTGCTTGAAACAGTACTGTTTAATCTAGATCTTTAAAGTTAACTGAACATAATTATTTACAATTATCTGAAACACAAATAGTTGTAACTACAGCAATACTGATGAGAGATAAGGCCTGATCACCAAGATGAGGTTTTATTAAAAAAATAATTAAGAAACAGTCAGAGAGATGAGGTTTTCAATTAGAAAATTAATAAATGATCACAGAGATGAGGTTTTCTATAAGAAAGTTAATAAACTATCACAGAGATGACACACAATAATTAGTGTGTAAGTATACAACTATACACGAAGCACTGCAATAAAGCTGTGATACCAAAATGTATAAACTAGGAAAAAAAGTAGGAGCAGCTTTATTACTTAACGATTAGAAAGTTGTGACATTTCGGAGTGAGCCTTAATCACATAAAAACACACAGGACGAAGAAACAGAGAGGAGATAAAGTATAGATTCACATGAATGCTATTAAAAAAAATTAATAATGAACAGAGCACTTAGCTGTAACTGTAAGAAGATGTGGCTTGCCCGACGCTGTGTGTCAGAAATGGGCATTGTAGGGTGTAGAGACTGTTTAAATGGAGACCTGTGATGTGTGGTCAGTGGGTCATAACTGGGGGTGGTGGGTAGGGAAACCGTGGAGGGAAGAGAGAGTGATACAATGTTAACCTACCCAGGAGAAGGTGAAATAGATGATTATAGTTAGGGTAGAGGGGTTGTAATGTGATGCTGTGAGGAGGTTCTAAACTATGTGTAACAAGTGAGAAGGGAGTGGAGCTTAGTGGAGAGGGATTATAATTGTTGAAGAGGAGAATGTTAGGTGTAGCTGAATAGTGAGTTTAACCTGTGTGGTTCCAGCATCCCATAATCCTGAATGTAGCAGTTCTCAAGTGCTAGATGGTTTGTGTCATCTGCGTGACATTGTTTGATGGCTGTTACCAGAAAATCAGATTTGCCTCTGTGGTTGGGGCCACTGAAATGATTTGGGACTGGTTTTCTCTGATCCACTCTTGTTGGCATATAAACGTGTGCCAAACCTTAAGGATATCCTCATCCACAGCCACTTGAAGTGGAGCCTTACATATGTTGGTACCAGAAAATGTAACCACCCCCTCTGCATTACCTGCCCTGTAAACTGGGAAATGAAAACGATCACCTTTCTGAAAACTATTCTCACTCTTCATGAGGGATTCACATGCGAGTCCCGTAATGTGATATATCTCATCGTATGCAAAAGATGCAGGATAACGTATATTAGTGAGACTGGCCTCAGATAAGGGGAATGTATGCAGAAACATCTGTACAATATTGCCCAGCATGCTTTGAAACCAGTGCCAAATCATTTCAATGGGCCCAACCACAGAGGCAAATCTGATTTTCTGGTAACAGCCATCAAACAATGTCACGCAGATGACACAAGCCACCTAGCACTTGAGAACTGCCACATTCAGGATTATGAGATGCTGGAACCACACAGGTTAAACTCGCTATTCAGCTACATCTAACATTCTCCTCTTCAACAATTATAATCCCTTTCCACTAAGCTCCACTCCCTTCTCACTTGTTACACATAGTTCAGAACCTCCTCACAGCATCACATTACAACCCCTCTACCCTAACTATAATCATCTATTTCACCTTCTCCTGGCTAGGTTAACACTGTATCACTCTCTCTTCCCTCCACGGTTTCCCTACCCACCACCCCCAGTTATGACCCACCGACCACACATCACAGGTCTCCATTTAAACAGTCTCTATGCCCTACCATGCCCATTATTGACACATAGCATCGGACAAGCCACATCTTCTTACAGTTACAACTAAGTGCTCTATTCATTATTAATTTTTTTTTTTATAGCACTCATGTGAATCTATACTTTATCTCCTCTCTCTATTTCTTCATCCTGTATGTTTTTGTATGATTGAGGCTCACGCTGAAACATTACAATTTTGTAATCGTTAAGTAATAAATCTGCTCCTACTTTTTTCCTAGTTCATACATTTTGGTATCACAGAGATGAGGTCTTCTATAAGAAAATAAATGATCACAGAGATGAGATCTTCTATAAGAAAGTTAATAAACAATCACAGAGTTGAGGAAGAAAATTAACAAAAAGGTCAGAGAGATAAGGTTTTCTATAAGTAAACTAAGGGTCCCACCGACAGATCAAAAAAAAAAAAATGCTCTCAAAAGGCTCACCAAGAACAACAAAGAAAATTTTGTTACAAAAAAAAATAAGGAGGGGGGGGGGGGGGGGGGGGGAAAGGAGGAAAGAAGAGAAATATCAACCTGCTTGAAAAACATTTCTCCAGAAACAGTTTCACAGCAAAGACATATCTGGAGACACACCAGAAAAGACAATGATGATGACTGCTATGACATTCAAACCCTCTAACATCACCATCTCTGAGAAAATAAAAGTATGCAGTCACTACAATGTATTAAAACATTTTTTTAAAAAAAAAAAAATAGAAAAACATACGCACCTGCTCAATAAGGTCCCGAAGTGTTTTGACTACACTGCTGTCTCGCAGAGAGGCTGCAGCACTTGCTGCAGGTAGGGCAGCTTCTAACTCTGCCTGAAGAAGAAAAAAAAAGCCTATATATATATGTGTGTGTGTGTGTGTGTGTGTGTTTTAGTGATCGTGTTAACTGGGAATTACTGGTAAATTACTGATGAACTCATCCCAGGCCTTTAGTCGCTTTAGCAACGGCTGGTTTGTTTCATTAAAAACCTGGTGTAACGTTTCGTCTGTTTAGATTGCAAACATTTAGTGCGCACACCTCGTGACCTTTTTTCAAGGTGGGCGAAGAGTGCTTAGTTAGAGGGAGAAAATTGAAGTTTTCCGTGAGAAATTTCAATTTCTGGTGATGTAGATAGGGGTATGGATATGGCCTGTGACCAGACCACTGCTCTTGAATGTATCCCAAGTAGATCTAGACATATTAGATGACTGGAGAAGTATTTAGAAGGTTATTTCAGACATTACTCTACCGATAATGCAACAATGAATCACAACACAATGTCAACAGGCAGATCTACGCATCTCAGATAGTACGTATTGTACCTCTAGGCTTTTCCGACGGTAAGTTGGACACAATCATTGTCTAAAAACATGACATTACTTCTTTTTTTCCTAAAAAACTCTGCATTTAGGAAATCTTCATACATTTAGCTATATTCTGAAACATAATAAGTACAAGTAAGTACATGGAAATACTGTTTTCATTCAATTTTACAACTATACCCCCTATACATATCAAGACCTGCACTTTTAATCTGGCATCCAAATGAACGTTCGCGTTTCTTCCTGAGGCAAGGAAAGAGTTAAAAAAAGAGAAAAACCAAAACTCTGAGACTGTCAGTTACCATAACCAGTTTATACCACCAAAAACCTAGTAGAAGGCAACCAGCAAAACCAGTTGGAAGATAATCAGGCCAGCATGATGATGATGCTCAATTTGTATAAAGGGGAATCAGCCAGTTTTGACTTTGGTACAGCATGTGAGCATGTTATTATCACAGGAAATAAGGTCAGAAAAGAATGTTATGCAAACATTTAATTCCCACTGATGTCTGTAACACTATGTTCAATTTTACATGAAAAAAAAAAAACCGAATGTTGAACTGAGAAAACTGGTATTTCAGAAAGTATTTCACACAAGGCGAAGGACAGGTAGAAATGTACTGGTTTCGGAAAATCCTAGCTCAGTCATATAAATGAAACAGGAAGCTAGTAGATGCTTATGGAGGCTTCTAAGCATAAACTTTTGTTGTATGTCAAGGATATGTCAATAAACTAATGAATAAAACTCACCCGACAAAGCAAAGATAAGATAAATAAGCAAAGATAAGAGAAACAAAATCTTCCCAAGATACACTTCAAATAACAAGCTACAAATCATCAAGAAAACTACCTCAATCACACACAGTATAATTTGTTGTTCCTGTCCTCTTATTTTACCAGACGTAAACAACGGAAACTATATCAATGACACATCTGATGTTAGGTCAGACATCAAGTGATTTATAAAGTACAACTCTATTCTCAGTTGATGTACACTAAACCAGCACAACCTCCAAAAACAATAAATGAAAGAATTTTGTATTAAGGGCATGGTTCAACAGTTTGAAAATATCAAACACATACTTCAGTTTTGTTGGGGTTTTTTGTTCTGTTTTGCATTTACCTGGAGTGATTTTCAGGCAATTATTTCATTTTCTCTAAGACTAATAGTCTAGCTACACATGATAACAGACTTGTCACAAACTTTAAACTTGTGTGGAGGACAAATATGTGGAGGCATGAGGAAAGAAGTATAAAGAAAAGTTGGAGGAAAAGGATGCAGGAGAGAAGAACAAAGCAGGGGGAAGATAAGGGAAAGAAAGAAAGTTGGAGGATAATGAATAGAAGAAGAAATAGGAGAGGGTTAGTAAGGAGAAAAAGAAACAGGAGCGGCAGAAAAAAAGGAGGACAATAATGAGAAAAAGAAACAGGAGAGGGGGAGAAAAAGGAGGACTATAAGAAGAAAAGGAAACAGGAGAGGGAGAGAAAAAGGAAGACAATAAGGAGAAAAAGAAATAGGAGAGGGAGAGAAAAAGGAGGACTATAAGGAGAAAAAGAAACAGGAGAGGGAGAGAAAAAAGGAGGACAATAAGGAGAAAAAGAAACAGGAGAGGGAGAGAAAAAGGAGGACAATAAGGAGAAAAAGAATCAAGAGAGGGAGAGAAAAAGGAGGACAATAAGGAGAAAAAGAATCAAGAGAGGGAGAGAAAAAGGACAATAAGGTGGAGAAGAAACAGGAGAGGGAAGAAAAAAATGAGGACAATAAAGAGAAGAAGAAACAGGAGAAAAAAAAAGGAAGCAGACAAAAGATTAGAAAATGGAGAAACAGCAGACAAAAGGAGGAACAGGAGGAGCAGGATGGTGAGTAGGAGGGGAAAAAAATAATCAAAAAGAAGAGAGAAAAAAAAACAATAGGAGAGGAAAGAGGTATATTTAAAGAATGATGAGAAGAAGCAGCAGCAGCAGGTCTAAATTAGAATCATGAGGATGGTCAGGACAAGCAGAGGATGGAAGAGAAGAAAGAGGATAATGAAGAGGATGATAAGCTAATGCAAGAAGCAGATGACAGAAATATGAAGAAGCATAAAATAACAGGGAGAAGAAGAATGATAAAGAGAAACAGCAGAAGAAGAAGAAGACGAAAAGCATAAAATAAAGGTAACAGTAACGATCAGAGGCAAACTACCTTAGGTTTTGACAGGAGGGATATTGCATTTTTATGTCTGCTGTACTTTTCCTTGACTATCTGATCTGCCTGGATGGCTGTGTCCAGTATGGCCCTGTATTTGTAGGCCTCATCTCTCATTGGCTTGGTCAGGTTTGCAGATGGTGTTCTGGTCCATCGATCCTTAAACTGATCCTTCAGCTGCTGGTCAGATTTCTCCTCGTCATCTAAGGCCCTGATGCTCTGAAAAGATTAAGAATTGAAAAGAAAAAAAAAGGTTAACAAAGCAGTGTTCCCAACCTTTTTCTATACTGCAGCCCCCCTTAAGGCAATAATAATTCGGCACAGACCATTTACACTCTCCAGCCACTTGGTATTAACTATGTATAATTTTATTCTAAACACTTTACAGATTTGCGTAATTTGTGATCACAAATAGTCAAAATAATTTAAAATCTAGACTCATTAAAAGGATTCCTAAGTGACTCTTTTTGTGGATCAACATTACAAAATTTAAAGATTAAAGAGAAGAACTATTTCTCCCTGCAGTTTTCATATCATATCAAAAAAAGATCTTCTTTAGGGACTATAAAGCTCACTTGAACACTTTAATGAATAAAAACAGATTTTTCAGACAAACCTTTAGCACATGTTATCTTTATTTTCTATATCACAGAATTCTATATATATATTTTTTTTCATATTTCTGAAGAATTCTACAAGTCAAGCATGACAAAAACAATCATCAGACAAAAACTCTGCAACATCCATTCATTTGATGAAAAATTCAATAAATATCCAACTTCAGGACAAAAAACAATGATAAATTACACTTTTTTTTTTACTTGCACACATTTAACCAATGAGCATCTGACCAACTGAGTGCTAAAGATATCTAGTTCGCTGCAAATAAGCACGCTTACCTCATTAAGGATTTCCCTGTTGCGAGTGAGTAACTCTGGGAGATCATTCATCAGCCTATCAAGTGTAGCCAGGCCACCCATGTCCTGAATCTGCTGAGCCTTGTCCAGCAGTGACTGAGGCACCCTCTCTCCAGACAAGTCTTCGAGGGCAGCAGGAAGGTTGAAAGAAGCCAGGGCACTGTTACATGTGGGGGGGGAAAAAAACGAAAAACAGACTAGATGGGGAACTTTTCTTTTTAAAAAGCTTCTTAAATTTAACAACTATCTATATGTACTTTCCTCTCATCTTGATGCTGCATAGTAATATGTGACCAACTACTTTTGTGTCTAAATCTGTTATGTCTCTAAGTACTACAAAGCCTGCTTTCAGTTGGTAGCATTTAGCATATACTGTACTGTGAAAATTTCATCTCGGTAAGCTATACCTATGAGCAAAGAAAGATAATATGCAACAGTAATTGGAAAATTAGAAACCAGAAAAATAAGTACAAGTTCTTTACTGAAATAATAAGAAAAAACTTGTACAAAACGTACACCTTGATATACGGGTGTTGTCTTTGTTCATATGTAGATAATATAGACACGTATATATAAAACATATTCCTATCACGCCATAGAGGCACTTGGGGATACAGTACTGATGCCCATATTCTCCTTCATCTGACAGTATACTTGAGAGTAAAGTGGTCAAGTCAAGTGGTCAGCATCACACCTGGCTGCCTTTCCTTCCCTAGCTCCAGAAGGACCTGGGTAATCATTTGCACAGCTGGGAGACTAAGGCGCCTCCAGCTGGGAGACTAAGGTGCCTCCAGCTGGGAGACTAAGGCACCTCCAGCTGGGAGACTAAGGCGCCTCCAGCTGGGAGACTAAGGTGCCTCTAGCTGGAATGAACTACCAACCTCCATGAGAGAGATGAGTGTATCAACAATTATGCCACTCAGACACCCATGCAACATCAATATATACACAAACATGCAAAATAAATGACCACATCACATTATGTAAAACTGCTGAGTATTAGCTTCAACAGATGGAATTACATGTATCACTAATACATATTCCAACCATTCGAAGCTAACATCTAACAATTTTATTACACTACAGAGACATGATATAACAGACAATCCATACCCGTTCAATTTATCGGTTGCACTTCGAAGCCTCCCTACTTCAAGGCTGGCAATCTGTGACTTGCGATTTTCAAAACAAGTGAGAGCCTCATGAACCGGCAGAGGAACAATTTTCTCAAACAAATCTGCCAAAAAAAAAAAAAAAAGAAAATGAAGAGGTCTCTATCCTGTAAACACCATTTTAAATACATAGAAAGTTTTTCAAGGTCACTGTTGCCTATTCAGATTACCATCTTCCTAAATCACATACTATTTTCACAAATCTCCTGCCTGGGTAATTAACTGTAAAAACAATAATTCTGATAAAAAAAAAATAACAATAACAAAAAAAATCTACATCTCATAGCAATTGCATGCTATAGAGGTGTGAAATGTTAGCGCCTTCAAATTTCTAGGCACTGTAGTATATGAGGTAGGGATGCCAGCACCTGTCCTTGCTACCTTTCTTTTCCTAGGAAACCCCAGGTACCCATTTTTTGTGGCTGGGTGAAACCCGGTGCCAGTCAGTCCACACAAAGGCAAAACTGAACCAGAAGATGACTTAATGAAAATCATACATGTTCAAATCATCATAAGAAAAAAAAAACTTCACCTACAGCAGGGTACAGTAAAATGTACAGTATATACACCTTTATACACAAGTAAAACTTTCTACCACATTCACTTCTACCAGACCAAGGAAAAAAAAACAAGCTTTCAAAATGGTAACTGAAAATCTCATGGCACAAGACTCAGCTCACTGCAACTCACAGCTATATGTCATATGCCTGGCCAAATCTACCAACTTATCCATAATCTTCCTACGCAGCATGGAAGAGTATCCGGAAAAAAAAAACAACCAAGAGAAGACAAACTTCACAGCATTAAGATAAAACATTACTGTATGATGTTAAATCAAGCCGTTTAAAATCATGAAATTTTACCAGTAAATTTTGCACTCATCGGCTGTGACACTGGGGCTGGTTTTGCAACAACTGCCTTTCCAATCGGCTGGAGAGTTTTGAGGTCAGGAATTTTGTCATGGTAAATAAAGTTGTTGTCTTTCTGAGCTGTTTCCAGTGACCTATCTACTCGTGCCTGCTCCTGGCGGAAACTGAAGGTTGCTCCTCCACGAGTCTGCGAGGCACCAAGCAGCTCTTTAGCATGCTGGGGAAATAGATGCATGCAGGAAGTTACTCTGGGTAATCACTTAGGTTATAAGAGCACAAAAAAAAAAAATAAATAAATAAATGAACAGTCCATTTTAATCATCTTATCACATTATCTGAATATAAGGAAAAAGATTTATACCTTTATCATCAGTGCAGTACTGGAAGTGTTGAACATTAATGCAGTCCTATCATGTCATGCTGGCAATTAGGAATAGGCGTTATCATAATGTCCTTAACCTATTATATATGCCCCAGAAACATTGCTAAAACAGCCATGTCAAGGACACCCAAGGGGGAAAAAAAAAAGCTCATTCAAAGGCTACTTGATAGAGAACCACAGCAGCAGGAATGAGTAGCATGCAAGCACAGCTGAGGCACAATACAAAGTCTGGCCGCAGACAGTAAGAGGTGGAGAGAATTTACTGCTGCCCTGCAAGATACCATAGGTCATACTGGTGACTGCTTAGGCAATCAAAGAACAAGGATCACATATGGCACAGCTATGTGGGCAAATCAAGTCTGGCCACCCTTCCCTCCTCAGCTCCTGAAGAAGCCAGCTACTTGTTTCTACAGCTGGGCTATTTGAATTCCTCTGGCTGGGTCTGAACCAATGACCTAGATTGTGAGATACATTAATTAGTGTATAGGTACACAACTATACACAAAGCACTGCAGTACAGCTGTGATAATAAAAGTATAAACTAGGAAAAAAAAAAGCAGGAACAGCTTTATTAATTAATGAGCGCACAGTTGTAACATTTTGTTTGTGAATTTGTATTTTATTTTCTTTCTCTATTTCTTCGTCCTGTGTGTTTTTGTATGATTAAGGCTCAGGCTGAAATGTCACAACTGTGTACTTGTTAAATAATAAAGATGTTCCTACTTTTTTCCTAGTTTATGCATTCTATTGCTCACTGGAACATTAAGCTTCTTCATAAATCTTGATCTTTGATATTTTCCATCAGCTCAGGCGGCAACTATCAACATCAACAAGCATCACAGTTGGTAGTCAGTGAAAGTTTTCCAGATGTTGGGAGATAATTTTGTTTGTTTGTTTGTTGTTATACAGGACTGTCAAAATATGGCGACATTAAGCGGAACTGACATTAAGCAGGGTCCATTACAAGCGTTTAACTGGGCCAGCGTGTGCGTTCATCTGTCCCACATTTTCTACATTAAATACATAACAAACAGCCAAAGCTATCATCATCAGACACAAAATGTACTAATCATAAAATATATTAATCACAAAATGTTGCAAGCCTTAATCTTACAGTATAGATAGCACTAAAATCAAGCAGCAACTGACTTGCCAGCAGCAGTAGTAAAAAAATGCATAGTTTTGCAATGTGCAGTGATAACTGGTCTATTAATCAGATATGTTAGACATGTTACTGCACACGACATCTGTTAAGCGATCTTCAGCTTGTATGCCATCGTGGACTTCTAATCACGAAAGCACTAAGTTCTGTTTGGTAGCAGTTTAGAAAACACGCCTGTTCCATTCAGGTTAAAAATGCCATCTGGGCTGGGCTGTACGCATCCAAAATTTTTGGCAAGCACGAAATCCAGTCATTAACAACATTGGTATAAACTCAAGCCACTTCATCTGAAGCGACCTTAAATGTTATGTTGTAGTGTTTTTGTTTTTTTTTTAGCGCTCAAGAAAGTCACTCAAACACTTCCAGTCAAGCGTATCCATTTCTTCCACAAAACGTTCTGCGCTTTCCACCAACATAGGGCTGCACACAGGCAACTGTGCAGAACGCATCTGCTTGAACCATTTCAGCAGACCATACTTAATATCCATGTAAGAACTAATACACCTTTGCTTACAGTGTGACTTAACTAAAGCCGAGTTAAAGTCTTGTTCAATTTTGCCTTGGTTTTTAACAAGTTTCGATACAGTTGAAACATCAATTTCAAATTTATCCGCTATGTCCTTTCTTGTACTTTTTCATCAACTTGCTTCAGAATTATCCATTTTAGTGCTCAAATCAAGATCATCATGTTTGCTTTTAGTAGCCATTATCTATCAAAACAAGAACCAGAGAGAACTTCCCAGCTATACGATTCGAGACTGACCATCTATCAACTTGCGCCAACTTAACGTCACCCACGTCTTGATAAGAGACAAACAATGACCCGAAAGAAGGCAGATTTTAATCACGAAAGGGCAGCCGTGGTAAGCCTTTCATTCACACCACCTGAGTTTTGATGTCCATACTATTCAAGACTGACCAACCATCAACTCGCGTTGCCAACTTAACACCACCCACATCTCGACAGAAGACAAACAATGACCCGAGAGAAGGCAGATTTTAATTATGAAAGGGCAGCCGTGGTAAGCCTTTCACTCATGCCACCTGAGTTTTGATGTCCACACTATTCAAGACTGACCAACCATCAATTCGCGTTGCCAACTTAACACCACCCACGTCTGGATAGAAGATAAACAATGATCCAAGAGAAGCCAGATTTTAATCACGAAAGGGCGGCCGTGGTAAGCCTTTCATTTACACCACCTGAGTTTTGATGCCCACATGTTCAAAAGGCTGATGCGGCAGGTACTCTGTGATTAACTGCAGGCCCCTTCTTTGATGAGTCGCAAAGATGATAACGCTTTCTGAGATGTTTATAGCTTGTATTCACCCAGTTTGTGGTACAAGGTGGGGTCTTTAACTCCTCCGGGTGCAAAAAATACTATGACAGTAACCGATTTGTGGGAATAAGTGGGGTGATATTAACGGGAGTAAAGCCCATTAATTATTTATGGGAACTGGCCAAGGATACAAATTTCTGTGACAATATCCAGGTTGTGACATGAAGCGATGTGATATTAAGTGGGTTCAACTGCTTTTAAACACTAATGAATACAAGTCAAAAGTGACATTTAATTAACTATTTTCTTACCAGTTGCTGTTTAAACAGTTTTTAAAAAAAATTCTTCCGTGAAGGCAGCTAAAAAAAAAAAAAAAATTAATGCAGTCTTGTGGTTTTGTTCCACAGTTAGAAATTCATAATTTTAAACTGCAGTATATGCTAAAAATAGGAATAGTGTCCTTTCCCAACAAAATATGGCAGCTGCGTTGTTTGATTACAAAAATATCTGCATAGTCTTGTGAGGTTTTTGGGAAGGATTAGAGTTAATGAAGGTGGATGAATCACTGTCAAACACTACACATACCTGCAGCCTGGCAATCTCTTCTCCATAACTTTTGGACTGCTGAGCCACACAGCTTTGGTAAAACTCAGACATTCCATGGAATGCAGCTTGCTTCATCACAACAATTGGTAACCAGTCCTAGAATTAGAAATTTATATGTGTGTGTATATATATATATATACATATTAAAAGCTATGAAATAGGACACAACAGAAAAAAAGAAGTTGACCACATGAAACTCTAAAGAGAACATTGCTGAGAGAGGCTAAGTTCATTGGAATAGGATCCCTTGATGAGGCTGAAAATCTCGTCTAAAACAGAAGAACATGGCGAGCTACATTGCAAGTCCTATCTGATGTTTTACGGCACAAGAAGAATAAGCAACATATACAATATATCTTACACATAAAGAAAGGTGATTAGGTTTTTTTTGTAAGTAATGCCATCGTACAAATTTCTCTATGTTCTTTGATCTCATAAAATTAAAGAATTTGTATCCTTGTTACATTTTATCGCTGTCCTTCTAGGAATGTTTACTTATCACGAACTTGGTAAAGTATTGGAATTTTAACAAATGATACAAATTATCGAACCAGGTTTCTCCCTTTTTCTTTAACCTCTTGGCATTTAATTTGCTTCGTTGATTCATGCATGCTGCTTCTAAATCTGATAAATTTATAATGTAGCCTTGGCATTACTCACTCAACAGACAGACAGACAGGGGTGTATGGTTCAGTTTTACAAAAATACATAGAAAGTGAGGAAAGTTGGCAGATATGAGGGTGGCAGATAATAAGATAAGCATGTATAAATAAAGAACCTACAACAATCCTTCTGTCCACTTTCCTCACTCTTTCTGTCTTTTTTTAATAAAACATCTCTGTCTAGAACCAGTTTTACCATCTGGTGACAGCCAGGGCATGTACTCCGGATGACTGGTAACTCATTACCAAAAATAGCACTGAAATGGACACCTCAGGGAAAACAGGAGTAAGGGCAGACTGGAGGAGACATGGAGAAGAACAGAATGGATGCTGAGTAAGAGAGGAGTCACATGGGCAAGACTGGGGGAAAAAATAAAAGGCAAATGATAGGCATCTGTGGAAAACCTTTATGGAAGACCCATGTGCCTTGGGCACTTAAAGGTTCAGAGAGAGTGAGTTTTACCATGGCTATCATTTCTCATCATAACAAATAAATATTACATTAATCATCTTTATCAATAATCTTCAAACAAGCCCAACAGCATACTAGGCCAAAACAAAAAGAAGGTCCTGGCCATGCCTATTTTACATCACCTTTTCCTGCATTATGGACGTCGTGTGAATGTTTTCTACACTGTGTCCTAAATGAATACCAATCAATTATCAATTAATAGAATTTTTTTTAAACACCCAGTCATTCTCTCTTCCATGAAGATATTCAAATAGAATTTATAAACACCCTATCACTCTTTCTTTCATGAGGACATTCAAATGGAATTTATAAACACCCTATCACTCTCTTCCATGAAGATATTCAAATGGAATTTATAAACACCTATCACTCTCTCTTCCATCAGGTCATTCAAATGGAATTTATAAACACCCTATCACTCTCTCTTCCATCAGGACATTCAAATGGAATTTATAAACACCTTATCACTCTCTCTTCCATCAGGACATTCAAATGGAATTTATAAACACCCTATCACTCTCTCTTCCATCAGGACATTCAAATGGAATTTATAAACACCTATCACTCTCTCTTCCATCAGGACATTCAAATGGAATTTATAAACACCCTATCACTCTCTCTTCCATCAGGACATTCAAATGGAATTTATAAACACCCTATCACTCTCTCTTCCATCAGGACATTCAAATGGAATTTATAAACACCTATCACTCTCTCTTCCATCAGGACACTCAAATGGAATTTATAAACACCCTATCACTCTCTCTTCCATCAGGACATTCAAATAGAATTTATAAACACCTATCACTCTCTCTTCCATCAGGACACTCAAATGGAATTTATAAACACCCTATCACTCTCTCTTCCATCAGGACACTCAAATGGAATTTATAAACACCCTATCACTCTCTCTTCCATCAGGACATTCAAATGGAATTTATAAACACCCTATCACTCTCTCTTCCATCAGGACACTCAAATGGAATTTATAAACACCCTATCACTCTCTCTTCCATCAGGACATTCAAATGGAATTTATAAACACCTTATCACTCTCTCTTCCATCAGGACATTCAAATGGAATTTATAAACACCCCATCACTCTCTCTTCCATCAGGACATTCAAATGGAATTTATAAACACCCTATCACTCTCTCTTCCATCAGGACACTCAAATGGAATTTATAAACACCCTATCACTCTCTCTTCCATCAGGACATTCAAATGGAATTTATAAACACCTTATCACTCTCTCTTCCATCAGGACATTCAAATGGAATTTATAAACACCCCATCACTCTCTCTTCCATCAGGACATTCAAATGGAATTTATAAACACCCTATCACTCTCTCTTCCATCAGGACACTCAAATGGAATTTATAAACACCTATCACTCTCTCTTCCATCAGGACATTCAAATGGAATTTATAAACACCTATCACTCTCTCTTCCATCAGGACATTCAAATGGAATTTATAAAAACCTATCACTCTCTCATCCATCAGGACACTCAAATGGAATTTATAAACACCCTATCACTCTCTCTTCCATCAGGACATTCAAATAGAATTTATAAACACCTTATCACTCTCTCTTCCATCAGGACATTCAAATGGAATTTATAAACACCCCATCACTCTCTCTTCCATCAGGACATTCAAATGGAATTTATAAACACCCTATCACTCTCTCTTCCATCAGGACATTCAAATGGAATTTATAAACACCCTATCACTCTCTCTTCCATGAGGACATTCACAATAAAACTGACATGGAATGTAGATAAGGCATTATTATCCGAGTGCTGTTTTGACAGTAAATGGAGTGACCTCTCAAATAAGTTTAGGACTTGCATACTGGTTGATGCTGGTTATATTACATATACTTAGTAGGACAAAAAATTATCACACTGGTTAAGAGTGAACATAAAGTAATTATCACATTAAGAGAAATTCTGACTAAAGTAAGCATCAGATTATGAAAAGAAATGATGAAAATCACTGAAAAGTTGGGGGGGGGGGGGGGGAACTAAAGTGAAGTATGTGAAAGGAGATACATACAATCAAGAACACAATCTCCACCAAAGAAACTTTGGGTTACTGCAAGGAAAAAAAAAATGTTCTGCCTGCCACTATAATTTAGGCTCTTTCATTCAAAAACTCAGTCTCTTCTACCTTTGGCCAGAGATCTCTGATGGACCCAAGCTGCATGAGTTTCATAGCATCCGAGTACAGCTCTGACGTTTGATATGCCAGTTTGGCTATCATTGCTTCTTTCATTTTGTCTGTAAAAGCAATAGAGAATAAATGTTTATTATCCCAAAAGAAAATTTTACACAAGAGAGATTTAAGTATGTCTTTTTTCTCCCACCAATCCAAAAATGCTGTATTTTGTTATCATGCAACCACTCCTCATCTGCAGATGCCTTGCCAGCAGATGAATGTGGCCATGCTTCTCCATATACCTCGATTGCTGATACATTTCATCACCTCATTTGGTGACTTTTTGCATCCACTTGCTGCTTTTAAATAAATCTAACCTGGTCATTTTCCTTCCTCAAATATAAAAAAAAAAAAAAAAAGCTTCATATATAGACCATTATTATTGTTCATCATCATCATGTGCCCAGGGAAGGAAGGCAGAAATGTATCTCCAGCATGTTCTGCCTTGTGCTTTCACAGTGCACCTAATCAAGTTGCTTCCTGTTCTTTAGCTCTTGACAAAACCCTCTGTATTTTTTGTCATATTCTCACTCTTCTACCATAGATTTTCACTTTAAATATGACTTATATTACATAGTTTTACCACCCAATAAGCTAAGACAACATTAACTGCCTGGAATCAATGTATTCTCTGACTTTTCTTTCCAAGTGTAGAATCAGATAAATACATAATGACACAGTCTATTCAATTTAAGCCAGTGGAATCCATTCTTGTTACTTTCATCTTTCATCTGTAAACATGTATGATCTACACTTTAACTGAAACTGCCACTTCAAAGTGGGTAATTTACTCAACATTTTAACATTAACTGAAATAGCCACCTTAAAGTGGGTAACTATCCTACACATAACACACACGGAAACAGCATTCTCACCTTGAGTGGCTTTTCTATAAATGGACTCCTGTGCCTGAGCCAACATGAGTGCACTAAGAGCACTAAGTGTATCTGGGTTAAGGTCAGGAGTGGGGTCTTGCTGGACATGGGACAACACTATGTCCTTCAGGTGACCAAAGATTCCACAGGCTTGCTACAATGATAGAAGTACTGAATAACATGGTCATGAAAGAAGAAGATACTGAAAATGAATTATCTCTCTCTGAATCTTAAGTGCCCAAGGCACATGGGGGTTCTGCAAGGGTTTTCCACAAACACCCGTGCTTTGCCTTTTTTCCCCACTCTTGCCCAAGTGAGCCCTCTATTGCTCAACATCCTCTCTGTTGTATTTCTCCATTTCTCCATGTCTCCTTTTGGTCTACCCTTACTCCTGTTCACCTGTGGTGTCTATCTTAGTGCTATTTTTGGTAGTGAGTCATCAGTCATCTGGAGCACTTATACTTCTATGAAATGACAATGAGGAAAAAAACAAAAATGAAGAAAAGACCTGGGTATCACATAAGGAAGAACAAGAGCCTTATCCTCCTGACATTCATGTGCACAGCTCCTGACATTCATGTGCACAGATCCTGACATTCATGTGCACAGTGGCTGAAAAGCATGTTGTGGGCTTAATAATAAAAATCTGCTTCTCTGTCCAGTAAGGCTGATAATGGCAAAGATGACTGACCAGCAAAACTAACCTATTTTTTTAGAAATTCTGTGCCCTATCTTCATTCTAGAACAGTAATTTCTAGCCTCTTTTTGACCATAGATCCCATCTCCAGCTTGAGAACAAATATGCCCCCCACTCCTTAAAAATAAAGCAACAAATAAAATCTACACGATGCTAAGATTTTTTTTTTAAAATTGGAATCAATCCATTTGTTGTTCCATGGACCCTCGGAAATCCTCTCATGGGCATCTAGGGGGTCCATGAACCCAGGTTCAGAATCAATGTTCCAGGGGGAAGCTCTGAAGTCTAGTGTTTTGTTTTCCTTTTGTGCGTATATCTATCGATTTGTGTTCTCTGCTGTCTTTGATAAAGACACAGTGCTGAAATATTGGGCAGATGAGGTGGGGGGGGGGGTGGCTTTCAGGAGAGAACAAATATGTGCTGGAAGTCAACATACTTATTTTTTAGAAAAAAAAAAAAAAGACACAGAGCAACAGGTATGGAATTATTAGTTAATGATCATATTTTCTTAAACATTCACATCCAAATATTTCACACAGCCCTCACAAATTTCATGTTATGTTCATCTCCATGTCACAAAGGGGCTTCTAGGTGATACCATCAAATACAGAGAAAATTAATTAAAGGGCTTCTAGGTGATGCCATCAAATACAGAGAAAACCAACTAAAGGGCTTCTAGGTGATGCCATCAAATACAGAGAAAATCAACTAAAGGGCTTCTAGGTGACGCCATCAAAAACAGAGAAAATTAACTAAAGGGCTTCTAGGTGACGCCATCAAATACAGAGAAAATTAACTAAAGGGCTTCTAGGTGATGCCATCAAATACAGAGAAAACTAACTAAAGGGCTTCTAGGTGACGCCATCAAATACAGAGAAAATCAACTAAAGGGCTTCTAGGTGACACCATCAAATACAGAGAAAATTAACTAAAGGGCTTCTAGGTGATGCCATCAAATACAGAGAAAATTAACTAAAGGGCTTCTAGGTGACACCATCAAATACAGAGAAAACTAACAGAAGTCTAGAGCCTCTTCAGCTTAACTCACCTGAAACAACTTGACCGTCAGCTTCAGCCCTTCATTGTTCTCATGGTTTTGTATGGCAGCAATCTGAGACTGCAGAGCCGCAATGTTGAACAGAACACATACCTTCTCATAAGCAGCTGACGCAATAGCTGTTCAAGAGATCGATAAATGATTAATGACCAGTCTACAGAGCACATCAGTGAATGAATCTCAATTCTTATCCTACCAATAGCCATATGAACGACTTTTTTTTTTTTCAAAGCTTAAAATTAAATGTAGTCATATGATTTTGTTTCACTTTCGGCAGTTTTAAACTACTGTAAATAATAAAACTGCCTTGTTTAATTACAAAAATGTTTGTGTACCTTCTGGAAGGATTTGGGTCAATTGAGAATTTATTCCGGTCTCACTTCCTCTGCTAATATGTCTTTTCTGAAACTTTCTAAAACCCACAAAGTGTTACAATATCATCATCATCATCATCATCTCCTTTCACGCTCTTGGGAGAATAGGCCATAGATAAAGGCTCTCCAGTCATCCCTGTCCTTGAATTTATTCTCTGCTTCCTTCCATGTGTATCCCTTGTCTCTGAGCACTGTCACAATCTACTATTACAACGCTGGCCTATTTTGCTGAGCATTCTGCATTTACAGCAAGCAAAATCAACTTTTGAGGTTGTGCAGTAGATTCCTATAGTCACATGAAGACTTGCTAATGTCTATGGATGAAACTCTAGATCATCTATTTGGTTTCTTAGTTACAGAACTTAATTTTATATTGCACTTTTCTTCAAAGATGGGTTCCAAAGCAGGTATCCATAGTGGGATTTGTTCATTTTTCTGAATAGTTTCTTTCATAACTTACTTCCCCCTCCCCCAGCACTGGGGTTGCATAAATTAAAATTCAAAGGTAAAAGAAGAATTTTCTAATACAGCATCATAATCACAACAAAAGTCACATAATGGTAAGTGAGGTCATATTTAACAATAACTGAGGTCAAGAAGTTGAAAGCCATACTATGCAATAAGTTGCTATCTACAACAGTCAGGAAGAGAATACTACAGCGTTACACTGAACCAGTCCTGTTCTATGGATGCAAAGCTTGGATGGTCAGTAAAGAGATACAAAGAAGGCTGGAATCAACTGAAATGTAATTTTAAAGAGGAATGGTAAAACCCATTGACAGCAAGAAAACCAAACAAGGAAGTTCTGAAAAAGGCATTAAAAAACAATGAAAATCAGAAAATGACAATCCACATCCATGGGGCATATTTGGAAGAGAAGCAGGCTAGAACACCTAACAGCAACAGGGAAGATCAAAGGCAAAAGAGACAGAGGTAGACAAAGGATGACGGTTTGCCATCCTGACAGTGCTCAGTGACAAGCTTGGTCGAGAAGCACAAGGGACCGAGGGTTTTAGAAGGACATGACATCCTACACCTGTTAGCAAGGACATTGAGAGACAGAGAGAGTTCAAGAAAGAAAAAAAAAAACAAAGATTATATAACACATTTTCTTCTACCCAAGTTTCTTTTGCCAGATAAGAAAGATCCTTCATCAAATGCATCTCTCCACTTGAACTGCACACGAATCTGAATATTGAAAAAAATAATATTAAAAATTATCAATAAATAATTTCACAGCAGACTTATTGCCACATACAAAAATAGCATAAATAAAGCCTGTACCAAAATAGCCAATATGTAACTCTGACCTGAATCAAAAAACTGTGACCAATAAACCCACACTAAATGATAATTTCCTTAACCACTAAATTTTGGCAACATTTAACGGCTAAGAGCCCCTACCTAAGACTTGATCAACAGAATCTTAGTGCACAAAGTAGGAACAGCTTTTATTAACTAACAAGCAGACAGTTGTGACGTTTTGGTGTGAACCTTAATCACACAAAAACGCATAGGACGAAGAAATAGAGAGAAAAGATAAAATATGAATTCACATGAATGCTATTTTTAAAAAAGTAGGAATGGAACAAAAAAATAGAATAAATAAAATAAATGGAGCACTTAGCTGTGGCTTGTAAGAGACTGTGTCCAGAAATGCACATGGTGGAGTGCTGAGAATGTTTAAAATGGATACTTGTAATGTGTGATAAAATTGGCGAACTACTTTGCGAGCCCTATGTGACGTCTAACGGCACGGGAAGGATATAAGATATAAGATATAAGAATGTGTGATAGGAGTGGAACTTAGTGCAGAGGGAATATGCTTGACAGAGAGGGGAATGTTAGATGTAACTGAATTGTGAGCTCAAACCATCCTGTTCCAGCATCCCATATTCCTGAATGTAGCGGTTCTCAAGCTCTAGGTGGCTTCTGTCACTGGCATAGCATTGTTTGATGGCTGTTACCGGAAAATCACATTTGCCTGTTATTGGGGTCATTGTAATTATTAGGGACTGGTTTCAAAGCATGCTGTGTGATATCATACAGATGTTTCTGCATGTGGTCACCTAATCTGAGACCAGTTTCCACCCCTTTCTCACTTGCTACACATATTTCAAAACCTCCTCACAGCATCAGATTACAATATCTCTACCCCAAATGCAATCACCTATTCCACTTTCTCCTGGCTAGATGACCATTATACCACTCTCTCACCTTTCTGCAGTTTAGCTCCATGATCCACCTATCACACATTACAAATCTCCATTTAAACATTCTCTACATTCCACCATGCACATTTCTAGACACAGCCTCTTACAGGCCACAGCTAAGTGCTCCATTTATTTTATTTATTGTTTTTTTCCACTCCTGCTTTTTACATCACACTCATGTGAATTCATATCTATCATGTGAATTCATATCTATTTTCTTTTTCTATTTCTTCATCCTGTGTGTTTTTGTATGATTAAGGTTCACACCAAAATGTCACAACTGTGTGCTCATTAATTAATAAAGCTGTTCCTACTTTTTTTCCCCTAGTTTATATATTCTGGTATCACAGCTTTACTGCTGTGGTTTCATGTATAGTTATGTACATAGAATTATTCGTGTGTAAACAAAATCTTAGAAACAGAAACAGAAACAAACAGAAGAGTAACAAACAAGAAATTCCCCACATATATGAGGGAGAGTATAAAAGCAACATGAAAATTATGCAGTAACCACTAAACATAGAAGCTGATACAATACAACATGCTTGCAATGGCTGATGGTTAATCTGAACATGCAGCACTCTGCCCTTAGTCCAGTTGAAGCTGAGGTAAAAAAAAAAAACACAAAACATGGGACGCTCTGCTGCAGGACTGCACTACTGTTGAACAACCCAGCAAAGTGAGATTTCTTTAAGCAGAGGAAATGAAACCTACTGAAATTTACCATAAGATGCTAGCTCAGAATAAAAGTGAAAACAGCATGACTCAACAAAAAGTTCATGACTGGACAGAAAGGCTTAAATGGGAAAGAACATGTGTAACCCAACAAAGCATAGGGCTGCAATGATAAGGCAACGCAACATACAGTCTGAGCAACTTCATCATCCCCCCTCACAGCTCTGATCTGGTGCCACACAATTATCATGACTCCGGTCCACCTGAAGTGGCTCTGTGCAGTGGCAGGTTTGCTTCTGATGATGAGGTTATGGAAGCATTCATACCTGGATTTGGGAGAAGGACCAAAAGCTTTTTCTTCCAAGGAATGAAGGAGCTAGTGGAACCATACAAGAAGTGCATCAACCTGTAGTGGAACTATGTGGAGAAGTGATATAAATGTTGTACTGATATGCTTACAGTTACTGGTATTGAAGGGTATACCATCTTTACTTTCTGATTCTCCCTCAGATATTCCTATAAAGATTCCTCATGTTCAGACCATCATAATGGCACTTTTCATTTGAGAAGGGAGTTCTTTTTGTAGGTAAATGTTAGCCACTGTGAGACTTGCCCAGCATAATTAGGCTTCTCTCATGGCCGTTCCTGCTAATGTTGAATTTTTAACCAATTTAGATTTTCATAATCTGCCACAGTAATGGCAGACACATATCCTACAAAGCCATGAAGAAAATGCCCTGTCCAAACAGCACTAATCTTCCCTCAGTTCTGCCAAATGGAAGATTTGCCACTAGGTTAAACAAGTTTAACCCATGGGGCCCAAAATAGCATGGAGGCCCCATGTCAAGGGGAAAAAAAGTGCAAATATAGACAGTTTAATGCAGCAATATATTATAACTATTATGACCGTATCAGCACATTATGTTATCCAAAAGACAGAAATGTATCAGTTGTATTTGGTCTGTGCAATACAAAGCCATATAGTAATAACAGATCACAGCTAGAGGGGAATCAGGCCATACAAATCAGGGCATGGATAGTATAGGATTGGGGGGGGGGGGGGGCAGATGCGGATGGTGTTACCATTGTAAAGTGTCTAGCTTAAGGGCCTCAGTGATAGCTAATCCCATCACTGATCTGCTTCAGAGAAGTGACATGGACCATACATACAAAACTCTAGCAAAGCTGCACATGATGCCAGGCAGGAAAGAACCCACCAGTGAGAAGAATTAAGCAAAGCAGCTTTATTTTAGCACACTCACCTGGTTTTCAGCAATTGGCAGCTTGTTTTCAATAGTAACTAGTTGGTCGTAATATCTGAAAAAAACAAAAAAACCAATGACTTCTGGACTATTTTTTTCATTGTTCTGCCATATCTGGTTCCATAAACATATAAAAATGAAATCTGATATGAATGTCATTCCTTAAAGCACTGAAAGATAAACTATGCAGTGTACTCTAGTGTGCCTTGTCTTGCACCGAAAGATAAACTGTACAGTGTACTCTAGTGTGCCTTGTCTTGCACTGAAAGATAAACTGTGCAGTGTACTCTAATGTGCCTTGTCTTGCACTAATTTTACAGACTGACTAAAGTGCAACAAAGGGCAGTCTATAACCACATCTATCACCGAGAAACCAGCTTGCTCAGACCTCTCAGCATGTCAGAAAAAAAAAAAAAAAAAGTACATGGTTTCCACAAAATCTCCATACACTTTCAAAAACATGATGTTAAAAAATACAAATGAAGAGATAATTCTATGCAGTTTGCAGATATCACTTATAAGACCAAGATGTGGTGAGCCAATGATCTGAAGGGAGGAACCACTTGATGCCACTGCTGCAGCTGATGAAGTGAGGATGTCATAGCTAACATGAATGGAAACTGAATACTATCCTTTCTCTGTTTCCAGCCACTCTTATGCTGATGGAAAACAGAGGAAGTCATTTAAATAAAGCCAATTAAACTAGTTAAAAGGTGTCCACAAAGTCTTTGTACATATTTTTTAAAAATTTTTTTAAAACAAAAATGAAGATATAGCAGCTCTTCATATAATATTCAGTTAATGTGACATGCCCTTTCCAGAACACTGTCCCTCTCAGTCTCCCTGCATGGAATGCGGTCTTGGGGCAAGTTGACCAGCATCTCATAGTGACATTATTCAGACTTTCCATGCTGTCCTATGTCCACCTGCAGTGAGGTCATCCCTCTAACTTTAGCTGGGCACTATGACTTCTACTATCAACCTCTTGAAACCATTGTGTCTCCTGATGTGGCCGAAGTATCTCAGCTTTCAAATTTTGATGGTGTTTGTGAGGCAGATCTCTGTGACACCTAATCTCATCAATGATTATTATGCGAAAAAAAAATATTATTAATATTTTTCATAATAATCATGGTAATTGTTTTTTCAGCATAATTTAGTCAACTTCAGCACAGACAGCAAAAGTCACATAAAACATGACAAGGCCACTTTATACAGGAGATGGAGGGAGCAAATAACAGAAACCCTAAACATTCCCTTGCAAGAAGCAAATTGCCATGCCCTATAGACCCCTCAATATTGAAAGGTACATAAAGAAGGGGACATGGCAAGACAAGCTTCCATCTTTTTTTTTTCCTCCACCAGTTCAAGCAATACAGTTCCACTTAATACGTATAAAACACTTTTTATTACAGCATATCATTCAATATTCACTTTTCTTTCAAGCAATAAGCAACATCACATATCAGCTTATGAGAGCAGAAATGGTTGAAGTGATAGCCACTAGGCTTTTTGGACTGAAGGTAGCGTGATCTGTTTCCAGAGTTTGTTACTTTCATTTAGTCAGAATTCCTGCCAGCACTACAGAGCTGCTGCACCATGCTGGTTATCTTCTTTCAATGAGAGACATTAGGGCATCTAAAGACCTTCTTGGAGTTCACCTACCATAATCTTTTTTATTATTTTTTAACACGGTTACATGTTTGCAAACGATACCCTGTTGGTGCAACTCTGATACAAATTACATATTCTGCGACATATTTGGTTCACGTGGGGTTCAAAGATGAACATCAGCTGAATGAAGCTAAAGACTAAAATATAATGATCAAAACTGGTCAATGGAAATTACGAAATATCAGGAAGAAGACAAACCCTCCCTCCACTCCATGATTCACAATTCAGTAACAAACCAATGCCAGTTTTATGAGCACATTTCAGTCATAAGACGATTCATGCTTGTCCACGGACTTTGTAA
The DNA here is from genome assembly GCA_009760885.1 of Achatina immaculata. NCBI lineage: Eukaryota > Metazoa > Mollusca > Gastropoda > Stylommatophora > Achatinidae > Lissachatina > Lissachatina immaculata. The sequence continues at coordinate 12,960,344 of CM019715.1, forward strand.
TCATTGTTGCTCTGAGTTTATTAAACTCGGTGAGTGCTTGATTATAATCATCTGGATTCGCCTGTGTAAAGGTGTTCTGGATGAATGTTCTCAGGGGCCTAAATAAATCAACTTCGTAAGTCCTTTTCAGTGGAACCGATATGAACGACGCCATCTTTGACTTCTGTTTGATCACACAAGGGGTCAACTTCTATTTATAGAGTCTATGACGTCAGTTATGACTCAAAAACATGTGCTGCCTAACCGGTCGCCTTTTTTTAGCGAAACGAATTTAAATATTTTACCTCAAAGAAATCATGTTTGATTCATTATTTTATATTTTAGAGAAAAGGCGATTTTTTCTTATTGATTTCCAATGTAGTTTTGAGTATGTGATGATAAATTGCTTATTATCATCAATGCAATAAATTAATTTATCCTCCTGGACCGTGCTCCTAAAAATAGAAACTTCAGTCATAGTATTATTATGACTGTACTTCCATATCCAACCACCTTATACTTTCATTTTCTGAGGCTGTTTGGCTGAGAAGACAAGTTATAAATAATTTATAACGGTGAAATGTAACGTCTCGGCTCCCAGTAAAATCTAGCGAATCAGTTTGTCTTTTGAAAGAGACTTTATTTTCCAGAGAAATGACTGACAAAAAAAAAAAAAAGTCAGAAACAATGCAAAATATGCAAATCAGTCTGTGTCAGTAGCCAGTGGAAACATATGCAGCTTTGTTTTATGAAATGTTGCACACAAAAGGGATTACTGTTATTCGCTATTCCACTTTCTGAAGTTCCTAGCTAACTGAACACCGATATTTATCATAGAACTAGACCCAAATTTCGTGTTTGTTAGTGATCACAATCTTAAAATACTAAATCAAATTAAAGGGCGGGGATGGGTGAGTGAGAGAGAGAGAGAGAGAGAGAGAGAGAGAGAGAGAGAGAGAGTAAGAGAATGTAAATAACAATTCGTTTTCCACCTTAATGAAACAGAAACTACCGGAAGTAGAAAATATGGCTGACGTCGGTGGAAGCCGTTTTATTCAAGAGTTCAGGAAAGTGGGCTGAAATGAACGTGGCAGAAAATGAGGTGAGCGCTAATAAATGAAGGACATACAATAATCCGATATTTCGGCAAATATCTTTGTCAATGACATCATACAAAAACAACACAACAGATAAAAACACGAAAAACAAAACTAACATTTAGCACTTTGGTGTCCTCTGTTGGGTGTCCATCCATTCATCCCATCCATCCATCTCGAGATCTTTATTAATCTTCCCCCCCCCCCACCCTGTCATTTTCTGTTTTCTTGTCAAGAATAACAGAAGCTAAGCGAGAAACTTAACACAAAAGGCTTTAAAAGAGCAGCAAGACTAGTCAGTCAACATAGAATGAATGTTACCATTCATACAAATACTGGGGAAGATACCAGGGTTGCCTGGAGTGCAGATATGCGGTCCTTTCAACATGTGATTCCTTTCCCGCTATATTAAGTAAATATTCACACACTCCCTTCAATTTTCTTCTTTTTTTTCGAACACAATTTATGGTCATTGCCAAGAGCAATGTTTGAATTAATCGAGCTGAATTCCTTTTTTTTGTTTGTTTGTTTGTTTGTTGTTCTTGGCTGCATTGGGTTAGTAGGTTTCGCTGTCGGTGCAGATTAGAACACATCGTGACAACAGGAAAGTTAGAAGGGAAATGAGGCCAAGAGAGAAAATCTTAGATATACTGGCAAGACGGCATGGAAAAAGAACACCAGAACAACTCGTAGAGGCTACACAGAACAGAGAGTTGTGGGGAGTTATGGCCGCCAGCGCCAGTAAGCACGGCACAACACGTGATACACAGATAGATAGTTTAGACGTCGTGATTCAGAATCTGTGGTTTCTGAACACATGTAACGAAATTCTAATGCATGTACTTGCTGCTGATAACCCTTTCTTCTTCTTGTTCTTCGTTCGCTCCTAAAACCAAGACCGCCCCGTGATCCTACTAAATTTACTCCTGTGGTCCTCGATAAAAATAAAGAATCTGTGGAGAGGAGCAGACAGAACCACAAAAATAAGATTTTTAAGGGCATGCATCTTTCCCATAGCAGCATATGCCTGTGAGACCTGGACACTTAACAAAACAGCTGAGAAACACATAAATGCCTTTGAATGTAAATGCTACAGAAGAGTTCTCCAAATATCGTGGACACAAAAAAGAACAAATATATCTATACTACAAGAGCTTAATATTGAAGAAGGCTGGCTAGTGAAGAGGATTAAAGAGAGAAAACTGAAATATTTTGGACACATTAAACGTCATGATAATTTAGAGAAGACCGTATTGGAAGGATACATAATTGGAAAAAGAAAAAGAGGAAGACCAAGACGAAGATGGCTGCAAGACATCGTTGACGATCTGGAAATGGATGCAACAGCAGCAGGCCATCTTGCTCACAACCGAGAGGCCTACAGGAGTGCTGTTTGGGAGGCAAAGTTCCGCAAGGGACATGTAAATGAATGAATGAATGAATGAATGGTCCTCGATAGGTCCCGTGGTCCCCGAAAGACCACACGAGATCCCCGAGGGGACCACGGGACCACAAGAGGTTCAGAGTATCGCAGGGCTTGAGCCTGTATTCTCGGTGGGTCTCAGATGCGGGATTGGGTGACAAAGTGGTTTTCGTTGCACCAGTTTAATCTAGAGTTGGACTTTCTCATCGGAAAACCTCGACGTGTTTTGGATATGAGTTATATCCCCGCTGGGTGAGAGGTGGTTGCCTATCCAACCTAGAGTTGGACTTTCTCACCAGAAAACTTCGACGTGTTTTGGGATACCCGTGTATCCCCGCCGGGTGAGAAGTGGTTGCCCATCCAGTCCAGCGTTGGACTGTCTCACAGGAAAACCTCAGCGTGATTAGGATACGCATATATCCCCGCCGGGTGAGAGGGGGTTGAATATATAGACTGCCTTGGTCCAGTGTCACCAACTTCAGCATTGTTAACCCTTTATTATTATAATTTTTTTTTAGAAATATCTTCCATTTGTTGACTCTTAGACCCACAGGAAACACTCATAGAGCTTTTTTTTTAAAATTCCTCAAGATTACAAGCTGGAAATTCCTAAGCAATGCCCATTTTTAATATTTACATTTTACAATTTTAAACTCCCAATTTTGGAACAATAAAACATGGCAACATTTTTTAAAGACGTTTAAAAGAGAATGGAGGAGTTTGGGGTGGGGGGGGGTGGGTGAAACTTTGAGTAAGGAAAAGTGGACGATTCGTCAAGAGCTCCAGACAGATGGTTAGCCAGAAAAAGAATGGGTGTAATGAATGAATTACCGCACGCTGAAGGAGATCAGAGCACTATGGATGTGACCTGAGTGAATGGATGATAGTCCTTCCTAACTAACTGACTGACTGACTGACTGACCAATTAATTGATTGAATGACTAACTAACTGATTGACTAACTAGTTAGTTTAACTAACTAACTAGCTAACTAATTAAGTAACTAACTAACTGACTGAATAACTGACTGACTAACTGACTGACTGACTGACTGACCAATTAACTGATTGAATGACTAACTGACTGACTAACTAGTTAGTTAAACTAACCAACTAACTAGCTAACTAACTAACTAACTAACTAACTAACTAACTGACTGACTAATTAACTAACTGACTGACTAATTAACTGATTGACTGACTGACTGACTAACTGACTAACTAACTAGCTAGCTAAATAAATAAATAACTAGCTAGCCAACTATATAACTGGGTAGCTAACTAAATAACTAGCTAACCATCTAAATAACTAACCAACTAGCTAGTTAGCCAACCAGCCAGCCAACCAACCAACCATTTAACAAATAGGCCATAGTAGTCATTACGCTTTAACACTCTTACTAACCCATATCCCCCCCCCCCCCAATATAATTGCAATATTAATATAATTGTTACAAGCACAGAATTATGTGCACATTCAGCAAAGGTACCCCACGTTAATATGTGCAATCAGCAAACATAATCTTAATGAGCCGTAACGACTGGATATAGCATTCTGTCCTTCTTTTCTCGCGATAAGTGAGCGTTGCTTTAATGTGGATTTCTCCGTTTTACTCCTTCATCATCATCATCATCATCATTATCTTCTATTTATTTTTCTTCTTCTTCTTCTACCTCTGTTACTAATGCATCTACTACTACTACTACTACTACTACTACTACTACTACTACTACTACTACTACTACTACTACTAACTACTACTACTACTACTACTACTACTACTACTACTACTACCACCACTACTATTACTACTACTACTACTAACTACTACTACTACTACTACTACTACTACTACTACTACTACTACTACTACTACTACTACTACTACTACTACTACTACTACTACTACTACTACTACTACTACTACTAATTTCTTCTTCTTCTTCTTCTTCTCCTGCTTCTTCTTCGTCTTGTAGTTTTTCAGAAAGTATTTTGACTGTTCACTCGAATTTCTCTTCTTCTCTTCCATCTTATTCTTCCTTGGTAAATTTCAGAAGTAAACTTGAATAAAACAGACATTTCACTTGTCTGACATTTCCTTGCAAAACTATTCTAGTCTGGTCACAAGCGCTTTGTCCCGTTTCAAAAGTTTCAATAAACACAAACAACTCCCGTATACTTTCAGATGCTGGTTTTCTGTGGTGTATCTGGGGATAATAAAACAGACAGACAGACAATCGGGCGGATGGATAGGTGGGTGGAAGGAAGGAAGGAAGGAAGGAAGGAAGGAAGGAAGGAAGGATTGTTAAACTGGCCAGACTCAAGTCTCTTACCGTGAGTGGTATTTTCTTGAAAGTATGAGCTGAGAACCAGCGTCATTGCACACGTGTCAAACTATAAGGGCTCTGCTGCCTAGTCAACACTTGACCAGAAACTGCCGACTAGTTTCGCCATCAGCACGTACTCCGTAGTTAGGGGCGTCATTCCTCTTCCTTGCCAAAGCGTACGCTTCCCTGGTACCCATTTTGTCTTGAGGCTGGGTGAACCTCGAGGGTTTTTTTTTTTTTTTGCGAGCCAATCTCCTGGAAACTGAGATACGATACTTACTGGTTTTAAAAAGTCCGCCCAAAAACCGAAGTGCAGACTATTTTAACAGAAGTCTATTTTAGTATAATAATTTTATACACACCGTCTATTCTAATATAATAATTTAATATACATGGTCTATTTTCAATCACTCAAGTGCCGTGCCGCGTGGCGTAGGCGATCATTTCTCTCCACAATTCCCTGTCTTTAGACTTGATTATGAGATCCGCCGGTGACTTTCTTCCTAGCCCACACTGACAGCCCATCCAGTAACTTCTCTCTCTGACTTCCTCTGTCTCTTCTTCCCTCAATTTTCCAGTTGCCACAATGTGTTCCAATTTTCCTCTTCTTGGAATAATAATATAGTATAATAATTTAATATACACGGTCTATTTTAGTATAGTAATTTAATACACACGGTCTATTTTAGTATAATAATTTAATATACACGATCTATTTTAGTATAATCATTTAATATACACGGTCTATTTTTGTTAATTCTACACAGACTTGTAACTCCGAGCCGGTTAATATCGCTCTCAAAGGCATTTATCAATGAAAAACTTTTGAAATGTTAAATTCTCTAAAATACATAAAGCATAACTGGATTTTAAAAATGGAAAATAAATAAGCGCTATACATGTTTTTGGTAAAAAAAAAACAAAAAAACTGAAATGGAACTCAGAAAAGTGGGTAGTTTTATTATTACTGACAATCATATTTAGGTTTTGAAAATTACGCCAGTTAGATGACCGTCATTACATATGATACATTCAGCCAGGCGTCTGGAAAACTCCTGCATAACACCATTTAACATGTTCATAGGGATATTTTGAATGCAGTGTCGGATTCCATCTTCTAGGTCTGCAACTGACTGTGGTCGACTAGCATACACCGTGTTCTTGAGATACCCCCACAAAACTAATTCTGCGGCCGATAAATCCGGTGACCTTGCCGGTCAATGGATATCCCCAAATCTGGAACTATACTATTGGGAACTGCTTGTCGCAGCATGGCCATGGACTGACGGGCTGTGTGGGCAGTTGCTCCATTTTGTTGAACCCATATTAGTCTCTTATTTCTATTGGCCAAGTCTGGAATGAAATATTCAGTTAGCATCTGCACATAAAGATCACTATTAACAGTAACAGGATGCCAGGTGCCAAAGCGTTCCTAACAGCTGATCGCCCAGGGCTACTCAGCAATGCGTTGCGGACTTCTTGAATTCGTTCAGGTGTCTGTTGAGTTCTTGGACGACCAGTAGACAGGTGTCTGTTGAGTTCTTGGACGACCAGTAGACTTGTTATTAAGGCAATTAGCGGTTTCATTACATTTTTTGACCCACCTCAAAATTGTTTTGTCCTCCAGTCGGGAACATTATCACGGAGATGCAACTCAAAACGACGACGAAACTTTCGTTGTACAGTAATAGATGATAGTTCACTTTTAAAATAAGTTCCAACGGTGAATGCACAATGTTGTGTTTGCCAGGAAGTCATTGTTAAAAATGACCGTTTGTCTGCTTCATCTCTGACGTCACGTTTTTTCCCCATACGTATTCAGTTTCTGCGCACTACGTCAGTTAAATCCAGCTACGCTTTATGCTGGACCCTGTACTTGTGGCTGTCAACGTCATCGAAGCGTGAGCTGTGTTGTATTGTAATTCTTCGCATTGCTGCGTCTCTTTCCGCCTTGCGCAGAGCACGTCCACCTTCAGCAGAGAGGAATTGCCGCACATGTAAGAGGGATAGGTGCTGATGTTTGAACGAAAGACTAAGAAGAACAAGCTATTAAAGCATCAGTAAAATAATTCTCCAAATACACATTCGATCAAAGCAATTTCTAACTTATGTATATGTATATTTATTCTTTTCTTTGCTAACTCTAGCCTTCCAAACACGTTCCATAACCCACCATATTTTGTGTGTGTGTGTGTGTGTGTTAAAAAAATTCTCCAATCCAATATTTTACCTGGAAATAACGCGATGTCTATTTTTACCATTTACAGTAGTTTAAAATTACGAACTCAGAAAAACAAAAGAGCTCACAGGAAATAAAACCATATCCCGTATGTCATGGTATGTTACGGGTTAAACACTAGAGGGCGTGTGAAAAACCTGGAAACAAAAAGATATTTGTCAGGTCTGCATACTCAAGCCGTAAGATGTCAAAGATCTGGGTTATTCCAGAGCTTTCAGAAACCTCCAACATACAGAGCCCAGCTTCACTGGTCCTTTACTTTACTTACTTTACTTTTATCCTTCCTCTTGTGTGGTGAAATGTCACGGGGAGATGCAGTTGGCGTTTCTGGGCTAAATGGGTGACCTCAGTGACAGTCATCCCATAATTAGCGAGCGTCTCTCTGATACCAACTGTCCATCTCTTTTTGGGTCTTCCTCTTGATCTGTGTCCTGTAGTTCTTTGGTTGAAGGCTCTCATGGCTGGCTGTGAGTGTGTTATTTTCATTAAGTGGCCGAATCACTTGACCCTTTGCTTCTCTGTGTGCGGTAGACATGATGTAGTTCCTACCATCTGTCTTACGGTGCCATTTCTTAGCTTGTCAAACCTGGTGATGTTTGTTGCTTCCCTAAGACATCTCATTTCACATGTGGTTATTTTATTATGTTGTTTCTTAGTAATTGCCCATGTCTGGCAGTGATATCACAGCCTTGGTAGGAATATGCTATTCATTAGTTTTTTTCTCAGTTCCGTGTGGTATGTTGGGGTGTGTAAGCAGCGGGGATAGTTGGTGTGTTACATCACTGACTCTTTGTGTTCTAACATCAGTTTCTTTATCAAGTTTCCCATCTTCTGTGAACATCCATGCAAGGTACTTGAATTCTTTTGACGGTTGTATTTTGCTGTCTTCAGCATATACATTCAGTGGGCTTGGCATTCTGGTCCTCTCCTCCCAATTCACTGATGTTGTTGTTATTATTCTCATCAGCTATTTACAGCCAATGTTGCGAAGGAGCTGAAGCCCAAGAATGATTCGGATAGGGAGTGGATTACGGCAGCTATTTTTGTAGCCCCAGAGTGAAGCAGATAAAGATGCAGTGCTTTTTTAAAAAGCTGATTCCACCTCCATCTGGACCACAGTGAGCTCTGCCTACTTGGCCACACTAAACCGGACACTACGTGCATCATCGGAAAGGTGGAACAGGATTTTGGCCAGTTATGGTTCACTGCGTCTGACAGTTGTTTCGTCATTCAAACATAGTCACCTACGTAAATGAAGAAACATGTCGTAAAATCAAAGACGTATTTCAGTTACTTAAGAAGTGTACCACTGGTTCCAGGAATTTTCAGACAGCCTGCATGAAGCCATGCTGAAAATGTTGGTATTTCTGTATTATAATAAACAACATCATACAAACATTATTATAGTTATATTTCGTCATTCTTTTTAATTATGAAGTGCCGTGGCGGATAGCGTTGGCGAGCATGCTTTTCCATCTTGCACGGTCCTTGGTGTTTCCAATTATTTCAGATGCATTTATTTTCCATTGCCACTTGGTCACTTCACTGAGATATTTTTCTCTTGGCCTTTTGCTCTTAGCTTTTCCTTTGAATTTTCCAGACATTATTAGGTCCTCCTACTTCTGTCTTCTCAAGACATGTCCAAGAAATTTTGCTTACCTTTTTTTCTTATCATTTTGACTATTTTTTTGTTGTTCTGGAATTTATTTTTACGATCTCTTCATTTGTTTATCTGTCTGCCCAGACTGTTAGTTGCGCCTTTCTCCAAAACCACATCCCTGTTACTTCCAGTTTCTTTGTCATCTTGTTGTTGACTGTCAAAGTTTCACAACCATACAACAATATTGGCTTCATTACAATACTCTTTCTCCTCATTTTAGGGACATTTTCTTGTTTGTTATTATCTTTTTCATGTTAAAAAAAGCTACCTTTGCCTATTCGTGTTTTTTTAATTACATGTGTACACTTGTCATAAGCTGTTCTTGTTGTTCCCAGGTAAATGAATTTATTTACTTGTGTCAGTGTCTTTCCATCTGAAAGGATGTTGCACTTTTGGTATGTTTATTCTTATTCTATATTTCCGTTTGTTTCTGTTTTATTGCTGTTTAGCTCTAGGCATCTTTTCTTAGGTCTGTCTTTAATAATCTGTTGCACAAGTTTCTGCAAATTGCTTTCACTTTCTGCTACTAGAACAGTGTCATCTACACATCACAGGTTATGGACTCATGTTGTGTGATTCCTTTCACAACTTTTACTTTTGCGTTTATAACAAACAAGTATCATAACCAACATCTCTATAGTTATATTTCTTCAAGTAGAGTATAGAAAGTCACGCCGCTGACTGATGTAGCATTAGAGAACCTACTCTCTCAGTTCGTCTTGTGTTACCATTTTATCAAGAATCCATGTCCTTTTGGTTCGTTTAGCCTGTACTAAACAGAGAATAATCAACAGACACTGATAATGAGGAGTCCGGTTTCGCAGCTAAGAAAGGGGAAAGCATCTGGTGATAATCAAACATAGGTGTTCACTTATTGTTCCCCCCTGAGTGGGAGATATCTTTTCGCCCTTAAGGGAATGCCTGGACATGGTTTATAATTACCCCTCCAGAATTAGAATTCACAGATTACTCACAAATTAAGGAAAATATCCATGCAAAGTCACGAAGTTTAGTTAGAAATTCAGCAGTGTCTTGAACTGACACGTCCCAACAGGAGCGTGGAGGCAAATCGTTTGGCCACGTTTACGGTACCTAATGGTTTATAAACTCCAGTGAGATACGCCCCCCTTTCTGGCTATGTTGTCTGCTTATCCTGAAAGGTCGAGTCCTGCTCGAGAACTGCACTTTTGTTGGTGAAGGAATATTGTTCTCGATGTAGCCTCGTGCGAATCAGACCTGCCAGTGCTGTGTTTGCTTATAGCTAGCCGTGTATCTCTTGTAGGGGGAAAAATATGTATTTTGAAGAAATCGCTGGCTGAAGTTTTCAGTTTGATAACATAAATCACGAGCTTGCTCATTAATGATATATAAAAGTTATTACCAGTGAAACCAGAGGTAGTTTCGTGTGAACCTTTATTTTTAGGCAAACTTCTAGAATCTGTATTAACTTTTACAACGTAGATACAGCAGGAAATTGACACAGTTATATCCAACTATATGCTCTACGGAGTTAGACTTCGCAAAATAATAATAATAATAATAATAATAATAAGAAGAAGAAGAAGAAGAGAAAGAAAAAATATTAAAATAATAGAGAGGCAGACAGATAGATAGGGAATAAAGACGAAGTTAGATGAAGTGTCGAGGGCTAACTAGATACAAAGCAACGGAATCTCATGGCAATATAAATAAGCTATTTAGTATAACTTTTACTGTTTATTCACAGGATTTGAAAAGGCGAACATACTCACCATCTAAGTTCAACTCTAGTCATTCCTGCATTGTTTGAATCTAGCTTTAGAAAAATTCCACAGGCAGCTGATCTCAAACTACCTCTGTCAGTAAATGGTAGTATCCTCAATAAATATCCTTAATATTTAAGTTTTTTTTTTTTTACGTGTCGGGACATACTGAGCAACGATTGTCACATCTTATTTATGAAGCTACCATTCTACAGGCGACACCTCCTACCAGCTAACACGTCCAGAAAATCTTATTCTTAAATAAGACTTATTCGCAGGTCTAAGGTACTTGTTGAAGAAAGTCTAGGGGACGACTGAATTCAATGGTCAATGGTGAGTACAACTGAGCTTTACTAAATATATAATCGCTGTTTCAGTGTTAACAGCTTTAATCCAGCCGCAGAAATGTGTACCTGGTCACTTCTGTGAAATACTAGGACCACTAGGATACTCAAACCAACCCTCTCCCCCACCCCCCACCACCACCACCAGCACAATCACAACTAAGTAAGGGGATTCCTGGGCGAGTCGGGTGGGGGGGGGGGGGGATAATTGGTTTATACATAGATTTTGGTGTCAGACATAAACTTTTCTGTTTTTTCCAGGGATGTCAGACATAAACTTTTCTGTTTTTTCTAGGGATGTCAGACATAAACTTTTCTGTTGTTTCAGACATAAACTTTTCTGTTGTTTCTAGGGATGTCAGACATAAACTTTTCTGTTGTTTCTAGGGATGTCAGACATAAACTATTCTGTTGTTTCTAAGGATGCCAGACATAAACTTTTCTGTTGTTTCAGACATAAACTATTCTGTTGTTTCTATAGATGTCAGACATAAACTATTCTGTTGTTTCTAGGATGTCAGACATAAACTTTTTTGCTGTTTCTAGAGATGAGATATATTCTCTGTTGTTTATAGAAATGTGATGCCTTTCACTGTGACTGACGAGGACCGCCGGGCCGAATGAGAGGAGACTGCAGTAGGCTTATCTTTCCGTGGCCCGGAGGGCATCCTCTCTAATAAATGAGGCCTGCAGTGCATAGAAACAAAATGTCTAATTACCAGGAGGGGGGGGGCGAAGATAGTTTTGCACTGTCTTACAAAATTTCTCTCAAAGACCATAAGGGCCACAGCTGTTTCACCAACAATCTTTAGCAATGTTTTTCAACATGGGCCCTTCCCCAGGGGCCATGGAAACATTTTTGGGGGCTCAGATACCAACAAAATGGATTGGCTCGATTAAAGCTAATCGATAGAATCACCTGGGTTCTATTTATTAGTTTATTTTTAATGAAGGGCCCCCATACGTTCTGAAACCGGAAAAGGGATATTCGACCAACGAAATCATAAGAATCACTTGTCTATAGTCTTGTCATTTCTGGTTCGCTGTAGGTAATGTTCACTCTAACAGCGCGGCAGCGGGGCCGGGCACAGAAAAAAATCACGCCGCGCACAAAATTTTATATGCCGTGCAAAAAAGCAACAAAATAAAATTTAAAAATGAAACAAAATTAAAACTTCCTTTTATTTTCAATTTCTTTACCTTACTTTGTGCTTTGGTACAGCTAAAGAAAAATATGAAAGCGCTACATGAGTTTGTTTTAACTATTTCTTTGCATTTTAATTAATTATTTTTTCTATGAGACTTTTAAACTACATTCTGTGATTGACGTAATGGCACATATTTACATTTTTAAAAAAGTATTTTTGAGAATATAGTTGTACACGGGTTGAAAATTTTTTGCGCAAGAATTGCAAAACCTTAGAGGGAACATTGGTTGTATAGAGCACATTGTGTGTTTTATAATAATATAGACAGGGATCACTCATGTCAAGCCACGACAGTTTAACAAACCAGGGTGTGCCTTCGTTAGCTTTCCGACCTTTGACTACAGGAGGTAATGTTTTTTTTTTTGTATGGGGGGGGGGGGTTGTATTCGAGCGGAATTTACTCCTGATGATCTGGGTTGTGTTTTCAGTCTATGCAATTGAGTTTCCTGCCTAGCTTATATATATATATATATATATGATTTGGGACTGGTTTCGAAGCATGCTGGGCGATGTCGTACAGATGTTTTTGCATGCGGTCCCCTAATCTGAGGCCAGTCTCACCGATATATGTTATCCTGCATCTTTTGCAAACGATGACATATATCACATTTCGGGACTCGCATGTGAATCCATCATGAAGAGTGAGGATAGTTTTGGGAAAGGTGATTGTTTTTGTTTCTCAAACTACGGGGCAGGTAACGCAGCGGGGGCGGTTACATTTTCTGGTGCCAACATATGTAAGGCTCTGCTTCAAGTGGCTGTGAACGAGGATGTCCTTAAGGTTTGGCTCACGTTTGTATGCCAATAGGGATGGATCAGAGAAAATGTCACGAGTGTCGGAGTCGAGTTGGATTATCGGCAGATGACTGGCCTCAGATTAGGGGACCGCATGCAAAAACATCTGTACGACATCGCCCAGCATGCTTCGAAACCAGTCCCAAATCATTTCAATGGCCCCAACCACAGAGGCAAATCTGATTTCTGGTAACAGCCATTAAACAATGTCACGCAGATGACACAAGCCGACTGGCACTTGAGAACCGCTGCATTCAAAATTATGGGACGCTGTAACCACATGGGTTAAACGCGCTGTTTAGTTACACGTAACATCATCTTCTTCAATCATTATAGTACCTCTCCACTAAATCCACCCCTTCTTACTTTTCAAACTTCCTCACAGCATCAATCTGCAACCCCGCTTACTTTTCAAACTTCCTCACAGCATCACTCTGCAACCCCGCTATTTTCTCTGTAACCCCTCTTCCCCAATCATCTGTTTCAATTTCTCCTAGCTAAGTCAGTATTGAAGCTTAATATTGAAGAAGGCTGGCTAGTAAAGAGGATTAAAGAGAGAAAACTTAAATATTTTGGCCACATTAAACGTCATGATAATTTAGAGAAGACCGTATTGGAAGGATACATAATGGGAAAAAGAAAAAGAGGAAGACCGAAACGAAGATGGCTGCAAGACATCGTTGATGATCTGGAAATGGATGCAGCAGCAGCAGGCCATCTTGCTCACAACCGAGAGGCCTACAGGAGTGCTGTTTGGGAGGCAAAGTTCCGCAAGGGACATGCAAAGGAATGAATGAAGTCGGTATTGCGTCACTCTCTCTCTCCTCCCCGGTTCCCCATCCACCACCCCCAGTTACAACCCACTGACCACATGTCACAGGTCTCTATTTAAACAGTCCGTCACTCTCTCTCTCCTCCCCGGTTCCCCATCCACCACCCCCAGTTACAACCCACTGACCACATGTCAGATCTACCACTGCATTCTGCAGTTTGTCTTGTAGTGATGAGCATGGATTTTGTTTTGTTGGTGTTTATCAACATACCATTTTTATTACTCCATTTAATCAAACTGTTTATATCATTTTGGAGCGTTGTCTGTAGTTTATTGATGCCATAGTCATTATTGTAAACAGTACAGTCATCAGCGAAAAGATCACATGAAGAGTGCTTTAAATGTAGTGGTAGGTCGTTAATATAGGTAGCAAAGAGAAGAGGACCAAGACTGTTTAAACAGTCTCCACGTCCCACTAGATCCATTCCTGACACACACCGCCGGACAAGCCACACCTTGCAATTTACAGCTAAGTACTCTTTTAAAAAAATGGTTTTTTTTTAGTATTCATGTGAATCTATACTTTATCTCCTCTCTCTATTTCTTCGTCCTGTATGTTTTTGTATGATTAAGGCTCACGCCGAAACGTCACAACTTTGTAATCGTTAAGTAATAAAGCTGCTCCTATTTTTTTCCTATTTTATACATTCTGGTATCACAGCTTTACTGCAGTGCTTCGTGTATAGTTGTATACTTATACACTAATTATTGTTCAGAGTATGCAAGGCTTTTCTTGTACAGATCAATCCTGGGTTTAGGAAGAAGACAATTTTTTAAACGCTGGCTATGTTTAGTATTATACGTAAACAGTGACCACAAGTAAGGCGGAGCATTGTGCGACATAATTCTCTGAACAAACTTAACTTTGTTAAAAATGATTCTATTTTTGAGGGGTAGAATTTTGAGTTGTTTGTGTTGTCTGTACTGGGTGTTTGTCACAAATAAGATTTAATGCTCGCTTGTGAAGTGAGTGGAGGCTTTTTGTGTTTGAGACTGAGCATCTATCCGAGCCTTGAGGAATACCGGTATCAACTACAGACGAGCCAGATATTTTGTTTCTAAAGCAAACTACTTGTTTTCTACCTGAGAGAAAAGATGTAATATATTTTGTTAGGTCAGGGTGTAATCTATAGCCTTCCAGCTTTTTTGCAAGAATTTCATGATCAATCATATCGAAGGCATTCTTGAAATCAACAAAGACAGCACCACACAATTTGTCATCATTTAATAATGATGAATATAATAATAAAATAATTGAAGATGGATTATAGATTAACAATCAGAAATGTTAAAGTCAGAGCAAGAATACAATAAACTTCCGATTTAACGGACCATGATATTAAGGATTTCGAACTTACGGGTCAGACAAATAGTTTAAAATAAACATTAATTTAAAGTATATTAAACACAGCATCGTGCTTTGTTCGTATCACATCACATTTGTTTCGTGCTGCGTGGAGTAAGTTCGCTTTGTTGTTTATTACAATTTAATAATCTTATACTAGGCAAGTGACACAGAAATCTACATACTGTTTAACTCTTCGTTGATAACCTCCGCCATTACAAAAAACAACAGACATCGAGGTGGCTTAGGCATTTATAGAGAATGGAGGACAGACAAATAGGCCAATGGCCTATACAGAAGAGTTGAAAGGGGATAGATCTACCAGAGGCAGACCTAGACAACGATGGCGAGACAACCTAGAAGAAGATAATCGACACTTGGCAAGAGAGGAATGGAGACGTGTGTGTCTGCAGCAATGAACCTCAGTGGCTCGGAAAACTGCTGAATTCAGCAGCTGCTCAGTGCAGAAGAAGAAGAAGAATATTAGACAATGCTGTATGAGAGGGCTTTTCCACTTTAAAAACAATTTTTTAAAAATACTCAAATGCCCCCTCATCGCCTCTTAACCACAACCCCCCCCCCCCCCAAATATATAAATCAGTGGTTCTCAAACTTTTGCGCCGCTACCCGTTTGGCTTCCTGGCCACATTCCTAGCACCCCTAAAAAAACTTTTTTCGCTTATCTTGTTCTGACGCCCCAGCTGGTCCTTTTCTCTTGACTGAACTCCCTCCCCCCCCCCCCCCACCTCCACCGAAAAGCTCCTTCCGTTGAAAGTGGGGTGTAGGGGAGGGGAATCCCTCCGTTTTGAAAACCACTGATCTAAATGAAAGATAATATGTAAATGAAGTGAATAAATCTGATCCTATAAGAGGTCTGCACATTTAAAACAAAACTGATACAGAAGCATCAGAAACTATACGTTTTTTCTCCTCTCTCATTTCATAGAACTCTCCGCGAGGAGCAGGAACACAGTTTTTAGTTATCTGCCCTTGATTACTCAGCCGTTCATCTAACGCGGCACCTTCTCTCCCTTACAAAACAGTTATGTCAGGCCTCTAAGGCCATCAGGTGTAGATCATAGGTTATGTATACATTGTTGGCAAAACTCTCTGCTTTGGCCGTTGTCGCACTCCTACATAAGGGTCTACACGGCGTGGGGGTAATTACTTAAATATCAAGGCGGAAAGAGAGGGTTCATTACATCTAAAAGCTAAGCAAGAAGTACAAAGGCCTCCCCCCCCCCATTATTTTCCAAAAGCCAACATTGATTCCAGAGAGAGACACTTCATCATCATCATGTGCTATGCCTGGAGGCGCTGGCAATCATGTCTCTCAGCGGTTTTCGGTCTTTATTTATTTTTTTTAATCAGTTCTGTTGTTGTGTCTGTGTCCTGTTGCCATTTTGTCAACCCATCTCAGATTTTCTCTCTTGGTCTACCTCTCCCTTTCCTGCTTCCAATTTTTCCCGTTGAGACATTTTCAATCCCTCCTCTTCTCATTTCATGGCCAGTAAACCTTCACTGTCTCCCCCCTCCCCAGTGTATTTGTTAAGGTTCGTTTGTAATTAGCTTTCTTGAGATGTCCTTCATTTGTTATTTTGCCTGTCCATGTAAAACAAATAAAGAATCTGTGGAGAGGAGCAGACAGAACCACAAAAATAAGATTTTTAAAGGCTTGCATCTTTCCCACCGCAACATATGCCTGTGAGACCTGGACACTTAACAAAACAGCTGAGAAACACATAAATGCCTTTAAATGTAAATGCTACAGAAGAGTTCTTCAAATATCGTGGACACAAAAAGGAACAAATATATCTATACTACAAGAGCTTAATATTGAAGAATGCTGGCTAGTAAAGAGGATTAAAGAGAGAAAACTTAAATATTTTGGACACATTAAACGTCATGATAATCTAGAGAAGACCGTCTTGGCAGGGTACATAATGGGAAAAAGAAAGAGAGGAAGACCAAGGCGAAGATGGCTGCAAGACATAGTTGATGATCTGCAAATGAATGCATCAGCGGCCTGCCATCTTGCCCACAACCGAGAGGCCTACAGGAGTGCTATTTGGGAGGCAAAGTTCCGCAAAGGACATGCAAATAAATGAATGAGTGGCATTCTAAACATTCTTCGTAGGAGCCACATTTCACTTGCCTCTAAAGCTCTTGCAGTTGTTTTTGTTAGTGACCATGATTCGCTTTCATATAGTAGTACTGGCTCGATGTAGCATTTCAAGACCCTTTTCTTAGTATCTATTGACAAAGATGGACTGCGCAAAATAGATTTCATTTTCTGAAATGCTACTTTTGCCTGGCGTATTCTGTTTTTGACCGCTGTGGTACATCTACCATCTGATGGTATCGTTGTACCAAGATAATTAAATTTGTGCAATTGTTTTAATGTTACTCCTTTGATTTGTACGTTGCATTCTGTTACAGTTTTCTTCCAGGACACGGCCAATGAAGGACATCCCGTATCCAGTTTCTACAAAACCTTAGTAATCTCACTCGGGTTTGCTTTCTCCAAACCTGTCATGCATTAACAGAACTTGGCACGTCTTTACGCATGATTGTGATACTATCACCTTAATATCTTGTAAATGAGAACTTTATTGTATATGTCTGGTTTATTGTTAAAGTAATTTCCCTATTCACAATCTTCATAAATCTAAGACTGGGGCTTTTTAAACTGCCACATTTAATAACAGTCTTGTCTATCCCCGATGGTCTTGTTTATTGGTCTTGTTTATGCCCTTTGGTTTTATTTATTGGTCATATTTATGCAAAATGGTTTTATTTATTGGTCTTGTTTATGGAAAATGGTTTTATTTATTGGTCTTGTTTATGCCATTTGGTTTTATTTATAGGTATTGTTTATGGAAAATGGTTTTATTTATTGGTCTTGTTTATGCCCAGTGGTTTTATTTACTGGTCTTGTTTATGCCCAATTGTTTTATTTATTGATCATGGTTATGCCCAATTATCTTATTTATTGGTATTATTTATGCCTGATGGTCTTATTTATCGGTATTGTTTATGCTTGATGGTCTTGTTTATGCCCAATTATCTTATTTATCGGTCTTGTTTATGCCCGATTGTCTTGTTTATTCCCAATGGTCTTATTTATCGGTCTTGTTTATGGCCGATGGTCTTGTTTACGCCAGCAGCATTATTGTGGAGTGGTATAATAAGTGATACATTTTTGTTCAAACGACAAACTGGAAGCTTGTAGCACAGTAAAGCGATGTAGCACAGTAAATCGATGTAGCACAGTAAAGCGAAGTAGCACAGTAATGTATCTGTAGCTTTTGAGAAATAGTAGACAAAGCACTTTAAACGTGAGAGGAAGAAAAATGATAAGAGAGTTACCTGGGACTCAAACCACGAACTATGGTAGGGTTGAGCGGCCACCTAGCCACGAAAAAACAGCACACTGTCCACCCGGCCATCCAACATCTTCTGAAAAAAAAAATGCTTCAACGGCAGGATCTTAAATGCGACATCCTGAAAGGAGATGAGGTCATGGCACAGAAATTTCATCGCTTAAATTCAGTCTTCCCCAGGTACCCAATTTGAGAAATAGACATAGACATCTGGTCTCTTGCAAATGTCCAGTCCAACACTACCTGTACAACAGTAACGACAAATAAACAAACAATGGTTTTACAGAAAAGTAGTTTCAGGTACATTTTTTTTTCAAATAAGAAACGTGAGATCATCATCATCATCATCACAACGGCGGACTAACTTTGGAGTCTGCAAAAACAAACCCATGTCTCTCATCATGGGTACTTCCTCTGACGATCAGGGGAGTTGTGTAGGTGTTCAGCTCTCGATAGTAAGAGTTTTCTGCATGGCAATTAAATGTAGTAATATTACACAAAATTACACAAATGCCTAAGGAAAATACTCGGCATCAAGTGGAACGAATTCAAGAACAATGCAGAGATAAGACAGATGACTGAACAACAGCCAGTCTCATGGGTGATCATGAAAAGGAGATGGACATATGTGGGTCACGTGATGAGAAGAAACAGTCAGAGAATCCCAAACCAAGCTATCAAGCGGAACACAACGGGCCAAAGAAAAAAGAGGCAGACCGCGTGAAACTCTAAAGAGGACATTGTTAAGAGAGGTCAAATTAATAGGCATAAAATCCCTTGATGAGGTTGAAAGACTCGCCGAAGACAGGAACAACTGGCGAATTACCTTGCGAGCCCTATGTGACGTTTAACGGCACGGAAAGATGTAAGATATAAGATAAGATTACACAAGAAAGTGAGTTCACTTATATCTTTTTTTTTTGTCCCTATTCGTGTTTAGTTGTAAATACAATTTAGCATTTGCTAAAAAGTATTCTTAAAGTTTAAAAATCAGATTTTTTAAATTACAGAAGTGTGAAGTGTTTCGTTGTATTATACACATGGACAAGTTTCTGTATATCATTGACTGTATTAAAAAAAAATGCACGCTGTAACACTGGAACTGGCCCACAGCGAAAAATGTACAAATCTGCTATGAAAATGTATGTACCTTGTTGTCGGCTCAAAGTACTGTAAAACAATAGTTTATGCCTTCACGTTGTGTGAGTGTGTGGACATTAATATAGTCTCGCGAGCAAACATTCATACACTTGGTCTGTTTACACAATGGCTCCTTTCATTGTAATCTGAAATGGAAACGTGCTATCGGCAAGGCAACACACCTAAGCTGTGACGGTCTACGTCGCAATAGATTTCAGACTAACGGCGCCCGTTTCAATAGCATCATACAATCTGCAGTCACGTGTTTGGTAGCTAGTGTTAGTGAAACTGTTTTCCTTTATGTGATTTATTTAATTATTTTACTTTCCGGTATGTTCTTGTGTGTTTTTTAAAAACATTTTTCATATTCTGAAGACTGAAGACTTAGATAAAATTGTGATGGCTGTGGTTTTAGGTGAGTAAGTATATGAATAATTCACTGTTTTCTTTATAAGCGCAAGCTGCTTTCTTCTCTCTTTCTGTTCCTTATCCTTAGACGTGTAACAAATGTTTCAGTATTATAAGAGAAATGACGACTGCGGTAAAACTGGTTCTAGTGATGAAAGTAGGCTGAGTTTTACAACAACAACAACGACAACGACAGCAACAACAACAAAGATAGAAAGAGTGAGGAAAGTTGGTAAGAAAGAGTGAGGAAAGTAGGTACAAACAAGAACGACAGAAAGCAAGATGAGTACATACAAATGAAGAACATACAACAGTCAAACATTTCGGCAGAAAGCCCTTTTCCAGGATCACATAAAAAAACACAGATTAAAAACACGAAGAATAGATGGAAAAAAAAATAATAGACGTAGCTTTTTTTTGTATCCGCCCAGTAAGAAAGACAGGAGAAAAAAAACACTGAATCATACAGCACCCTCTACTTTCAGTATTATAACCGCTGCACTGTTCTGATTTTCTCATTTGAAGGCCAGTACTTTCATGCTTGCTCTGTAGCATCTGCAAGAGTACTGGAGGGAGATGGCAACGAGGACATGGCCCACTGTTTTCAGTCTGAGACGCTTCGGTGTTATAGATATGACTACTCAAAGGTTTTATGGGGGGTCGTTTGTAACTAAGAGTGGCACGTTAGTTGGACATTCGTAAGTCGAGGACTGCTTGTATAATATCTCAGATTTGTTCGATTAACCTTATCCATTACAATTAAGTATAATGATACGGGGTTATTCATAACTCAGTGAAGCATTTTAGAAATTCGCAACAAATAAGATACGTAACGAATCATGATTATTCTTACACCGAGAGAGAGAGAGAGAGAGAGAGAGAGAGAGAGAGAGAGAGAGGAAAGAAGGAGAGAGAGAAAGAAAGAGACAGACACACACACAGACAGAAACTCTTCAAGTTTTTTTTAAATAAAGCCCGCGTGCATAGCTCCCGTGGTTTGCCGCTAGGAGGCAGCAGTAGCAACTATGGCGTTCAGTAAACGCGAGCAGTCATTTTATGTTTTGTGATTGTGCAGCGACGATTTCGAGCGCAATTCCAGTTTACAGCACCTATTTTCAACAGTATCAAGAAGTAGTATACGAAATTCCGGATGAAGGCTGTCTGTGGACATCTCCTCGGCAGTGACGTCCAGGACCAAGCGAAGAAACTGTGAATAGTGTTAAAGAAGCTTACCAACGAAGCCCCTGCCTTCATCCCGGAATTTCGCATACCACATTTTGATTTACAGCTGAAGAGTTTTTACATATTACAAAATACAAAACGACTGCTCACGATTACTGAACGCCATATTTGCTACTGCTGCCTCCTAGCGGCAAACTACGGGAGCTCTGTGCGTGGGCTCTATTTAAAAAAAAATGACGAGTCTCTGTCTCTGTCTCTGTTCTCTCTCTCTCTCTCTCTCTCTGTCTTTCTCTGTCTGTCTCTCTCTCTCTGTGTCTCTCTCTCTTGGCGTAAGAATAATCATGATCCATTACGTAGCTTATTTGTTGCTAATTATTAAATTGTTTTACGGGCTTATGAATATATGTATAATATATGAATATATGTATAATATATGTATAATATATTATTATATATGTGTATAATATATCAGCTGATATGATAAATTTTCCCCATTAAGAGTCGTTGTTGTTATGATACTTGCCGTATTGCAAGCTTTCTGCTAGCAGGAGAGTCCAAATGAGAGTTGTAAACTTTCAGAAAGGCGTAAATTGAGAAAACATTATTAACCACATCTAGGAAAACAATGTCTGAAACAGATTCAGGAAGAAAACCCCCAACAAATTGTTGAAAGAGGAGTAGACGGAGCCGTCTCCACCCAGCTTCTCTGGCGAGCATTGTTCTGGTTATCACTCGTCATGGATATCCGCTTTTTCCTAGTCTTACATGGCCGCCCGAGTGGCGAAGTGGTTATCCCGCTAGCCTCTCATGGCGATGACTGGTGGTTCAAGTTCTACGGGAGGTGTCCCAGCAACTCCCCCCCCCCTTTCCCATCCAAGCTGTTTAAAAGGGTTCTTGTCTTCTCTTGGAGATGGGCAAGAAAAATCGGTCAGGCGTGACGCTGACCACATCATCCTCTAGTTGTGCCAACAGATCAAGGTAAACGATCGTATATTCAAGTGGACAGCAAGCTGTCGAGAAGCTTTCATGCAACTGAAAGAAGACTTACGAAAGGTGGCAGTGCTGATTTACCCAAATTTGTCCAAACCAATGGTACTCACCCTACATACCCTATCTGCGCCAGGTGCGTAACCGGGTTACCTTTTCTTTACCTTACCAGCATTAGATATTCCTGTTATGAGTAATCACCATCCAAGAAACCAAACAATGGTCAAGGATTTGGGACTTCATCTATGTCCTGTACTGTCAGCATTTACTCTGTTAATTTATAAGTACTTTCAGTGGTTAACGTTATATAACTTTTTTCTCAAATTCTCCTTTCTTTCCATTTTTGATGACTGTGATTTCAGCAGCTATAATTATCATCAGATATAGTTTCTACGATGGCCAGTGAAAAAGTAACTGCAAATGAAATGGTGGAATTCTTGAAGAATATATGAAAAGACTTTCTGGCTCACCTTAGAGTTTTTTTGTTGTTACTTCCCTTACTTTTTAAACTCGGGCCCCCATATCATCAGATGTTACTCTCAGCAATTGTCGTCTGCAACGTTTACTATTGTAAAACTACCTTCAACATCATGAACATATCAATATCTCATTATAATCACTTATCATTATCTCCTCACATTCACTATTACTCATCATTATCTCCTCACATTCACTATTACTCATCATTATCTTCTCACATTCACTGTTGCTCATCATTATCTTCTCACATTCACTGTTACTCATCATTATCTTCTCACATTCACCGTTACTCATCGTCATCTTCTTACAGTCATCATCACTCATCATTATCTTCTCAGTCAGCATCACTCATCATTATCTTGTCACATTCACTATTACTCATCATTATCTTCTCACATTCAACGTTACTCATCATCATCTTCTTACAGTCACCATCACTCATCATTATCTTGTCACATTCACTATTACTCATCATTACCTTCTCATATTCAACACTCATCATCATCTTCTCACATTCAACATTACTCATCATCATCTTCTTACAGCCACCATCACTCATCATTATCTTCTCACAATCGCCATCACTCATCGCTGTTCACCCAATCATCGACGGGACTCCCACAGCATTGATGGCTAGAGAAGGGACTAGAAGAGAAGGACCGAGCACGATCAAGGGAGCATCCGTCGACAGTCAGAGACAGAGAACTGTCATGGAGTTGCTCTCTTTACCGTTAGGTCACTATCATCCCAAGAATGGCAAGCCTTCACGAGACAAGTTCTTCTTCTTCTTCTTCTTCTTTGGAGCTGAGAGTCGTCTCTTTGCAACTGATGCAGTGAAGACGTTGAGATACGGCATATTGTCAGCTTGGGAGCGTGTTTTGGCGGGGATTTCTTTTTCAGTCGGTAAGTGGAGTTACGAAGCTGGGGTTGTGCAGTACTTCCTTAGAAGATTCCTCCGCCATGGGGACTATGGCGATCCCTGGCTTGTTGGCCAGGCTGGGTCTGTTACTGGGGGTACTAACAGAGACTAGGGTCCTGGTACTAACAGAGACTAGGGTCCTGGTACTAACAGAGACTAGGGTCCTAGTACTAACAGAGACGGGGGTCCTAGTACTAACAGAGACGGGGGTCCTGGTACTAACAGAGACGGGGGTCCTAGTACTAACAGAGACTAGGGTCCTAGTACTAACAGAGACGGGGGTCCTGGTACTAACAGAGACAGGGGTCCTAGTACTAACAGAGACGGGGGTCCTGGTACTAACAGAGACGGGGGTCCTAGTACTAACAGAGACGGGGGTCCTGGTACTAACAGAGACGGGGGTCCTAGTACTAACAGAGACGGGGGTCCTAGTACTAACAGAGACGGGGGTCCTGGTACTAACAGAGACGGGTGTCCTAGTACTAACAGAGACGGGTGTCCTAGTACTAACAGAGACGGGTGTCCTGGTACTAACAGAGACGGGTGTCCTGGTACTAACAGAGACTAGGGTCCTAGTACTAACAGAGACGGGGGTCCTAGTACTAACAGAGACGGGGGTCCTAGTACTAACAGAGACGGGGGTCCTGGTACTAACAGAGACGGGGGTCCTGGTACTAACAGAGACTAGGGTCCTAGTACTAACAGAGACGGGGGTCCTGGTACTAACAGAGACGGGGGTCCTAGTACTAACAGAGACGGGGGTCCTAGTACTAACAGAGACGGGGGTCCTGGTACTAACAGAGACGGGGGTCCTGGTACTAACAGAGACGGGGGTCCTGGTACTAACAGAGACGGGTGTCCTAGTACTAACAGAGACGGGTGTCCTGGTACTAACAGAGACGGGTGTCCTGGTACTAACAGAGACGGGTGTCCTGGTACTAACAGAGACGGGTGTCCTGGTACTAACAGAGACGGGTGTCCTGGTACTAACAGAGACTAGGGTCCTGGTACTAACAGAGACTAGGGTCCTAGTACTAACAGAGACGGGTGTCCTGGTACTAACAGAGACGGGTGTCCTGGTACTAACAGAGACGGGTGTCCTGGTACTAACAGAGACTAGGGTCCTGGTACTAACAGAGACTAGGGTCCTAGTACTAACAGAGACGGGGGTCCTGGTACTAACAGAGACGGGGGTCCTGGTACTAACAGAGACGGGGGTCCTGGTACTAACAGAGACGGGGGTCCTAGTACTAACAGAGACTAGGGTCCTAGTACTAACAGAGACTAGGGTCCTAGTACTAACAGAGACTAGGGTCCTAGTACTAACAGAGACGGGGGTCCTGGTACTAACAGAGACGGGGGTCCTAGTACTAACAGAGACGGGGGTCCTAGTACTAACAGAGACGGGGGTCCTGGTACTAACAGAGACGGGGGTCCTGGTACTAACAGAGACGGGGGTCCTGGTACTAACAGAGACGGGTGTCCTAGTACTAACAGAGACGGGTGTCCTGGTACTAACAGAGACGGGTGTCCTGGTACTAACAGAGACGGGTGTCCTGGTACTAACAGAGACGGGTGTCCTGGTACTAACAGAGACGGGTGTCCTGGTACTAACAGAGACTAGGGTCCTGGTACTAACAGAGACTAGGGTCCTAGTACTAACAGAGACGGGTGTCCTGGTACTAACAGAGACGGGTGTCCTGGTACTAACAGAGACGGGTGTCCTGGTACTAACAGAGACTAGGGTCCTGGTACTAACAGAGACTAGGGTCCTAGTACTAACAGAGACGGGGGTCCTGGTACTAACAGAGACGGGGGTCCTGGTACTAACAGAGACGGGGGTCCTGGTACTAACAGAGACGGGGGTCCTAGTACTAACAGAGACTAGGGTCCTAGTACTAACAGAGACTAGGGTCCTAGTACTAACAGAGACTAGGGTCCTAGTACTAACAGAGACGGGGGTCCTGGTACTAACAGAGACGGGGGTTCCTGGTACTAACAGAGACTAGGGTCCTAGTACTGACAGAGACGGGGGTCCTGGTACTGACAGAGACGGGGGTCCTGTTTAGCTATGGTTTGGCCAGCCCTGATGCTGTCACGTCAGCTGTGGATGGCTGACTATCAGACCGGACAGCTTCTTCAGCATGAACCTGCCTGAATGCCTTGTATACGTAAGTAGATGCTGATTCTTTTGTCTTCCCCGTTTCATTGTTGCCGTTGGGAACAAACTTTAACTTTAAAAGTTGACGTCCTTTCAAGAAACTTTAGGTGGCATTACTGATGTAAGTTAAAAATCTCCATCTTCTTCGTAGCTGGCCCTCAAGAGAGTTTTCCCTTAAACTGTAATTACCACCCTACTCCTTTCCTTTCATTTAGTATGGGGGTCTTAACATTTTTAAGATTACAGACCTATTGTAAGCTGCTCAATATATCTCAGGAACAATCAGGATAAATGTGATAATCGTGTGCGGTAAAAGCAGTTTAGTAGAGAGATAATATTTGACGAGAGCTTTAACAATTGTGTGTCCATCTTTCTTATAGAGAGGATTACGAAAAGAGGTAAGTGTTTAGTTTTTCATATTTTTTCATGTTTTTATCCGGTGTTTTGTTTTTCGTGTGTGATCCTTGAAAAAATACATTTGCTGAAATATTGGATTGTTGTGTGTTCTTCATTTATATATGCGCTCACCTTACTTCTTGCAGCTCTTATTTCTGCCATTTTCCTCACTCTTTCTATTTTTTTTTCTAAAAACTGAAGCACACAACTCTGTCTGTTAGTTTTTGTGATGATGTATGGTGAAGTTAAACAAAAGCAGGAAGAGAAAGGATAGAGAGAGAAATTAGCAATATGAGAACAGTGAAATGATTATGAAGACCAACAACAGCAAGACAGTATTTCGTCAAGAAGGCGGTATCAAGGACAACAGATAAAACAGTAGGAACCGATAAATACACGAGGAAAAAAAATCAACAGAGCGGATCTGAGATAAGTTTTTTTTTTTGGTGTATTTATCTGTCTGTTTTCTCTGTTCTCCTTGATAAAGGCCTCTTTGCCGAAATATTAATCTCCTATTGTTTTTCATTTCACCATTCTTATTTTCCTATTTCTAATTTTTAATCCTTCCTTCCTCTTCTTGTTTTTTTTTAACTGCAGGAATAATCCATAGAGATTACTGGAATGTGGCTGACTTTTTTCAGTTAATAAAATGACCATAACTGATGGTACACTGAACGAACAAAATAACAAACGATGATAAACGGATAAACGGAATGACAACTGCGATAACAAACACAGTTCGTCGGGATTCAGCATTATTGTATCTCTTTAATAGTTTGCCTTACTGTGAGAATACACGCATTGATCTGCTCTCCCAGTCCTAGCCTCCATGGCTGATTGCGGTGTCACCGAACGGTTAGACTGTGAAAACAGATAAAGAAACTATATTATGGTGACAGGTGGCCACATTCATAAGAAAAATATAATATTCACAGGTTTTTAACATGAATATGTCTATGAATATGTAGGTGTTATTTATATATAGGAATACACATATGCAGGTCTCCTTGAAGGGAATTTTGTAAGGTAGTGTTTACCCTTTAGATTAGCCGTTCTGTTTTCAAGCAGTTGTGCCCCTTAGTGAAAGGGAAGCCATCCAGGCTTATTAAAGTCATTACGAAAAACAGACAGACTGAGGTGACAGGGCCATTTGGATAGAATGAAGAAGGATAGGCAAAAAGAGATGGCTTATACAGAAACGATGGAAGGGGATAGACCAAGAGGTAGTTCTAGACAACGATGGCGAGATAACCTAGAAGAAGATATACGAGCTCTTGAAGTCGACAATTGGCAAGAAAAGGTCAAGAACAGAGAGAAAATGAAGATGTGGCTCGTCTGCAACAGTGCGCCTCAGTGGCCAGGAAAACTGCTGAATCCAGCAGCTACTCAAAGGAAAAGGAGAATATTATGTAATACTGTATTAAAGCGTTTTTTTTTCTCACATAAAAGTTTTTTTAATATAAAAAATGCCATTCCTTCTCTTTCCATTCCACACTCTCCCTCTCCACAATCTAAATCAGTGGTTCCCAATTTTGTTTTTTCTACTGCTAGCCTTTTGGCTCCCTGATCGCATTTCTAGAACCCCTAAAAACTTTGATTGGCTTTAGTTGGTTCTGATGCCGGAGCTACTCCTTTCCTTTTGACTGAACCCTCTCTCCTTCCCACGCCCCCTCCCCATGCCTACCCTGGATTTTTCCAAAGTTCCTTCCTTCTCTAGTGGGGGGGGGGGGGGCACTTCGTTTTGAGAACCACTGACCAAAGAAAAGAGAATATGTAAGTAAAGTTATCAGTAAATTTCATCCTATACAAGGCCTGCGCTTTACAAAAATACAAAAGCTTTAAAAAACTAAATAGGTTTTTTTTTTGTTTTAGTTCGTAAGAGAAAAAGATGTTGAAGAGAAGTACAGAAGAACTGTTTTTAGTTATCTGCCCTTGATTATTCAGCCGTTCATCTAACGCGTCACCTTCTCTCCCTTACAAAACAGTTATGTAAGGCCTCTAAGGCCATCAGGTGTAGATCATAGGTTATGTATACATTGTTGGCAAAACTCTCTGCTTTGGCCGTTGTCGCACTCCTACATCTACACAGCGTGAGGATAATTACTTAAATACTCGTATCAAGGCGGAAAGGGAGGGTTCATTACATCTAAAACCAGGTCATTCTCTTTCCATATTTCTTACCCCACATAAAATGTGTTCTATCTACAATTTCCAGAGACTAATCATATTTACATGGATGCATCAGCAGCAAGCCATCTTGCTCACAACCGAGAGGCCTACCAGAGTGATGTTAGGGAGACAAAGTTCCGCAAAGGACGTGCAAATGAATGAATGAGTGAATGATATTTACTTCTCTCTAACATCTTTTTCTTTGTTGTCACAGATATCGCTGTTTCCAGCTGTGCAGAAACAGTAAACATTATAAAGCTGAAATTAATATCATTCCAGTTTTCTTTTTCATACACTATATCGTCTTGGTTTTAAAGACCAGAGATAAAGACACGCACTGTAGACTTACGGGAACATACCTTCTTCATTCATACCGTTGTCTACTTCATCAAGGTAGGTCATCAACATGGTGCAGGTATTTCTCAGTTCCTTGAGTGATACACCAGAATCCGCCACGCCTCTGAAAGCAATATACGGTTAATAAATAAACTTGTTACCAGCCCTGCTCTCTAAAGTTTTCAGTTCTAGAGACAAGCTTTATTTATCTGTATTGGCGATATATGCATATATATGACGACTGTCTGCCTGTCTGTCTGCCTGCCTGTCTGTCTGTCTGTTTGTCTGCTTGTCTTCTTCTTCTTCTGTCTCCCTGGATAAATAAGCTTGATAACACAATAATTGGTGCATAAGTATACAACTATACACTGAACACTGCAGTAAAGCTGTGATACTAGAATGTATAAAACTGGAAAAAAAGTAGGAGCAGCTTTATTACTTAACGATTACAAAGTTGTGACGTTTCGGCGTGAGCCTTAATCATACAAAAACATACAGGACGAAGAAAAAGGGAGAGGAGATAAAGTATAGATTTACATGAATACTGTTTAAAAAAATGTTTAAAGGAGTACTTAGCTGTAAATTGCAAGGTGTGGCTTGTCTGGCGGTGTGTGTCAGGAATGGATCTGGTAGGACGTGGAAATTGTTTAAATAGAGACCTGTGACATGTGGTCGGTGGGTTGTAACTGGGGGTGGTGGATGGGGAACCGGGGAGGGGAGAGAGAGTGACGCACTACTGGCCTAGCTAGGAGAATTTGAAACAGGTGATTGGGGAAGAGGTGTTGCAGAGAAGAGGGTTTGCAGAGAAAATAGCGGGGTTGCAGAGTGATGCTGTGAGGAAGTTTGAAAAGTAAGAAGGGGTGGATTTAGTGGAGAGGTACTATAATGATTGAAGAAGATGATGTTACGTGTAACTAAACAGCGAGTTTAACCCATGTGGTTCCAGCGTCCCATAATTTTGAATGCAGCGGTTCTCAAGTGCCAGGCGGCTTGTGTCATCTGCGTGACATTGTTTAATGGCTGTTACCAGAAAATCAGATTTGCCTCTGTGGTTGGGGCCATTGAAATGATTTGGGACTGGTTTCGAAGCATGCTGGGTGATGTCGTACAGATGTTTTTGCATGCGGTCCCCTAATCTGAGGCCAGTCTCACCGATATATGTTATCCTGCATCTTTTGCACACGATGACATATATCACATTTCGGGACTCGCATGTGAATCCCTCATGAAGAGTGAGGATAGTTTTGGGAAAGGTGATTGTTTTCCTTTTCCTGTTACTCCATCTGACAGAGTTAAGTTAGTACTGCCTTTCCACCCACACGGTCAGATGGTTAAGAAAATCCTTTATCGTCATCTGCCGATAATCCAACTCGACTCCGACACTCATAACATTTTCTCTGAAGCACCCCTAGTGGCATACAAACGTGAGCCAAACCTTAAGGACATCCTTGTCCACAGCCACTTGAAGCAGAGCCTTACATATGTTGGCACCAGAAAACGTAACCGCCCCCGCTGCGTTACCTGCCCTGTAATTTGGGAAACGAAAACAATCACCTTTCCCAAAACTATCCTCACTCTTCATGAGGGATTCACATGCGAGTCCCGAAATGTGATATATGTCATCGTGTGCAAAAGATGCAGGATAACATATATCGGTGAGACTGGCCTCAGATTAGGGGACCGCATGCAAAAACATCTGTACGACATCACCCAGCATGCTTCGAAACCAGTTCCAAATCATTTCAATGGCCCCAACCACAGAGGCAAATCTGATTTTCTGGTAACAGCCATTAAACAATGTCACGCAGATGACACAAGCCGCCTGGCACTTGAGAACCGCTGCATTCAAAATTATGGGACGCTGGAACCACATGGGTTAAACTCGCTGTTTAGTTACACGTAACATCATCTTCTTCAATCATTATAGTACCTCTCCACTAAATCCACCCCTTCTTACTTTTCAAACTTCCTCACAGCATCAATCTGCAACCCCGCTATTTTCTCTGCAAACCCTCTTCTCTGCAACACCTCTTCCCCAATCACCTGTTTCAAATTCTCCTAGCTAGGCCAGTAGTGCGTCACTCTCTCTCCCCTCCCCGGTTCCCCATCCACCACCCCCAGTTACAACCCACCGACCACATGTCACAGGTCTCTATTTAAACAATTTCCACGTCCTACCAGATCCATTCCTGACACACACCGCCAGACAAGCCACACCTTGCAATTTACAGCTAAGTACTCCTTTAAACATTTTTTTTAAACAGTATTCATGTAAATCTATACTTTATCTCCTCTCCCTTTTTCTTCGTCCTGTATGTTTTTGTATGATTAAGGCTCACTCCGAAACGTCACAACTTTGTAATCGTTAAGTAATAAAGCTGCTCCTACTTTTTTCCAATTTTATATATTCTAAATAAGCTTGATGTTCTTTGCAGCTGTTGCAGTGAAGTTGTTTTAAAAAAAGCATCGTGTCGGATTGGGAGCGGGTTGCAGAACTATTTTTCTGAGTCCCTGATTGGAGCTAATAAATAGGAGTGTTTAATATATATATATATATATATATGAACCTGTATGTGTATGTTAGAACATCACGCTGGAACGCCCGGCAGCAATTTCAACCAAACTTGTTACACTTATTACTTACAATCTGGACAGTGCACCGTGGGGGTTAGATCATCCCTAGGATATCCCTATGACCCCTAGGGGTCCGGGTGACATGTAGAAATAATCGAAAATGAACGATATTAGGGTTGAATCCACAGTTTTTGGGGCTGCTGAAATGAATAGTGACACTCTCGATGCCGTTTAAGTCCAAGTTCAACCCCCCTCCCGGCATGCGGGGCCTAGGGGTGAGGGTGAGATATGGATGACATGCCCAATCCATAGTTTTCTGGGTCGCTGAGATGAATTGTGGCACTCGCAAGTTCATCCCCCATCGGCATGGGGGTGGGGTGGGGTGGGGGTGTGAGAAATGGTGAAAAATAAAATGTCCAAATTGACCGAGATTAGTGTCCAATCCATAGTGTTCGGGGTCGCTACGCTGACTGGTGACAGTCCCGATGACAATTAAGCCCATGTTTAGTCGAATAGAAGGAATAGAATCTTCTAGAAGGTTGTGGAAATGAATAGAACATTGTAGAACCTTCTAGAAGATTGTGGAACTGAATAAATCTCTGTAGACCCTTCTAGAAGGCTGTAAATGAATAGAACGTTGTAGAACCTCTAGAACGTTGTGGAAATGAATAGAACTTTGTTGATTGGCATAAATAATACCCCGGGCAACGCCGGGTAATCAGCTAGTTTATTTAAAAAACTGCACTGTCATGGGGGGGGGGGGGGGGCTATGGTGATCCCTGGTTCGTTATTCAGGTTAGGACTGTTACTAAAACACCCCATTTGGGGTACCAAAAGAAAGATGGGACAGGATCTTGGTCGGCTGTGATGTGTCAAGTCAGACGCTAGCATGTCAGCTATAGGCCGCTGTCTACCAAATCAGACAACGTCTTCTGCCCCAGCTTGCCTGTATACGTGTAGACATGTAGGTCACTTTGTCTCATAGGATCTGTGACCAAGATGATTTAGCAGCTTAAGCTTGAAGATGTTGAAACACAGGCGTAATGTCGGACTGAGAGCGGATTGCAGTGGCTTTGCCCCAAGACCCGAAATGAATTTTTTAAAAAAAGGCAAAAAGACTCTCAAGAAATGTCCAAGTTCTTTTCTTCTTCCATCTGAGGACAGGGCATTGCAGACTGAGGCATCATCTGTAGCAGAAGCTGAAAATTGCCCTGGCAGACCTACGTGTCTGCAGCAAATAGAAACAAACGTCACATCCTTCACATCCATGCCAGCTACACAACCTACTCAAGCAAAGGACCTGGTAAAACCCTCGCCACCTGCAGGAGAAGCTCTACGGTGTGTAAACCTGAGACGAACTGCCCGCATTTGTGTGTGTGTGAGAGAGAGAGAGAGAAGAGAGAGGGAGAGAGAGAAAAGGAGAGAGGGAGAGAGAGAGAGAGAGAGAGAAAGACTTGCATCGATGTCTGAGCGAAGGAGAAAGAAAAAAGAAAACGATAAAAAAGTAGACTCATAGGCAGGCTCCACCACCAGCCGAACAATGATAACCCTGTCTCGTTATCCAGGCTGATCCTGGTATTAGAGGCGACAGTTCTATTTTTTTTTTTTTTTTGGGGGGGGGGGGGCTTATTTGAATGTGTTGATACAAGACCTTTAAAGAAAATCGTTTATTTAAAAATGATAAACATTAACTCTGTGTACCTCTTGCCGAAAAACAGGCTGTTCATATTAGGATTCAATCCTCGACGACCGAAGAGAAGTGGCTGCTGGCCCACATAATCCTTCATATCTCTTGCGCTCGTCTGGGACACAGTGAACATTATGGCGATGACGACTGATATGACGACGAAAAGAAGGCTGAACTTCATCCTGAAAAAAAGAACCTTATTTACAGACAAGAACCAGACTAAAATATAGTGAAAGGTAGTGTGATGATGTGATAATGTTATAATGTAATAATGTTATAATGTGACAGGTCACTGACTTGAATATCTTACTTTCTCATATAGTGTGATCTATCTGCCGTATATTATGACCAGAGCTAATGAAAATAGGGTCAGCGAGTGCGTGATTCTGGGGCGTGCAGGACTAAGGGGCCCAGGGAATGAAGGAAGACTCGAAGATTCCAGACCCCGAACAAGTCTTGGGGCCTGACAATATTTTTGTACCAATTTCTAAAGTTCCTATCAGAAGCCTTGATTGTGATATACGGACTTCAGAGATATCAGGGTTAGCCAAATATATGTCCTTCCTGCAAGAGTTGGTAACCCTAACAGGCTTCCGAAATCTTTCTCCTGTCCAAAACAGTGTAGACACTAACATTTTTGCTCTGTCATTTCTGGGAAATAATGGGCGTCACCTTGCCTCACTTCCTGCCAGGTTCGATGCTTTTCTGGATCATCCTTAGAAATGTCATGGTACCACCTGATCTTTGAATGATGAGA
This sequence comes from Achatina immaculata, assembly GCA_009760885.1. Lineage (NCBI taxonomy): Eukaryota > Metazoa > Mollusca > Gastropoda > Stylommatophora > Achatinidae > Lissachatina > Lissachatina immaculata. Next base: position 12,993,913 of record CM019715.1, read on the forward strand.
TTAGATCAAGTTGTCTGTCTCGCAGTCTTTATCGCTATCGGGAACATAGACCATCAACGGGTGCTCTCCATTTTTTTCTGTCCATGGCTGTTTCTTCTGCCTGTCTTCGGGTTTAGTTTATTCCTTTTTTTAAACCTCTGTTTCAAGTCTTCTTGGTCAGGTGTTTCTATGTTTTCCTTGTTTGCTCTTTCCCTGGGGATTTCAGGGGAGAGCTTGTCTGGTTATGTTTGTGGTAGGTTTACGAAGTGTATGATCTATCCATTTCCAACGGCTTTCATTGCCATTTCTTTAACTGTGGGTTGGTTCGTTATCTGCCATAGCTCTTCATTACTGATAGTATCTGGCCATCTATTCTGAAGGATCTTCCCTAAGCAGGTGTTAACAAAGGTCTACAGTCTCTTGGTACTTTTAACGGAAGTTGTCCACGTTTCTGACACATATAGCAGGAGCGATTTAATGTTTACATTGAACAGTCTATTCTGTTAAGGATATTCCCTTTGTCTTCCAGGTGTTTCTCAGCTGTAGAAACGCTACTCTAGCCTTCCCAGTTCTTGCTGTAATATCTGCTTCTGTACCAGCCTCACTGTCTATGACGATGACGAGATACGTGAATTTGTCTGTTTCTTCTAATTTCTAGATGTTTAGCCTTTACAAAAGAGTTTCTGGTTGCAAATAGGAGGGGGGCTGGCACACTAGAGTTTACTGCACACTAAGTGTATTAAAAGAAAACTGATGCTCGGATAGACTTGCTCTCTCTCTCTCTCTCTCTCTCTCTCTCTCTCTCTGAACCTTAAGTGCCCAGGGCACATGGGGCTTCCGCAAGGGTTTTCCACAAATGCCTGTCCTTTGCCTTTTTTTTCTGCTCTTGCCCAGGTGAGCCCTCTATTGCTCAACATCATTTCTGTTGATCTTCTCCATGTCTCTTTTGGTCTACCCTTACTTCTGTTCCCCTGTGGTGTCCATCTTAGTGCTATTTTTGGTAGTGAGTTGTCAATCATTATAGACTTGCTGGTTAAGCTAAAATAAAAGGCAGATTCAGAATGAACAAGAGTAAAACTGGTGATTAAATTCCTTGACATCTGAGCTGTGGGGACCTTGCTGGACGACGACTGGAAGAGAGGGAGAACCTGGGGTAGAAGATCGTCCGATGGGTACCGCTACCCGGGGTGTTCCAGGCACAGTTGTGTTCTGTGGGGACCAATACCCGGTAGAGAAAGGCTAGCTATTTAACACAGAGTACCAAAGATGCACCGTGGGCGATGGAAGCATTAGAAGATCACGGAGATGAAGAAGAGTTATATAGCGGATTAAAAGAATGCTTAGGTAGTGACATAAGCTGGTGTAAACAAGAGGATAAATTATGTAACAAACATCCATCTATAACATAACACTAGTAAATTTTACACAAGAATGGGATTGCTAAATCTATTTTGCACAAACTGTTGGAAAATGAAGAGCAGGAATGGGAGGACAATATTGTGATAAGTAGACTACTCGACCTGGGGGGACAAATTAAAGGTGCTGGCAAGAATTCCGAACCGTGTGGCAGAAAGCGCATCGTAAACAACCAACATTTGACAAGAACCTTTAGCAAAGCAAACTCTTGGATGGATGCTGCGGCATGCAGCGGAGCATATACAAGGCTGTCCTGAATGCAGTGACGTCGGAGTCTGAATTTTGAACCTTGAACCTTGAAAACCAAAGATCACGCAAAAATAAAATGCCCCCAAAAGTGTATGTGAAGAGACTTTCATTATTATAGCTAATGTAGGCAAAGTATGTTGATAGCTGCTTATCTGTCTGTCTGTTTGTTTGTCTGTCTGTCCATCTATGAATTGGCAGAAGGGAGCAATCCAATGAAAAAAAAAAGACATGATGAATGTAAGCCAATCCATTGAAAGCTGACACAGTAATTACAAGGTGGTTCCGGAAGCTAAGACAAAGAACGTTTCTGAGGCCGCTGTCCCATCAGTCCTTACCGCACACAAAATGAAAACCCCACAGCTAGAGGTTTGGGATAACAATAATTCAAGGAATCGTATTCAAAATTTGCGAAGAAGTCGCTTTGTTATTTGGAAACTAATAGTTCCACGGATCTCTACTTCTCAATTTGTTCCCCGGAGATGAAACTCAAGGAGTGTAGTCCTAATGAGACCAATCCATTTAAAACTGACACAGTAATTACAAAACGGTTGCTAATATGAACGCTCTGTCAAAAGTTGGAGCTGTATGTGCATTTATGATATACTGAAGCAATGACAGAATGATATATAATAATATACGTTATTTTATATCAGTAACTTAAGAAAAATTTTGCGAGACAATGGATTATAAAAATCTACTTAACGATGGTAGTAATGTATAGTACTGTGTAGTTTCAAATCTGTTTTTAATTCGAAGCTGTCTAGATAATTGCATTTAATGTATATTAAGAAGAAAGGAAAGGAGAAAATATGATGATGATTTTCTAAGATAATTCTGCTCAAATATGGAGCAGCGTTGACGTTTATTTTTACATTCCCGGACGCAATCCACGGTAGTGAATTACATTTTTAAAACTTCCTTCCTTCCTTTCTTCTTCTTCGTCTTCTTCTTCTTCTTCTTTTTCTTCTTCTTCTTCTTCTTCTCCTTCTTCTTCTTCTTCTCCTCCTCCTCCTTCTTCTTCTTCTTCGTTCGTCCTGAAATGGATGTTGGTTATGCTATGTTACAGTTTGTGAGACTTTCAACTTACTGCCCGACACACCCGACTTCGCCATAATTTATTTTTGTGACCATATTTGGCTTCTCGTTTCCATCCTCTGTTCACGTGGACTGGCCGTTAGTCTGTTGCCGGGCTGCTTCACTTGGAGGTAGAGTAGGGTGTTTGTCAGCTATGCTTCGCTAATCTTAACGCAAGCAGAAGACGGTAGGTCCTTGATCACGTGCTCACTCAACATGAGAACCGCTTCCTCGGGCTCCTTCTAGATGTATAAACTAGTAAGTCTTTGCCTGTCATGTTTGACTTATAGAGGCTGTGGTTTGATGAAAAGAGATCTAACTTCTCTGTACGATATGCCACCTGCTTCTCTCTGCTTCGTTCCAGAGTCTCTCTTCACAAGTCCTCATACTGTGGCACCAGAATACTGTAAATTACGTGAGATCCTGCTTGGTTTTCTAGCACCTTCTTTTGTCAATAATTAAGATCTCTGAACGAGGAGTCGATGCGGTAAAACATTTAAATTTCTATTTTTATACCTCCTGACTCTATCTTCACCTGTGCTTCTGACATTTTTTGTAAGTGCTACAGCGATAACATTAACCGAAAGTTAGCGGCAACTTACCTATTAAAAACGATAAATAAACACCGAAACTTTTGGAGGACGCCAGTTACTGTAACAGCTTTATATTATTACAAATAAATAAATAAATAAAACTTAGTAAAAAAGCACCTGCGAATTCGTTTTAAGAATAACTGGGCAAGTAGACCGGGGATTTTTACAATAGAGGGCTCACCTGGGCAAGAGCAGAAAAAAAGGCAAAGGACAGGCTTTGTGGAAAACCCTTGCGGAAGCCCCATGTGCCCTGGGCACTTAAGGTTCAGAGAGAGAGAGAGAGAGAGAGAGAGAGAGAGAGAGAGAGAGAGAGAGAGAGCGAGGATTTTTAGTTTACAGGGATGTGAATCCACGAGTTCTGACTTTGGTTCAACATGTGAGCATTTTGTAAAGATTAAATCACCCCGAAAATAAAACAAGAAACAAAGAAGTTCACAGGAACATTTACTTTCTGTTGATATTTGTAAAGTGTTTGATTTTACTCAATATTTTATATATAAAGCACTGAATACTGTTCTGAGAAAACCGATATTTCAGAAACTACTACATGCAAGGTGAAAGAAAGGTACAGGTGTACCGGTTTCAAAAAATATCCCAGCGCTATCACTGTATATCATTTGTATCATCTCCAACTTGGCCTAAATTTGCTTCAATTATTTGGCTCTCTTACTGTCCAGGGCCAATCAAAAACTTGTCTTCTATAATAGCACCGCTCGTATCCCCACTCCAAGGCCCTCACTTTGAGAGCCTAGGTGTGCTAGTGCAGTGTGAGAGAAACGAAAACCAAACAAAACAAATATAAAACAGAAACTAATGCAAAAAAAACCAAACCAAAACAAACATAGAACAGAAACTATTGCCAAAATGCAAGAAAACAACATAAAAATTACAAACAAAAAGAAATGAAACGAAACAAAAAATATGTATAGATTTGTTATTAATAACAGCATTTAAAACAAATTTAACTACATTTTTTTTTCACTCTTGAAACAGAAGTTCAAGCCCTCCACTTCTGAAATTTATATCGAACCTTCCTTTAAATTTTCTTTCTTTATATCTTCTGATTCTTTCATTCCCTTCATCACTCTTTCGTCCACTTCATCCTGCTCCATGTTTTTACTTAATGCTGATTAAATTCCCTGGAATTCCCAAACCTGTTTGACAGTCCACGTTTCACTTGGGCCACCTATAAAATCGGGATATTTAAATATCTAATCTCATCTGGAAGATTGGGCCACATCAAATCCGCTTCTAGTTTTCGAGAAGTTTGAATTTGTTGCCAACGAATTTTTCACGCTTTCTCTATGCAAGAATTTTACTTCGTGAACACTCTTCGCCTTTCAAGTCTCAGTCCTTCTTATCTCCCTTTGCGTTTGTATAACGCCATATGATAGAATCCAGTGTTAATTCTTCGTCTGCAGTATTTATCTGCGAGTTAATCTATTCGAGGTTTATTATAGGTTAATTTTTTAAATGGCTTTTATCAACACACGAAAACAAGAAACGCGGTTATTAATGGGTGTAATCTTTCACCATTGATTGGTTTCGATTGATCTAAAAACGTGAAAGGTAGAATAAATTATCAAAAGTATAAAAGAAATCTATCTATCTATCTATCTATCTATCTATCTATCTATCTATCTATCTATCTATCTATCTATCTATCTATCTATCTATCTATCTATCTATCTTCACAAAAGCTCAGAAACAGAGAATCAAACAGATGTTTTCTATATGCTAATGGAGCATGTCTGGCAGCCTCTTTAAATCCAGTGCACATGTTAAAGATAACTATATGGAGCATGGGTGGCTGTGCTGTGGTGAAGGCATGGTTCAATCACCCGGCGAACCAAAGCTGGCGAAAACAATGCCCCCCCCCCTTTTTCCTCTCTGGTGCCCCTAGCAAAACAGTGTGCACGGCTAACAGAGTACGACTCTCTGTAGTACCTGCAACGGTGAAGATTTAGAAGAAGCTCACTGTTTGAGTCAGCTTCAGATTTTCAGACTGGCCACCTTAGTAGGTTGGTCACGTGATGAGAAGAAATGAGCAGAGAATCCCAAAACAAGCTATCAAGTGGAACACAACAGGCAGAAGAAAAAGAGGCAGATCGAGTGAAACTCTGAAGAGGACATTGTTAAGAGAGGCCAAATTAACAGGCATAAAATCCTTTGGTGAGGTTGAAAGACTCGTCGAAGACAGGAAAAATTGGCGAACTACTTTGCGAGCCCTATGTGACGTTTAACGTCACGGGAAGGATATAAGATATAAGATAAGATAAGACCTTAGCACACTCCCAATCCGATACGACGCTTGTGTTTCAGTATATTCTCAGTGTCGACTGCTTAGAACACACAACTTTGCAGTGCCAGGGAGATTTTTTTAAAAACACCAACAACAATCACACGCTCTTAAGAGTGTGCAGCAGCTGTCATGAGAGTTAAGTTCAAAGTCGCAACTAGATGCAACAGCAGCAAGGAAGAAAAGTAACTAATCTGCTCACGTGTACTTTCTATGAGCAACACAGACAATCTCCATGCAAACACACACACACTGTGAAATATGTGGAAATAGAAAGGTCAAAGATCAGACAATGAGACAATGTAACACAGCAGAATGTAGGAGGAGAAAAATATGTCTAAAGCAGGATATAGCGATAGAGCGGAAAAGACAAGCAATATGGTAAAAACTTCCCGTTTCCACGCCAATAAGACATATTGGGAATATGGTGTTAGGCCCGTATTTCCACGACCATGGGCACATGAAAGTCTGATGTGGTCAGTATCACGCCTGACCGCATTTACCTTCTGAGATTTCCCTGGTACCTAATTTTAGAGGCCGATTCGACCCCGGAACTTTTTTGCGCACCAGAAAATCCCAATAGTGGGACTGAACCCGGTGCCACCGGTTAGTAAACCAAGCGAAGCAAGATGGTGGACAGGAAAAATAAAAGGGAATAACAGAGAACAACATAAAAGGTATTCAATTTAATAATAGCTTCGTTTCGTGTGAGATCCTGTTTTTAATATCAGCACCATTTGTCTTCGCAAACGGAAGTTTCATCACTTAAGATCTAAAATATTTAAAGCAAAAGTAGCAACGTCTTTTATTAATTAACAAGCACACAGTTGCATCGTTTCGTTTTACACTTTAATCATACAAGATCATACAGGACAAAGAAATAAGAAGATAAGAGAAACCAACGTGAATTTATATATATATATATATATATATATATATCCTTTTCCTATTTCTTTGCCTTGTATGTTTTTTAATCAAGCTGTAGCTTAATGATTTGTGTGTTCGTTAATTAATAAAGCTGTTCCTGTTTTGGTTTTTGAAGTCTTTAATATTTTGCTATCATAGATTTGATGCAATGGCCCAGTGTGTATTTGTATATACAGTTTTAAATATACTTATATCAGAAACATACATATATCTAGGCACAACCTTCAACAACTACAACACACTGAGTGAGACAATTAAAGTAGAGTATAAGTAGAGAATATCTACTTTGTCTTACAACGCCCGTTAAATTCTAAAATCTCAGCCAAAAAAAGCACCAAGATAACAATCTATAAAACTATAATAAAGTCAGCCATCACGTGTGAATCAGAAACACACAATAAAGAAAGATGAATAACAACTGCAGGTCTTTAAGAAAGAATCTTCGCATCCATAAAGGATGCTAATAGTGGGGAATGGAGAGCTAGAATGAGCACTGAAATGAACAGCTTATTTAAATCACAGCGGATTATAAACGTCTCGAGACTGAACAGACTACGCTGGTTGGGCACGTGGAAAGAGTGAAAGAGAACAGACAAACGAAAATGATGTATGTGCAAGAGATGAAGGAAACAAGGCAGAGAGGTAGACCAAGACAGAGATGGAGAGACACCATAGAAGAGGATATACGGGAAATTTGTGTCAGCAACTGGAGAGAGAAGGTTAGGAATAAGGAATGGAGACAAACTTTATCTGAAGCAGTGAGCCGTAATGGCTCGGAAAGCTGAGGAAGAAGGTGAAATACTTATATCCAAAAACTATTCGTAAAATCTAAATATTTCTCTCTCGTCCACACTGTATTTAATCTGTCTTTAATCATTATGTATCGTTTAGTCGAAGAGAAGGAATAGAACACTATAGAACCTTCTAGAAGGTTGTGGAAATGAATAGAACACTGTAGAACCTCTAGAAGGTTGTGGAAATGAATAGAACGTTGTAGAACCTTCTGGAAGGTTGTGGAAATGGATAGAACATTGTAGAACCTTCTAGAAGGTTGTGAAAATGGATAGAACATTGTAGAACCTTCTAGAAGGTTGTGGAAATGGATAGAACATTGTAGAACCTTCTAGAAGGTTGTGGAAATGGATAGAACATTGTAGAACCTTCTAGAAGGTTGTGGAAATGGATATAACATTGTAGAACCTTCTAGAACGTTGTGGAAATGAATAGAACACTGTAGAACCTCTAGAAGGTTGTGGAAATGAATAGAACACTGTAGAACCTTCTAGAAGGTTGTGGAAATGAATAGAACGTTGTAGAACCTTCTAGAAGGTTGTGGAAATGAATAGAACGTTGTAGAACCTTCTAGAAGGTTGTGGAAATGAATAGAACGTTGTAGAACCTTCTAGAAGGTTGTGGAAATGAATAGAACGTTGTAGAACCTTCTAGAAGGCTGTGGAAATGAATAGAACGTTGTAGAACCTTCTAGAAGGTTGTGGAAATGAATAGAACACTGTAGAACCTTCTAGAAGGTTGTGGAAATAATTAGAATTGTTTTTCTTCGCTCGGTCTACCACTTGACTATTTTGAGCATTTCAAAGAGGCAAAGTACTACAGCGAAGATCCTTTCTGAGGGCCAGATCGAAGGGAAGAGAACAAGAGAACGACAACGACATAGCTGGGTGGACCACATCAAGAGATGGACAGGGACAAGCTTGGCCGAGTGTTCTACAAAGACAAGAAACAGAGCAGAGTGGAGATGCACTACAGCCAACCTTCCGTGGGGGAGACGGTACGAAATGAATATATGAATGAACTCAGTCATTTGCATGTCCCTTTGCCTCCCTAACAGCTCTCCTGTAGGCCTCTCGGTTGTAAGAATGATGCCCTGCTGCTGGTGCCTCCATTCACAGGTTATCAACGATGTTTTGCAGCTGTCTTCGCCTTGATCTTCCTCTCTTTCTTATTCTCATCATGTACCCTTCCAAGACTGTCTTCTCTAAATTCTCATGACGTTTAATATGTCAAAAATTTTCTCTGTTTAATCTTTCTTACTAGCCAACCTTCTTTAACATTAAGTTCTTCTATTATGGATATATTTGTTCTTTTTGTGTCCATGATACTTGAAGGACTCTTCTGTAGCAATGAATACTACTTGAATATATTTTCCGTTTTAGTATTTTCTTCATTTATGTAAAGATAACTCTGTTGTGCCATAGAGGCACCTAAGGAATAGGGTGTTTGCTCCCATATTTTCGTTGATCTGCCAGAGCACTAGAGTGTGATCTGGTCAAGGTCACGCCTGGCCGCATTCACTTCCTCATCTTCAGAGGTCAGATACCGATTTCTACAGCTTTCTCTTTTCAAATAAATATAATATGGATAAAATAAATAAATGCTGCACATAATCCGCAGGCTTTTCATCTTTTCTATTTTTTGTTGTAAGCATTTTTCAAAGACTACATTATGCAAGGATTTTACAACTTTCTCAACTACATTTTTGCATCCCTGTCTCCTATTACCTCTAGAAAATTATTTTCTTTAAATATTTATTAATTTGTTGCTATTCTTCGAAATATTTTTAAATTGTCTTCCCTTAGCGACTAAACGTCTCGTATTATACAGGATCATCTCGTATTATAGGGATTTGTCCCAGAAATCGTGTAACTTCGGACGGGACGCCTGACTCTCCCTTATTTTAAAACACGTGTCTCGTTTTGTCCCGTATTCTCATCTTTCATCGACGAGTGTGTGGAAATACCTAGAATCTGTATAATTATCTTAGTGAAAATGCTATTCATTAAGAAAATTCGTAGATTTAACGACCTTTAAAGAAAACGAAATTTGACAAAGTTATCTTAAAACTCGTAAATCACAGCTTAAATCGCTGCTTTGTGGCGTCAGCTGACTCTGTATCGCTGGAATGAACACCGTGACACTTCTCACACGTAACGAGATAAGAGAGAAGACACTTTGAAGGTGTGCTTGAAATTGAAACAAAATAAATATGAATAAAGTCACGGATTCGAACCTCGTTCGCAGAATGGCGAGCAGCAGGTCAGCCAGAACAGTTGTTATATTCTCTTCGAATATTTCTTTTAAAAATTATTTTGATTTCTTGAGCTTGGCTTCTTTGCGACCCATAGCTGACCCACGACCCTGTCTCACCTCTTCGTTGGTAACCCCAGTAACAGGACTAGCCTGGCTAACGAGGCAGGGATCGCCATAGTTCCCATGGTGGTAGAGTCTGCTAAAGAAGCACTGCACGCCCCCTGCTTTTTAGCTGTACTCCGGAACTGAAAAAAATAATTTCCTCTGACGTCGATACCATGGTGTTCCTCAACATCTCCACAACATCGGCTGCAAATAACACCAGCTCACAGTTACAGGGAGATAGCACAAGACAAAACAGGACAATCTATACATTTCTGAAGGAAATAGCATGAAGCAAGGACACGCTCTTGTGTGTGTGTATGTGTGTGTGAGTGTGTGTATGTGTGTGTGTGTGTGAGAGAGAGAGAGAGAGAGAGATTGAGATTTCTACCTGCTGCCCAAGTTTAACGACGAATTCTATGACCTCATAATTTGGCTCGACAAAGAGCTTTTGCTCCTTATCTGTGCCTTCACTGACATTTTAACTTTCTTGTAATCCAAAAGGGCTTCCGATCTGGAGCCAGCGACCCTTTTCTTACATACTAAAGTAAAGTAACCATACGTCCCACTTTTTAGACTGGTGTCCCACCTTCGCTGAAATTCTTAGTGGGACGCACAAATGTCCCGCTTTGAGCCTGCTAAATTTAAAGTTTAATAAATTCTGTAAACAAAAAAAAAAAAAAATCCATTAATTTTGAAATGGCGGCTCGTGACATAATTGACCAGAAGTATTTATTATTCTATTTTTAACTTCATACAAATCTGTGGTACGCATTAATTGGCTGCATCAGAAAACGATCTTCACTTATTCAAGAAACGTTGAACGAATCAGAGTATAGTTATCTTCCTCTTGACTAAATTAACCAATCGCAGACTTCGTGGAAAAGTTTGAAGGCGCTAAATGTTTGAGCCAGCGCCAGTTTTATATCGACAGAACGACTGAGAGGGTGGTTTGGATTTTTTTGTCACGTTAATTAGTAGTACTCAACTTGTTTAGTTATAAAGTAAGGCGCATTTCACGTGCATTATTATGTGTTTAATTTTATTTCTTTTACTGACTTATCAGCTGAACATTACATGGCAGGCTAATGAAAATGTAGCCGCCACTTCGACGATGTCTAAACGAGCGTGTAAATTGAATCAACAATTAGAGAGTGCTATTCCCTCATAAAGAAGGCGAGAACCGACAATGACTCCCATGTTAGATATGACACTTGCAAATCTGAATTTTCAATTTCGCGCGGTGGCAGATCGAATATCACTAAACATATGAAGAGTGATCAACATAAAATAGATGAATCAGCAGCACTATTCGCCCGTCTCGTGACAAACTATACTGTCAAAAAAAAAAAAAAAAAAAGAAACGCATAGCTTGTATCATCTCCATTTTTTATATGTTATGACAAACATTTTTTTCCGGGTATCTCAAACAAAACCTAAAATTGTCAGTAAGATATCAGGTCCATAATTTAGCGTGAATTTTGCTATTCTCGTGTATAGTCAGATCGCAGTAGCTGCCCTTGCTAATCATGCATTTTTTACCATAACTCAAGTTGCGTTTATGGAAAAATCGTGGTTTTTGTGGTGAGCACAACTCACTTCCCACGCAAATGAAACCCTATAAAAGGATGAAGTTAGACAAACAAATTCAGTTAATTTTCAAGCACACAATTATGGCGCGTCTATAGCAAAATTTACGAAACATCGCTGTTGGTCAAAGTCAGGTTGACAGCCATTTAAACGTGTAACAGAGTACCATCAGTCGACTTTGGTTCCTTTTCCAAGCCACTGGCTCAGCTGAAGACCGGCACCGCAGTTGACGACTCAGGGTGACACCAGCAGCTGATGATCGCTTTATTCTGGTTCATCACCTCAGAAACAGGTTTACACCAGCTTCTTCAAGTGCCCAGTCATTGCTTGCAGGACGTCGTGTGTCTGATCAAACTGTCCGGAATAGACGGCATGAAGCTGGACTGGTGGCACGACAACTTCACCGAGGTCCTGTCTTAACGAGACGCCATCGCCAAAATCGACTTGTTCGGGCCAACCAGCATCGGCCCTGGACAACTGACAATCAATGGAGAAGTGTCTGGTTTAGTGACGAATCTTCCTTTTTGTTGCAGCCCCATGATATGTGGAGAAGGGTCTACCGTAGGCCAAATGAACGTTTTGCCCAAAATTGCGTTGATGAAGCTCCGCCGCACGGTGGTGGAGGTGTAATGGTAGGGGAATGATCAATTTCAACGGAAGGAGTCCATTGGTGCAGATTAAAGGAGGCTTGAATGAGCAACGATACGTCAATGAAATTCTTCGACCCCGTGTCCTTCCATTTTTGGCTGCGCAATGGTCTGTGTTTCAACAGGACAACGTCAGACCCCATTCTGCACGTTTCACCACACAGTTCATGACTGCCAACAACATTCTCACCCTTCCATGGCCATCCCTGTCTCCAGACATGAATCCGATCGAGCACCTATGGGATGAGCTGCAAAGACATGTTTGTCGCCGAAACGTTTCTCCAGCCAATCGTCGTGATCTGTGGCAGGCACTCCAGGAAGAGTGGGCAGCCATCCCACAGGCGCACATCAGACATCTGATCACATCTATGCCCAGGAGATGCCAGTCGCTAATCGATGCAAGCGGAGGTCACACATCATACTACCTTGAGAACCCCTGGGACTAACAAATTCTCGTCACATAGATGCAAGAAACTGTCAAGTTAGTGTTTAAACCCTTAGATATTATTGTGTGCAATTCGAACATTTTATTAATTCAATTTAAAAAGCTATAGAATATCAAAGTTATGGCTAAAATTGAGTCATCAGAATAGTTAAGCGTTTCTTTTTTTTTGGACAGTATATTTCCGACCAGCAACTTTTGGAAGCATGGAAGCCAAGTTAGCAGCTGCAGAAGGCACATTTGCATATTACACCTTATGTCACAATCACAGTTTTCGTTCAGTGACTTGCATATTGATTCAACATTTGTTTGAACCGAAGTTTATGTGTGGGCGCACAAAATGTGAGGCCATAATAACTAACGTCCTTTTTCCATTTGTCATTGACCAACTTCAAGAAATGTTGAAGAATGCAAAATTTGTGACAATAATGACAGATTCCTCAAATCACAAAAGATATAAAGGTGCTCCCACTGCTTGTGGTATATTGTGTGCCGTCACTGGTTGTCGAAGTTAAGTTATTAGATCTGCAGTCAAGCTCTGGCGAAACATCAGACATAATTTGTGAGTTTCTACTTAACGTGTTGAAATAAAATGATCTCACTATAAAATGTGTGGGTTTCTGTGCTGGCAATGCCAACACACACTTCGGTGGTGTTCAAAGAAAAGGATTCAACAATGTATATATTTGCGAAATTAAAATATTCGATTGGAGAAAAACTTGTGGGGATTGGCTGAGCAGCTCACATTGTCCACAACGCAATGCAAACGGCAGCTGATTGCCTTCCTATTGATGTTGAAACTCTTGTTGTGAGAATACATTCCTACCTTTATATTTACACTGTTCGTGTGGAAGAACTTAAGGAATTCTGTGACTTTCCAATGGCTGAGTACCAACGGATTCTAGGATGCAGAAAAACCAGATGGCTTTCACTAATACCAGCAGTGGAGAGAATCATTAAGCTCTTTCCTGCGTTGAAATCCTATTTTTTTGTCTCAACAGATGTGCCCTACGGTAACGCGAACTTTCTTCGAAAATCCATGCGCTGAGCTGTGGCTCTTCTTTGTTCACAATATTTCTACCATTTTTCATGGTGCTGTCCTAAAAATTGAGGAACAAATAATTTCAGCGCTGGAAGTGTCGTATGCAGTTGACGATCTCCTACAAAAATGCAGGGACAGGAGTAAAACCAAATTTGTTCCAAGTGAGGTGAACATCCAGATTCGCTGTCTAGAAAACGAGAGTCTCGATAGAAAAACAGATGTGATGAATGTTATCACCAATTTGTATGACAACTGTGTTGAATGTCTACAGGAAAGAGCGAACCAATTTCAATATATGTGTGGCTTCAGTTGGGTGGCTTTGAGACATCCACCTTCTTGGGAAAATGTGCAGACAAGACTAAACCTCTTAAGTGCAAAATTTCCAGAACTTGAAATCAACGACAATGAACTGTTTGATGAAATGAACAATGTTTGTAGATTTGCTCCAGCAGAAAAAAATTTCAGACTGGAACTCCAAACAATGAAAAACTTATATCTGGTGGGTGGAAGTGTTTTCCCATTTCCCAGCTAACTCTGTTGCGTGTGTTGAATTACAAAAAATTATCGAATTTATTCTCTGGGACTAACGCACCCATTGAAAGAATCTTCTCGACCGTGAACACGACATGGACAAGCCAGAAAACGCAGCTTAGCCTTCAAACTTTGAAAGCGATGCTATGGTTAAATGCAACTTTGAGGGCGCAGGAAACTCATGCCAGAAACTCCACGACACGCCCATGCAGCGCCCAGATCTGCTAAGAAAAATACATTCCTCACAGAAATATGGCGCCAGAACTTCAGAGGAGACGGTACCAAGTACATCATCTGCTGCAGAGTGGCTGTAGTGACTAGTGAGTACTGTTGGTGTGACAATAAGCTGCGACTCCTTTATGCTGAGCTTTTTAAGTTTTTTGTTATGTGAATTTTAAAACAAAACACTGGCTATGGATGTACAAATTACTGAAGCAAGCATACAATTTTTAAAGACTTTCTGCAGTTTGAGTTTGACCTGTATAGACAGTAAAGGTTAAAGAGCAAGTGTCCAACTTTCTGTCTGAGAAAAATATGGTCACTTTATACTAAAGTCAAGACTGGCAAACCATAGCTGACCAAGACCCTGCCCTACATCTCCGCTGGGAACCTCCCCCCCCAACCCCCAGTAATATGCCTAGCCTGGCTAACGGGGCGGGGATGGCGGTGAAGTCTGCTCCACTGAAGGACTGGAAAAATAGCCGCCGCAACCCGCTCCCAATCCGACACGATGCTGTGCCTCAAAATCTTCACTGCGTCGGCTGCAAAGAATATCAGCTCGCAGTTAGATGGTAGTAGTAGCAGCAACAACAGGAACAGCAACAACAGTAGTAGAAACAGCAGCAGGAATAGTAGAAGTAGTAGTAGTAGTAGTAGTAGTAGTAGTAGTAATAGTAGTAGTAGTAGTAGTAATAGTAGTAGTAGTAGTAGTAGTAGTAGTAGTAGTAGTAGTAGTAGTAGTAGTAGTAGTAGTAGTAGAAGAAGAAGAAGAAGAAGAAGAAGAAGAAGAAAAAGAAGAAGAAGAAGAAAAAGAAGAACAAGAACAAGAACAAGAAGAAGAAAAAGAAAAAGAAGAAAAAGAAGAAGAAGAAGAAGCGATTTTATACATATAAAGTAATGTAGGCGTTTAGCACATTTTCCCAAAGACTTTTTGCACAAACCAGGTTCAGCGTTTCACTAAACTTATGCAATTAAAAACTTTTTTTTTACAAATATTAACTGCGTACTGAAAGAATCCACCATTCTAGTAAGCTAACACTTCAACTTGTAAGTTCGCCTGCAAGCGATATTCACTGCAAGATATATTCACTTTAAACAGATTACATTCTGGGCATAAAAAATAATGGCCAAAACGAAATGAAAATAGCTAAATGACTTTCTATGTAACTTAGCTGTACTTTGATCATAGAACCTAAGCGATACGGTATTAGTTCCCGTATTTATCCTTAATGTATGAGAAGAGCTGGACAGACAAAAAAAAATCTTGCCAAAAAGATAAGAGAGAGAGACAATGTACTTTCATAGGACATATAACGAGAAGAGGGGGCATTGAAAGTATTATAACAACAGGAAAAATAGAAGGAAGAAGATCAAGAGGAAGACTAAGAGAAATGATACTGGACAGTCTGACGGGATGGTGTGAGAGGAGATCACCAACTGAGCTGAGGGCCTGCATGAAGGATCGTGTACTCTGGAGAAGCATAATAGCCAACGCCAGTCGGCACGGCATCTGATGATGATGATGATATTTATCCTTGACCTGTCAACACACCAGAAGGGTGATGTAGTCAGAGACACACCTGGACGTCTTCTCCTTCTCAGCTCAAGAACTGAGCAGAGCAACCAAATCAACGGTTGGATGACTACCAACTACGCCACTCAAGAATCCCCTGTATATTAAGTGAATGACAAATCATATCTACCATTTTTAAAAAACCCACATAAATTGCTGTGAAATGATTTTGTATTTCTAAGAAAAGTTGGGAAAGAAACGAACTAGCACCTATGGAGGCTGTAGTTACATGTATGAACTTCATCAGTATTAAAAAACAAACAATGCTGTGCCGGGTCGACCAACTTTCGTAGAGAAGAAACCGTATTTCATCAAAATAATAGAGCACCATGTTAGCATGTCTATCAAGTGGAACACAACAGGCCAAAAAAAAAAAAAAAGAGACAGACCGGGTGAAACTCTGAAGAGGACATTGTTAAGAGAGGCCAAATTAACAAGCATAAAATCCCTTGATGAGGTTGAAAGACTCGCCGAAGACAGGAAAAATTGGCGAACTACCTTGCGAGCCCTATGTGACGTTTAACGCCACGGGAAGGATATAAGATATAAGATAAGATGTTAGCATGTCAGCATAAAACATAATATCAAAACATACTAACAAAACATACTATCAAAACACAATATCAAAACATAAAATCAAACATGTCTTGGGGAACTCACCTGAATTTACTTGTGAGAAATGGCAGCTGCTACGACAAATTTGTCTCAGATTTTACTGCTGGTTTTTTTTCCGGTTCTGATTATTTCGACTGAAAGCAAGAAAAAGAAATGTCAGAAAATTCATAAGAAAACTTTTAATCTTTGGTTTTAACATTAAGAAATGGCCAGCTCTTTCCTCAATAATTGATTCATTTGTGTTAGGTCCCGTCTAATGGTTGACTTTCCTATTTCTCAACTATAATTTTGTATAATTTCCCACGCTGGCTAAAATGAATAACTCTTACCTAACAACAGCTCATATTACATACACATATTTTTTTTTCTAAACTAACATATTGTAACAATAAATTATCAATCTCAGCTAAACAAACCAGAGAGTTCTACACTGACTTTAGTACTGATACTTGCTGTGTGACGTCAGATCCTTCCCAGCAGGCCCTTGCTTTAAAGAGAAATGAGCAAAGCTCGACCACGGTTTAAATATCCTCATCCTTTCTCGCGGCATAATGGCGTCCGCCATACAGACACGCGGCCACAACTCACGTGGTGCTGGGAGATGAAAGTCTACTCTGATAATGGGATTGGTCAGTTTATTTCGGTATTTGAAAGTCTTAGAGTATTGGGCGAACGACGAACGAGTTTGGGACGGTCTCTCAAAAATTTACATGCATTAGCTGCGATGTTGCACTTTCTATTATCAAGATCCACTTTCGCAGAGTAAAGTTACATTTTGTTTTATTAAGTTTCATTTACTAGAGTAACATTATAACATATAAAGTCGAGCTAAATTTCGATGAGTAGCATTACTTAGCGCTTTTTTAAATGAGCTTACATCGCGAAGCTCAATTTTGCAGAGTAACATTTCAACTTAAAATACTAAACTCAGTTTCATTAAGTAACATTACAACTTACACTGCTAAGATCGGTTTTGCCGAGTAACATATAAATTATACTACTGAGCTAAATTTCGCTGAGTAACATTACAACTTATATTTCTAAGCTGTTTTTTTTGGGGGGGGGATGGGTGGGTGGGTTTGCACGTAACAGTATAACTTATATGGTTAAGCTGAGTTTCTCTAAGTAACATTACAGCTTACTTTCCCGAACTCAGTGCCCGGAGCTCATATTCTATCTGTACTATCAAGCTTCTAGTCCCTGACTTTGGACTCTTCTACAGTTTAACTGGCATTATTATGTTCTATACCTTGAGCGTAACTTACATCTGCTGGCGTTTAGTTACTTCACCTGGCACTTAGATACTTCTGCTGGCACTTAGTTACTTCACCTTCCACTTGGTTACTTTTGCTGACACTTAGTTACTTCACCTGGCACTATGTTACTTCTACCGGCACTTAGTTACTTCTGCTGACACTTAGTTACTTCACCTGGCACTTTGTTACTTCTGCCGGCACTTGGTTACTTCTGCAGGCACTTGGTTACTTCTGCTGGCACTTGGTTACTTCTGTGGCATGTCTGTTTGTACTTTTGTATTGTTAACTCCAAGACTAATTTTGTTCTTATTTACCCCCCCCCCCAACCCCTCCCCTCGCTGTTTTCGCAGTGCTGTGTGTTTACCATAAGCACGACGGCGAATCAAGAAGTAACCGCAGATCAAGGGATGTAAACACTGTAAAATAAATGAAAAGACTATATGACTCGCCTTTAAGTCTTTTTTTTCACAGTTTACTTCCCTTGATTTCCGGGTGCCTTTTTTTGGTTTGTCCACGCACGTTATTTAGTCATGTACATACGCTTCGCCTATTCATAAAAGTCATACGGTTTCCATATCTCTTCACACATACATAATATCTCGCTGTATACAGTTTTACAATATACTGCAAATCCCCAGAGTCACCACAGAGCACATTCAGCCATTTTCTTAATGGCAATTGGCTCTGGTCCAACTCAGTCCCTGGCTGTCTCCCAAGCAACAACTAAGGGAAGAGAAAGAGGAGCAGGTCATTGGGGACATGGAGATGCACAATAAAGAAAAAAACTAAAGGAACCCGGAAAGACATGGTGTGAGGTATCTCGACTTGATCAGGACAGGATTGGCTGGAGAACCCTTGTTGATGAGTTATGCTCCACTGGAGTACAGATGACTGATGATGATAATTATAGCGCTATTTGTATAAAAAAAGAGGAGGGAAAGCTCTAAGAATCGGTCTATGTAATGCCACAACGTTTATGTTTGTATCTAGAACAGTTTTGAAGATACCATTTTTCTTCATCACAGAAGAGTTTTATGATCAGACTACAGAACAACGGAAACAAAATGGCTTGACTGAACAAATACAACGCAGGCCAGCCGAAAGTTGCTTGTTTTAATACTGTGATACTAGTATACAAGTTAACTCAGAATGCAAACAACATAGGACTAAAGATCAACGTAGGAAAGACAAAGTTAATGAAGCAAAATGTGAACAACAGAAATGTACTCAGAGTAGATAACAAATTAGTGGAGGAGGTCAACGAATTTGTATACCTTGGCAGTAGAGTAGTAGAAAATGGAGACAGCACAGAGGACATCAACAGCAGACTTACTAGAGCAAACCAGACTTTTGCAGGAAATAAAAAAAACTAAGCATAAATATGAAAATCAGGATATTTAAGAGTAATGTTCTAAGTGTACTACTCTATGGAAGTGAATGCTGGAAAATCACCAAAACCATAGAAAACAAGTTGAATTCTTTCCAGACTAAATGTTTACGAAGAATTAGGAAAATATTTTGGCCAACCACCATAAGAAATAACATCTTATTGGCAGAAACACAGATGAAGCTACTGACAACAATTATTGAGGAAAGACGCTGGCGATGGTTGGGACATGTGCTCCGAATGACTGAGAACTCACTACCAAAAATAGCACTAAGATGGACACCACAGGGGAACAGAAGTAAGGGTAGACCAAAAGAGACATGGAGAAGAACAACAGAAAGGATGTTGAGCAATAGAGGGCTCACCTGGGCAAGAGCAGAAAAAAGGCGAAGAACAGGCATTTGTGGTAAACCCTTGCGGAAGCCCCATGTGCCATGGGCACCTAAGGTTCAGAGAGAGAGAGAGAGTATACAAGTACGTTCGAGAAATCTAGGGTATTCTTCATCATCGTCATCTTCTTCTTCTTCTTCTTTGAACAGCTGATGTATTCAGAAGCTTTTCGATCCAATGAGGCTCATTCCTACAGACAAGACACGTCTTTATTTTTCTCTGTTCTTGATCTTTTCTTGCCAGTTATTTATTCCAGGAGTGCATATATCTTCTTCTAAGTTGTCTCACCATCGTTGTCTAGGTTTACCTCTTGGTCTGTCCCCTTTCATCACTTCTGTATAGGCCATCTTTCTGTATCCTCCTTCATTCTCTCTAAGCCATTTCAGTCTGTTCTTTATCATAATGTCTGTTATAAGCGGATAGTTAAACAATGTGTAAATTTCTTTATTGTTTCACATCATTTCTTTGTTGTGTTATAGGGTCTCCAACCGGTCAATAAATTCTTGGGTCTCTGCTAACTTCTACTGTTTCTTTTGGTTTCCTTAAACTTCTTCTTGCATTTATTCAATTAGTTACTTTTACGCGATTCTCGCTCTTGTTCTATCTCAAATGTTCTTTTCAACCGATGAGGCGAGTGTGTTGAGACAGAGCATCTTGGCGAATTAGGAATATGTTACGGTGAGTGTTTTTCTTTCCACCAGAAGTGGAGCTAACAAACAGGAAGGGATACAATGCTTCTTCAGCAGACTCCACCACCAGGGAGACTGTAGCGATCTATACCCTGTCAACCAGCCTGAGTCTGTGACTAGTTACCAGCGGGGAGATGGGCGTGGCCAGGGCCGGCCGTGCTTCACCAACCCCACGTGGACATTCAGCTATGTCTCGCTGACCGCTACCTCGGACTGCGTCTTCATCTCATTTAGGCCACTGAAACTTAGCATACACAGAGAACAACAGAAACATTCTCACAATATTATTGCTACCTAAATTTAGACCTGAGTCACATCTGTGGTCTCTGCTCACTACAACTGACAGCTGTCCGCATGCTAACAGGTGGGCAAATATGTGCCTGGCTTTAAATGTTTCAAGAAGTTGTATCCACGGAAGGGTTCTAAGGACTGTTATTGCCGGAGGTGGGGTGGAGGATACGTTCTCCACTCCAATGGCGTGCGTCTCAAACAACCTCTGACAGTCAAGTCCAGCTCCTGGCCTTCTCGTGGCAGAACTATTTAAACTGATAGGAGGAGGGGCGAAGGCAAATATCTGGCGCCTGAAAACCAGACGCTTCGGGTAGATGAGAGTCATGTTTGGTAGCTCATCTACCGCTGCTGGGGAGATTCTTCAACTGCCGTGCGTGGAGAGGGGCTCCTCCCGGCCAGTGAAGAAAGGTGCAAATGGGGCTGCCCCGTGGCACCCTGTGGAAAAGGTGAAAGAAAGGAATAAGCGAAGTAAACAGTAGTCAAATCACGGCACCTCTGGTCTGGAGGTCGGCCACGTCCTAAGTGCACTCATATCGGGCGAAATGAATGAACCGGCTTAACCCAGAGGTAAGACACTGCTGGCGAGATTCTTCGGATGCCGCGCGTGGAGTGAAGCTCCTCCCGGCCAAGGAAGAAAATGCGGAAAAGCAATTAGGGTTCCTGTGTGGCGCCGATGTGAAAAGGTGATGGAAAGTATAAAATGAAGCTTAATCGGTATGTCCAGTAGTCTCGCGGCGAGAGCTACTCATACCAAGGCGCCGGTGCTCTAGAGGCCGGCCACGTCCGAAATACACCCATACTGGTGAAATATGCCTAAACCGGCTTACACCAAGGGTGAAACTTGATGGCTACACATGTCACGGTACCTCCGCCCTAGAGGTCGGTTACGTCCTAAACGCGCCCATATTGGGAGAATATGCCTAAACCGGCTCAACCCAGGGGTGGAAGTCACTAGTGGTGAGGATTCGTCCTCCTGGACAAAAGCTCCGTCCTGGTCACAACTAGGAAGGGTAGCGGCCACGACCACAAAATGCTGAAGTCGGAGACACTGGACCAGGGCAGTCTAGATAGGCAACCACCTCTCACCCGGCGGGGATGTATGCGTATACTAATCACGCTGAGGTTTTCCGGTGAGAAAGTCCAAAGCTGGACTGGATGGGTAATCACCTCTCCACCCAGGCGGTGATACACTGGTATCTCAAAACACGTCGAGGTTTTCTGGTGAGAAAGTCCAACTCTAGCCTGGATGGGGTATCACCTCTCACCCAGCGGGGATATACTGATGTCCAAAACACGCCGAAGTTTTCCGGTGAGAAAGTCCAACTCTGGATTAAACTGGTGCAACGAAAACCACGGTGTCACGCAATCCCGCTTCTGAGACCCACCAAGAATACAGGGTCAAGCCCTACGATACTCTGAACCTCTTGTGGTCCTCTCGGGGATCTCGGACCACAGGACCTATAGAGGACCACAGGCGTAAATTCAGTAGGATCACAGGGCGGTCTTTGTGGTAGAAGCGCAAGAAGAAGAAGAAGAAGATCAACGGAAGAATGCATGCAGCAGATTTTAGTTCTCTGATTAAACGTGGAACCACAGAGCAATGTTACACTAATATACATATATATCCCTGTCATTTGGCTTTTTTCCGCTCTTGCCCAGGTGAGCCCTCCATTGCTCAAAATCCTCTCTGCTGTTCTTCTCTGTGTTTCTTTTAGTCTACCCTTACTTCTGTTCCCCTGTGGTGTTCATCTTAGTGCTATTTTTGGTAGTGATTTGTCAGTCATTCGGAGCACATGTCCCAGCCATCGCCAACGTCTTTCCTCAATGTTTGCTGTCAGTGGCTTCATCTGCATTTCTGCCAACAAGATGTTATTTCTTATGGTGTTGGGCCAAAATATTTTTCTAATTCTTCGTAAACATTTAGTCTGGAAATAATTCAACTTGTTTTCTATGGTTTTGGTGATTTTCCAGCATTCACTTCCACATAGAGTAGTACATTTACAGTAGAGAAGTAGAAAATGAAGACAGCACAGAAGACGTCAAGAGCAGACTTACTAGATCAAACCAGGCTTTTGTAATATTGCAGACTATATGGAAATCTGAAAAAAAATCTAAACATGAAGACGAAAATCAGGATATTTAAGAGTAGTGTACACTAATATAAATATGTTTTTGTTCTTTCTCCTGAGAGTGAATGTCCACAGTGAGTATTAGCAGTCAGCGACCTATCACTGAGAGGAGAATGGGGAGGATCTTGTCTTGTCTTTTGCTGTCTCCCTGTAACTGCGAGCTGGTGTTCTTTGCAGTCAACATTGTGAAGGTGTTGAAGGACAGCATCGTACTGGCGTGGAAGCGGGTTATGGCAGCTATTTAGTCCTGAAGTACAGCTAAAAAGCAGGGAGTGTGCATTGCTTCTTTAGCAGACTCCACCACTATGGGGACTATGGCGATCCCTGTCCCGTTAGCACGGCTAGGCTTATTACTGGGGATACCAACGGAGAGGTGGGACAGGGTCTTGGTCAACTATGGTTCGCTAACCCTGACTCTAGCATATCAGCTATGGTTTGCTAACCCTGACTCTAGCATATCAGCTATGGTTCGCTAATCTTGACTCTAGCATATCAGCTATGGTTCGCTAACCCTGACTCTAGCATATCAGCTATGGGTCGCTAACCCTGACTCTAGCATATCAGCTATGGTTTGCTAACCCTGACTCTAGCATATCAGCTATGGGTCGCTGATTGCCTAATCGGACAGAGTCTTCACCCCAATAGAAGAGGATAGATAGACAAAGATGACCTGTACAGAACTGATGAAAGGGAACAGAGCAAGAGGTAGATTTAGACAACGACGGCGAGACATCCTAGAAGAAGCTATACAAATACGCCCTCTTAGAGTTAATAAACGACGAGAAAAGATCAAGAACAGAGAGGTGTCTTGTCTGCAGCCCTGAGAGCCTCAAAGACTCAAATTGCTGAATTCAGTAGCTGCTCAAGGAAGAAGAAGAAGAAGAAGAAGAAGACCCATAACTGACTACTTGGCGTCAGGATTTGCGAACTACAGCCGATTAATATTCTGTCCAGCTGTAACAGATCCAGCCTGGTTTACGGGACAGGGATCACTATAGTCTCCATAGCAGTGGAGTCTCCTGACCCGGCACTGCACCTTCTTCGTGTTTTTTTTTTTGGGGGGGGGGGGCGGCTTTGTAAGGGAATAGATGCCACTAGTTACCTAGGTTGGTTGGCAACCCTAGATGCAGGAAATAATGGGTCAGCTACCAGTCAGTTTTCAGAGGTGCGCAACTCTGAGAGAAAATCGGTTTACTGGTCCAGTATACTTGTATATAAAGAAACATGACAGAATTTTAATCGGTCGGGATTTGTAAGCTGAGCATCGGATCGGCGGAGTCATGTTATTGTTTCAGTGTGAATGAGAATGTTTATTCGTCGATGCGTGTGTAGGTTAGTACTGTTTTACACTATGTGGTGTGGATGCATGCGAGCTGTGCAGTCTACTCCTCAGACCAAATCCCGATCCACTTAGGTAAATATTTTTGTAAGTTAATGGTAACGAAAGGAAATGAATAATCATAACTCAATGGAGGTTTAATTGTTCTATGTAAGATTTTGATATCCTTTTTTTTTTTGTAATGTGAAAGTGATGCTTTATATGTGCAATGAATTTTATATTACTGATTTTTACGCATATGCATGTGGATTCGTTACGTTTGTTACAATATAAATCGAACCTAAATATTTAAGGAAATTGTTTTAGTGATTTTTGTTGATAACAACATAATCTGATGAATAACAACATATAAACTGATGATCCCTTGTTAGATTTTGCTAACTATGTAAGCTGATGATTAACAACAATATACGTTTTATGATAATTTGAAGTAGTATTGATTATGTTGTTTTTCCTTTCACTGGTGTAATGTGTGAATGTGTTAGTCTGTGCAATCTTCATTTTTCACTTACCTATAAAGATAAGATACCAACAATAAAAAATACAATATAAAATCATATAAATTGCAGAAAATTAGTACCCCCATTTTAAAATAGCATAATTCCTACAGCTTCACTCTGAGTCAGGAAAATTAAATCATCATAACCCACTCCCCATCCGACATGATGGTTTGTACTTGAACTTTCTGGTCTCAGTTGCAAGCGGACAGGACAACAGTAAACACAACAAACTTTCTCCTTGAGACACAAACACTGCTTGCCTTTACTTGATGTCAATCTAACATTGGCAGAGTCGGCCATGACAGGAGCAGCTTAGCCAGATAATGCTTGGCTGAACCTACAACATCTGATATCCGCCCGCTTCAGAACCGTCTCCTTAGACGAAAATTGCCAGTATTCCTTCTCTTCTCTCGTTATTTTTCAAAGCTAATTTCTGTTTATGTTATGATAACATATGAATTGCTATACATATACAAGAATGGATGCACGCTTACATGTACGAAACACAAAGATAACACACGGCTAATACAACCAGAAAAACCAGTATCTTCATATTGGGAAAGAAGGGGGAGGGGAGAGAATTCACAAATAGAAAGAAATATCTGTCATGAATCTCCAGTTTCTGTGGAGATTAAGAATGAACCTTTCCAAAGAATTCTTTTCTCAATTCTTCCTCTCTCTTTCTTACATAATCTTTCCACTTTTTTGTGTGTGTGCAAGTACATCAAACAAAGTGTATTCCTACGACAAGAGAAGGTAGATTACACTTTTCAGTGTCGGAAGCTGGAGGCCATCTAATGTAGTCTCGTTATTTGAAAATATATTTTATATCAATCCATAAATTGGTTCATCCACGCTTATCCACCCATGTGTCCACAAAATCCATAAATCCTTTACCCTTTTTCCACTTATGTATCCAATACACTATTGGTCTGTTTATCCATCTGTTCACCCGTTAATCCATCTGTCGTTCAATTGTCTCATCCATTATGTCAGTCCGTTGATTCGTTTACTAATTCATTCATTTATCCATTAGCTACTCCACTCTTTTACTCTTCGTCAATCATTCATTCCTTCTCTCCGTTATGTTCCGTCAATCATTCATTCCGTCCATCCATCCATCCATTCATACGTCCATCCGTCCGTCCATCCATCCATCCATCCATACGTGATTTGCATTTCTGATAAAACTCTGCCTTATTGATAAACATTACTATGCCCCGGGGGCATGAAAGATGCCCGGCAGACGATGACACCATCGAAATTGAAACCAAAAACAAGCTATACCCTTCCATCTTTTGCTTGAAATCCTACGGGAATTGTCTCCCATTGCACCTTCCGTAACTAGGGAAACTACAGGCGGACCGGACACATGAAAGACATCACGTGACGTCGCTAATAACCGTAAATTGCCGGAGATTTCGGGGAAATTTTCCCGTACAATGACTTCGTGTTGACAAATCTTTACATTCAGATTATACACGT